>LR738713.1:337351876-337432479 GCA_902687465.1 Secale cereale
ACATCATGCGTGGAAGGTTCTATACTATATAAATAGGAAGTCTCTACATGCTTAGATAGCAACTTACATTGAGCGAAGACTAATGATGAACAGTTAACTTGGTAATGCATATGACAAGATGAACCTCCTTCGAGTGCCCGTGCATCATCTTGGGGTGAAAATCATACCAGGTGTCTTCCATGTCCACATTGTCGGGAACGGAGCAGCTCGGCACAGTCCCAGACAGCGTGATGGAGGCGGCATGGGCGCCCTCGTACTTCGGAGCAGGGGCAGTAACAGTGAGCACGCACCCGTATAGTGGCCTCATGTCAGCGTGAGCGGCATTGCCCCTGACGCACACTATAGAGACGGGGCGGCGGCCTGTGCAGGTGTCGGTACGAAATGAAACCTATGGGATCACTGGAATCCCTTCTACGGTTGGCGGGCGTGAAGTTGTGCAAAGAGCAGGTCTAAGAGTCAGCACAACGGTCGTTTACCCAGGTTCGGGCCGCGGGGATGCGTAATACCCTAGTCCTGCTTTAGTGTATATTTGAGCGTTCTTGAGTTCTTGAGCTAGCGACGGTGCCTATCCAGCTTTTCAGCATCCAAAAAATCCTTCTCCAGTATGCCGCGGGCCTCCTTATATATTTTAAAGGGGCTGCCACAGTGGCACACAGGAGGTGGAAAGGTGTACAGTGTATGGGCTTATCCCAGGCCATTACGGGAAAAGACGCATTCAATGTGCTGCTTAGGTGTCTATTTACTTTATCGGGGACAGAAAAGAAGCCTGTCCCGTCCGTGGCCGCTCTGTCAGGTCGCGACGCACGTCCAGGCCAGCGAGGCAGGCAGCTGAGGTGGCGTCCTGATAGGGTCTTCACGAAGATCTGCATGCCACCACACATGTGCTTGGCTAGCTGGCCCAAGAACCATGTATCGCCACGTGGGTGCCTGCCTGGGCTAGCGGGTCTACCCCCGAGCTGGGGCGGCGACGGGGCGGCAAGGGCTTGCCGCAGACTTGCTTCTGTTCTTGGCAAGGGTCTTGCCGGGGCCTCCATGAGTATCGTGCGGCAAGAGGCTTTCCGGGGATCCGGGGTGTCTTCGGTAAGGAGCCTTGCCGGGGCCTCGTGGGCGTCCTCGGCAAGGAGCCCTGTGATCGACATGTCTTCTGGTTCTTATCTTGGGAGTCATAGATCTTTGTCTTCACAAAGATCTGCATGCCATCACGTGGGCGCTTCCCGAGCCTTGGCTCCAATGTTGTTGGTACCATTGGAGCCCATAGGCTTCAAGGGTGGCTGTGACGGAGGCATCTGAGTGGATCGCCCCGGCAAGAGCCCTTGCCGGGTGGTGTGCAGGCCGACCCGGCAAGAGTCCTTGTCGGGGGAGAGCCTGTCTTCTTGTTTGGTCTTCTCGTGTTGCCTGGCTCCCTCCTTCTGCCCTGTTATGTTCGGCCACAGGCGTGACTCTGACTGCCCGTGCACAAGTAAGGTGTAAAAAAGAGCGCCCTACTTTTGTACACCGACAGGATCCCCCGGGCCTGGGCCATTCATCAGCGCAATGCGTTGTTGGGCTAGGCCCAGAACGGTGCGCGGGCAGTGAGGTTGGATTCCCTTTGCCACAGTAACTCCTGCAATGGTTGCACTTTCCCATGATCTGCGCTGGCATGGGGGTCGTGCGTGGGGTGGTTTGCTACGTGCTGGTGTCACGTCGCAGTAAATGGTAGTGGAGGGCGGCCCACGCCTTCCCCATAAAAAGGGGAAAACCGCAGGCACGTCTCTCATTTACCTCCTGCGCTCCTCCAATCTCGCGCTCGCCGTTCTTGTCCTTCTTCCCCAAGCCAGAGCCTTCGCCTCCGCATGCTGCCGTCGTGCTCCCTTCTGTCTCTGATCCCTTTCTTTCCCACGCGGCTACAATGGCGCCCAAGTCCAGCAAGGGGAAGGCAGTGGCCGAGGGCGCGGGGGAGAAAGAGCTCCCAGAGAGTGAGCTAGCGGTGTTGTGGACAAAGCATGCCTACTTTCCTCCAAAAGTCAACGCGGTCCATCAGGGACTACTTCAAGCCCTTGTGGGGGTGCGAGACGACGGGGCATCCAGCCACGCACGTCATCCCCGCCCAATGCATAGAGGCCGGCCCAAATCGGTACCCATTCTTTCTCGACTACTTCTATTGTGGCCTTTGTCCTCCTTTCTCTGATTTCTTCAACGACATCATGCACACCTGCGGCTTCCATCACCTCGACTTCGCACCGAAGCCGTGGCGTGCATGGCTTTCTTCTCCCATCTCTGCGAGGGTTTCACCGGGATGGTTCCAAGCACGGCGCTCTTTCGACATTACTTCTTCCCTCGTATCCAAGGGGGGGACGCCATCTCCGGCTGCATCGCCTGGATTCCACGGACCCAGGAGAAGGGCACGTATCCGGAGGGCACGCAGAAGGAGAGGTGGGAAGAGTGGAGGAGCCGGTGGTTGTCGATAGAGGAAGAAGACCCACCGGAGTTCTGTCGAGTTCGTCGGAGCCCGCCGGTCCGTAAGGGAGACTGGGGGCACGTTGACATCAACGACAAGAAGCTCTCGGTCGCCACCACCAGGATCCACCGTCTTGCCCAGGCCGGGCTCACCCTCGAGATGATCGGGGCTGATTTCATCCGCCGCCGAATCGCGCCGCTTCACAACAAGTGGAGGCCGGCTTGCCTTTTTGAGAACGCGGCCGATATCATGAGGCTTCGCCCCGGCCTGAAACACAACTTCACGGTGATGGAGCACGGCCACATCTTCCAGAAGCTCTTTCAGCTTGATGTGGATCGCGACGGCAGGGCCGAAAGGACCGGCAAGGCTGCCAAGGCCGGTAAGGCCGTTAAGGGGCCCCTGTTTGGGTTGCCGGCAGGAGTGGTCCCCCTAAGAAATAACTCCCGCTGATCCGATATCATTGCCATGATGCCGGACTTCAACACACACGGCCTTGACCCGTCTTGGGTCGAGCCGCTGGCGGATCAGGTGCAAGAGTTCTTCGATACTCTATCAAAGAAGCGCGTCCGCGATGAGCCGGTTCTCGTCCACGACACTACCTGGGCTGAACTCGATTACATTGCCGCCAGGGCGGCGGAGGCGGCGCTTGCCCTGGAGGCCGGCAGCAGCGGCCACGTGGAGGACGAGGCCAATGTGGCCGCCGAAGAGGAGGAGCTCGCCGAGTGGGCGAAGTCTGTCGGGAAGGCCCGTCGTGCGGGCACGGACGCCGATGCTCCCCTTGTTGAAGGTGTGGTTGAGGAGTCGACCGACAAGCAGGCCGAGGCTGCTAACCCTCCTGCCGCGGCGAGGCGGCGGGTCCTGCGGCGAGCTGGTTCGGGCGAGCCGGTCCGGCCCGGTAGCATTGTGCGGCCGCAGCAGCCCCTAGAGCCACAGCGGCAACAGCCCCCAAAGCAGCTCGGGCGTGAGACGAGGTCGATGGCGGCAGCGGCAGGGAGAAAAATAGGGAAGACCGCGGTGGCAAAGAGGACGGCAGCCGCCTCCTCTTCGTCCAGGCATGGCCGGACCCCATCTCCTTCTCCCCATCCTGCAGGCATTGCCATGGACGTCGACTTCGATCTTGGGTCTCTTAGCCCAAGGAGGAAGAGGAGGATACCAGAGGAGGAGGAGAAAATAGAAGACGAGTAAGCACCTCGCCCCTCATGTTATCTCCTGGTTTTATCCCTGTATTATCTCCCTCTGATCCATTGTCATCTCTGCAGGGATATGGAGATGCTGGCCCAGAGGGTGGCGAAGAGGGCCAGGGCATCGTCCGCCGACAAGCCCCCGACGGGTACTTCAGGTATGCCGCTGGTGGTGGAGAGCAGCCCGGACAATAGCACCCGGCGTAAGTTTCCTACTCACTCTTCCATGGGCGAACACTGGGGCGTGAATTCTTGACGCTGACCATGTCGGCTTTGTAGGTGGACACCGACAGCAGGAGGGCCCACAGGGGGCCACCCCCAGCATACCACCAAATTCAACTACACCGCCCCGAGGGGCGTCCCCGGCAAGGGCACCGACCGCCGAGCCCGCACCCATGGAGGAGGAGAGGCACTTGAGCGCCGGCGGCTCCTCCCCGGCAACGGTTGTTGGCGAGGAAAGCGCCGCTCCTCTCTGGTCTGGTATGGACGATTTGCCTCTGTTCTCCTAGTTGAGCCTCTGACCTCGGGCATCGCCTCACTTTTTCTTTTGACTTTTAGACCCACCCTGGACGGACCGGGTGGATGGCGAGCCCACCATCCAGGAGGTCATCACGGACGTCGAGGCTGAGGCTGCCAAGGCCGCCGCCGATGAGGCCGCCAAGGCCACGGCAGAGGAGGCGGCCCAAGGGTCTACCGGAGGGACCGACGACGCAAATGCCGAGGAGGCCAGCAACGGGCCTGCGGCAGAACCGATGAGGCTGCTGTCGGGGAGGCCAGCAAGGCCGCTGCCCAGGAGGCCGGCAAGACTTCTGCCGAGGACCAGCCTTCCTCCTCCGCCGCCTCTGGCTCGGGCCGCTACTTGAAGGTGAGTGATGACTTGTTCGTCCACCACCCCTAGACGGCAAGCAGGAGGGCGCCAACCGAGGGGGAGGTGTTTGATGATGAGGCGCTCGCCGCCGCTGGTCTTGAGGTTGTCGATGAGCCGGGCGCCGGCGGTGGCGGTTCTCAAGAGGAGCAGCTTCTTCGGGCCATGAGCGCTAGCTTCCAAAAGCTCCAGGTGCTTTACCGTGCCCGCCTGGACAAGGCAAAGTCTAGGTCGCAGTGGTGGATAAGGCGGAGGAGGACTTCCAGGCGTAGGTCTCCCAGACAAAGGTCTGGTTTGACGAGGCCCGGAATGAGTTGAGGGCTTCCCAGGAAAAGCTGGATGAGCCGCCAGAGATCTCATGCTGGCGCAGTCTGATTTTGAGAAAGCCCGGGAGGAGGCCAAGGAGCCAGCCGCCAATGATGATGCCGCCCACAACCAGCGCCAAGCTCAACTGAACTCTCAGGAGGAAGACATTGTCGCCCGTGAGCAGGCACTCGCCGCCACCCTCTGCGGCAAGGATGAAGAGATCGACAGGCTTCTCGCGTGGCGGACCCATGGGCTGGAACAGAGGCACATTGAGGCTCTCAATGCTCAAGCTCGGGTCCATGCCGGCAAGGTAAAGGAGCTGGAGGTGGAGCGGGAAGGCTTGAACAAGCGGGTCCTGGAGCTGACCACATTGAGGAACACGATCCATGCTTCTTGGATGGATGCGCAGTCTGAGGTCCTCGGCAAGGCGGAACTGCTCTCCACGGCCTAGGACTCCATCAAGGATCTGAAGCTGGAACTGGAGGGCCTCAAGGGGATGCTCACTGCGGCCACAGCTCGGGCGGAGACCCTAAACAAAGGTTTGGAGGAGGAGAAGCGGCTGCGGAAGGACGACGCCGCTGGCTACGCAGAGTACGTAAAGGGTGTGGACCTCTGGATCAGCCGCCTCATCGCCGTCACGGAGGAACTCACCGTGCAGCTGGCCACCATGGGTATGCCAAGCTTCACGTTCTCCCGGGAGGTGAACCTCTCCATCCACGCCAGCTTGACCATGTTCTTCGAACGCGTTCTTGAGGCCCTGGGAAAGCTCCACTCTAACCAGGTGACTTGTCTAGCTGACGAATCCCGGAAGCTCTGTCGGGGCGCCCTGACCAAGGTGCTTACCAAGATGGCCTACTGGAACCCCGACCTCGACTTCGACGCCACGCTGGATAGCTTGCCGGATGATGTAGATCTCACGGTGCTCAAGGAGCGTATCAAGCCCATCATCGATCGCGCCGGCGGAATTTTGAGGGTAGAGGGCCAGCGTTGGGATTAGGCACCTTGTTTCTTCTTGCCGCTGTAGGTTCAGAACCAAGATAGTTTTTATCTTTAGTCAGAACCGCAGCAACAATTTATGTAGTATAACTCTGCAATATTTCGTGGCGATGCATGTTATCTTCCTGTTTGATCCTTCCCTGTATGTCTACCCTATGTTTAATTGGAAGGGCTTGCTGGCGCGTAACCCAGGCCGCGGCGTTTTGAGGACGGATCCTCAATAGCCTGCCGGATATGCTTGCTGCTGGGCAAACCACCTTACCGCTCTCAGCACGGCCGTTTGAACTATCGAGCGGACTCGAAACAGGACAAAAGTGTTGCCAGTAACGGAAAGGCTTCCCTGCCATTCTCGACGCGGCCACTCGAACTATTGAGTGGACTCGAAACAGAGCGAGGGCTTTGCCAATAGTGGAAGGGCCCCATTGCATACAAGTTTATCATACACAGGGCAAGGTCTCCAAGGAGAATAATCTTCATGCGAAAAGGAATTACTCAAAGTCTTGCGTGACTTATCTTTTTTTGTCGTCGCGTGGGCGTCCACCGTTCTCGCTGATGATGCCCCGCACTCTGTCGTTTCCTTCTTGGGAAACCAAGGCCATGAAGAACTGCTATACTAACTGCCAGACTAGATTTTCACAACTGCGCCCCCTAACTAGCACGACAAAGATGTCGGTACGAAACGACACCTATGGGATCACTGGAATCCCTTCTACGGTTGGCGGGCGCGAAGTTGTGCAAAGAGCAGGTCTAAGAGTCAGCACAACGGTCGTTTACCTAGGTTCGGGTCGCGAGGATGCGTAATACCCTAGTCCTGCTTTAGTGTATATTTGAGTGTTCTTGATTTCTTGAGCTAGCGACGGTGCCTATCCAGCTTTTCAGCATCCAAAAAATCCTTCTCCGGTATGTCGCGGACCTCCTTTTATAGTTTAAAGGGGCTGCCACAGTGGCACACACGAGGTGGAAAGGTGTACAGTGTATGGGCTTATCCCACTCCATTACGGGACAAGGCACATTCAATGCGCTGCTTAGGTGTCTGTTTACTTTATCAGGGACGAAAAAGAAGCATGTACCATTCGTGGCCGCTCTATCTGGCCGCGACGCGCGTCCAGGCCAGCGAGGCAGGCAGCTGAGGTGGCGTCGCGGTAGGGTCTTCACGAAGATCTGCATGCCACTGCTACCTCTTGAGCTTGCGTTGTATTCCCTCGAAGAGGAAAGGGAGATGCAGCACAGTAGCGTAAGTATTTCCCTCAGTTTTTGAGAACCAAGGTATCAATCCAGTAGGAGACCACGCGCCAGTCCCTCGCACCTGCACAAACAAATAAGAACTTCGCAGCCAACGCGATAAGGGGTTGTCAATCCCTTTACGGTCACTTACGAGAGTGAGATTTGATAGAGATGATAATTATATTTTTTTGGTATTTTTGGATTAATAAAATAGAAAATAAAAGCAAGAAAAGTAAAGTAGATGTAGATTGATAAGTTGAGAATAGACCCGGGGGCCATAGTTTATTCTAGTGGCTACTCTCATGATAGCGGCATTCTACGGCGGGTAAACAAATTACTGTCGAGCAATTGATAGAAAAGCGAATAATTATGAGACTAACTAGGCATGATCATTGTATATAGGTATCACGTCCGAGACAAGTAGACCGAAACGATTCTTCATCTACTACTATTACTCCACACATCGACCGCTATCCAGCATGCATCTAGTGTATTGAGTTCAAACGAACAGAGTAACGCCTTAAGCAAGATGACATGATGTAGAGGGATAAACTCAAGCAATATGATGAAAACCCCATCTTTTTATCCTCGATGGCTACAATACAATACGCGCCTTGATGCCCCTACTGTCACTGGGAAAGGACACCGCAAGATTGAACCCAAAGCCAAGCACTTCTCCCATTGCAAGAACTATAGATCTAGTAGACCAAACCGAACCAATAATTCGAAGAGACTTGCAAGGATATTATGAGCACACATAAAAAGTTCGGAGAAGAACCAAATATCTTTCATAGATAACCTTGATCATAAACTCACAATTCATCGGATCTCGACAAACACACCGCAAAAAGAGATTACATCGAATAGATCTCCTCGAAGATCGAGGAGAACTATGTATTGAGATCCAGAGAGGGAGAGAGAAGAAGCCATCTAGATACTAGCTATGGACCCGAAGGTCTGTGGTAAACTACTCACAACTCATGGTGAGAGCGATGATGATGATGATGATGAAGGCCTCCATGATGGATCCCCCTCCCGGAACAGGCTCTAAGATGGGATCTCCATGGGGACAGAAGCTAAGGCGGTGGAATTAGGGTTTTCTCTCTGCCTATGGAGTTTCTGGGGTACGTAGGTATATATAGGAAGAAGAGGGGCACCGGGGGCCATAGGGGCTGCCCTCGAGGCAGGGGGCGCGCCCTGGGAAGGGGGGGGCGCGCCCCCCACCCTCGAAGGTGGGCCCTCTATCCTCTGGCTTGGCCCCGAAGTCTTTCGTGCGTGATTTCCTCCAAAAATATCTCATGCGAAGGTTTCATTCCGTTTATACTCCGTTTGATATTCCTTTTCTGCAAAACCCTGAAATAGGCAAAAAAACAGCAATCTGGACTGGGCCTTTGAGTTAGTAGGTTAGTCCCAAAAATGATATAAATGTGAATGATAAAGCCCATTAAACATCCAAGACTTCATAAATAATAGCATGGAACAATAAAAAATTATAGATACGTCGGAGACGTATCAAGCATCCCCAAGCTTAATTCCTGCTCGTCCTCGAATAGGTAAATGACAAAGAAAGAATTTTTGATGTGGAATGCTAACCAATATAGTTTTTCAATGTAATTCTCTTAAGAAATAACAATACTTCAAGCAATACTAAAAAAGTAATCATGTCTTCTCAAAATACTATGGCTAAAGGAAGTTATTCCTACAAAATCATATGGTCTGGCTATGCTCCCTCTTCATCACACAAAATATTCATATCATGCACAACCCCGATTTCATCCAAGCACTTGTTTTCATACTCTATTCTTTTCAAACCTTTCAACTTTCACGCAATACATGAGCGTGAGCCATGGATATAGCACTATGGGTGGAATAGAAGTGGTTGTGGAGAAGGCAAAAAAGAGGAAGATAGTCTCACATCGACTAGGCGTATCAACGGGCTATGGAGATGCCCATCAATAGATATCAATGTGAGTGAGTAGGGATTGCCATGCAACGGATGCACTAGAGCTAAATATGAATGAAAGCTCAACAAAAGAAACTAGTGGGTGTGCATCCAACTTGCTTGCTCACGAAGACCTAGGGCATTTGAGGAAGCCCATCGTTGGAATATACAAGCCAAGTTCTATAATGAAAATTCCCACTAGTATATGAAAGTGACTAATCATGAGACTCTCTACAATGAAGATCATGGTGCTACTTTGAATCACAAGTGTGGAAAAAGATAGTAGCATTGTCCCTTCTCTCTTTTCTCTCATTTTTTGGAGGGGCTTTTCTCTCTTCTTTTTTTGTTTGCCCCTCTCTATATTTTTTTTGGGCCTTCTCTTTTTTTTATTGGCCTTTCCTCACACGGGACAATGCTCTAATAATGAAGATCATCACACTTTTTGTTACAACTTGAAATTACAACTCGGTACTACAACAAGTATGACTCTACATGAATGCCTCTGGTGGTGTATCGGCATAAGCAATGAATCAAGAGCGACATATATGAAAAATTATGCATGGTGGCTTTGCCACAACTAGGATGTCAACTACATGATCATGCATGGCACTATGACAATATGATGCGTGTCATATGAATGGAATGGTGGAAAGTTGCATGGCAATATATCTCGGAATGGCTATGGAAATGCCATGATAGGTAGGTATGGTGGTTGTTTTGAGGAACAATATGGTGGCTGTTTTGAGGAAGGATATATAGTGGGTTTATGGTACCGGCGAAAGTTGCGCGGTACAAGAGAGGCTAGCAATGGTGGAAAGGTGAGAGTGCGTATAATCCATGACTCAACATTAGTCATAAGAACTCATATACTTATTGCAAAAATCTACAAGTCATCAAAAACAAAGTAATCAACGCATGCTCCTTGGGGGAGGTTGGTAGGAGTTAACCATCGCGTGCCCCCGACCTCCACACAAAGGTTGGCACTCTACAAATACCTCATGCTCTAACTTCGTCACATAGCGGTTCACCATACGTGCATGATACGGGAATCGCTAACCTTAACACAAGTATTATTCAATTTCATAATAATTCCACTAGCATGACTCTAATATCACCATCCTCATGTCTCAAAACAATTATCAAGCATCCAACATCTCATTCTATTCAATGCACTTGGTGTGAAAATTTTACTACATTGACATTGGGTGTTTATCATGTGAAGACTAGTTTCTTTAGCCTAAACACATTACCATGCTGATTTAATAGACTCTCAAATAGATATAAGTGACGCATGAGAGTTCAACAATTTCTACAAAATATAACCACAGCCATGCTCTAAAGATATAAGTGAAGCACTTGAGCAAATACTATTCAACTCAAAAGATGTAAGTGAAGCACATAGAGTGTTCTAATAATTTCTAGGCCATATTTAACTCTCTCAAATAGGTGTGTCCAGCAAGGATTATTGTGGAAAAATAAAAATCAAATACTCAAATTATACAAGACGCTCCAAGCAAAACACATAGCATGTTGCGAATAAAAATATAGCTCCAAGTATAGTTACCGATGGATGAAGACGAAAGAGGGGATGCCTTCCCGGGGCATCCCCAAGCTTAGGATTTTGATTATCTTGATTTTACTTGGGGTGCCATGGGCATCCCCAAGATTGGGCCTTTGCTACTCCTTGTTCCATAGTCCATCAAAGCAATACTCAAAACTTGAAAACTTCACAACACAAAACTTAGACAAAAATTCTCGTGATCTCCGTTAGTAAGAGAAAGCAAACCACCACTCAAAGGTACAGCAAGGAATTCATTCATTGTTTATATTGGTGTTAAACCTACTGTAATCAAAGTTTTCTATGATTCATATCCTCCAATATTACTCATAGATGCATCGGAATAAGCAAACAACACACGAAAAACAGAATCTGTCAAAAACAGAACAGTCTGTAGTAATCTGCTAGGTTTGCCTACTTTTGGAACTCCAAAAAATTCAAACTAAATTGGTAAATTTGAGAAATTTGTCTACCAATCAGCAGAGAAAATAATCAACTAAAAATCACGCTCCAGTAAAATCTGAAGACTACTTTAGCGAGCGGTAATGATTCTGTTTTTCACAGCAAGATCAAATAAACTTCACACAAGTCCTACCAAAGGTTCTACTTGGCACAAACACAAAACAAAACATGAAAACACATATAATCAGAGGCTAGATGCAACATTTATTCCCTAACAGCAACAAAAGCAAAAAACATAAAATTGGTTTGCCTCCCAACAAGCGCTATCGTTTTGCGCCCCTAGCTAGGCACGATATAAGATAAATCTAGGTATTGCCATCCTTGGAAGGCAATCCATAAGTGGCTCTCATGATACATTCATATGGTAATTTGATTTTCTTACTAGGAAAGTGTTCCATGCCTTTCCTTAACGTAAATTGGAATCTAATATTTCCTTCCTTCAAATCAATAATTGCACCAATCGTTCTAAGGAAAGGTCTACCAAGAATAATAGGACATGAAGGATTGCAATCTATATCAAGAACAATGAAATCTACGGGCACATAATTCCTATTGGCAAAAATAAGAACATCTTTAATTCTTCCCATAGGTTTCTTAATAGTGGAATCCGCAAGATGCAAATTTAAATAACAATCATCAAGCTCATGGAAACGTAGCAAATCACACAAAGTTTTTGGGATAGTGGAAACACTTGCACCCAAATCACACAAAGCATAGCATTCATGATCTTTTGTTTTTATTTTTATAGTAGGTTCCCATTCATCATAAAGCTTTCTACGTATAGAAACTTCCAACTCAAGTTTTTCTTCATAAGATTGCATCAAAGCATCAACTACATGTTTAGTGAAAGCTTTATTTTGACTATAAGCATGCGGAGAATTTAGCACGGATTGCAACAAGGAAATACAATCAATCAAAGATCAGTTATCATAATTGAATCCCTTGAAATCCAAAGTAGTGGGTTCATCACTATGCAAAGTTTTAATCTCTTCAATCTCACTTTTAACAATTTTAGCATCAAGATCTAAAAACTCCGAATCATTGGGATACCTTAAAGCAGAATCATCTCCAATCCTATTCTCATCAAAATTAATACTAGAAAACAAGGATCTAATAGGAGACACATCGAATAACTTTCAGATCTTCATCTTTATTTTCACGATAACTAGAAGAACACGATTTAATATAATCTTCTCTTTTAGCACGCATTCTAGCGGTTCTTTCTTTGCATTCATCAATGGAAATTCTCATTGCTTTGAGAGACTCATTGATATCATGCTTAGGTGGGATAGATCTAAGTTTCAAAGAATCAACATCAAGAGTAATTCTATCCACACTTCTAGCCAATTCATCAACTTTAAGCAATTGTTCTTCAAGCATAGCATTGAAATTCTTTTGCGAGATCATAAACTCCTTAACACTAGTTTCAAATTCAGAAGGCATCTTTCCATAAGAGTTGTTCTAGGAATTACCAAAATTATGAGAGGAACTACTAGGAAAAGGCCTAGGATTAAAATTACCTCTATAAGCATTGTTACCAAAATTATTCCTACCAACAAAATTCACATCCAAAGATTCATTGTTATTCTCAATCAAAGTAGACAAAGGCATATCATTAGGATCAGAAGAAGCACTCTTAGCAGCAAACAATTTCATAAGTTCATCCATCTTTCCACTCAAAACACTAATTTCTTCGATAGCATGCACTTTTTTACTAGTAGATCTTTCGGTGTGCCATTGAGAATAATTAACCATAATATTATCTAGGAGTTTGGTAGCTTCTCCTAAGGTGGTTTCCATGAAAGTGCCTCCGGCGGCCGAATCTAAAAGATTTCTAGAAGCAAAATTCAAGCCAGCATAAAAGTTCTGAATAATCATCCATAGATTCAAACCATGTGTAGGGCAATTACATATCATTAATTTCATTCTCTCCCAAGCTTGTGCAACATGCTCATGATCTAATTGCTTAAAATTCATAATATCGTTTCTAAGAGAGATGATCTTAGCAGGAGGGAAATACTTAAAGATAAAATAATCTTTGCACTTATTCCACGAATCAATACTATTTCTAGGCAAAGAGGAAACCCAAGTTTTAGCACGATCTCTAAGTGAAAACGGAAATAACTACAATTTAACAATATCGTTATATGTATCCCTTTTCTTTTGCATATCACACAAATCAACAAAGTTGTTTAGATGGGTAGCGGCATCTTCACTAGGAAGGCCGGAGAATTGATCTTTCATGACAAGATTCAACAAAGCAGCATTGATCTCACAAGATTCAGCATCGGTAATAGGAGCAATCAGAGTGCTAATAAAATCATTGTTGCTGGTATTGGAAAAGTCACACAATTTGGTATTATTCTGAGCCATAGTGACAAGCAAGCAATCCAACACACACAAGCAAACAAGAGGCAAGCGAACGAAAAACACACGGCGGAAGAAGGGCGAATAAAACGACAAAGGTGAAGTGGGGGACAGGAAAATGAGAGGCAAATAAATGTAATACGAAGGATAAGGGTTTGTGATAGGTACTTGGTATATGACTTTTGCGTAAGCCTCCCCGGCAACGGTGCCAGAAATTCTTCTTGCTACCTCTTGAGCTTGCGTTGTATTCCCTCGAAGAGGAAAGGGAGATGCAGCATAGTAGCATAAGTATTTCCCTTAGTTTTTGAGAACCAAGGTATCAATCCAGTAGGAGACCACGCGCCAGTCCCTTGCACCTGCACAAACAAATAAGAACTTCGCAGCCAACGCGATAAGGGGTTGTCAATCCCTTTACAGTCACTTACGAGAGTGAGATCTGATAGAGATGATAAGTATATTTTTGGTTTAATAAAACAGCAAATAAAAGCAAGAAAAGTAAAGTAGATGTAGATTGATAAGTTGAGAATAGACCCGGGGGCAATAGTTTTCTCTAGTGGCTTCTCTCATGATAGTGGCATTCTACGGCGGGTAAACAAATTACTATCAAGCAATTGATAGAAAAGCGAATAATTATGAGACTATCTAGGCATGATCATTGTATATAGGCATCACGTCCGAGACAAGTAGACCGAAACGATTCTGCGTCTACTACTATTACTCCACACATCGACCGCTATCCAACATGCATCTAGTGTATTGAGTTCATACGAACAGAGTAATGCCTTAAGCAAGATGACATGATGTAGAGGGATAAACTCAAGAAATACGATGAAAACCCCATCTTTTTATCCTCAATGGCAACAATACAATACGTGCCTTGCTGCCCCTACTATCACTGGGAAAGGACACCGGAAGATTGAACCCAAAGCCAAGCACTTCTCCCATTGCTAGAACTATAGATCTAGTAGGCCAAACCAAACCAATAATTCGAAGAGACTTGCAAGGATATTATGAGCACGCATAAAAAGTTCAGAGAAGAACCAAATATCTTTCATAGATAACCTTGATCATAAACTCACAATTCATCGGATCTCGACAAACACACCGCAAAAAGAGATTACATCGAATAGATCTCCTCGAAGACCAGCGAGAACTTTGTATTGAGATCCAGAGAGAGAAGAAGCCATCTAGATACTAGCTATGGACCGGAAGGTCTGTGGTAAACTACTCACAACTCATGGTGAGGGCGATGATGATGATGATGATGAAGGCCTCCGTGATGGATCCCCCTCCCGGAACAGGCTCCAAGATGGGATCTCCACGGGGACAGAAGCTACGGCAGTGGAATTAGGGTTTTCTCTCTACGTATGCAGTTTCCGGGGTACGTAGGTATATATAGGAAGAAGGAGGGCACCAGGGGGCGTGTGGGCCAGCCTGGAGGCAGTGGGCGCACCCTGGGAAGGAGGGCGCGCCCCCACCCTCGAGGGCTGGCCCTCCGTCCCCTAACTTGGTCCCGAAGGTTCCCGAGCGTGATTTCCTCCAAAAATATCTCTCGCGAAGGTTTCATTCCTTTTGGACTCCGTTTGATATTCATTTTCTGCAAAACCCTAAAATAGGAAAAAAAAACAACAATCTGGACTGGGCCTTTGCGTTAGTAGGTTAGTCCCAAAAATGATATAAAAGTGAATGATAAAGCCCATTAAACATCCAAGACTTCATAAACAATAGCATGGAACAATCAAAAATTATAGATACGTTGGAGACGTATCAGCCACCACGGAGGTGCTTGGCTAGCTGGCCCAGGAACCACGTATCGCCACGTGGGTGCCTGCCTGGGCAAGCAGGTCGGCCGTCGAGCTGGGGCGGCAAGGGCTTGCCGCAGACTTGCTTCTGTTCTCAGCAAGGGTCTTGCCGGGGCCTCCATGAGTATCCTGTGGCAAGAGGCTTGTCGGGGCTCCGGGGTGTCTTCGGTAAGGAGCCTTGTCGGGGCCTCGTGGGCGTCCTCGGCAAGGAGCCCTATGATCGCCATGTCTTCTGGTTCTTATCTTGGGAGTCATATATCTTTGTCTTCACAAAGATCTGCATGCCATCACGTGGGCGCTTCTCGAGCCTTCGCTCCAATGTTGTTGGTACCATTGGAGCCCATAGGCTTCAAGGGTGGCTGTGACGGAGGCGTCTGAGTGGATCGCCCCGGCAAGAGCCCTTGTCGGGTGGTGCGCAGGCCGCCCCGGCAAGAGTCCTTGCCGAGGGAGAGCCTGTCTTCTTATTTGGTCTTCTCGTGTTGCCTGGCTCCCTCCTTCTGCCCTGTTAGGTTCGGCCACAGGCGTGGCTCTGACTGCCCATGCACAAGTAAGGGGTAAAAAAGAGCGCCCCTACTTTGGTACACCGACAGCAGGCCTTGCCAGTGCCCACATCCAAGTGGAAGATTTTGTCGTCCTCCTCCGCGACTAGCAGGCGGCGGTGATCCTCCAGCAACTCCGGCATGGCAAACGGGTAGCACGTCTCATACTTGATGTTCACCGCCATGGGCCAGTAGTGATTGAAGAACGGTGCCGTGAGATGATGCACGAGGATCGTCGACGATCCCTCAAATGACGGTGTGCACTCATAGCAGTAGCAGGGCGCGTGCGCACATCTGGAACTATGCTCCACTTATCAGTGTTGGTAGACGTACCTCTCGTAGCCGATACTCTTGTAGACGCAGGGCACCTTGCAGGCATCGACCAGGCTGTCCATGAAATGGGAGTGGCTGTAGGGGGCGTTGCACCCGCCGAATGGAGTGCAGGAGTAGCACACGAAGCAGTAGATGGTGTCCTTACTAGTACTCCCTCTGTTTCTCTACTCCCTACTTTCTCTACTTAAGAACTGAGCATAGCTCAGCTCGCAAGGCGCCGTACATCTCCATGCCTCCGCCCAATCCGATCACCAGTCACCACGACGCCCCACTCCTCCTCATCTTATCTTTTATTTTTCTCGAGATATCATTTTTTCGATGAAATTCTCGAGATACCATTTTTCCGATGAAATTCTCGACATATCATTAGTTTTTACACATGGGATTACTCCTGCATGGGTCAATCACAATAGGAGTTTTGTTTAAAAATGCATCTTGATATTCCGTGCAATGCACGGGCATCTTGGTAGTTTGCATATAATTCCAAACACCATGTAGGCACGTTCCTTGACCATTTTACAACTATGTCACTATCATTGTTAGTGGTTAGCCGGTGCAAGTTATAGCCCCAGATGTTTTAACCTTTTTTAAACCATGGTATTTAACAAAACTACCACCCTTACATACGTATTGTAACTGTGTCGCGGGCATTTGCAACTACCTTGGCTCCCAACGAACGTTTGTTGGGGATTGGAGTTAGCACCGATAGCGGCTTGTAGTCGTTCCATGCTTGGGCATTGAAGTTTGTAATAACTATTTTGGAATATACTACTCCTCCGGTGCTAGTAGTAGAGCAGAGTCCTACTCCACGATATGCAAACTACTAGGGCATAGTAGTAGGTACTGTAGTTTATTGTACTAGTATTGTGATCACTCAAGCAAGTTGTCTGGCAATGATATGTGTAAGTGCATCTAGTGCCACCCCTAGTTTGTTTTGGAGTATTGATGACAAACGTGGTTGAGGGACTAATGTGTTTGTGAAAATTGCAGGATAACACAGGTAGTAGTCCCTCACTGATTTGGTTTACCTACTAGAGATGACCCCTAAAAATGTGTGAAGACATTGAAGACAATGGTGGTTTGTGAAGACATTTACTTGATTATAATGGCATGTGAAGACATTCACTTGAAGACTATGGAGTGTGAAGACATAGATTCTTTCATAGTTCCTTTTCTTCTTTCTTGATTCATAGGAACCATAGTACTATTAAGTGGGGTCCCAGTGAACAAACCCAGATTACTAAAGTGATGCTCAACCAAAATCCTATGTCTTCGAGTGAAGACAATGAGAGCAAATCTTATCCAAAGGTGGATGAGTCAGCTTTGCTTGTAGCCCAAGCGAAGCTGCCTCGTGAGTTTTAAATCCGGCCATTGGACACGTGTCGGTTCCTTAGTTACCCAGGGTCATTTCGTACATATCATGTCGGGTTGCCTTCAGGCTATAAACAGCCCACCCCCTACACCATAATTTGGTGGCTGCTCAGAGTTAGTGCACGGCTTTTGTCGTTTGAGAGCAACCCACATCCGAAGCCTTTGAGAGAGAGATCCTTGCAAGGACAAAGCCCAAAACACCCAGAGCCAAAGAGTGTTAGGCATCACTAATACATCTCCAACGTATCTATAATTTTTTTATTGCTCCATGATGTTATATTATCATTCTTGGATGTTTTACAATCATTTTGTAGTCATTTTATATCATTTTTTGGTACTGACCTATTGACATAGTGCCAAGTGTAGTTGATGTTTTCTGCATGTTTTTTACATCGCATGAAATCAATACCAAATGGAGTCCAAACGCATCGAAACTTTTTGTGGATTTTTTTGGACCAGAAGACATCCAGTGGGCCGGAGAAGCACCTGGGGATGCTCCGAGGGGAGCACAACCCACCAGGGCGCGCCAGGAGGCCCATGCGTGCCCTGGTGGGTTCTGCCCACCACGGGTTCCCCTTGGACCGCCTCTTTGCTCTATAAATACCCCAATATTCCAGAAACCCTAGGGGAGTCGATGAAACTCAGTTCTAGCCGCGGGGGGTAGTTGCACTATGCAACAACTCGTCGCTCAGTGCTATCCACGCGGCAATGCCGTGGTGTGACTCCCATGGTATCGACCCCACTTGGTTGGCGCCTTCTGACTAAGCCATGCAAACATTCTTTGATAACTTGGTGGAGCTGCCAATCGATCCCGACGAGAAGAAAGGCCTCAACCGCGACACCACAGATCAGGAGATGGCCTATATAGCCACCCGATTGGAGGAGGCAGCCGCAGCTGCGGCCGAGGGTGAATTTGGGTATACCATGGAGGAGGCAGACGCAGCGGAGGCAGTGAGTCGGGACGAGGAGGAAGAGATCCTCAAACTGTTGAGGCCTGCTGGGCAGCCTGCCGAGACGAGCGAGGCTACCGGGCAAGGGACGGAGTCGAGCGAGCCCGCCGAGCAGGGCGATGAATCAAGCGAGTCCGCCGAAGACTCAGGCGGGTCTCTGAACCTCGACTCTTCTTCATCCTCGGGAAGTTCACCGCCGCCGCCAAGTCCTCTGCCTCAACCACAGAAGCGTCTCCGCAGGGCCGCAGACGCGGCGAGGCAGCCGGCGGGCCAGCAGCCGCAGCGTCGCTCGACGCACGCCACCACGACGAGCAAGGCCGCCAAGGGGGCGCCTCGCGCCTCAGCAGCGGCTGGAGGAGGATCTTTCCGCACGGGCTCCACCGCTCCTCGGGCCTCGGCGACGACTGGAGCGGGGTCTTCGCAGACCACCGACCCCGATCCCGGCAAGCGGCCGAGGGCGCCTACTCCTCCAGCTCCTCGCGCCGGACCGCGCGAGGCAGACTTCGACTTCTCCGTCCTCAGTTCCGACGAGGAGGAGGAAGAGTAAGTAAAGCAACTCTTGTTTTCTTCAATTTGCTGTTCTTGCCTTGAATCTTCTTTGTCTGATTCTGTTTGATGTCTGTCTTCCAGGACCCTGGCCCAAAGGGTGGCGAAGAGGGCCAAGATCCCGGTGGTTGATCTCGAGGACGAGCCCGTCATAGCAGCGGGGGATGCGCCAGCGACGAGCTTGCCGGACCAGCCAGCTGCCCCGCAGAGCAGCCCCCGGCGCAGCCCCCAGCGTAAGTCTTCTGTTTTACTCCTTCGCTTGTTGGGCGCGCGTGGGCTTCTCATCCTTGTTAATCGCCTTGTTTGTTTGCTGATTTGTGCAGAAGCAGAGCCGCAGCCTCAGGAGCGTCCAGAGACTGCTCCCGACGAACCGCTCGTCTCAACCTCCCCACCAAGGAGGAGCTCCCCGGTGAGGGAGGATACTCCGCCAAGGGCGGGTACTCCGCCAAGGGCGAGTACCCCGCCAAAGGCGAGCACCCCGCCAAGGGTGAGCACCCCGCCAAGGGAAGGCGCCAGCGGCCCTCCGCCGGCGGGGGCTACTACCACGCTGCCGAGGGAGGACCCCTCGGCGAGGGACCTCGTTGAAGAAGAGGTCCGTGTAGGTAACCCTTGTAGTTTTCTTCTCTTGAACTTCTCTTTTTGGATATTTGCTTGACAATGATTTTCTTCTTTCTTCTTCTTGTCTTCAGACTCGTCCGCTCCAGAGCCCATGGAGACGGAGGCCACCACCGAGGAGCCCGCGCGCGGCAATGCTGGCGATGCCATGGCTACCGAAGAGGCGGTCGGCACCGAGGATCCCGCCGTCGAAGAGGCAACCAGGGACGCCGACGTGGCGGCTGAGGAGGGGACCGGCGGTCGCACTGACAGCCATGAGGTCGCAGGAGCGTTTGACGCTGCGCCGACCGCCGACCCTGCCGCCGCCATGGCCGGAACTGGCGCCTACCTTGAGGCCGGAAACGGGGTTTTCATCCAATTTCCGTGGGCTTCTTCTTCAAGGGCGCCCGTGGAAGGGGAGGTCTTCGATGGGGAAGTCCTCGCCTCTGCGGGGCTGAAGTTTGTCGACGCGCCCGGCAGCAGCAACGAGCCCGAGGAGGAGCAGCTTCTGCGCCGGCTTCTGGCCTTGTACCATGCTAGGCTGATGACCCTCAACCGTAAGGGATCTATTGCAGCGTTTTCGATAAGTAAGAGTGTCGAACCCAACGAGGAACAGAAGGTATTGATCAGCGATTCTGAGCAAGAAATCACTGCAAGCACTGAAAGATAAGTTTTTAGGGGTTTCTCGATATAAGTAACAGGAAAGTAAAAGCAAGCAATGTAAAAGGCACTGAGAGTAGCAAGTGGCCCAATCCTTTCTTAGCAAAGGAGAGGCCTAGCAGCTGAACTTATAAAGACTAAAGCGTTCCTGAGGACACACGGGAGAGGTAGTCATGTGCTTTCACCATATTCCGTATCGATACTATGTTATGTGTTGATAAGTGTTGAGTGGGTGGATCTATGCTAGTACACTCTCTAGACTAAGATGAGTGCACTCTTATGATTAAACACCTTGCAAGCATCCGCAAATACAAGATAGAATTTAAGGCAAAAGCCTAACCATAGCAATACGATCGAGGATCCATAATTCCCTTATGCAAAAGCGTGCGAACTGGGGTTCAGGTTTCTGTCACTCCGGCAACCCACCATAAGCATTCTTTATACACAATGTATTCTCCTAGGTCCTTAATAAGGCGAAGTGTTGGGTGTTCGACTCACATAACACCACTAGTAGAATGACAACACAACTTAAGTATCAAACAACACATATTACTTCAAGAGCATATGACTACCAACAACAAGACTTTCCCCATGTCCTCAAGAACTAAGGTAACTACTCACGAGACATAAAGGAGATCATGATCAGTGGGGATAAATAGGTGATAAACAATCTGGACATAATAATATTTCTCCAACAAAACTCAATAGCATTCACCACAAAGTAGTAATCAAGACCGATGGAGTAGAGAGGATAGGTAGTACGAGTTACAACACAAGTTGCGATCGCAAGATGAGATTTGGATGAAGATGGAGATGGTGCTGGTGTTGGGGATGATGTTGATGATGATCTCGATGATGCCCGTGACAATGGTGATGACGATGGCGACGATCTCCCCTTCCGGGAGGTGATCTCCCCGGCAGAATGTGCCCGCCGGAGATGGCTTTTTTCTTCTCTGTAGGTTTCCGCCACGGAGCGGCGGCGGAACTCCGTAAAAATTACCGTCCTTAGGGTTTTTGGATAACGGAGAGCATATATGCAAAAGGGGGCGACCAGAGGTGGGCCAGGGGCTCCAGGCACGCGGCCAGGGGGGGCGCGCCCCCAGGGCGCCTGGGCACCCTGTGGCCCCCCTCTGGTTGCCCTTTCGCGTGCCTTCGTGATCCGTCTGAAAAATATCTCCCGTCAATTTTCAGGTAATTTGGAGGTATTCTTCTTCAGTAACTCAGCGTCCACTTTTTACTGCTGAATCCTGCGTCTGCTGCTTCGGCATCGCAAAGTTTGCAAACTGTGTAAAATAGACCAAAACAACGTAAGAACATCACCGTAACGTGAAATATATCAATGAATAAGGATAAATTATGATACAAAATAGTGATGCATTTTGGACGTATCGACACCCCCAAGCTTAGACATCGCTTGTCCCCAAGCGAATACTGAGCTCGGTAAACCTGTCCACAAGTTTAGAGAGTGAAGTGTCGATAAACAGAATATGAACAAGAAGCATCACAGTTTCCTCACCAACTTAAATATCCTCAACAGCAATCTTCAACTCATAAGGCCTTTATAAAAGAGTGGTAACACTTATATTCGAAAGTAGGGCTAAGGAAACTTATTGAATCATGGCAAACATGTCCTTTGGTCAAAGAACAACTAATAGCCTTTACTTTTGCTCTTTCTTTATGTTTTGATGAGACTAATTGAAGCTTTTGAAAGAACATGTCATCAGGCAAGAAGTGAAAGTGTTAACACAAAGGAAGATATTTGCCTTAGCTGGGCTTGACAAACAACTTACTTATCAAATGATAATGTCAACAAGGATATGATATGACAAATCTTAATGCAACTTTATATGAATGAATCCTTATCAACATCAAATGTCTGCTCTCTTTAAGAATAGAAAGGAGTAGGAATAACTGACTCAACTTAAAATTAAAAGATGGGCCCTGCTCTAGGGTAGTAGGGAAAACTCATGTGCTATCCTTAAATCAAACAGAATGAAAACAAGTTTTGAGAGGTGCATGATTTGTCAACGAATGCTAATAGATAACTCAACTACTTCTTGAGCTGGACAAGTTTCGAGGAACGGCTCCCGCACGAGGACGATCACATCCTCTTATTCTCCTTTGTTAATCACTGCCAAAGTTTTCTGATTTCTCATGAACAAAGCGTGAAGGAGGGTTTGTTTGTTATATTATTTTCGAGCTGGGCGCACTCTTTGTCAGTTCCTTCTCGTATTATGGGTTTGCACATTAGACATGCAATCCCGGGGTGAAGCTTGTCCAACTCAAAAAGATCATGGATTAGATATTACTTCCTCATGAGCTAAAACAGAGGCACAAAATAAAAGATTTTGAACATTTGAGGATAACACATAAATTCTGTACTTTAGGAGGTGGTAGTGGAATACCACGAGTAGGAAGGTATGGTGGACTCATATGGAAGGTATTGGCTTAAGGGTATGGATGCACAAGCAGAATTCCGCTTAGTACAGAGTTAGGCTAGCAAAGGTTTTGAAAGAACAGACAATTGATGATGACTAAGATGCAAAGCAATATAAAGCATGAACATTGGAATAAGCATAACACATCAAGTTGTCTTCCTTGTCAGCATAACACTTCAAACATAATAACATAAGGGTTTTGGCTATGTTGATACTTTAAGAAAATCATGCTTGTTGTTATGACCAAAGCTATGTTTGCCAAGATTAAATAAAGTTTTCACAGCCATACCTGACATAAGGTCAATACTCCACATAAGAGTCATCATATAAGGTCGATTGCGTGAAGAGAATACCGAGTGCAGCAAAAGGAACCAATAAACTTCTCATTAATATTCCATCATAGACGACTCCACACTCACGGATACAATTCTCCACCGAAGGAGTGATAGACCTCAATGCACACACCTATCTCATATAACAACCTCCCTAGACATGATACGACTCTACTTGACTCTAAAAGACAAAAGGTAAAGATAATGATACCGGGCACTCCCCCAAGCTTGGAACAAGCCAAGGGAATGCCATTACCCCAGGAGATTTCACTCATCATCCTTGTTGGCGTTGATCACGTAGTCCTTGGCGAAACGCTTCCATGGAAGGGGTTCTCCAGTCTCATATGAGAAGCTCGTCTCCTGAATCCTGCATTCAGCACCCAAACTCATGCGCATAAACCTTAGTTCATACTCACAGTTCTGGTTATGTAGATCATTAATTTTCCCTTGGAGCTCTATAATTCTTTCTTCAGACGCGGTGATGCTTTTCCACATCTCCTTCATCTCCTTCAGGAAGTAGTTCTTCAGCTCGTTGATGATGTCAAAGTTAGCTTCAACACCACGCTCGATCATCTTCTTGTACTCGAAGACTTCTTGCTCCACTTCTTCCAGCCTGGCCTGGACGCTCCCCTCCTTGATAGGTCCCTTCAGATCTTCTTGATGAAGGACACCGTCCTCCATCCGAACAACCTGAGGGTGCTTCTTCACCTCAGCGAGGTAAGGGTTGATGACGTTGACGACGAACTCGTCCTTGGGGGAGCTTGGAGAAGCCATGTCACCTAAATTCAGCTGAAAGATTCCCTGGCAGAAACAGATCGAAGAGAAAACACGCGTAATCGCAAGATACGTTGCCGGAACAATCCGGAAAAATATATAGGAAAAATTTATGCACAGAAAGGAAGGTAACGGACCAAAGCGGGGTCGGAGACGGACTCCCGGGTGTCCAGGCGGCCTCCCGGCGCGGCCCTGGGGGGGCGCCAGGGGGGCGCCTGGACCCCCTGGAGGTCGTCTCCGGCTCCACTTAGGCTCAGAATTTTACTAATTTTGCAAAAACTCGTAATACGGAACTTTTATGGCGGTTCGCGATGTTTCCTTACCGTACTACATACCTTTTCTTTATTCTGCTTCTGCTGGCGTCTGAAACAGGGCTGCAACATGTTCTTCGTGAGTTGTTGTGTATATTATATTCACATCAACATTGACAGGGTCTCCTGCTATGTAATGTTTAAGTCTTTGCCCATTCACAACTTGAGGTTTGGTGCCTTCAAAATTATTAATCTTAATTGCACCAGACCGATAAACTTCTTCAATATGAAATGGTCCTTCCCACCTGGAAAGTAGTTTACCTGGAGAAAACCTGAAACGGGATCTAAACAACAAAACTTTATCACCAACATTAAATTCATGTTTCAGAATCTTCCTATCATACCACTTTTTTACCTTTTCCTTGAACATTTTAGCGATCTCGTAAGCTTCACTTCTCCATTCATCTAGAGAAGTCAAGTTCATGAGACGCTTCTCACCAGCTAGTTTCGGGTTAGCGTTAAGCTCTCTAATAGCCCAGAAAGCTTTGTGCTCTAACTCTAATGGCAAATGGCAAGCCTTGCCATACACCATCTTATAGGGGGACATGCCCATGGGGTTTTTGTAAGCAGTTCTATATGCCCACACAGCATCTCCTAACTTATTTGACCAGTCCTTTCTATTTCCGTTTACTGTTTTCTGCAAGATCAACTTAATCTCTCTATTGGTGAGCTCAACTTGCCCACTAGTTTGAGGATGATATGGTGAAGCAATTCTATGATTAACATCGTATTTAGCCAAAGCTTTTCTAAAATCTCCGCGCGTGAAATGTGATCCCCCATCAGTCATGAGATACCTTGGTACACCAAACCTAGGAAAAATTACATCTTTAAGCATTTTCAAAGATGTCTTGTGATCAGCACTTTCAGTGGGGATTGCTTCAACCCACTTGGTCACATAATCAACAGCTACTAAAATGTGAGTGTACTTGTGCGAAGAAGGAAAAGGACCCATAAAATCAAAACCCCAACAATCAAAAGGTTCAATCACTAGTGAGTAATTCATAGGCATCTCATTCCTTCTACTAATGTTACCAACTCTCTGACATTTATCACAGGCAAAAACATAATTTCTAGCATCCTTAAAGAGAGTAGGCCAATAAAAACCTGATTAAAGAACCTTATGTGCAGTCCTCCCACCGGAATGGTGTCCTCCATAGGGACTATCATGACACCGTCTGAGAATGTCCTTCTGCTCATGTTCCGGAATGCATCTCCTCACGATCCCGTCGGGACCTTCTTTGAAAAGATGTGGGTCATCCCAAAAGTAGTGCCTCAAATCATGAAAGAACTTCTTCCTTTGCTGAAGTGTTAAACCTGGAGGCAAATACTTTGCAACAATAAAATTAGCATAATCTGCATACCAAGGGTCGGAAAGAGATTGTACTTTTACAACGGCAAGTTGCTCGTCTGGAAAACTATCGTTGACTGGGATGGGATCATGCGGTATATCTTCCATCCTTGAAAGATTGTCCGCTACCGGATTGTCTTCTCCTTTCCTATCAACAATCTACAAATCAAATTCTTGAAGAAGGAGTACCCATCTGATAAGCCTTGGCTTGGCATCCTTCTTTGTCATAAGGTACTTAATGGCAGCATGATCAGTATGAATAATAACTTTGGAATCAACAATATACTGTCTAAATTTATCACAAGCAAAAACTACAGCTAAGAATTCCTTCTCAGTAGTAGCATAATTCCTTTGAGCACTATCAAGAGTTTTGCTAGCATAATGTATAACATTCAATTTCTTATCAACTCTTTGTCCTAAAACAGCTCCAACAGCAAAATCACTTGCATCACACATAATCTCAAAAGCTAAATTCCAGTCAGGTGGTTGTACTATAGGAGCGGTTATTAAAGCTTTCTTAAGGACTTCAAAAGCTTCCTTACAATTTTCATCAAATACAAAAGGAACGTCCTTCTGGAGAAGATTAGTGAGGGGTCTTGAGGTTTTAGAAAAGTCTTTAATAAATCTTCTATAAAAACCTACATGACCGAGGAAACTGCGAATACCTTTGATGTCCCTTGGATAGGGCATCCTCTCAATAGCTTCGATCTTGGCTTTGTCCACTTCAATTCCCCTTTCGGAAATCTTGTGACCAAGAACAATTCCTTCATTAACCATGAACTGGCACTTTTCCCAGTTGAGTACCAAATTTGTCTCCTCGCATCTCTGCAAAACTTTATTAAGGTTGTGAAGACAATGGTCAAAAGAAGTTCCATAGACGGAGAAATCGTCCATGAAGACTTCCATAATATCCCCGCAGAAACCATGAAAGATAGCAGACATACACCTTTGAAAAGTAGCAGGGGCATTACATAAACCAAAAGGCATACGCCTGTAAGCATAAGTACCAAAGGGACAAGTAAAAGTGGTCTTCTCTTGATCGGCAGTGTTAACATGAATTTGAGAGAAGCCAGAATAACCATCGAGATAACAAAAGTGGGTATTTTTGGATAACCTTTCAAGCATTTGGTCGATGAACGACAACGGGTAGTGATCCTTCCTGGTTGCTTTGTTCAACTTCCTGTAATCAATACACATTCTATATCCAATAATAATTCTCTGAGGTATTAATTCATTTTTATCATTAGGAACCACAGTTGTACCTCCTTTCTTGGGAACACAATGTACCGGACTTACCCACTAACTATCAGCTATAGGGTAGATAATACCTGCGGCCAAAAGCTTGAGAATCTCAGTTCTCACAACATCCATCATCTTCGGGTTCAACCGTCGTTGATGATCAACAACTGGTTTAGCATCAGGCTCAAGGTTGATAGTATGTTGACAGATAGATGGACTAATCCCCTTAAGGTCATCAAGGGTATAGCCAATTGCGCCTCGGTGTTTACGAAGTACTTCCAATAATCGCTCTTCTTCATATCCTGAAAGGTTAGAATTGATAATAACAGGATATACTTTCTTTTCATCTAAATAAGCATACTTGAGCATATCGGGAAGAGGTTTAAGATCGAACACCGGGTCTTCCTTCGGTTTTGATAAAATTCCCAAAGGTTCAACCGGAAGGTTGTGCTTCAGGATAGCGGGCTGCCTCAAAAATATTTCATCTAGTTCATTTCTTTCCTGCATATGCAAATCATTCTCGTGGTCCTCCATGTATTGCTACAAAGGATCATTAGGGGGAATAGCAATAGAGGCAATACTTTCAATAATTTTATCATCACTAGGTAAATCAGTACCACGAGGCTGCTTAGAGAACTTAGAAAAATTAAATTCATATGGCTCACCATCGAATTCAACAGAAACTTTACCTTTCTTGCAATCTATTATAGCTCCACAAGTTCTAAGAAAAGGTCTACCAAAAATAATTGGACAAAAATTGTCCCTCTCTGAACCAAGTACTAGAAAGTCGGTAGGGTATTTTACCTTTCCACATAGGACTTCAACGTCCCTCACAATACCGATAGGAGAGATAGTTGTTCTGTTTGCAAGATGAATGGTAACATCAACTTCTTCAAGTTCACAAGGGGAAATCTCACCGATGATTTCTTCATAAAGTGAATAGGGGATAGCGCTTGCACTCGATCCCAAATCGCATAGCCCATAATAATTGTGATCTCCTATTTTAACAGATACCACTGGAGTACCTGAAATTGGGCCTTTATTCTTGGTTGTGACAAGGTTAGTGGAAACAGCACAAAAATTTATATTGGAATCCAAAACATCATTAGTAGCAAGGTCTTTAATCAATGCAACTTGAGGATCGACCCTGATCTGGTCCTCAGGCTCATCAACTCTTCTCTCACTTTTATTTATTATGCCTGTCACAAGAGAGTGCCCCCTTATCCTCGTGGGAAAAGGAGGCTGTTCATATATAACTGCAGGCAAAATAGGGTCAGCAACATAAATATCAATAGGTGGCTCTTTAAAAGGTTCATGGTGCTGGTCTCTCTTCTTTTTAAAAGAATCAACGTGAGAGGCAAAATTCTTACACAAATCAATCACTAGATGGGAATCAAGACCAATCTTAGAGCAAAAAGTATTGAAGTAATCAGTTTTCACATAGCTCTCAATATAATCATGTTCATAATTTATAGCGGGTTCAATACCTTTATCAATTTCCCAATCTTCGGTATTCCTCTGGATCCTTTCAATGAGATCCCACCTTTCTTCAACACTCTTTTTCTGAAATACCCCACTAGAGGAGGCATCCAACATCTCCTTATCCTGACGAGAAAGCCTGGCATAAAAATTTGTAAGTATAATTTCCTTGGGAAGCTTATGAATAGGGCATTTGAGCATTAGGGACTTCAATCTCCCCCAAGCTTGAGCAATGCTTTCTCCGTCACGAGACCTAAAGTTATAGATATAGTTCCTGTCTCGATGAATTTCATGAAGAGGATAAAACTTAGTATAAAAGAGAGACATAAGCTCCTGCCAGTCAAGCAAGTGTGAGTTATCGAGAAGCCTATACCAATCCGAAGCTTTATCTATAAGTGATACGGCAAACAATTTTCTCATGAAAAACTCCCTCGATACACCTGCAAGCTTAAATAATGAACTTAGTTGTGACAGATATAGCAAGTGTTCACCGGGATGTCTGTCTCCTGCATAACGATTAGCCAAAACATAATCGATAATGCCAGCTGGTATTTTATAAGGCACAATTTCAGTAGGGGGAGGATCAACCACCACAGGTGTGGGGCGTCTTCCCGCAAGCAACGCTCCAATAACAGGGTTATACATAAGGACAAAGAGCAGCAATAGCAAAAACAAAAATAGAATTATAAAAACTTCTTACCAGTTTCACTTTACCAATAGCGCTACGCTCCCTGACAACGGCGCCAGAAAATGGTACTTGATGACCCTCAACCATAAGGGATCTATTGCAGCGTTTTCGATAAGTAAGAGTGTCGAACCCAACGAGGAGCAGAAGGTATTGATAAGTGATTCTGAGCAAGAAATCACTGCAAGCACGGAAAGATAAGTTTTTGGGGGTTTCTCGATATAAGTAACAGGAAAGTAAAAGCAAGCAATGTAAAAGGCACTGAGAGTAGCAAGTGGCCCAATCCTTTCTTAGCAAAGGAGAGGCCTAGCAGCTGAACTTATAAAGACTAAAGCGTTCCTGAGGACACACGGGAGAGGTAGTCATGTGCTTTCACCATATTCCGTATCGATACTATGTTATGTGTTGATAAGTGTTGAGTGGGTGGATCTATGCTAGTACACTCTCTAGACTAAGATGAGTGCACTCTTATGATTAAACACCTTGCAAGCATCCGCAAATACAAGATAGAATTTAAGGCAAAAGCCTAACCATAGCAATACGATCGAGGATCCATAATTCCCTTATGCAAAAGCGTGCGAACTGGGGTTCAGGTTTCTGTCACTCCGGCAACCCACCATAAGCATTCTTTATACACAATGTATTCTCCTAGGTCCTTAATAAGGCGAAGTGTTGGGTGTTCGACTCACACAACACCACTAGTAGAATGACAACGCAACTTAAGTATCAAACAACACATATTACTTCAACAGCATATGACTACTAACAACAAGACTTTCCCCATGTCCTCAAGAACTAAGGTAACTACTCACGAGACATAAAGGAGATCATGATCAGTGGGGATAAATAGGTGATAAACAATCTGGACATAATAATATTTCTCCAACAAAACTCAATAGCATTCACCACAAAGTAGTAATCAACACCGATGGAGTAGAGAGGATAGGTAGTACGAGTTACAACACAAGTTGCGATTGTAAGATGAGATTTGGATGAAGATGGAGATGGTGCTGGTGTTGGGGATGATGTTGATGATGATCTCGATGATGCCCGTGACGATGGTGATGACGATGGCGACGATCTCCCCTTCCGGGAGGTGATCTCCCCGGCGGAATCTGCCCGTCGGAGATGGCTTTTTCTTCTCTGTAGGTTTCCGCCACGGAGCGGCGGCGGAACTCCGTAAAAATTCCCTTCCTTAGGGTTTTTGGATAACGGAGAGCATATATGCAAAAGGGGCCGGCCAGAGGTGGGCCAGGGGCTCCAGGCGCCCCCCCCCCGGCGCGGCCAGGGGGAGGGGCGCGCTCCTAGGGCGCCTGGGCACCCTGTGGCCCTCCTCTGGTTGCCCTTTCGCGTGCCTTCGTGATCCGTCTGAAAAATATCTCCCGTCAATTTTCAGGTAATTTGGAGGTATTCTTCTTCAGCAACTCAGCGTCCACTTTTTACTGCTGAATCCTGCGTCTGCTGCTTCGGCATCGGAAAGTTTGCAAACTGTGTAAAATAGACCAAAACAACATAAGAACATCACCGTAACGTGAAATATATCAATGAATAAGGATAAATTATGATACAAAATAGTGATGCATTTTGGACGTATCACAGGCAGGCCAAGCTGGAGTCCCGAGAGGCTCTGGCTGCCAAGGCAGGCGTCGATTTGGAGAAGCGCGCCGAGGAGCTCCGCGCCGCCAACCAGGCGGCCCTCCGGTCCTTGGCGGAGGAGCGGGAGGAGCTCGCCGAGGCGCACCAAGCGTTCATCCTCGAGAAGGCTGAAGCGGAGGAGCAGCAACGACTCGCCGCCGAGGAGCTGTCCCGGCGGGAAGGAGACCTAACGCAGCGGAAGGCCGACCTCGACAGCCACGAGGACGACCTTGCCGCGCGCGAGCAGTCCATTGGTGGGGCTCTGCAGGAAGTGAGGGACGCCGCTGCAGCTGCAGAGACCGCCAAAAGAGACTTGGAGGCGAGGGTGGCACAGTTGGAGATCAACTTGAGGACGAGCGAGGAGAAGGTTGCCGCGCTCATGTTGGAGAGGGAGAAAGACGCCCACAGCCACTCGGAGCTGCAGGTCCGTCTCTCCGACAAGGGCAAGGAGCTCGCCGTCGCCAAGGACTCTGTTGCAGACTTGGAATTGAAGCTGTCCACCCTCACTGCATCGCTCGATAGCGCCAGGAACCGGGAGACAAAGCTGAAGGAGGACCTCCGGGCTCAGAGGGCACTGCTGGACAGCGCCACCCTTACGCAGAACAACTTCAGGCTGACGGTGGAGCAGTGGACCGAGGAGCTTGTCACCGCCGCCGCTGACATCGACAGAGAGTTGGCGGGGCTGGGGACGGAGCACCTCGGGTACTCCCCCGACGCGAACCTCCCTCACAGCGCCAAGCTGAGCTTATTCTTCAGGGGAGTGGCGCCGGCCCTCGAGCAGCTCCGTGAGAGGATCCCCACGCAGCTGGCGAACGAGGCGCGCAGGCTTTGCACGGGAGTTGTGGAGAGAGTGCTGACGAAGATAGTCTACCGCTACCCCGGGATCAATCTTGAGAACGTCCTCAGGACCTTGCCGCCCGATGCCGACCAGGAAGCGCTGAAGGCTCTTGTCGCCCCCATCGTGGCCAAGGTGGGCAAGATCAGGAGGGTCGACGGCGACCGCGTGGACTAGACTGTCTTCCTTTCTGCTTCTCTTGTCGCTGCCAATCACGTTATGGACAGTAGTTTGTTAGAACAGCGACAAGCCGTCTTGTAATACAACTTTATTTTGGGTAGTTAATGCAGTGTTATTTCCTTGGTTTGACTTCTTTACTTTGTATACTTTTACCCTACGCTTTTAGGGAACTTGCCGGCAAAGGGGCCTTTGCCGCGAGTGCTGAGTGCGGAACTTCAGCAGCCTGCTGGCAACGCCTCTACCGGCAAGAAACCTTGCCGCAGCTAGTCGCAGCACACTTAGGTTGTTGAGCGAACTCAAAAACGGAGTAAGGGCGCGACACTTGTAGCAGCGCACTTAAACCGTTAAGTGTGCTCGAAACAAAGTAAGGGCGCGGCTAGCTACAGGTAGGTTCCTCCGTGCACAGGTTTTCCATACAAAGTGTGGTCGTTCAAGGAAGATAACTTTAAAATTTAAAAATTTGAATGCTCAAACTTTGATAACTTAGCTTTTGTGTATGGTCTGCTTCCCGGCAAGGCGAGGCTTTCTTGAACGGCACTTGGTCCATACCACTGTCTCCTTCCCCCCGGCAAACTTGTGCGCGAGGAATCCTTCTTCTGCTTGAGAGAAAAGAGAAAGGGAGGAAACATAGATATGGAGCCTTGCGGCTCGTTATTGCTTACCGGAGGTGTGTGCTGCACGAGGTGTCATATAATACGTGCAAGTAAAAGAGAAAAATGCATGAAACGACAAGTTGTGCAAGGCACAAAAGCTTTACTGATGCACGGGATCTGCGCCCGGCTTTGTACAAAGGTTTACATGCAACAGCGACAAGACTTGTACAAAAGGTGGTTGCCGGAGCGGATCACGGCAACCGCGCCTTATGGGTGAAACTTGCGAAGGTGCTCAATGTTCCAGGAGTTGCTCACCGGTAAGCCCTCTTCGGTCTCAAGGCGGACAGCGTCGGGCCTTGTGACTTGTCTCACCCGATAAGGGCCTTCCCACTTCGGCGTCAACTTGTTGGAATTCTTGGCGGACTGAACACGCCGAAGAACAAGGTCGCCTTCCTCGAGACTTCTGGCCTTAACTTTGCGGCTATGGTAGCGGCGCAAAGCTTGTTGGTATCGAGCAGCTCGTACAACAGCCTGAAGACGGTCCTCCTCGAGGAGCAGTGCATCATCTTGCTGCAGCTGCTCTTGCTCGAGCTCGTCATAAGCGAGCACTCGAGGCGACCCGTCTACGAGTTCCGTGAGGAGAACTGCCTATGCTCCATAGACAAGAGCAAAGGGTGTCTGTCCGATGGCTCGATTCGGTGTCGTTCTGATTGACCAAAGAGTCGCCGGCAACTCTTCAATCTAGTTTCTTCCGCATTTGTGCAGCCTGTCAAAAGTTCTTGTCCTGAGCCCGCGCAGCACTTCAGCATTTGCCCTCTCTGCTTGATCATTGCTCCTCGGGTGAGCAACAGAAGCGAAGCAGACCTTGGCACCAAGGTCTTGGACGTATTGCATGAAGGTGCGACTTGTGAATTGTGTGCCGTTTTCGGTGATGATCCTGTTAGGGATTCCAAAACTGTAAACAATTGACCTGAAGAACTTGACTGCTGACTGTGCGGTCACCTTTCTGGTTCCACTTCCGGCCACTTTGTGAACTTGTCGATGGCGACGTACAAGTACTCAAAGCACCCGACTGCGCGGGGAAAGGGGCCGAGGATATCGAGCCCCCAGACCGAATAAAGGCCAGGACAAAGGGATCGTCTGGAGAGCTTGAGCTGGCTGATGTATTTGCTTGGCATGGAACTGGCACGCTTCACACTTGGTTACTTGTGCAGTTGCATCTTGGAGGGCTTTTGGCCAAAAGAAACCTTGCCGGAACGCCTTGCCGGCAAGCGCTCTTGCGCCAATGTGGTGGCCACATATGCCTCCATGTATCTCTGCCAACAGCTTCTGCCCATCTTCCCGGGGAATGCAGTTCAATCTAACACCATTGAGTCTCCTTCTGTACAGTTCATTGCCGACGAACTGGTACATACTTGACTGCCTGGTTATTCTCTCTGCCTCTTCTGGCTCTTCGGGAAGTTCTCCAGTCTGAAGGAAATGGACAATTTGTTGCGCCCATGCTAGAGCCTGAGGCTCAACAACAAGGACTAAAGGCATCATTGCTGCTGCGGGAACGTCGGCTTCTACGGCAAGAACCTGTGGCTCGGCCGGAGCTTGACGTTCCCCGGCAAGCTTGCTGGGGCAAAGCTTGTCGGGAACGCCTGCTTCAACTGTACAAACCCTTGGGTCTGCAGGAGCAGACCGTTCCTCAGCAACTTTGTCGTCGATCTTGGGGACCTTGGCGGCGGCTTCAGGAAGCTCTGCCGGTAAGTAGTCACCGGAGACCAACTTTCTCTTCTTACTTTGCCCAACTTATGGTGTAGCGGATGGTTGAGTTAGCTTGAGCACGAAGATCCCTGGTTCCACAGGTAGCTTTAGTGCAGCACACTTTGACAGGCCGTCTGGGATGTCATTTTGAGCTCTTGGAACGTGCTCCATCTGTATGCCTTCAAAGTGCTCTTCAAGCTTTCTCACTTCATCGACGTAAGCTTCCATCAATGGGCTCTGGTAGCTCTTGTTCACTTGACGGACAACCAACTGCGAATCTCCTCACACAATCAGCTTCTTGATCCCAAGTTCAACTGCGATTCTGAGGCCGGCAAGCAAACCTTCATACTCTGTAGTGTTGTTTGTCGCTTGCTCCTTGGGAAAGTGCATTTGGACAACGTACTTGAGGTGTTCTCCGGTGGGTGCGACAAGCAACACACCAGCACCGGCGCCTTGCAGCGAGAACGCTCCATCGAAGTACATTACCCATTCTTTGCTCGCTTCTTTGACGGGGACGCTTGTCTCTGGAATCTCTTTGTCCGGCGTTGGTGTCCATTCTGCTATGAACTCTGCCAATTCTCTGCTCTGGATAGTTGAAGTACTTTCAAACTTAAGACCAAAGCTTGACAGCTCTAGTGCCCACTCGACAATCCTACCTGTTGCTTCCGGATTTTGCAATATTCTCTTCAGCGGAAAGCGAGTGACCACTGTTATCACATGTGCTTGGAAGTAGTGGCGCAGCTTTCTCGAGGCCATAAGGAGACCGAAAAGCAACTTCTGCACCCCAGAGTATCTTGACCTAGCCCCCTGCAAGAGGGAACGGACAAAATATACTGGCCGCTGCACCATCTTCTTCCGCACTTCTTCTTGGATCTGCGCAGACTCATCCTTGTCGGGGCCAGAGCTTGTCGGGGAAGCCCCCTGCTTGTCGCTGGATGTGCTTGTCGGGGTTGTGGGCTCCTCATCCGCCTCCCTTTCCGCTACCAACGCAGCACTAACCACTTGATTGGTTGCTGCTAAATACAGCAACAACTTCTCTTGTGGCCTAGGTGCGACAAGTATTGGAGTGGAGGATAGGTATCCTTTCAAGTCCTGCAGCGCTGCCTCCGCTTCCGGAGTCCATCTCATTGGACCTGCCTTTTTCAAGATTTTGAAAAACGGCAGGGCGCGTTCTGCGGACTTAGAAATGAACCTGCTGAGAGCAGCCACGCAGCCGGCAAGCCTTCGTACATCCTTGACGCGCTTCGGAGCTTCGATCTGCTCGATGGCTTTGATCTTGTCGGGATTAGCTTCAATCCCCCTCTGAGACACAAAGAACCCGAGAAGCTTGCCGGAGGGGACTCCGAACACGCACTTCTCGGGGTTAAGCTTGAGTTGTATCTTGCGCAGATTCGCAAAAGTTTCATCTAGGTCTTGAATCAGGGTATCCTTGTCTTTGCTCTTGACCACTATATCATCCATGTAAGCTTCTACATTCCTGTGTATCTCTGGCTCAAAAGCAGTGTGGACCACCCTTGCAAATGTTGAACCCGCATTCTTCAATCCAAAGGGCATGCGTATGAAGCAGTAAGTGTCGCATGGAGTAATGAATGCGGTCTTCTCTTCATCCTCTTCAGCCATGAATATCTGGTGGTACCCAGAGTATGCATCAAGGAATGAAAGCAACTCGCACCCAGCCGTGGAGTCAACGATCTGGTCAATGCGCGGCAAGGGAAATGGATCTTTGGGACAAGCTTTATTCACATCAGTGAAGTCTATACAAAGCCTCCACTTCCCATTAGCCTTGCGCACTACAACAGGGTTGGCCAACCACGTGGGATGAAGTACACCCCTAACATGGCCTGCTGCTTCCAGCTTCTTGATTTCCTCCGTGATAAACTCTTGATGCTCCACCGCTTGCTTTCTGACCTTCTTCTTGACGGGCCGCGTGTGAGGACAAACGGCAAGCTTGTGCTCAATCACTTTCCTGGGAACACCGGGGATGTCAGACGGTTGCCATGCAAACACGTCGACATTCGCCCGCAGGAAAGCAACGAGCGCGCTTTCCTATTTAGGATCGAGCGTGGCACTGATGGTGAAAGTACCACCAGTGCCGTCCTCCTTGGCGGACACCTTCTTGGTTGCAGGCGGAGCTGCCATTCCTTTCTTGCACTTGCCGGTGGAGCTCGATGGCGCGTCCTCGACGGCAGCGCAGCACTCCGAAGAGGTGCGTTTGCCGGAGTGGGCCCCAGAGCTCTTGTCGGACTTGGTCTTGTTCTTCCCCCCGGGTACTTCAGTGGCAAGTGTTTTGCTATCTGCTGCAGCTGCTGCGTCCCGGTAGATCTTGTCGGCGCAGATAAGCGCGTCCTTCTTGTCGCCGGGGACAGAGATGACGCTTATCGGGCCTGGCATCTTGAGCATGTTGTAGGCGTAATGAGAGGCTGCCATGAACTTGGCAAGCGCCGGTCGGCCAAGTATCCCATTGTATGGCAATGGGATATCGGCAACGTCGAAGGTGATCCTCTCAGTTCTGAAATTCAGCTCTCCGCCAAAGGTTACTGGCAGTGTGATCTTCCCCTTCGGCTTGCTCCTTCCCGGGTTAATTCCTTGGAAAGTTCTGGTTTCCTCGAGCTCGCTATCGGGGATCTATAGCTTTCGGACTACAGCAGAGGAGATCAGGTTCAGGCCGGCCCCGCCGTCAACCAGCATCTTGGTGACCTTGAGGTTGCGGATGGTTGGCGAAACCAACATCGGCAAGCACCCGACCGCAGTTGTGCGGTCAGGGTGATCCTCAATGTCGAAGATGATGGGCGTGCTGGACCACTTCAGGAGTTTGCGCGACTCGACGGGTGGCTCTGATGCATTAACTTCCCGCACCCATTGCTTGAGTTGGCGGTGGGAAGTATGCAGAGAGGCACCTCCATCGACGCACAGAACTTCTGTGGCCTTCTGGAACTCCTGCTCGCTGTTGTCTCCGTCGTCCATGTCCTCGTCATCGTCTTCGTCTTCGTCCTTGTCGCGGCCGCGGGGAGGCCTATCTCCTTGCCGCTGCTTGGCCTTGCCGCGGCGTCCTCCCCGGCCATTGAATGGCCACTTCTTGCCGGACTCTCATCCGCCTCCCTGGGCCTTCTCCTTGTCGCGTCGCTCGTACTCAGCTTTCTGCTGTTTGACGAGGTACTCGACCCTTTTGCAGTTCTGGAGATCGTGGCCCTTGGTGCGGTGGATCTTGCAGTACTGCTTGTCGGAGCCGTCCTGCTTGTCGGCGGCTGCTACAGTGGTGGCTTCCTTGCCGGAGCCACCAGCCTGAGCTTTCTTGGCGCCAGCCTCCTTGCCGGACTGCTCGACGGCCAGTACTTCCTTGTTCTTCTTCTTCTTGTTGTTCCGCCGCCGGTTCTTCCTCGCCGGGGCGGCATCCTCACTGTCCGTTCCTCCCGCTCCAGCATCCTCTCCGGGGAGTCTTCTCCCTTCTTCAGCGCTCGCGCACTTGTCGGCCAGGGCATAAAGCTCGCTGACGTCTCGTATCTTACACATCGCCATTTCCTCCCTCATGTGGCGGTTACGCACGTTCTGGTGGAACGCGCTAATAACCGCGGCTGGGTGGACATCTGGGATGTTTTGCTGGACGCGGCTGAATCTCTGGATGTATTTTCGCAGGGACTCTCCTTCCTTCTGGGCAAGTATATGGAGATCACTTTCCTGGCCATGGGGCTTGTGGCCACCCGTAAAGGCGCCGACAAACTGATGGCACAGGTCGGCCCAGGAAGAGATGGAGTTCTCCGGCAAGTGCATGAGCCAAGATCTGACGTTTGGCTTGAGCACGAGTGGGAAGTAGTTTGCTAGTATCTTCTCGTCGCGTCCCCCGGCAGCCTGCACCGCGATGGTGTAGATGCTGAGGAACTCTGAGGGATGGGTCTTGCCGTCGTTCTTCTCGGGTACGTCGGGCTTGAAGTTCTTCATGCTGGGCCACTGGACCTGCCGCAGCTCGCGGGTGAACGCGGGGCAACTTGCCGCGTACGGCAAGTCGCCCGGTTCTCCGGGCGCGTGCATGTCGACAGCGGTCCCAGCGCGCTGGTCGGACTGTCGTCGAGCCTCTCTTCGACGCTCGATGCGGGTTCGAGCGTCTTCTTGTCGTCTGTCGTCGAGGACTTGGCGTTGATCGCGGCGAGCTCGTGGATCCGACGACGCCGTGGAGTCGTCGTCGACGTTGATCCGGCGAGTCGGCGACTTTGGCCTTTGGGGCGGGGAGTGCACGGTAGTTGCACCCCCGGCGGTCTTGTCACCGGCGGTCTTGTCTCCATCAACCCGCGCCTGGCTGATATGTCCAAAACGTATCTATAATTTCTGCTTGCTCCATGCCTCTTTTGGGTGATATTGCTATGATATTTATACACTTCCATACACTTTTGATCATATTTGGACTAACCTATTAACTCAGTGCACCCCAGTGCCAGTTTCTGTTTTCGGCTGTTTTTGTATTTCAGGTTTTCACGTTACGAGAACTGCCAGGAAAAATCCAGAAAAATTGTATAAAAAATCAGCGTTCCAGAACCTACCGTGCGCCCGAAGGACAGCCGGGGGGGGCACCAGGGCTCCAGGCGCCCTGGCGGCGCGCCCCCACTGGGCCGCGCCGGGGGGGGGGCGCCTGGGCCCCCCGAGGCTCCTCCGATGCCCCCTTTGGCATATATTTAAAGCGTCTCCCGAAACCCTCGAAACAGGAACTCTTTTCGCGATCCCATCTCTGTTCCGCCGCCGCCGCCGCTTGCAAGATCGGGAGCACCAGGACAACTCTTCCCGGCACCCTGCCGGAGGGGAGGATCACCATCGGGAGCTTCTCCACCACCATGGACGCCTCCCGGATGAGTTGTGAGTAGTCTCCCTTGGACCATGAGTCCATGACCAGTAGCTATGTGATGTTCTCCTCCCGTTCTTGTGCTTCACTAATTAGTCCTCGTGAGCTGCCCTACATGATCGAGGCACATATGTAATCCTTATGCTGTTGCTATGATGAGTTTGCTGGGATCCGATGGATTATGAGATTATGTTCAGATTGTGTTTGAGTAATATATTTGATTCACCTCTTTTATGTTTATGTTCGTAAGTAATTCTTGCATTTTCTCCGTTGTTATTTATTGCTTTGGCCAAGTAGTAGGTAGTGACTCCAAGAGGGAACGTTATGCTTGATTGTGGGTTCATGCCCCTCGATGACTAGCTTGAGTGACAGAAACATGAGTCTAGGGGATGTGCTGTTGCCACAAGGGAGAAAACAACGGTGCTTGTGCCCGCGGGTGCAAGGATTGTTTACTTTACGCAAAGTTCTTTTAATGCAGTTGTCTGTTGCTTTGAGTTTACACTATGGGTGGGACTCGCAACTTAATACCAGCGAGATGTTCTGGATATATATCTCAAGGTGGATGATTAGTAGTAGATATTGATGGATTTCGGTCTACTTACTTTGGCGTACCGCCCATGCTTTGAACCTCAACCTTTCTTGCAATGTAGTCAGCATTGGTTTGCGCACATGGTCCTGTCAATTGCCCAGCTGTAATTCGTTTACCTCACATAGCTGTTTTATCGTCTTTTTGGAGAGAGACATCACTAGTGAACATCATGAGACTCCGGTCCATATCACCATCATTGATCACATCCGCTATTTACTTTTCCGTTATTTACTTACTATTGCAATTATACCTATCACTATTATCACTTGCGTTTGATCCTTTGTAAACTACAAGGCCGGAGGGATTGACAACCTCTCTGTACTCGTTGGGAGCAAAGTTATTTGTATCTGTGTGCAGGTCCACGTTGATTGCTAATATGCGGCGCCGTTAGCAGTTGACACCTTCTTGTTGAAACTGGGAGTCTCTGGGAAATCGATCCTTGGTAATACCAAGGGAAAACTTCTGCTACACTGCATCTCAAACCTTCCACTTGGGGTAACCAACGAGGGGTGAGAAGCCACCTAGCAAAGCAATTTCTGGCGCCGTTGCCGGGGACTCCACTCTTCAGGATAGGGGAGTTGCACGCTATCTTTTACCTTTGCTTTTAGTCTTGTTAGTTTACTTTTCAGTTTTGCTTTAGTATCTTTTATCGAAAATCACAAAAATAGTTATCTTGCTTGCTTGCTACAATGGGTTCCACTGAGAACACCAAGTTGTGTGACTTCACTAGTCACAACAACGATGACTTTATCAACACACCTATCACTACACCTGCCACTTCAGCACCTTCATATGAAATTAAACCTGCTTTACTGAACTTAGTCATGAAAGATCAATTCTCCGGTGCTGGAGATGATGCTGCTTTACACTTGAACAACTTTGTTGAACTTTGTGATATGCAAAAGTACCAAGAAATAGATGGTAATATTGTTAAGCATAAGCTTTTTCCTTTCTCCTTGAGAGGAGGAGCTAAAATTTGGTTTCAGTCTTTGCCTAGAAATAGCATAGATTCATGGGACAAGTGCAAAGATGTTTTTATCGGAAAATACTACCCACCTGCTAAAATTATCCAACTAAGAAGTAACATAATGAATTTTAAATAATTGGATAATGAACACATTGCCCAAGCTTGGGAACGTATGAAATCTCTTATCAAGAACTGCCCTACTCACGGTTTGACTACTTGGATGGTTATCCAAACTTTTTATGCAGGCTTGAACTTTACCTCGCGGAACTTGTTAGATTCGGCCGCGGGAGGAACTTTTATGTCAACTACACTTGGTGCTGCCACATAACTTCTCGATGAGATGATGACCAACTATTCCCAATGGCACACCGAACGCGCTCCAACAGGTAGGAAGGTAAACTCTGTCGAGGAGATTTCCTCCTTAAATGAAAAAGTTGACTTGATCATGTCTCTACTTTCGAAGCAATCCTCTGTTGATCCTCGTGATGTTCCTTTAAATTCTTTGATTGCTCAAGAACAAGTAGATGTGAACTTTATCTCTAGAAACAATTTTAACAACAATGCTTATAGGAGTAATTTTGGTAGCAATTCTAGACCGTTCCCCTCTAATTCTTATGGGAACAACAATGCTTATCCTAGCACCAGGAACTCCACTACTGAACTAGAGATTATGCTTAAAGATTTCATCACTACCCAAAAAGCTTTTAATAATAGTGTAGAAGAAAAACTAAACAAACTAGGTGATCTCTCTTCAAAGGTAGACAATTTAGCCAATGAGGTAGAATTGCTTAAAATTAGAACTTCTCCTCTTGAGGAGAGGAAGGTCACTCCTATGAATGCTATTCAAGTGCAAATTAATGAAAATATTAGGATGATGGCTAAACTTAAAGAGAGATGGGCTAGAGAAAGGGAGGAAGAGGATAGAATTAAGAGCCTTCCTACCCACCACATTGTTGCTACTATCCAAGTTGTTGAGGATATCCAAACTCTTAGCACCCAATGTACTGCTGGTCCCATTGGACCTATTAATGGTGATGCTATGACTATAGAAACTACCAAACATGTGAACCTAAAGGACACCACTACCACTTTACTTGATGCTAGTGACTTTTGATAGTTGCACTCTTACCGAAGTTATTGATTTCCTTCACAAGATGTCTAGAGACCCCCGCACTAGCATGCTTAACCTTGCCTTCACAGAGCATATCACTAATGCTCTCATCAAAGCTAGGGAGGATAAACTTAGAGTAGAAGCCTCCATACCTAGAAAGCTAGAAGATGGTTGGGATCCTATGATAAAAATTAAATTGAATGACTTCTCTTGCTATGCATTATGTGATGTTGGAGCTAGTACCTCTGTTATGCCCAAAAGAATATATGATATGCTTAAATTGAAACCTTTTGATTCTTATTCTTTTGGTGTTCGTCTCGTTGATTCTTCCATAAAGAAACCTTTGTGGAGGATCGACGATGTTCTTATCGTTGTCAATGATAATTATGTTCCCGTTGATTTTACTATTATGGATATTGAATGTGATCCTTCTTGTCCAATTATTTTGGGACGTCCCTTTTTATGCACCGTTGGTGCTATCATTGCCATGAAAGAGGGTAATATAAAATTTCAGTTTCCTCTCAAGAAAGGGATGGAACACTTCCCTCGAAAGAAGATCAAGTTACCTTTTGAGTCCGTTGTACGGGCTAGCTATTCTTTTACTCTTGATAAAACTTGATCTCTACGCATTATGCCTAGCTTAAAGGCATAAAAGAAAGCGCTTTTGGGAGGCAGCCCAATGAATAAATTTATTTTGCTTTTGTTGTGTCTTGATGTTGTTTACTACTGTAGCATCATCATTGTATCTTTGCTTTTCATATTTGTGCCAAGTATAGCCTCTGATTGCTAGAAACTTCAAAAGTTGTGAGGTGCTGTCCAGGAAACAGATTCTGTCCTTGGATAGAAAAATTCGTATAAAATCACCAGATCATCTTTTTGGTCTGAATTTTTTCGACAACGTTCTCTATATAATTGTCTTTCGTGCATCTGTTCTGAGTTTTTTGATTTGAGTTGCAGAAGTGCACCGAACAAATCAATTACTACCTGCTGTTCTGTTTTTCACAGATTCTGTCATGTTTTGCTTTTCCTTCATTTTGCAAACCAAGAGCTTGCTTTTCTTTGCAAAAACCTTTTGGCAATCTTGAGAAACAGTAGACCTTCAAGAATATCTTTATTTCCAGCAAGGTATAATTATTTTATTATGGGTACTAACCTCGCTAATCAGATTATGATGAGTTATGTATGAAGGGAGTTTTCAAGTGTGCGAGGGAAGATGATAAAAAAGATTCAGGAGTGTCAAGCGCTCAAGCTTGGGGATGCCCCCATGCACCCCCAAGAAATATTCAAGGAGACTCAAGCGTCTAAGCTTGGGGATGCCCCCGTGCATCCCCTTCTCCATCAACATTATCAGTTCGTCTTTCGTTCCACTATATTTTAATCACTTCATGTGTTATGTGCTATGCTTGGAGCGTCTTGCTTTTAGTTTTCTTTAGTTTTTCATAACGAGTCAGAACTCAGTGTTCTTTATGTGGGAGAGAAACACGCTCCACTTCTACCTAGAACATAACATAGATTTTTCATGACTATCTTTGTTGTGTGTGTTCTTTGTCTTTTAAATAGCTACTATCATGCTCTGCTCTTAGTATTCATGCTTATCTTTTTAAAGAGCTTGTGTTTAGTTGGTTGCTTGAACTCTCTTTAATTATCATGCTTATCTTATTAAGAGAGTTTGTTTCCGTTGCATTGGTTAATATGTCTATGATAAATATGCTACGTGCATAATGGCGCTTAGTAGTTCAGGTTTTCTGATGGTTAGTCTCAAATAGCTGGAGGGTTCCCAATGTGTTATTGGAGTACCAACATGATTTGTTTGCCAATGATGTGGTATGGTTTAGTAATATCTTCCCTCAAGAATTTATTTTGATTGACTTGGCGTATGCTCACGCATATTTAAGACTGTAAAGAAAGTCTATCAAGCCTTGATGATCTTTTATTTCTGAGTAGCGATATAACTTCCATGCCTGATTCAATGTTGCTTTGTCGCTCTGCATGATTATGACCGTCATTGCTCTCTTAGTTGGTCACTCCCAGTCTTTTGCTAACCTCCACCTGTACTAAGCGGACTGACTGCTTGTGCATCCACATCCTTTTAAACCAGTTATGCCATATGAGTCCACCATACCTACCTATATGTGGTATTTCACCGCCACTCCAAGTAAATTTACATGTGCTACCTTTAAAACCTTCAGTTGCAATATATAGCTCATGGGAAAGTAGCTTAAAAACTATTGTGGTAAAGAATATGTTGCTTATGTATCTTATTTTCTTATAAGTTGCTTGCTGAGTGGTAACCATGTTTCTGGGGACGCCATCAACTGTTACACTTTTGTTGAATATCATGTGAGTTGCTATGCATGCTCGTCTTGTCTAAAGTAAGGGTGATTTTCCATGAGTTGAATGGTTTGAGTATGCATATTGTTAGAGAAGAACATTGGGCCGCCAACCAAAGCCATGTATCATGGTGGAAGTTTTAGCTTGGACATTAATCCTCAATCTCTTATGAGAATATGCTTAAGCATTTAAGAGGAGTCCATTATCTATTTTCTATGTTGTCCCGGTATGGATGTCCTCAAGTTGAGATCTATCAAAAATGAGAAATCAAATGCGATCTATCTCCTTGGACCTTTGTACAGGTGACATAGAGGTACCCCTTTCTGACACTTGGTTGAAACATATGTAATGCAATGACAATCCATGGAAATCCGAGCTAATTAGGACAAGGTGCGAGCATTATTGGTATTCGATGCATGAGGCTTGCAACTTATAGGATGTCTTATGCATAGCACATATGAACTACTACTACCGTTGACAAAATTGTTTCTATGTTTTCAAAATAAAAAGCTCTAGCACATGAGTAATCCCTGCTTCCCTCTGCGAAGGGCCATTCTTTTACTTTTATGTTGAGTCTCCACCTTCTTTTAAAAGCACCAACTACTGAGAGCATGATTGTCATTCTGAGTGTAATGTGCATTGTCCCAAAGTAGCATTGTCTTTTGCATGATTGTGATATCGTTTATTCTGAAATCATTGTATCTAGTCATCACTTAAACCTTGGAGGTGCCCCTGCATTTATGCTTCACTAAAGGGGGCAAGCTAGATATCACTTTATCATATTTGCACATCATATTCATTGCAAATCTTTTTGATGTTTCAGTATCATATTGTAAAACTTTCAGTTCCTTGTGATTTTCTCATGAGGCAACTTAATTACTATAGATTCATTGTCTCAGTAAGCTTTTGTCATATGACTATGAAAAAGTCCTATATGGTTAATAGCATGTCACCACAGAAATTATTCTTGTTATCATTTACCTACTCGAGGACGAGCAGGAATTAAGCTTGGGGATGTTGATACGTCCAAAACGTATCTATAATTTATGCTTGCTCCATGCCTCTTTTGGGTGATATTGCTATGATATTTATACACTTCCATACACTTTTGATCATATTTGGACTAACCTATTAACTCAGTGCACCTCAGTGCCAGTTTCTGTTTTCGGCTGTTTTTGTATTTCAGGTTTTCACGTTACGAGAACTGCCAGGAAAAATCCAGAAACATTGTATAAAAAATCAGCGTTCCAGAACCTACCGTGCGCCCGAAGGACAGCCGGGGGGGCCACCAGGGCTCCAGGCGCCCTGGCGGCGCCCCCCCCCCCCTGGGCCGCGCCGGGGGGGGCCTGGGCCTCCCGAGGCTCCTCCGATGCCCCCCTTTGGCATATATTTAAAGCGTCTCCCGAAACCCTCGAAACAGGAACTCTTTTCGCGATCCCATCTCTGTTCCGCCGCCGCCGCCGCTTCCAAGATCGGGAGCACCAAGAGAACTCTTCCCGGCACCCTGCCGGAGGGGAGGATCACCACCGGGAGCTTCTCCACCACCATGGACGCCTCCCGGATGAGTTGTGAGTAGTCTCCCATGGACCATGAGTCCATGACCAGTAGCTATGTGATGTTCTCCTCCCGTTCTTGTGCTTCACTAATTAGTCCTCGTGAGCTGCCCTACATGATCGAGGCACATATGTAATCCTTATGTTGTTGCTATGATGAGTTTGCTGGGATCCGATGGATTATGAGATTATGTTCAGATTGTGTTTGAGTAATATATTTGATTCACCTCTTTTATGTTTATGTTCGTAAGTAATTCTTGCATGTTCTCCGTTGTTATTTATTGCTTTGGCCAAGTAGTAGGTAGTGACTCCAAGAGGGAACGTTATGCTTGATTGTGGGTTCATGCCCCTCGATGACTAGCTTGAGTGACAGAAACATGAGTCTAGGGGATGTGCTGTTGCCACAAGGGGGAAAACAACGGTGCTTGTGCCCGCGGGTGCAAGGATTGTTTACTTTACGCAAAGTTCTTTTAATGCAGTTGTCTGTTGCTTTGAGTTTACACTATGGGTGGGACTCGCAACATAATACCAGCGAGATGTTCTGGATAGATATCTCAAGGTGGATGATTAGTAGTAGATATTGATGGATTTCGGTCTACTTACTTTGGCGTACCGCCCATGCTTTGAACCTCAACCTTTCTTGCAATGTAGTCAGCATTGGTTTGCACACATGGTCCTGTCAATTGCCCTGCTGTAATTCGTTTACCTCACATAGCTGTTTTATCGTCTTTTGGGAGAGAGAGACATCACTAGTGAACATCATGAGACTCCGGTCCATATCACCATCATTGATCACATCCGCTATTTACTTTTCCGCTATTTACTTACTATTGCAATTATACCTATCACTATTATCACTTGCGTTTGATCCTTTGTAAACTACAAGGTCGGAGGGATTGACAACCTCTCTGTACTCGTTGGGAGCAAAGTTATTTGTATCTGTGTGCAGGTCCACGTTGATTGCTAATATCCGGCGCCGTTAGCAGTTGACACCTTCTTGTTAAAACTGGGAGTCTCTGGGAAATCGATCCTTGGTAATACCAAGGGAAAACTTCTGCTACACTGCATCTCAAACCTTCCACTTGGGGTAACCAACGAGGGGTGAGAAGCCACCTAGCACTGGCTGACTTGCCGCGGCCGCGACGTCGTCGGCTGCTGCGGCGTGTCGTTGTTGGCGAAGGCGATGAGGCTTTGGATGGTAGCCCTCCAGGCTTCGGCCTTGTCTGCCGCTGGAGGGAAGTCGAGGAGTAGCTGAGCTTTAGCTAGAGCTTCTGCGGGAGTGGAGGGGAGCGGTGGCGGGCGGTGCGAGGAGCGAGATATGCTCGGACTTCTAACTGCGTTAGAAGGAGCAGGGTCTCGCCCCGGCGACCGCGCCTTGCTCGTGCCAGCGCGTTGGCCTTGAGCGTCCCGCGACCCGCCAACTTGTCCTTGGCCCAGCAAGCGGATGGTACCCTGCGTACCACGCCGCTGCCGTTCCGGCACCTCCTGAGAGGGGCGCGGTGCGTGCACAGATGCCGAGGTCTTTGAGTGCGCTCGATCGTCCGTCTTGTCCTTGGATTTGGCGGCACCGTGAGTTTCCTGGCCGGCGTCCGTCCTTCCGCCAGCGTCTACCCCACCAACCGTTGGTTCTGGTGGTGGTGGGATCGACGCGGACGGGCCTCCTACTTCCGAAGCTTTCTTCTTCGGCGGCATGTCGATGAAGTTGACGAAGTTGATGAAGATTCCACCCGCGTGAACGCCTGATCAGGTTCGCACCACCTCGACGCCCCCTACCTGGCGTGCCAAAGATGTCGGGGAAACTGATATCGCCCACGAACACCTATGGGACCGGAGCCCCTTTTCGATACGGCGAGGGAGCGGAGGGAGCACGGAGAGCAGATCGAGGCGAGCACGCGGGCAGTTTACCCAGGTTCGGGCCGCACGGATGCGTAAAACCCTACTCCTGCCTTGGTTGTATTGTGTTCTTGGCTCGGGAGCATGAAGAGCTACAGAGCTGGTTGCTAGCTACACCGGGCTTGAGAGTGCTCAAGGATCGGAACCCCCCCTACATTGCGCATGGGCCTTCTTTTATAGGTCCAAGGGGTCACCGACAGGTGGCAACGTAGATGAGGGTAAAAGTGTAAAAATGGTGGTAGTTGGAACAGTGTATGTACAGTGGTCTATACCTAACCCTGACGGCAGGGGACAAGGGCATTGAATGCCCATCGCCGTCACCTCCAAAAAAGTGCAAAAATCGTCCGTCAGGGCGTCTCCGTTCGCCACGAAGGTGGCCTCGTCATCGCGGCTCGCCACGGTGTACCCCAGGCTGCACAACCTTCCGCCATGTGCACCTGGGAGGGCCCCAGGGCGACGCGTGGCCGGATGAGCTAGAGCGCGGGCACGTAGTGGGAGCTTGCCGCGGCAAGCGCCTTGCCGCGGTCGCTACCTTGCCGCGCCCGGGAGCTTGTCGCTCTCCAGGCCTTGCCGGGGCGCGCGATGCGCCACGGCAAGTCTTCTCAAATGCCATGTTTGGCCTTCCTGACAAGCTCCTCTTGCCAGGGCCTTGTGCCAATGGGGTGGTCTTGAGCCTGGTACGGCCTTCCCGGCAAGCTCCTCTTGCCGGGGCCTTGTTTCTTTAACTTGAATACTTTGTTCTTGAATGGCTCTAAAGGGTCCAGAGCGGGCCTCGGCGGGCGCGTGGCGAGCCCGACCACGGGACGCTGCTACTGCCCGTGCACAAGTCGGGATACTAAGGTACCCCTACTTTAGTGCACCGACACTAGATATACATCTTGGAATGTTATTCTCGACATGTTCATTCCATTGAAATTTTAGGAAAGATCTTAATTTCTCTATGAGAAAAATAAGATGCTCTAAAGATTTCTGATAACATAGTGAGGCAACTTTTTTTGTAGGGTATGTGAACCATATGAGTCCAAGTAGAATGAAAATGAATAATTTCTAGGGAAAGTCACAGCATTGTTGCAATAAACATATTATATGAAGAGTGATCTAACAGTAAAAAAAGAGTTGACAATGTTTTTTGATGTGTATGTACATCATAAAGGTATATATATTTGACATGATTGTTGTTGAACTATTACAACTTTTATGACCCATTGCAACGCACGGGCTTTTTTCCTAGTAAAACTAAACAATCATTGTGCTAAGCTAACGGATGGGTCTTGTCCATCACATCATTCTCCTAATGATGTGATCCCGTTGATCAAATGAAAACACATGTCTATTGTTAGGAAACATAACCATATTTGATTAACGAGCTAGTCAAGTAGAGGCATACTAAGGACACTCTGTTTTGTCTATGTATTCACACATGTATCAAGTTTCCAGTTAATACAATTCTAGCATGAATAAAAGACATTTATCATGATATATAAGGAAATATAAATAAAAACTTTATTATTGCCTCTAGTGCATAGCATCCCCAAGCTTAATTCCTGCTCGTCCTCGAGTAGGTAAATGATAAAACAGAATTTTTCATGTGGAATGATGCCTATCATGTCATATCATATTCTTTTCTTTATAACATGGATATTTGGACTTTTATATGGTTCAAAGCAATAGTCTAGTTTTGACATGAGATTTAAATACTCAAGCATATCAACAAGCAACCATGTCTTTCAAAATATCAGTGCTAAAATAACTTACCCCTAGCCCATCATGCTCAACCATTGATCCATTCATGAAACACATTTGCATATTAGTTACACCCAATGCTCAAGTATGATCATAGTGTTTCCTAGTTGGTGCTTTGTAAGAGAAGATGGAGACTTAATTCAAAAATAAAATTTGCATAAGTAAAAGAAAGGCCCTTCGCAGAGGGAAGTAGCGATTTGTAGAGGTGCCAGAGCTCAAAGCTTAAATTGAGAGATAAAATTATTTTGGGAGGTATACTTTTCCCACCAACGAAAAAGACTCAAGGTTCCCAACACTTTCCATGCTAGATATATCATAGGAGGTTCCCAAACATAAAATAAAGTTTATTCCTTTTGCACCAAACTTTCACAAGACATGGCTAGCCGAATCGACGGTTGCCTTCCATACCAACACTTCCTAAGGAATTTATTATTTGACAACATAAAGTAAATTTCTTTTTCATTTCGGGACTAGGCATCCCTAATACCTTTGCCTTACTCTCGTGATATGACAAGTGAATAAACACTCATCGTGAGAATAACACATCTAGCATGGAAAATATTGGCCACCCTGCTACTTCTTGAGCTTGCGTTGTATTCCCTCGAAGAGGAAAGGGAGATGCAGCACAGTAGCGTAAGTATTTCCCTCAGTTTTTCAGAACCAAGGTATCAATCCAGTAGGAGACCACGCGCAAGTCCCTTGCACCTGCACAAACAAATAAGAACTTCGCAGCCAACGCGATAAGGGGTTGTCAATCCCTTTACGGTCACTTACGAAAGTGAGATCTGATAGAGATGATAGTTTATATTTTTGGTATGTTTGGTTTATAAGAACAACAAATAAAAGCGATAAAAGTAAAGTAGATGTAGATTGATAGGTTGAGAATAGATCCAGGGGCCATAGTTTTCTCTAGTGGCCTCTCTCATGATAGCGATATTCTACGGCGGGCAAACAAATATTGTCGAGCAATTGATAGAAAACCGAATAATTATGAGACTATATGAGCATGATCATTGTATATAGGCATCACGTCCGAGACAAGTAGACCGACTCCTGCCTACATCTACTACTATTACTCCACACATCGACCGCTATCTAGCATGCATCTAGTGTATTGAGTTCATAAGAACAGAGTAACGCCTTAAGCAAGATGAGATGATGTAGAGGGATAAACTCAAGCAATATGATATAAACCCCATCTTTTTATCCTCGATGGCAACAATACAATATGTGCCTTGCTGCCCCTACTGTCACTGGGAAAGGACACCGCAAGATTGAACCCAAAGCCAAGCACTTCTCCCATTGCAAGAACTATAGATCTAGTAGGCCAAACCACACCAATAATTCGAAGAGACTTGCAAGGATATTATGAGAACACATAAAAAGTTCAGAGAAGAACCAAATATCTTTCATAGATAGCCTTGATCATAAACTCACAATTCATCGGATCTCGACAAACACACCGCAAAAAGAGATTACATCGAATAGATCTCCTTGAAGACCGAGGAGAACTTTGTATTGAGATCCAGAGAGAGAGAAGAAGCCATCTAGATACTAGCTATGGACCCGAAGGTCTATGGTAAACTACTCACAACTCATGGTGAGGGTGATGATGATGATGATGAACTCCATGATGGATCCCCCTCCGGGGGAGCTCTGGAACAGGCTCCAAGATGGGATCTTCACGGGAACAGAAGGTACGGCGGTGGAATTAGGGTTTTCTCTCTGTTCACGGAGTTTTTGGGGTACGTAGACTTATATAGGAAGAAGGAGGGCACCGGGGGACAGTCGAGGGGGCCACGAGGCAGGGGCGCCCTGAGAAGGGGGGCACGCCCTCCACCCTCATGGGCCAACCCTCGATCCCCTGACGTGGTTCTCAAGCTCCGCGTGCGTGATTTTCTCCAAAAATATCTCTCGCGAAGGTTTCATTCCATTTGGACTCCGTTTGATATTCTTTTTCTGCAAAACCTTGTAACAAGCAAAAACAGCAATCTGGACTGGGCCTTTGGGTTAGTAGGTTGGTCCCGAAAATGATATAAAAGTGAATGATAAAGCCCATTAAACATCCAAGACTTCATAAATAATAGCATGGAACAATCAAAAATTATAGATACGTTGGAGACGTATCAAGCATCCCCAAGCTTAATTCCTGCTCGTCCTCGAGTAGGTAAATGATAAAGAAAGAATTTTGATGTGGGATGCTAACCAATATAGTTTTTCAATGTAATTCTCTTCATTGTGGCATGAGTGTTCAGATCTGAAAGATTCAAGATAAAAGTCTATATTGACATAAGAAATAACAATACTTCAAGCATACTAACAAAGCAATCATGTCTTCTTAAAATACTATGGCTAAAGAAAGTTATCCCTACAAAATCATATAGTGTTGGCTATGCTCCCTCGTTATACACAAAAATATTCATATCATGCACAACCCCGATTTCAGCCAAGCACTTGTTTTCATACTATATCCTTTCAAACCTTTCAACTTTCACGCAATACATGAGCGTGAGCCATGGACATAGCACTATGGGTGGAATAGAGGTGGTTGTGGAGAAGACAAAAAGGAGGGAGATAGTCTCACATCAAATAGGCTTATCAACGGGCTATGGAGATGCCCATCAATAGATATCAATGTGAGTGAGTAGGGATTGCCATGCAACGGAAGCACTAGAGCTAAATATGAATGAAAGCTCAACAAAAGAAACTAGTGGGTGTGCATCCAACTTGCTTGCTCACGAAAACCTAGGGCATTTGAGGAAGCCCATTGTTGGAATATACAAGCAAAGTTCTATAGTGAAAATTCCCACTAGTATATGAAAGTGACTAAACGTGAGACTCTCTACAATGAAGAACATGGTGCTACTTTGAAGCACAAGTGTGGAAAAAAAGATAGTAGCAATTGTCCCTTTTTCTTTTTTTTTTCTTTTCCCTTTTTTGGGCCTTTTTTTCTTTGGCCTTTCTTTTTTTTGTTTTTTTTGCGGAGGGGCTTTATAGATTTTTCCTTTCCTCCCATGGGACAATGCTCGAATAATGATGATCATCACACTTTCATTACAACTCGATATTACAACTCGATACTACAACAACAAAGTATGACTCTATACGAATGCCTCCGGCGGTGTACCAGTATGTGCAATGAAACAAGAGTGACATATATAAAAAATTATGCATGGTGGCCTTGCCACAAATACGATATCAACTACATGATCATGCAATGGCAATATGACAATATGATGCGTGTCATATGAACGGAACGGTGGAAAGTTGCATGGCAATATATCTCGGAATGGCTATGGGAATGCCATGATAGGTAGGTATGGTGGCTGTTTTGAGGAAGAATATGGTGGCCATTTTGAGGAAGGATATATAGTGGGTTTATGGCACCGGCGAAAATTGCGCGGTACAAGAGAGGCTAGCAATGGTGGAAGGGTGAGAGTGCGTATAATCCATGGACTCAACATTGGTCATAAGAACTCATATACTTATTGCAAAAATCTACGAGTCATCAAAACAAAGCAATCAACGCATGCTCCTAGGGGGAGGTTGGTAGGAGTTAACCATCGCGCGCCCTCGACCTCCACACAAAGGTTGGCACTCTACAAATACCTCATGCTCTAACTTCATCACATAGCGGTTCACCATACGTGCATGATACGGGAATCACTAAACTTAACACAAGTATTTCTCAATTTCATAATAACTCGACTAGCATGACTCTAATATCACTATCCTCATGTCTCAAAACAATTATCAAGCATCCAACATCTCATCATATTTAATGCACTTAGTGTGATTTTTTTTAGTACATTGACATTGGATGTCTATCATGTGAAGACTAGTTTCTTTAGACTAAACACATTACCATGCTGTTTTAATAGAATCTCAAAAGGATATAAGTGAAGAATGATAGTTCAATAATTTCTACAAAATATTATCACCACCGTGCTCTACAAGATATAAGTGAAGCACTAGAGCAAAAACTGTTCAACTCAAAAGATATAAGTGAAGCACATAGAGTGTTCTAATAATTTCTAGGCCATATTTAACTCTCTCAAACAGGTGTGTCTAGCAAGGATGATTGTGGCAAACTAACAAGCAAAGACTCCAATTATACAAGACGCTCTAAGCAAAACACATATCATGTTGCGAATAAAAATATAGCTCCAAGTATAGTTACTGATGGATGAAGACGAAAGAGGGGATGCCTTCCCGGGGCAACCCCAAGCTTAGGCTTTTGATTATCTTGAATTTACTTGGGGTGCCATGGGCATACCCAAGCTTAGGCCTTTGCTACTCCTTGTTCCATAGTCCATCAAAGCAATACTCAAAACTTGAAAACTTCACAACACAAAACTTAGACAAAAATTCTCGTGAGCTCCGTTAGTATAAGAAAGCAAACCACTACTCAAAAGTGCAGCAATGAATTCATTCTTTGTTTATATTGGTGTTAAACCTACTGTATTCCAACTTCTCTATGGTTCATATCCTCCAATACTACTCATAGATGCATCGGAATAAGCAAACAACACACGAAAAACAGAATCTGTCAAAAACAGAACAGTCTGTAGTAATCTGCAGGTTTCGCCTACTTCTGGAACTCCAAAAAATTCAAACTAAATTGGTAAATTTTTGGAATTTGTGTACCAATCATCTGCAAAAATAATCAACTAAAAATCACGCCCAGTAAAATCTGAAGACTACTTTAGCGAGCACTAACGATTCTGTTTTTCACAGCAACATCACATAAACTTCACACAAGTCTTCCCAAAGGTTCTACTTGGCACAAACACAAAACAAAACATGAAACCACATCTAATCAGAGGCTAGATGAAATATTTATTCCCTAACAGCAACAAAAACAAAAAACATAAAATTGGGTTGCCTCCCAACAAGCGCTATCGTTTTACGCCCCTAGCTAGGCACGATACAAAATAAATCTAGGTATTGCCATCTTTGGAAGGCAATTCTTTGATTAAGCACTTATGGTTATTGGGCACTTCTTTGTCCCTATGAATAATAAAACTCTTGGGCAAGAAATAAAGAAATTCTAAAGTTTCAAAAGGATCTCTTGCAAAAGTAAGAAAATTAGGGTGAACACTTATGGATTTGAGATCCGCAATTCTAGATGTTTCACCTTTGTCTTTAGGGACATACTTGAACTTAGATAATTTAGTAGAGGTATTTGGAGTGGTTTTTATAGCGGAAAGAGCAGAACCCACATTAGTGATAACATCCTCAAGTTTATTGATTCTAGTAGAATCCTGATCTAACTTTTCTTTAACTATGGGCTCCTTTTTCTTAAGATTTTTCAGAACAACTCCTACCTTGGATCCATATTGGGTGATTTCATTATGAATTTTTTTGTCCAAGTTCTCTACCAGTTCTACCATTGCAACTTTGTTTTCAATGATTTCTAACCTTTGCATAACATGCTCCAAAGTTAAAACGGTCCCATTAACCATAAGAGGTGGTGAGCCCAATAATTCATTCATAGCATTATAAGAATCAACGGTGTGGCTACCCAAGAAATTCCCTCCGGTAATGGTACCTAAGATAAATCTATTCCACGGAGTTATGCCAACATAAAAATTGCGAAGAAGTACGGAAGTGGAAAGCTTCCTATTAGATCTATTTCGAGCATTGCAAATTCTATACCAGGCATCTTTTAAGTTTTCTTCCTCCCTTTGTTTAAAGTTGAGGACATCACTCTCGGGAGTGGTGATAATGATAGGTGTACTAGATATGATGACAAGCAAGCAAGCAACACACGACCAGACAAGAAGCAAGCGAACGATAAACACACGGCGGAAGAAGGGCAAATAAAACGGCAAGGGAGAAGTGGGGGAGAGGAAAACGAGAGGCAAAAAATGTAATGCGAAGGATAAGGGTTTGTGATAGGTACTTGGTATATGACTTTTGTGTAAGCCTCCCTGGCAACGGCGCCAGAAATTTTTCTTGCTACTTCTTGAGCTTGCATTGTATTCCCTCGAAGAGGAAAGGGAGATGCAGCACAGTTGCGTAAGTATTTCCCCCAGTTTTTGAGAACCAAGGTATCAATCCAGTAGGAGACCACGCGCGAGTCCCTCGCACCTCCACAAACAAATAAGAACTTCGCAGGCAACGCAATAAGGGGTTGTCAATCCCTTTACGGTCACTTACGAAAGTGAGATCTGATAGAGATGATAGTTTATATTTTTGGTATTTTTGGTTTATAAGAACAGCAAATAAAAGCGATAAAAGTAAAGTAGATGTAGATTGATAGGTTGAGAATAGACCCGGGGGCCATAGTTTTCTCTAGTGGCTTCTCTCATGATAGCGATATTCTACGGCGGGTAAACAAATTACTGTCGAGCAATTGATAGAAAAGCGAATAATTATGAGACTATCTAGGCATGATCATTGTATATAGGCATCACGTCCGAGACAAGTAGACCAACTCCTACATGCATCTACTACTATTACTCCACACATCGACCGCTATCCAGCATGCATCTAGTGCATTGAGTTCATAAGAACAGAGTACCGCCTTAAGCAAGATGACATGATGTAGAGGGATAAACTCAAGCAATATGATATAAACCCCATCTTTTTATCCTCGATGGCAACAATACAATATGTGCCTTGCTGCCCCTACTGTCACTGGGAAAGGACACCGCAAGATTGAACCCAAAGCCAAGCACTTTTCCCATTGCAAGAACTATAGATCTAGTAGGCCTAACCACACCAATAATTCGAAGAGACTTGCAAGGATATTATGAGCACACATAAAAAGTTCAGAGAAGAACCAAATATCTTTCATAGATAACCTTGATCATAAACTCACAATTCATCGGATCTCGACAAACACAGCGCAAAAAGAGATTACATCGAAGAGATCCCCTCGAAGACCAAGGAGAACTTTGTATTAAGATCCAGAAAGAGAGAAGAAGCCATCTAGATACTAGCTATGGACCCGAAGGTCTGTGGTAAACTAGTCACAACTCATGGTGAGGGCGATGATGATGAAGAAGAAGAACTCTGTGATGGATCCCCCTCCGGTGGAGCTCCGGAACAGGCTCCAAGCTAGGATCTTCACGGGAACAGAAGGTACGGCGGTGGAATTAGGGTTTTCTATTTGTTCACGGAGTTTCTGGGGTACGTAGACTTATATAGGAAGAAGGAGGGCACCGGGGTACGCTCGAGGGGGGCACGAGGCAGGGGGCGCGCCCTGGGAAGGGGGGCGCGCCCCCCACCCTCGTGGGCTAGCCCTAGATCCCCTGACGTGGTTCTCAAGCTCCGCGTGCGTGATTTTCTCCAAAAATATCTCTCGCCAAGGTTTCATTCCATTTGGACTGCGTTTGATATTCTTTTTCTGCAAAACCTTAAAACAGGCAAAAAACAGCAATCTGGATTGGGCCTTTGGGTTAGTAGGTTAGTCCCAAAAATGATATAAAAGTGAATGATAAAGCCCATTAAACATCCAAGACTTCATAAATAATAGCATGGAACAATCAAAAAATATAGATACGTTGGAGACGTATCACACCCCTCACCGCCTCGCAAGCGGTATAGGCACACAAAAGGGAAATTTATTTTGAAAATTAGAGATGGCACATACAAATTTTCTTAGAACGGCAAGGGAATACCGCATATAGGTATGTATGGTGGACTCATGTGGCAAAACCGGGATAAAGGATTTTGGATGCACAAGTAGTGATCATACTTAGTGCAAAATGAAGGCTAGCAAAAGACTGGGAAGCGACCAACCATGAAACGAATAATCTCATAAGCGAGCATTGAGCATAAGTAACACCGAATAATGCACCACAAGTGGGATGTAATTTAATTGCATGATTATTGACTTTCGTGCTTGCATAAGGAATCACAAACTTTAACACTAATATTCTTCCTAAAGCATAATTTCTCATTAACATGACTCACATATCACATCATCATGTCTCAAAACTATTACAAGGAATCGAGTTTATTTTGTCCAATGATCTTCATGAAAGTTTTTATTATATCCTTTTTGGATATCTATCACTTTGGAACTAATATGTGTTGCTTTTGATAAGCTCAAACAAATATAAGCGAAAATCATGAGCATATTTTTTTTTCTTTCTCTCAAAATAATTCAAGTGAAGCAAGAGATAATTTCTTAAAAATTTACTAACTCTCAAATAAATTTAAGTGAAGCAAGATAGTATTTGTTCGAAAATACTAAAGCACACCATGCTCAAAAAGATATAAGTGAAGCACTACAGCAAATTCATAGATCATAAAAATTTAAGTGAAGCATAGAGAGCTATTCTAACAAGTCATGGCATAATTTTGGATCTCTCGAATAGGTGTGTACAACAAGGGTTGATAACTTAAAAAGCAAAACAAAACAAGCAAAGACTCATATCATACAAGACGCTCAAGCAAAACACATATCATGTGATGAATAAAAATATAGTTTCGAGTAAAATACCGATGGTCGTTAGAAGAAAGAGGGGATGCCACTTGAGGGCATCCCCAAGCTTAGTTGCTTGCTTCTCTTTGGATAATAGCTTGGGATGCCGGGGCATCCCCAAGCTTAGGCTCTTCTTACTCCTTATTCCTTCATCCATCGTAAGATAACCCAAAACTTGAAATTTTCCATCACACAAAACTCAGCAAAACTTACGTGAGATCCATTAGTATAAGAAAACAAATCACTACTATAAGTACTGTAGCAAACCAATTCATATTTTGTATTTGTATTATATCTATTGTATTCTAACTTTTTGTATGGCAAAAACTTATCAAAGAAAACCATAGAATCATCAAAACAAGCACATAACACAATAAAAACACTATTTTGTTAATCTTCTGCAAAAATAATCAACCAAAAAGCACTATTTTGTTAAAAATGAGAATTTTTCTCGTGAGCGCAAAAGTTTCTGTTTTTCAGCAAGATCAAATTTACTAACACCCAACATGATCCTAAGGCTTTGCTTGGCACAAACCTTTATTCAAACCACAAAAACACATCTAAAAAGAGGTATTAAAGGGTATTTTATTTAAAACAGCAAGGAATCAAAAAGCAAAAAGATACAAGTTGGGTTGCCTCCCAACAAGCGCTATCGTTTTACGCTCTTAGGTAGGCATGCTACAAGGATCTAAGTTTTGACATCCTTGTTTTCCAATTCCTTAATCACACATTTCTTTAAAGACTTAGCATATAATTCTTCGACAAAGATATTTATAGGGACAAGATCAAAGAATTTGCTTTTGTAAAGAGGTCTTCTATTATTTCAAAAAAATTGGGGTGAATACTAATCATTTTAAGATCCCCTTTGTTATTACTAGAATAAGACCCTTTATTCTTACGACCTTTTACGGGAGTTTTCTCAATAGTGTTGACGGAAGAAAAGCGGTACCCAAGTTACTAAGAATTTCTTCCAATTTATCAATCCGAGAAGGACTTTCTTCTATTCTTTCATTGACTACTGGTAACTTCTCTTTTAGCATTTTAAAAACCTCACCCGCCTTAGATCCAAATTTATTAGCAAGATCATGCATCTTTTTGTCTAAATTTTCAATATGTTCTTTAGTAAGCATCCCCTTTTCAATAGCATCTAATCTTTTCATAACATGCTCAAGAGTCAAAATTGTTTCATTAACGATAATAAGAGGAGATCCCATTAAACTTCCCATAGAATTCAAGGAATCAAGAGGGGGACAACTTAAGAAATTTCCTCCGGTAATGGTATCAAGAACAAATCAAAACCAAGTAGTGATTCCTACATAAAAAAATCGAAGAAGAACAATAGTGGATTGCTTGTGAATAGATATATTATTAGCATTGCAAATCCGGTACGACGCATCTTTTAAGCTTTCTCCTCCTCTTTGCTTAAAGTTGAGAACTTCGTTCTCGAGGGTGCAAATGATGAGGGGAGGACTAGCCATGATGACAAGAAATCAAATAGATCCGGAAAGAAAATGGCGAACGAAAAAGAGGGCGAATAAAAACGGCAAATGTTTGTGAAGTGGGGGAGATGAAAATGAGAGGCAAATGGCAAATAATGTAAATTGCGAGGAGATGTGATTTGTGTTTAGGAACCTGGTATATGTTGAAGGTGCTCCCCGGCAACGGCGTCAGAAATTCCTTTTGATGTCTGCTAGAACTACGTCGGTATTTCCCTAAAGAGGAAGGAATTATGCAGTATAGCAGCGGTAGGTATTTCACTCAGTGATGAGACCAAGGTTATTGAACCAGCAGGAGAACCAAGCACCACAACGTAAACAACACCTGCACACAAATAACAAATACTCGCAACCCAACGTGCAAAAGGGGTTGTCAATCCCTTTCGGGTAACGGACGTGATAGAGTTGTAAATATTGATAGATTGAACGCTAAATAAGATAAATTGCAGCAAGGTATTTTTGGGTTTTTGGTTTAGAAGATATGAAAATAAAAGCAAAGGAAAATAGATCGCAAAGGAAAATAATATGAGAAAGAGACCCGGGGGCCGTAGATATCACTAGAGGCTTCTCTTGAGAAAATAGCAAACGGTGGGAAAACAATTACTGTTGGGCAATTGATAGAACTTCAAATAATCATGACGATATCTAGGCAATGATCATTATATAGGCATCACGTCCAAGATTAGTAGACAGGCTCCTGCCCGCATCTACTACTATTACTCCACACATCGACCGCTATCCAGCATGCATCTAGTGTATTAAGTTCATGGAGAAATGGAGTAATGCAATAAGAACGAACACATGATGTAGACAAGATCTATTTATGTAGAAATATACCCCATTGTCTTATCCTTAGTAGCAACGATACACACTTGTCGGTTCCCTTTCTGTCACTGGGGTCAAGCACCGTAAGATCGAACCCACTACAAATCACCTCTTCCCATTGCAAGATAAATAGATCAAGTTGGCCAAACAAAACCCAAATATCGGAAAAGAAATATGAGGCTATAAGAAATCATGCATATAAGAGATCAAAGAAGACTCAAATAACTTTCATGGATATAAAAAGATAGATCTGATCATAAACTCAAAGTTCATCGGATCCCAACAAACACACTGCAAAAGAGTTACATCATATGAATCTGCACGAGACCATTGTATTGATAATCAAAAGAGAGAGAGAGGAAGCCATCTAGATACTAACTACGGGCCCGTAGGTCTACAAGGAACTACTCACACATCATCGGAGAGGCACCAATGGAGATGGTAAACACCTCCATGATGGCGTCTAGATTGGATCTGGTGGTTCTGGACTTTGCAGTGGTTGGAATAGAATTTCGTCGACTCTCTATCGTTTCTGGAATATCTGAGTATTTATAGAGCGAAGAGGCGGTGTGGGAGGCCACTGAGGTGGGCACAACCCACCTGGGTGCACCAGGGGGTCCTGGCGCGCCCTGGTGGGTTGTGCACCCCTTGGGGCACCCCTAGGTGCATCTATGGCCCATTGGGTGTCTTCTGGCCCATAAAAAATCTCAAAATATATTCGCGGTGTTTGGAGTCCGTTTGATATTAATTTCCTGCGATGTAAAAAACATGCAGAAAACAGCAACTGTCACTTGGCACTATGTCAATAGGTTAGTACCAAAAAATGATATAAAATGACTATAAAATGATTGTAAAACAACGAAGAATGATAATATAACAGCATGGAACAATCAAACATTACAGATACGTTGGAGATGTATCAAGGACCGTGTTGAAGATGATGAAGTCCTTCCTCAGCTCGAACCCCAATCGGTATCATCGCCTGCTCCCACGAGCAGTGAACTCATAAGCATTGGCAGTCCCACAACGCAAATTGCTCAAGATGAATTTTGGGAAGAGCAACACCCAAACACCCCCGTGCATGAAGTAATTCCCCGTACTCAACCAACTCAAGTCACCACTCCGGTGCTTGATGAAGACATGGAGCAGACCACTCCCTCATCAAAGGCGTCGCCTGTATTTCGAAGGCTTCACAGAGGCCCAAGGCCCCAGGTATCCATGTTGAGCATTCCTGAAGAGGATGTGCAACCCACAAGCTCAGTAGAACGTCAAATGTTCCCTGAAGCCATCCCTCAGAGTCCGCTCATGAGTCTGAAGCCCAAGTGGCTGAAGACATTCCGGCTGCATCAACCGATGAAGATAAAGAGGAAGAAAGAGAAGTTATTCCCCCTGCTTGTGATCCAGTTGTTTAAGAAGAAAATATGATTGTGCCAGATCCCTTGATACGTCTCCAACGTATCTATAATTTTGTATTATTCCATGATATTATAGTATCCATCTAGGATGTTTTATATGCTATTTTATATGATTTTTGGGACTAACCTATTAACCTATAGCCCAGTGCCAGTTTCTGTTTTTCCTTGTTTTTGCGTATCGCAGAAAAGAAATACCAAACGGAGCCCAATTGACCTGAAACTCAACGGTTGATGTTTTTGGACCATAAGAAGCCCAAGGAGTACCAGAGATGTACCAGGGAAGTCCTGGGCTGCCCACGAGGGTGGGGGCGCGCCCACTCCCCTGGGCGCCGCCCCCCTATCTCGTGGCCGCCTCGGGGACCCCCCTTACTTGTTCCCGACTCCAACACCCCTTATATATACGTAAACCTCCAGAAAATAACCTAGATCGGGAGTTCCAACGCTGCAAGCCTCTATTGCCACCGAAAACCAATCTAGACCCGTTCTGGCACCCTGCCAGAGGGGGGAATCCCTCTCCGGTGGCCATCTTCATCATCCCGACGCTCTCCATGACGAGGAGGGAGAAGTTCACCCTCGGGGCTGAGGGTATGTATCAGTAGCTATGTGTTTGATCTCTCTCTCTCTCTCTCTCTCTCTCTCTCTCTCTCTCTCTCTCTCTCTCTCTCTCTCTCTCTCTCGTGTTGTTGAGATGGCACGATCTTGATGTATCGCGAGCTTTGCTATTATAGTTGGATCTTATGATGTTTCTCCCCCTCTACTCTCTTGTGATGAATTGAGTTCCCTTTGAAGTTATCTTATCAGATTGAGTCTTTAAGGATTTGAGAACACTTGATGTATGCCTTGCATGTGCTTATCTGTGGTGACAATGGGATATCACGTGATCTACTTGATGTATGTTTTGGTGATCAACTTGCGGGTTCTGTGACCTTGGGAATCTATGCATAGGGGGTTGGCACACGTTGTCACCTTGACTCTCCGGTAGAAACTTTGGGGCACTCTTTGAAGTTCTTTGTGTTGGTTGAATAGATGAATCTGAGATTGTGTGATGCATATCGTATAATCATGCCCACGGATACTTGAGGTGACAATGGAGTATCTAGGTGACATTAGGGTTTTGGTTGATTTGTGTCTTAAGGTGTTATTCTAGTACGAACTCTACGATAGATCGAACGGAAAGAATAGCTTCGTGTTATTTTACTACGGACTCTTGAATAGATCGATTAGAAAGAATAACTTTGAGGTGGTTTCATACCCTACCATAATCTCTTCGTTTGTTCTCCGCTATTAGTGACTTTGGAGTGACTCTTTGTTGCATGTTGAGGGATAGTTATATGATCCAGTTATGTTATTATTGTTGAGAGAACTTGCACTAGTGAAAGTATTAATCCTAGGCCTTGTTTCCTAGCATTGCAGTACTGTTTATGCTCACTTTTATCATTAGTTACCTTGCTGCTTTTAAATTTTCTTATTACAAAAACCTATATCTACCATCCATATTGCACTTGTATCACCATCTCTTCGCCGAACTAGTGCACCTATACAATTTACCATTGTATTGGGTGTGTTGGGGACACAAGAGACTCTTTGTTATTTGGTTGCAGGGTTGTTTGAGAGAGACCATCTTCATCCTACGCCTCCCACGGATGGATAAACCTTAGGTCATCCACTTGAGGGAAATTTGCTACTATCCTACAAACCTCTACACTTGGAGGCCCAACAACGTCTACAAGAAGAAGGTTGCATAGTAGACATCATCCCCCTGTCCTTGAAGCCATGAATGTTGAAGCAAATGAGGATGCCGCCACTCTCACCACTGAAGCCAATGACAATGTCATGGCCGAAGACAATGTGGAGCCCGAAGTCAATGCTGCCCCTGAAGATATTGTGCATCCTACCACTTCTGATGTAACCACTCCTCCACCAGTGCCTCACACTAGGGAACGTGCTTACAATTGTGGTGGTGAGCTAGTTACTGTAAGATGGCCCATTCTAGTTCCACCCACTACTCCTAGTACACAATATGATTATCATGTGGAGCAAAGGCCTCAGACACAGAAGCCGAAGCCCAGATTGCCAAGGCTTCCCAGTGCTACAACTACCCAAGGCTCCTTCAGTGTGCTAAGCTTCAGAGAGAATAACACCTTCTTTGAAAGCGCCAAGAACCCCTACAAGAAGCCAAAGATTACCTCAGACAGGTTCTAGAGCCATCAGCAATGAAGCTATTACTCCTGCATTCTATACAACAAAGACATAATTTTTCCTCATAAGTGTCTGGATTGTGATGCCATTGTTGGGCTGCCATGTCTTGAAGAGGCTCTTGACTGCTTAAGAGATGTTGGGCTGCTCCAGTTTATGACTGATAAGGAGCATTGGAATGAAGAGCTTCTGCTGTAGTTCTATTCCACACTTCACTTCAGAGGCTACAACAGGGATCTGAAGACATGGATCCTTGAGTGTCTGACAGGTGATGTACATCGTGAAGCCAAAGCTCAAGACATCATCGAGCTTACTTCCCTGCCCACTCTTGGCGAGTTGTTTGAACCGGGCTATAAGCTTCATCAGAATGAACTGCAGAGTATCTTTCAGCAACCAGAGCCCAATATGGGACATATGCTAAGTATGATGAAACCTTTGCCCCATGATGCTGAATATCCCCAAGAGTTATTTGTCAAGGACAATGAGGCGTACTCCATGCCTATCAAAGGCAACTCTCCTGATGTCAAACTCGAAGGCGCCACGAAGACATTGGTCTTCTACATCATCAATGGCATCAGGTTCAATACACAATATTTCTTCATCCGTCAGCTTACAACCGCTGGAATTGATCTGTTTGGTCTCAAATTCTATTCTCCATGGATTATGTGTTTGATCAAGCTTCACTCAACAATCAACTATCAACCTTCAGCACGCAACCATGTTGTATTCTTGCATGATGTTCATATGTCCTATGAAGCCATCTACCCTGAACTTGCCAAGAAGCCACTCCACTTGCAAAATGCTGAACAACAAAGCTTCACTCAACCAATTGAAGGTACTCATATGCCAAATTTTGCTGCTCCTGATTATCCTCTTGCTGGTAATTTGCATCTGCAGAATCGTACCAACATCGATGCCATAGCCAGTACTATTGCTCAAAGGCCTGAGAAGCGTCCATGTGTCCTCAACGACCGAGAGCCTCTTGTCTCACTACATCAGAAGCAGGATAGGCATCATGACTGGCTGAAGCGCCAAATGCAAGGTCTTCTGGTTGATGTCAATCACATTCGATATTTGACCACCAAGAATTCATTCGTTGTGCATGAAGCATGTCGACTGTCATGGAAGAGCCTCACACTGCTCTGTTTTGAAGATGATCTTCGTGAAGATGGCTTCACAGAGAAGTTCAAATTTGACTCCAGGCCACCACAGTGTGCAAGTTGGCGTCCCACTCCCTCCATTAAAGATTCTGAGTATTCATCTTCGGCTGCAACTGTTGTTGCGAGAGTCATATATGAAGAGGACGACGCCATTTCTCCATCGATGGCTTCACTGCACCACGACTCTGCACCTGGCCCATCTGTACCGCCCAACACCAACCTCGACCCTGCTGCTTCAACATCTTCTCCAACTGGGAGCGATTAGTAACTCTATGTCTTCAAACCTTTTTGGTCCTTACTGACAAAAGGGGGAGAAGCATATGAGTTGGTAGCCTTCAAGCGGGTCCATATGGGGTGGTTGCCTATTTTTGCTAAGTTCTTACAACTCTCGTTTTGAAACTATTGGGATCTTGAGTTGTAACACTTAAACTTGATGAACGTCTGCTACTTTTGCTGCCACTTTGTGATGCGATGATAAATTACGCATGAAGTCATTCTGCAGACGCCCATTTCTCATTATGGATTTCGTTATCTTCATTATTCTTATGTATGCATGATAATTTGTGTTCATGTTTTGAAGAGGATCTCCACAAAGCAAAACATTCCATGTGCATTTGCATTCAAAAGCAAACCACTTATATGCACATCTTTAGGGGGGGCTTTTACAACCAATGAAGACAATGCATATGATCTTTAACTTTCACATACTTTTATCCTTGTTGAAAACTTCAACCAGTTTGTCTTCAATCACCAAAAGGGGGGAGATTGTAAGTGCATCTAGTGCCACCCCTAGCTGGTTTTGGAGTATTGAAGACAAATGTGGTTGAGGGACTAATGCGTTTGTGAGAATTGCAGGATAACACAGGTAGTAGTCCCTCACTGATTCGGTTTACCTACCAGAGATGACCCATAAAAATGTGTGAAGACATTGAAGACAATGGTGGTTCATGAAGACATTCACTTGAAGATAATGACCTATGAAGACATTCACCTGAATACTATGGAATGCGAAGACATAGATTCTTTCGTAGTTCCTTTTCTTCTTTCTTGAGTCATAGGAACCACCGTACTGTTAAGTGGGGTCCCAGTGAACAAAGTCAGATGACTGAAGTGATGCTCAACTAAAATCCTATGTCTTCGAGCAAAAACAATGAGATCAAATCTTATCCAGAGTTGGATGAGTTAGTTTTGCTTGTAGCCCAAGCCAAGCTGCCGCATGTATTTGAAATCCGACCATTGGACACGTGTCGATTCCTTAGTGACCCAGGGTCATTTCGGACATATCACGTCGGGTTGCCTCCAGGCTATAAATAGCCCACCCGCTACACCATAATTTGGTGCCTGCTCAGAGTAAGTGCACGGCTTTTGTCGTTTGAGAGCAACCCACCTCCGAAGCTTTTGAGAGAGAGATCCTTGCGAGGACAAAGCCCAAAACACCCAGAGCCAAAGAGTGTTAGGCATCACTAAAGTCTTTCTGTCCACGTAACCTGAAGACTTGTTACACTTGAGGGCTCTGAATCCTCCAGCCGGTTAGGCGTCGTGTTCTGAGCATCCAACAGCCATTGTGGATCGCCAGTTGTCGGTGTCAAAACCAGCAGATCTCAGGTAGGTGGGGCCAAGCTGTGTATCTGAGGATCGGTCATAGCAGGGGGAGACACGGACACGATGTTTACCTAGGTTCAGGCCCTCTCGATGGAGGTAATACCCTACTTCCTCCTTGATTGGTCTTGATGGATATGGGGATTACAAGAGTTGATCTACCTCGGTATCGTAATGACTAAACCCTAGATGTCTAGCCTATGATTGTTCTGTTGGTCTCTACGGACTAAACCTTCTGGTTTATATACATACCGGAGGGGGCCTAGGGTTGTACAAAGTTGACTTGAGGAGGAAGGAATCATTACATCCGGATATCAAATTTGCCTTTCTACATACATAGCAGTCCTACCCGGATATGGGGGTGGCCTTCCGCTTCATCTTCACGGCCCATTAGTCCGGCCCACCACCAGTAGACCAGACAACCGAGGGCCTCCAAATCCAGAACTCCCTCGGTAGCCCCCGAACTTGCCTTCAACGATGATGTAGTATCCGGCTTTGTGTCTTCGGCCTTGCAAGGCAGGTTCTTCGTTATACTCCGGAACAATAATAGGTCCGCTCTGACCTTTATACCCCACCTTGATGATTCATTCTCATTATCGCCTCGACTTCCACGTGTCACATGAATGCGAATAGTCCACGTACTTTTACAAATAAACCCCCTGGCCGCGCGAGGATGGCGTCTATTTAAGGAGATTGGATCACATACGTCCTCCCACGCCGCGCAGAGTTCCTTAGAGCAAACCACAAAAAATCCTCCAAACATGGCAAGCACTCCTGGATCTTCCTCGCGTCCCCATGGCCCTGAACCAGGCGATTGGGGAAGCTGCTCAGTATCCCACTCCTAGCTAAATAGGCTTCAGACAGAGGGGTATCTCCTTCCCGCGGATCTAGTCTCCATTAGAGCTGGTTTAGCTTCAATTGACGGCGAGGCACTGGCACAAAATTTCCCCAACCCCAGTAAGGAGGAGCGGTTGTGCTTTGTTTAGTTCCTTTTGAGAGGTGTACGCTCTCCAATCCATCCCTACCTTAGAGGCTTTTTGGAGTTTTATGGGCTCCAACTGCATAACCTTACGCCAGGCTCTATCATGCACATCGCGGGTTTTGTTGCTCTTTGCGAGCTATTTCTAGGGTGTGAAGCTCATTTTGAACTATGGAGAAAGTTATTTTGCCATGTCCCTCGCTCCCAAAAGGGATCCATATTCAAGGTGGGTGATACGTCCATTTTGCATCATGCTTTTATATTGATGTTTATTGCATTATGGGCTGTTATTACACATTATGTCACAATACTTATGCCTTTTCTCTCTTATTTTACAAGGTTTACATGAAGACGGAGAATGCAAGCAGCTGGAATTCTGGGCTGGAAAAGGAGCAAATATTGGAGACCTATTCTGCACAACTCAAAAAGTCCTGAAACTCCACGAAAGTCAGTTTTGAAATATATTAAAAATATTGGGCGAAGAAAGCACCAGAGGGGGGCCACCTACCGTCCACGAGGGTGGGGGCGCGCCCTACCCCCTGGGTGCGCCCCCCTGCCTCATGGGCCACTTGGCAGCCCCCCGATGCCCATCTTCTGGTATAAGGTGTCTTCTGCCCTGAAAAAAATCAAAGGAAGCTTTCAGGACGAAGCGCCGCCGTCTCGAGGCGGAACCTTGGTAGAACCAATCTAGGGCTCCGGCGGAGCCATTCTGCCGGGGAGAAATCCCTCCGGGAGGGGGAAATCGTCACCATCGTCATCACCATCGATCCTCTCATCAGGAGGGGGTCAATCTCCACCAACATCTTCACCAGCACCATCTCCTCTCGAACCCTGGTTTATCTCTTGTATCCAATCTTTGTCTCAAAACCTCAGATTGGTACATGTGGGTTGCTAGTAGTGTTGATTACTCCTCGTAGTTGATGCTAGTTGGTTTATTCAGTGGAAGATCATATGTTCAGATCCATTATGCATATTAATACCCCTCTGATTATGAACGTGAATATGATTTGTGAGTAGTTACGTTTGTTCCTAAGGACATGGGAGAAGTCTTGCTATAAGTAGTCATGTGAATTTGGTATTCGTTTGATATTTTGATGAGATGTATGTTGTCTTTCCTCTAGTGGTGTTATGTGAACGTCGAATACATGACACTTCACCATTGTTTGGGCCTAGAGGAAGGCATTGGGAAGTAATAAGTAGATGACGGGTTGCAAGAGTGATAGAAGCTTAAACCCTAGTTTATGCGTTGCTTCGTAAGGGGCTGATTTGGATCCACATGTTTCATGCCATGGTTCGGTTTACCTTAATACTTCTTTTGTAGTTGCGGATGCTTGCAATAGAGGTTAATCATAAGTGGGATGCTTGTCCAAGGAAATGCAGCACCCAAGCACCGGTCCACCCACATATCAGATTATCAAAGTAACGAATGTGAATCATATGAGCGTGATGAAAACTAGCTTGACGATAATTCCCATGTGTCCTCGGGAGCGCGTTTCCTTATATAAGAGTTTGTTCAGGCTTGTCCTTTGCTACAAAAAGGATTGGGCCATCTTGCTGCACCTTATTTACTTTTATTACTTGTTACTCGTTACAAACTATCTTATCACAAAACTACTTGTTACCGATAATTTCAGCGCTTGCAGAGAATACCTTACTGAAAACTGCCTATCATTTCCTTCTGCTTCTCGTTGGGTTCGACACTCTTACTTATTGAAAGGACTACGATAGATCCCCTATACTTGTGGGTCATGTGGGTGGCGCCAAAGTATGGCGCATAGCAGGAACAGGTTGCCTGTCCGGCACTCCCAAAAAGGGACCCAAAGAGTGGCCCTCGGAGTGGTTTTATACTAAAGATGTTGCCCTTCCAGACCCAGTTTGGCATGGTCTTCCCGAATTCTCTAGCACCCCATTGAAGAAACGCTTCAACTGGCATCCCCGGAGCCCCAAGCAAGGGGACAGCGAGAAGGTTAAGAGGATAGTCAGTAAGATCAGGGTACTTGCCCACTCCAAGCTCTCGATAATTGAAGTTATGGCTATTGCGATAAAGCGATGTGTTTAGCCACTTCAATCCAGGGGATTTCCTATGTGGCATTACAACAGGAAGGACAACGTGTCTCGCTACATGCGCGAGGGTCTGGATACCTCAACCGCCTTGGTCGCCATCTTACAAGATCTTTACAAGGGGAGGAAAGAAGACTTTGTCCGTTTACAATGTCGGGAAGGTTTTTCCATGTATAACCCCATCGACCAGGTAAGTTTTCAAACTACTAGCATCATCCAACCTCTTCACTGAGATGTGCTGGCCGAACTATATTTGGATGTCTTTTCAAAACAGACATGGAGGAAGGTGATCGAGGAGGTTCATTACCCTGCTCCGCAACTAGAGGACCATGCCTGCGGCAAAGATCCCGGATTCGAAGAGGATCTGGATATATTTATAGAGCTCGTTGATGGAGTTGTCTATCAGGCGAGCCATGATGGTACAGAAGTGGCAATTATAGCCGATTATGCCGGTCTTCTTCCTTCCTCCAATGTATGTACACATGAGACATCCTCTCAAAGAGAGCCTTCCCTTTGTGTCTCACCCATTGCACTGACTCGTGCTCAAAAGGGTCGGCGCTCGGCACACCGCATTGCATCGAGGGCATCTTCGAGGGGGACAACGCCTACGCAGGGCAAGCATTTCGAAGCGAAAAGAAGCGGAGAGCACCCTCGAGCCCCCTCCTTTATCGAAGAGGTATAATTTTCTGTATGTGCTCTGGTTCGAGACCGGGTCGTTACATTTCCCCTTATGTCTTATTCCAGAAGGAGCACACGCCGAACTGTGTCCCAGGACCCAGTTGGCCGATCACCATCCAATCCGGCCCCGGGCTCATCAACAAGGACAAGAATCAATACGGATGCGGCGCCGAATTTTCCACCGCAGTAAGATTTGGATGACGTATCAGTCAAAAATTCTGAAGTGCAGAGCGCGATGAATCATCGACGGCGAAATGAGGCCATGCATGCTCCAGCCTTTACTCAGGAAGAGTTCAACACCCTCAGCTCCGTGGATGCATATATCCGAGCTGCTCAGGACGGTCTCGCCGGAGCCACTCACCTGTTTTCAAAGGATATGCAGGTAACAATTTATGTAGATTTAATGAGTATATGCAAGTAGCCCCCGAGACTTGAAGCAGTTGGTTCAACCGATTTAAGGATCGTTATGGCCGCAGGTTCTCAAGGAAAAGAATGACGCACTGTCCCAAGAGCTTGAAGCAAGCCGGGCCAAGCTAAATGCAGTCACCACCGAGCTAAATGAAGTGAAGAAATCCATGAGGGGATCTCATGGTAAGGACAAATAGTGTCCAAAAAGTACGATTTCGCCTTCAATGATGTTTAAGCATACATTGCTGCATTTCAGCAGCGGAATCGTCTGATCAACTGGAAGACAAGTTAAGGACGGCCCAGGAGGACAAAAAATATGATGAGGGGCAAGAATCAGCCAGTCATTATGTATTAACACCGACCATTGAGCAGAAGAACAAGCTGCTGGATGAAAAGATTAAGCAAGCCGAAGAGATAAAGGACCTTAGGGCCCAGTCATCAGATGCATTGAAAGAGAATAAAAAGTTGAAAGGCGACATATTCAGTATGACCTTTGAACTTGCTCTAGTATTCATATTATCCGGTAATTCAGAGTGTTATAATGCTGTTGTTGCAGGTTTGTTAACCAGGCATCCTGAAGAAGAAGTATCCGGATTCCAAGGCGATGCGCTAAAGGAGCTCTCTAAAGTGCATGAGCGGGCCCGGAAAGCCATGAAAAGCATGGATAAAGCCTTAGCCATCCGATTCTCCTCCAGAAATTGTGGAGGACCTGGCAAACTTGTTCAAAGGAGCTCGGTGCCGCATTGAGCTATGGAAGGCGTCAGCCTGCCGAGAAGGTGCTTGAGAGGCATGCGCCATGGTGAAAACACGCTACACCGGGCTTGAGCCGAATCATATGGCCCGAGTTAGACCTCGGGGGCCAGACGGGAAAGAGATTCCCGTCAGCCTGGTATATGACCTAGTAATGATAGCCGCGAAGTATTCACGAGAATACTATAGTTTAGACAGTCGCATAGACACCATAGATAAAGAATATGCGTTTGATTCTAAGTATCAATGTACTTTATCATTAAACTTACCTCTGACCAAACTTGTAATAAAAATGTCATGGCAGGCCTTTGGCTTCAACCTCCTAAACCCAAAGGTTGGAGTGTATCCGGACACTATACTTGAATGTAAAAAAACACTCACTATGTATGGAAACCAGGCAATCCGGTCATTTTGCTTGAACAGATAAAATTTGTTCAGGGAGTTATGTTATATTACTATTTAACGTAAGAAACATCTTCCAGGGAGAATAGTTCCGTTAAGGGTTCCTTTCCCTGGGTCCGCATGCTTAATTATGCATGCATAGGCTTTGATCCAAAAAATAGAATTACAAGAAGCCTGTCCCTTGATTTTAGAAAAAATTATGTACGCATAAGAAATTTGTCATTGTTCGTCGACCAGTGATTCCCTTAAGAACACTAGCTTTCGGCTTCACCCGTCTGAGGTACAGGTCCAGATTGCCCGGTTGTAACAATCGCAGAGGTGCTCCCTTTACACCCTAGCCGAACAATTGGGAACGTAGGGTATAAGCACAGGAGCAAGGCAACCCAGCTTGGCAAAAACTTAAGTCATAGAGGTGCATATAATGGCGAAAAGAGTGTGTGATACAGACGACATAGGTCATGTAAGCGACAAGCTTTAATAGTATGCTTCATTAGAGAAGCCCCCAATCATATTGAGGTATATACATTTTAAGATGTGTACCCTAACAGTTCGGTATAGCTGAACACATGCTGGGAATTTAAAAGGAAAAACAAAAGAGGGAGAGGAAAAAAAGAGGAAACCTAGTCCGAAAATAGAAATAAGAGGTGCTTCCCGACTATCTGTAGAATCGTCGGAGCCGAGCAGCGTTCCATGGATTCAGCTCGAGGCGATTGTCTGATGCATTTCGAAGGCGATAGGCTCCTCTAGTGAGAACTTCGCCGATGATGAAGGGGCCCTCCCATTTTGGTATGAGCTTATCTTTTCTTCTCTGGGAGGCGCAAAACGAGTTCGCCGACATTGTATGTTTAGGCCCGCACTTCTCTGCTCTGGTATCGCCTGGCTTGTTGCTGATAGAATGTGGAACGAGCTTGCGTGATATCGCGCTCCTCTTCAAGGCCGTCTAGGTCATCCTGCCGATCGAGCTCGGCCTCTCGCTCTTTGTACATACGCACTCGAGGTGAGTCGTGAATAATGTCGCAGGGCAGAACAGCCTCTGCACCGTACACCATGAAGAAAGGTGTGTATCCGGTTGTCCGGTTAGGTGTGGTCCTCAGCCCCCAGAGTACGGAATCAAGCTCCTACACCCAGTATTTATCTGACTCCCGTAGGGAGCGCACCAGTCCGGGTTTAATGCCGCTTAGTATTAGGACATTTGCTCGTTTGACATGACCGTTTGTTTGAGGGTGGTACACGGAGGCATAATCAAGTTTAATGCCTAACTTGGCGCACCAGTTTTTCACCTCATCAACTGTTGTTGGAGCCATTATCTGTGATAATGATGTGTGGGCCACCATAACAGTGTACCACACTTGATATAAAATCAATCACTGGTCCTGCTTCATCTGTTCTTACTGGTTTGGCTTCTATCCATTTAGTGAACTTGTCCACCATAACCAGTAAATTTTCCTTTTTATGGCTTCCCCCATTAAGGGTTCCGACCATATCCAGCCCCCAGACCGCAAAAGGCCAAGTGATGGGGATTGTTCTCAAGGCGGGGGGAGGCATATGACTTTGATTGGCGAAAAGCTGACATCTTACACAATGTTGGACGAGGGATTGTGCATCTGCTCGGGCCGTTGGCCAGAAAAAGCATGTTTGGAAAGCCTTGCTTACGAGAGTCCGAGCTGCGGCGTGATGGCCGCCCAAACCAGCATGTATTTCAGCCAAAATTTGTCGTCCCTCCTCTTCAGAGATACATCTTTGGAGAACACCAGTAGCACTCTTCTTGTACAATTCACCTTTGTGAACTTTGTAGGCTTTAGAACGCCGAACTATGCGATGGGCCTTGTTTTGATCATCGGGTAGCTCTTGCCTATTAAGGTAGGCTAGGAATGGTTCGGTCCAAGGAGCGATTACGGCCATGATCTCGTGAGCCGAAGGTGTTGTTTACGAATCCAGATCCCTGATGATATCTGCATTATGCTCGGCTGCTGGGGGTGTGATTAGGTTTGAGTTAGCATCTTTGCTCTCATCCTGCCATACCACAGATGGCTTGAACAACCTTTCCACAAAGGTGTTAGGCGAGACTGGGTCACGCTTGGCGCCCATGCGAGCGAGTATGTTTGCTGCCTGATTACTGTCGCGAGCGACGTGATGAAATTCGAGCCCCTCGAACTGAGCTGATATTTTTAATATGGCATTTCAATAAGCCGCCATTTTTGGATCCTTCACATCAAACTCTCGGTTTACCTGAGATAATGCGAGGTTTGAGTCTCCGTGCACCTCTAGGCGTTGTATGCCCATGGATACGGCCGCGGAGACCATGTAGTAGCGCCTCGTATTCGACAGCCTTGTTGGAGTCTGTATACATGATTTGTAATACGTAGCGGACTGTGCCCCCTGTGGGGGATGTCAATATGACGCCGGCCCAAGCCGGCTAGCATTTTAGAGCCGTTAAAATACATGGTCCAGTGGGAGCATGAGTCGTACTATTAGGGAGTTCGGCTTCCGTCCACTCTGCCACAAAGTCAGCCAACACCTGAGATTTAATAGCCCGACATGGTTTGTATGTTATTTCAAACAGTAAGAGCTCGATGGCCCATTTGGCTATGCGGCCCGTCGCGTCCTTGTTGTTTATAATATCATTAAGTGGTACTTCGGATGCTACTATAATCGAACACTCTTGAAAGTAGTGTCGGAGTTTTGGGATACCATAAACACCGCATAGGCTATTTTTTGATAATGGGGGTATCGTGACTTGAAAGAACTTCTGATACATAGTAGACTGGTTTTTGGACGGGGAATTTATGTCCCTCTTCCTCTCGTTCAACGACGAGTACAACACTCAGAACCTGGTGAGTTGTTGAGATATACTTCCTCCGTTCCTTTATATAAGGTGCATTTGTTTTTTGATAAAATTCCAGAATGTAAGGTGCATTTCTTCTAATTTCTCATAATTCCCTTGTAAGCCCTCTAGAAAAAGGAAAGTATCTCTCTCCTGATTGTGTGTATCTCTCCTTGTAGCAAAAGAACGAAACTATCTCTATGTCGATTGCACGTATCTCTTAATTTCCTAGACTAACTGATTTACTTGTCACTAACGAATAAATTTGCCAAGGGTAATTTTGTCCTAACACGTCTATAATTATGTGCCTTGGTCACCGAGCCAAAAATAATACACTTTAGATAAAGGAACGGAGGGAGTAAAGCAACATTGGCTCGCCAACACTTGGAGCGGCTAGGATTGGATTGCCCGCTAATAGGGTCTTTATTTCTTCCAATCCAGCTATGGCCACATCTGTCCATTCAAAGTTGTCCATATGACTGAGACATCTATACATTAGTAATGTTTTTTCTCCTAGTCTGGAGATGAAGCGACTTAAGGTTGCGACACACCCTGCTAGCTTTTGGACCTGTTTTAGATCGACTGGTGTAGCCAACTGTGACAAGGCTCAGATTTTAGATGGGTTTGCTTCGATTCCTCCATGGGAGACAATGAACCCCAGTAGCTTTCCGGCTGGAACGCCAAAGATGCATTTCTCCGGATTGAGTTGTATGTCATATGCTCGGAGGTTGTTGAACGTCAGGCGGAGATCGTCCACCAGTTATTCGATGTGCTCAGTCTTGATGACTATGTCGTCCATGTATGCCTCCACTGTATTGCCAATTTGTTTCTCTAAGCATGTTTGAATCATGCATTGATACGTGGCACCAACGTTTTTGAGCCCAAAAGGCATGGTGTTGAAGCAGAAAGGCCTGTACGGAGTGATAAACACCATTGCGGCCTGATCGGATTCCTTCATTTTTATCTGATGGTACTCAGAGTAAGCGTCGAGGAAGCATAGTGAGTCATGTCCTAATGTCGAGTCGATGATATGATCGATGCAGGGCAGTGGAAAAGGATCCTTGGAGCAAGCCTTGTTTAAGTTTTTGAAATCGACACAAAGGCGCCAGGATTTATCCGTCTTCGGCACCATGACCAAATTGGCTAGCCAATCCGGGTGCTTAATTTCTCTGATGAACCCGGCTTCAAGTAATTTGGCGAGCTCCTCCCCCATAGCTTGTCTTTTGGGTTCAGAAAATCGTCGCGGTGATTGCTTGACCGGTTTGAACCCCTTGATGATGTTGAGGCTGTGCTCGGCCAGCCTACGGGGGATCCCAGACATGTCGGAAGGATGCCAGGCGAATATATCCCAGTTCTCGCACAGGAATGCACGCAAAGCGGTGTCTACGAATGGGTCCAGTCGTGCTCCAATGGATGTCGTCTTATCAGGGTCCGTCGGATGTACCTAGAATTTAACGATTTCATCTGCTGGCTTGAAGGGGGTAGATTTAGACCTTTTATCGAGGACCACATTGTCCTTGTCCACTATGGATCGCAAGGTGGTTAATTCTTCGACCGCGAAGGCTTGGGATAGTGCCTCAAGGGCCAAGGATGCGGGGTTTTTTCGGCACTGACTGCTCTGTCCGGATCACTTGTGACTGTGATTATTCCATTGGGCCCTGGCATTTTAAGCTTCATGTACCCGTAATGGGGTATGGCTTGGAAGCGTGAAAAAGTGTCTCGCCCTAGAAGGGCGTGGTATCCATTGTTGAAGGGGACAATGTGAAAGAGCAGCTCTTCTAACTTGTAGTTATCAGGCGTGTCGAATGCTACGTCGAATTTAATACCTCCTGAACATCGGGCCTCCCGGCTGGGGATAATTCCTCGAAAGGTTGTGTTACTTTGCTCAATGCAGGCTTTATCGACCTGCATTTTGTCGAGCGTGTTCTCGTATATGAGGTTAAGTCCACTGCCCCCGTCCATGCGCACTTTGGGAAGGCAAAAGCCATCTACTATTGGGTTTAGTACAAGAGCGGCTGGTGCTCGGACTGGTCGGACCCGTGGTTCGTCGTCGGCGGTGAAGGTAATTGTCGCGTCGTTCCATGGGCTCACCGTGGTTATCTGGTGAACCTAGGCGAGTTCGCAAAATGCTCTTTTACGCTGATTATTTGAAGAAAAGGTCACAAAGACCACGAGGACATTAAGATCGTCCTCCTCTGGAGTTGTGGTGGCGAGGATGGCTTCGCCACTTTTAGCTACCTGCCGGAGTACCCAACATGATCGAAGGCTGTGAGTTGGGATCGTGCGAGAGACCGCACGTATCGGGCAGGGCTTGTCTAGGAGTTTGTCAAGAACGGACCTGTATCCTGCAAAGGGTTTATTTTTCTTGAAAGCGGGCTTATGATCGGATGCCCCGCTACGGTATGTCCATTTTTCTTTAGCGGCATATCGCCCGAAGATGGATTGTTCCAGATGGGTGTTTTGGGCCTTCCATGTACTTTACATCGCGCAGGTTTTTTGTACTAAGTGCGACATCTCCATGAAACTATGTACGCGACGGTGGTTGAGGGCGTTCAAGACTCCCTCATCCGTGCAATTGCGATGAAAGACCGGAACCGCATCGTCATCGCAGCAGTCTTTAATCTTGGTTTTAACAAGTAGGAACCTGGCCCAGAAGTGATGGAACTTTTCCTGAGGTTGTTGCCGCACATACATCAAATCACATATGTCTGGAGGGCTAGTTTTGCTTGGAGAGTATTGATTGTGGTGGGTGGGTGTGGAAAATTTTGAATCCCGACCCAATATAGTATCCGGAGTTCGCAAAGTCTATGGCGATGATGACTCGGGCCCGAGAGGATCTGAGCGCTCCCCGGGCTCTGTGTCTGACCCTGAGCTCGGAAGATGTGGAGCCCCACCCGAAGGAAGGGTATCCGGCTCAACGGGTTCGGAGACCCAAACACGGTTGATTTCTGATTCGAGAGGGGAAGTGTTTTCGCCTTGTTCCTCAATGGCCGCCACCAGATGAGTGATCGGGGAGGAACTGTCTTCCCCCTAGTCGGGTTTAGGCCTGATTCGATCGTCGGCCACTGAAAGCCCTAGGGTGGCGATGCGATCTAGTAGCTTGTTTAAGGACGAGGTATCCGCCGGATACGCTTTTTTGAGTATTCGAGGCCGACGTAGGAGTGATGCTCGATGACCGCAGGGGATGCGGCTGGCTTAACAGCCACGCTGGCGCATATGGTGAACTCGTAGATCTGGAGGACCTGACCAAAAGTCAAGTTTTCCTCGGAGGTGATGTCGTCATTGATGACGAGATGAGCCACAGATCGCTTCTCGCGACTACACAACGGAGCTCTTAATGAAAGCAGCATTGTCAGTGTCAAAACTAGCGGATCTTGGGTAGGGGGGCCCAAGCTGCGTATCTGAGGATCGGTGGTAGCAGGGGGAGACAAGGACACGATGTTTACCCAGGTTCAGGCCCTCTCGATGGAGTTAATACCCTACTTCATGGTTGATTGATCTTGATGGATAGGTGATAGTCTCCAATGTATCTATAATTTTTTACTGTTCCATGCTATTATTTATGATGTTTTGTATGTTTAATGAGCTTTGTTATACACTTCTATATTATTTTTGGGACTAACCTATTAACCCAAAGGCCCAGTCCAGATTGATGTTTTTGCCTATTTCAGGGTTTTACAGAAAATGAATATTAAACGGAGTCCAAACTGAATGAAACTTCGGGAGAGATATTTTTGGAGCAAAATACGCACGGGAGACTTGAGAACCACGGAGTAGGGCACATGTGGCGTCCACGAGGGTGGGGGCGCCCCCCTCCTACAAGGCGCGCCCCTGCCTCGTGGGCCCCACGTCTGGCCCCCGGTGCCCTCCTTCCTCCTATATATACCTACATACCCCGAAACCATTAGACACGGAGAGAAAACCCTAGTTCCACCGCCGCAACCTTTTGTTCCTGTGAGATCCCATCTTGGGGCCTGTTTCGAGGCACGGGAGACTTGAGAACCACGGAGTAGGGCACATGTGGCATCCACGAGGGTGGGGGTGCCCCCCTCCTACAGGGCGCGCCCCCTGCCTCGTGGGCCCCATGTCTGGCCCCGGTGCCCTCCTTCCTCTTATATATACCTACGTACCCCGAAACCATTAGACACGGAGAGAAAACCCTAGTTCCACCGCCGCAACCTTCTGTTCCTGTGAGATCCCATCTTGGGGCCTGTTCCGGAGCTCCGCCGGAGGGGGGATCTACCACGGAGTGCTTCTACATCATCATCATTTCCTCACCATGAGTTGTGAGTAGTTTACCACAGACCTTCGGGTCCATAGCTAGTATCTAGATGGCTTCTTCTCTCTCTTTGGATCTCAATACCAAGTTCTCCTCGGTCTTCGAGGAGATCTATTCGATGTATCTCTTTTTGCGGTGTGTTTGTCGAGATCCGGTGAATTATGGGTTTATGATCAGGATTATCTATGATAAATATTTGGTTCTTTTCTGAAATCTTTTATATATGATTATAATATCCTTGCAAGTCTCTTCGAATTGTCGGTTTGGTTTGGCCTACTAGATCTATAGTTCTTGCAATGGGAGAAGTGCTTGGCTTTGGGTTCAATCTTACGGTGTCCTTTCCCAGTGACAGTAGGGGCAGCAAGGCACGTATTGTATTGTTGTCATCGAGGATAAAAAGATGGGGTTTATATCATGTTATTTGAGTTTATCCCTCTACATCAAGTCATCTTGCTTAAGGCGTTACTCTGTTCTTATGAACTTAATACTCTAGATGCATGTTGGATAGCGGTCGATGTATGGAGTAATAGTAGTAGACGCAGAATCGTTTCGGTCTACTTGTTTCGGACGTGATGCCTATATATAATGATCATGCCTAGATAGTCTCATAATTATTCCCTTTTCTATCAATTGCTCGACAGTAATCCGTTCACCCACCGTAGAATTATGCTATCATGAGAGAAGCCACTAGATAAACCTATGGCCCCCGGGTCTATTCTCAACATATCAATCTACAATCTACTTTACTTTTCCATTTTTACTTTCTGTTCTTATGTCCAAAAATACCAAAAATATCAAACTATCATCTCTATCAGATCTCACTTTCGTAAGTGACCGTAAAGGGATTGACAACGCCTTATCGCGTTGGCTGCAAAGTTCTTATTTGTTTGTGCAGGTGTGAGGGACTCGCGTGTGGTCTCCTACTGGATTGATACCTTGGTTCTCAAAAACTGAGGGAAATACTTACGCTACTGTGTTGCATCACCCTTTCCTCTTCGAGGGAACACAACGCAAGCTCGAGAAGTAGCAAGAAGAATTTCTGGCGCCGTTGCTAGGGAGGCTTACGCAAAAGTCATATACTAAGTACCTATCACAAACCATTATCCTTTGCATTACATTTTTTGCCTCTCGTTTTCCTCTCCCCCACTTCACCTTTGCCGTTTTATTCGCCCGTTTTCATTCGCCTTTATGTTTGCTTGTGTTGCTATGTGCCCTCTATTAGCTTGCATCTTCGCTTGCTAAATTATGGATCCTCATCCACTTGCCAATCTTTTTAAGAGATCCAATTATGTTGAACCCATTGCTAGTGAGCTGCATGCACGAGATTATCTTTATGAGGTCTTGCTTGAAATTTGTGAGTCCAAAAATTGTGATGAAGTGTTGAAAGAAGAAGATTATAAAGTTATTCACGATAACTCCTTGAATGAAAAGCATGATTGCAATGATACTATTGTAAATTCTATTAATGTCAATTGTGTTGATGATATGCAAAACCCTAAGCTTGGGGATGCTAGTATTGTTATGTCCACCACTTGTTGCTATGATCATGATTGCGGTGATTCTTCTTATGATCTTGAAAATTTATTTAAGCCCATGATGAATATGAGATTGATAATAATGTTTGCAATAATATTGAAAGTGGGTTTGGAAGAGTGTCAACTTTAGATCCCACAAATTTGGAGAATGATCAATCTTATGAAATTTTTGATAAAAGTGGGTTTGGAGAGGTCATGAATTTAGTTAATGTTAATCCCACTATTTTGGAAGAGTGTCAACTTCGTATGCATGTGGATCGTGTTGAGAATATGTTTTGTGATAGTTATATTGTTGAATTTGCTTATGATCCTACATGCAATTATTATGAGAGAGGAAAATATGGTTGTACAAATCTTCATGTTACTAAATTACCTCTCTTCGTGTTGAGATTAATCTTGTTTCTTTCTTCTTCCTTGCATATGCTAGATCTTGCTTGTCTTGCTAATTTGTTTTCCTATAAAATGCCTATGCATAGGAAGTATGTTAGACTTAGATGTGATTTTCACATGCTATATGATTCTCTCTCTGTGCTTCAATTCTTATCTTTCCTGTGAGCATCATTGAAATCTCAAGCCGATCTTAATGGCTATAAAGCAAGAGCTTGTTGGGAGGCAACCCAATTTTTTTTTTTTGCTTCTGTTTTGGAATAAATATTGCATCTAGTTCTGCTTAGATGTGGTTTTGTGTTTTAATTAGTGTTTGTGCCAAGTAGAACCTTTGGGAAGACTTGTGTGAAGTTTATATGATCTTGCTGTGAAAAACAGAATCGTTAGCGCTCGCTAGAATAGTCACCAGATTTTACTGGAGCGTGT
>LR738713.1:337432489-337445117 GCA_902687465.1 Secale cereale
AATATTGAAAGTGGGTTTGGAAGAGTGTCAACTTTAGATCCCACAAATTTGGAGAATGATCAATCTTATGAAATTTTTGATAAAAGTGGGTTTGGAGAGGTCATGAATTTAGTTAATGTTAATCCCACTATTTTGGAAGAGTGTCAACTTCGTATGCATGTGGATCGTGTTGAGAATATGTTTTGTGATAGCTATATTGTTGAATTTGCTTATGATCCTACATGCAATTATTATGAGAGAGGAAAATATGGTTGTACAAATCTTCATGTTACTAAATTACCTCTCTTCGTGTTGAGATTAATCTTGTTTCTTTCTTCTTCCTTGCATATGCTAGATCTTGCTTGTCTTGCTAATTTGTTTTCCTATAAAATGCCTATGCATAGGAAGTATGTTAGACTTAGATGTGATTTTCACATGCTATATGATTCTCTCTCTGTGCTTCAATTCTTATCTTTCCTGTGAGCATCATTGAAATCTCAAGCCGATCTTAATGGCTATAAAGCAAGAGCTTGTTGGGAGGCAACCCAATTTTTTTTTTTGCTTCTGTTTTGGAATAAATATTGCATCTAGTTCTGCTTAGATGTGGTTTTGTGTTTTAATTAGTGTTTGTGCCAAGTAGAACCTTTGGGAAGACTTGTGTGAAGTTTATATGATCTTGCTGTGAAAAACAGAATCGTTAGCGCTCGCTAGAATAGTCACCAGATTTTACTGGAGCGTGTTGTTAAGTTGATTCTTTTTGCAGATAATTAATAGACAAATTCCTCACGTTTACCAATTTATTTCAATTTTTTTGGAGTTACAGAAGTATGCGAAAGTTACAGATTACTACAGACTATTCTGTTTTTAACATATTCTGTTTTTCGTGTGTTGTTTGCTTATTTTGATGAATCTATGAGTAGTATTGGGGAGTATGAATCATAGAGAAGTTGGAATACAGTAGGTTTAACACCAATATAAACAAATAATGAGTTCATTACAGTACCTTTGAGTGGTGGTTTGTTTTCTTATACTAACGGAGCTCACGAGATTTTTGTCTAAGTTTTGTGTTGTGAAGTTTTCAAGTTTTGAGTATTGCTTTGATGGACTACGGAACAAAGAGTGGAAAGAGCCTAAGCTTGGGAATGCCCAAGGCACCCCAAGGTAAAATTCAAGCACAACCAAAAGCCTAAGCTTGGGGATGCCCCGGGAAGGCATCCCCTCTTTCGTCTTATTCTATCTGTAACTATACTCGTAGCTATATTTTATTCACCATATGATATGTGTTTTACTTGGAGCGTCATGTATTATTTGAGTCTTTGATTGTTAGTTTGCCACAATCATCCTTGCTGGACACACCTTTTTGAGAGAGATAAATATGTCCTAGGAATTGTTAGAACACTCTATGTGCTTAACTTATATCTTTAGAGTTAAATAGTTTTTGCTCTAGTGCTTCACTTATATCTTTTAGAGCACGGTGGTAATTTTATTTTGAAGAAATTGTTGATCTCTCATGATTCACTTATATTGTTTTGAGAGTCTATTAGAACATCATGGTAATGTACTTTGGCTATAAAACTAGCCTTTACATGATAGGCATCCAAGATGAATGTAGTAAAAACTTTCATACTAAGTGCATTGAATATGATGAGAAGTTGGATGCTTGATAATTGTTTTGAGATATGAGGATAGTGATATTAGAGTCATGCTAGTGGAGTTATTATGAAATTGAGAAATACTTGTGTTAAAGTTAGTGATTCGCATAGCACGCACGTATGGTGAACCGCTATGTGACGAAGTTAGAGCATGAGGTATTTGTAGAGTGTCATCCTTTGTGTGGAGTTCGCGGGCGCGCGATGGTTAACTCCTACCAACCTCCCCCCAAGGAGCATGCGTTGATTGCTTTGTTTTGATGACTCGTAAATTTTTGCAATAAGTATATGAGTTCTTATGACTAATGTTGAGTCCATGGATTATACGCACTCTCACCCTTCCACCATTGCTAGCCTCTCTTGTACCGCGCAACTTTCGCCGGTACCATACACCCACTTTATACCTTCCTCAAAACAGACACCATATATCTTCCTCAAAACAGCCACCATACCTACCTATCATGGCATTTCCATAGCCATACCGAGATATATTGACATGCAACTTTCCACTGTTCCGTTTATATGACACGCTTCATATTGTCATATTGCCATGCATGATCATGTAGTTGACAACGTATTTGTGGCAAAACCACCATGCATAATTTTTCATACATGTCACTCTTGATTCATTGCACATCCCGGTACACCGCCGGAGGCATTCATATAGAGTCATACTTTGTTCTAGTATCGAGTTGTATTATCGAGTTGTAAATCAATATAAGTGTGATGATCATCAATATTAGAGCATTGTCCCATGTGAGGAAAGGCCAAATAAAAAAAGAGATGGCCCAAAAAAATAGAGAGAGGGGCTAAATAAAAAAAGAGAAGCCCCTCCAAAAAAATGAGAGAAAAGAGAGAAGGGACAATGCTACTATCCTTTTCCACACTTGTGCTTCAAAGTAGCACCATATTCTTCATGATAGAAAGTCTCATGTTTAGTCACTTTCATATACTAGTGGGAATTTTCATTATAGAACTTGGCTTGTATATTCCAACGATGGGCTTCCTCAAATGCCCTAGGTCTTCATGAGCAAGCAAGTTGGATGCACACCCACTTAGTTTCTTTTGTTGAGCTTTCATACATATTTAGCTCTAGTGCATTTGTTGCATGGCAATCCCTACTCACTCACATTGATATCTATTGATGTGAGACTATCTCCCTCCTTTTTGTCTTCTCAACAACCACCATTCTATTCCACATAGTGCTATATCCGTGGCTCACGCTCATGTATTGCGTGAAAGTTGAAAGGTTTTAAAGAATAGAGTATGAAAACAAGTGCTCGGCTGAAACCGGGGTTGTGCATGATATGAATATTTTGTGTGATGAAGAGGGAGCATAGCCAGACTATATGATTTTGTAGCGATAACTTTCTTTAGCCATAGTATTTTGAGAAGACATGATTGCTTCGTTAGTATGCTTGAATTATTATTATTTCTTAAGTCAATATAGACTTTTGTCTTGAATCTTTCAGATCTGAACATTCATGCCACGATTAAGAGAACTACATTGAAAATTATGTTGGTTAGCATTCCACATCAAAAATTCTGTTTTTATCATTTACCTACTCGAGGACGAGCATGAATTAAGCTTGGGGATGCTTGATACGTCTCCAACGTATCTATAATTTTTGATTGTTCCATGCTATTATTTATGATGTTTTGGATGTTTAAGGAGCTTTGTTATACACTTCTATATTATTTTTGGGACTAACCTATTAACCCAAAGGCCCGGTCCAGATTGCTGTGTTTTTGCCTATTTGAGGGTTCTACAGAAAAGGAATATTAAACGGAGTCCAAACGGAATGAAACTTCGGGAGAGATATTTTTGGAGCAAAATACGCACGGGATACTTGAGAACCACGGAGTAGGGCACACGTGGCATCCACGAGGGTGGGGGGTGCGCCCCCCCCCTACAGGGCGCGCCCCCTGCCTCGTGGGCCCCACGTCTGGCCCCCGGTGCTCTCCTTCCTCCTATATATACCTACGTACCCCGAAACCATCAGACACACAGAGAAAACCCTAGTTCCACCGCCGCAACCTTGTGTTCCCGTGAGATCCCATCTTGGGGCCTGTTCCAGAGCTCCCCCGGAGGGGGGACCTACCACATAGTGCTTCTACATCATCATCATCGCCTCACCATGAGTTGTGAGTAGTTTACCACAGAACTTCGGGTCCATAGCTAGTATCTAGATGGCTTCTTCTCTCTCTTTGGATCTCAATACCAAGTTCTCCTCGGTCTTCGAGTAGATCTATTTGATGTAATCTCTTTTTGCGGTGTGTTTGTCGAGATCCGATGAATTGTGGGTTTATGATCAAGATTATCTATGAGAAATATTTGGTTCTTTTCTGAACTCTTTTATGTATGATTATAATATCCTTGAAAGTCTCTTCGAAATATCGATTTGGTTTGGCCTACTAGATCTATAGTTCTTGCAATGGGAGAAGTGCTTGGATTTGGGTTCAATCTTGCGGTGTCCTTTCCTAGTGATAGTAGGGGCAGCAAGGCACGTATTGTATTGTTGCCATCGAGGATAAAAAGATGGGGTTTATATCATGTTATTTGAGTTTATCCCTCTACATCAATTCATCTTGCTTAAGGCGTTACTCTGTTCTTATGAACTTAATACTCTATATGCATGCTGGATAGCGGTCGATGTATGGAGTAATAGTAGTAGACGCATAATCGTTTCGGTCTACTTGTTTCGGACGTGATGCCTATATATAATGATCATGCCTAGATAGTCGCATAATTATTCGCTTTTCTATCAATTGCTCGACAGTAATTCGTTCACCCACCGTAGAATTATGCTATCATGAGAGAAGCCACTAGAGAAACCTAAGGCCCCCGGGTCTATTCTCAACATATCAATCTACAATCTACTTTACTTTTCCGTTTTTACTTTCTGTTCTTATATCCAAAAATACCAAAAATATAAACTATCATCTCTATCAGATCTCACTTTCGTAAGTGACCGTAAAGGGATTGACAACCCCTTATCGCGTTGGCTGCGAAGTTCTTATTTGTTTGTGCATGTGCGAGGGACTCGCGCGTGGTCTCCTACTGGATTGATACCTTGGTTCTCAAAAACTGAGGTAAATACTTACGCTACTGCGCTGCATCACCCTTTCCTCTTCGAGGGAATACAACGCAAGCTCGAGAAGTAGCAATAGGGGGATTACAAGAGTTGGTCTACCTCGAGATCATAATGGCAAAACCCTAGATGTCTAGCCTATGATTGTTCTATTGGTCTCTACGGACTAAACCCTCTGGTTTATATACACACCGGAGGGGGCATAGGGTTGTACAAAGTTGACTTGAGGAGGAAGGCATCATTACATACAGACATCAAATTTGCCTTTCTACATACATAGGAGTCTTACCCGGATATGGGGGATGGCCTTCTGCTTCATCTTCACGGCCCATTAGTCTGGCCCACCACCAGTAGACCGGACACCTGAGGACCCCCAAATCCAGGACTCCCTCACCAGTGAACGAAGTCTGTGAAGGTTTGGAAGTCTACCTTGAAGACTTACCAGAGTGATTGGGCGAGGACTAGGTGTCCTTAGCTCAAGGGGAATAAGGTGAAGACGCGGTCTTCTGAGTTCAATCTCAACCTCCCGAACCATATGTACAGTTGTCATAGCAACTGAAACTGGTCTACCAAATCCATGTCTACACCAAGCAACTGGTTCTACCCCTACTTCCTTTACTTTTCAGTTTGTCTTCGTGAAGTCATTGCTTGCTTGCCTGATCTGATTGACTTCACTGAGTGAAGACTGTTACCTGTTTGACTTCATTCTATCTTCCATTCTGATCCATACTACCTAGCTGCTGATAGTCGTCGTACTTTCACAATACTGCTTACTTGACTATGGCTTGTCTAGTGTAGTCTATCTTCTGATGCATATCAATAGGTTCATTTCATCTGTTTGTCTTCAAAGACCTGATGTTTTGAAGACTTCATAAAAATCGTCTATTCACCCCCCTCTAGTCGATAACTAGCACTTTCAAGTAAGCAGTACTGTGTCTGGTAAGTAAGCAGTATTGCCTAATAGATATGACCCTACGCTGATGGGATGTGTCTTGTAAGTCAAGCGGCATGATGTTGTCATCATCACCTGTCCACTTCCCGTAGCACATATTCGCTTCTCCATCCTCGTCTGCACATAATCGCCCAATCTTCCATCCCTGCTAGGCGTCTCCCCCCTCTTCCGAAACCCAAGCACTAACAATGGCAGAACCGAGCAGCGTCCGCCGAAAGAGTGGCTGGAATTCACTCCCAAAAGAGGTATCAAGCTCATTGTTTCGCGTGAGGACAATCTCAGTACCATGCCGCTCGCCGCGTGCTCGTCGGGGCTGTACCATTTACTCAAAGCCCTACGACTAGAGCTTTTTAAGCTAGCTCTATGCTTGTTGATGCCGCCTGATCTTCAGAAACGGCTTGTCACGCAACATAACAATCGTACGGTGGCGAGCATCAACCCCTCGACTACGATCCCCCGTCACCTTCAACTACATTAACGGTATGTGCTAGGTCGGCATGAACATGTCTTGGTTGGTGCCCGTCGATTGTCGCCGCAGCTGGATGCTCGTGAGGTCTACACCCGGCGACTGGTCCGCCTTCCTTCAATTAACACTACACTACTTTGGCGCCGTGGCCCAGAAAACTCAGAATCTTACAGTAGCCAACATGATACCAAGTTTGATTTGCTCAAGGTTGTAATCTGCCAAGTGCCCACAAGATCTGTGAATTATGAAGACTTCAGGCTAATTACGTTCTTCAACCGCGGTCTCGCCTATGTGACAGGTCAATGAAGTAAATGGATAAACCTGCACGTCCATCGCAGGATCATACATCCATGGTTTTCTGATGAAATTGAACACAAGGGCTTCAATTACGCTGTAGACTCCTTCTATGGCTGGACGTATTGCTGGCCTACTCCAGTCATCGCTACAAACGGTTGTTATAGTAGTATGTTACTTTCCTATGATATCAAGATGGCTTGCCTATATTACTGTCAACATTTACTGAAAAAATATTCATGCTCATAACAGGTTGTTCTTAAGATTGACTACAGTACGAACCCTTTTTTATTTGACTCCAATTTGACATGATGTTGTAGGCCGCCTAGTGTCCCTACCCTTCCTAATCCCTGAACCTTTCAAAGAAAAGCGGCATGGAAGTTGAGGTGGTTCCTGGCTCGATCAAACGACGGCGAATGATTGATGATCGTTCGCACGTACCGGACATGTTGTTCGCGGAATACAATCACAGTCACTGCAAGGTCTTTGAGCAGGATCCCAGCTTCTCTGGGTCTTTAGGAATTTTTGACTGGAGGTTGGTAAGTAGCCTTTGTACATGCTCTCGGTTTCTCGGACTGTATTATCCGATTAACCAGGAGATAACCGACGACAAGGATCATGATGGCAGCACAGTTTCATTCATCAGGCAAAACTGGTCGTACACAACGTACCATGCGTCTCTCCATGCACCATACCCTGATATGTGCCACCACGCTCTATAGCCCAAAGTAGGAGAGAGGGTCTCAAGTATCACACTTCGGCCTTCTGGCTGGAGTTTCCCCCGTCCGGCACCCATTTGGTTCAAGCCGTCAGCCAATCTCCACAGCTTAATAAATAGTAACGTCTAACTGAGCCAGTTAGTTAGATGTGTACCCTTGGTGTAGTAGGATCTTTATTTAGTTTGATGCATACACTTGTTCTTTTTTGGTAGCCCTTCTGTAATGATGGCTGATGTTTGGTTTGGAAGAGAGAGCTGCGTCTTTACTCTTCTGTCCTGCTTACTGCTTCTGTTGCACCCCCAGTCCTAGTTGTTGCTGCTGCTATTTTCAATGTACAATCAGTATTATATTTCGCCTGTTGGTTGAATAAATATGTTGTTAGAATGACAAACACAATGCTTTGGAAGTCGTTACATGGTCTGATCCTTTAGTGCCCCGTACGTAGCACATATTATTTTTCGTACGGAACACATTTTCCACTTGTCGATAACATGCAGCCCACTCATGAAGGCCCAATGGAGGAGCCTATAATTAATTGGAAGGGAGGCTCTCACATGAATCCGGCCCAGGTACATGCTCATGGTCCCCTAAACATAAATAAGTAAATAAATAAATAAATAATAAAGCTAAATTCTCATGCACCAGTTATTTAAATTAACGATTTGAAAAGTCAAATTTTAACAGGAGGATGTTATTTCCTATGAGAGTGTCGTTACATTCAGTCGATATTATTCTTAGGTAAAGTCGCAAAGATAGCGACCAACCTTTTTTCTCCCACCATTTTCTTCCTACAACCAGCAGACCCATGCAAATTGTAGTCAACGTCGTAAATAGTTTCGGTCCATTTTTATTTTCCGAGAAGAATGCCCAACCCAGCCCAACACATTGGCGACACCACTTTATCACAGGTCTTCTGAATGTGTTCAGCTTCACACCTCAAGAAGAAAATTGTCTAAAAAACCTCAGGAAGAAAAAGGTGCTCCGCAGCATTTTACAATAAGTTTTAGCCATATAAAATTAATTATTATAATCCAACATAATGAGTTTTTGGGTCTGACCGGTCCAGCCGCCAAAACCAAACCTTCGCCGACGGGACCACCTGTTCCCGTCTTCTATGATTGGTTGTGCTGTCGTGCACGCATGGCCGCCCTGTCGTACCCTGAAATGCTGGCCAAGCCATCCCTTTACTCCCGCCCGACATCCTATTCTTCTCCGGCGACGGTAGCCTACCCCACACTAGAACCAGTGAACCCTCGTACTCCCCTCCGCCTACGGCCATACTGCCACATGTTCCCTGGCTCCTGTTCATTCCCGTTCGAGGCCTCGTCGTCGTCCTCCGCCTTGGTGTGCTCACCGCGGCGCTGTCGTCCGGCCCTGTCAACATAGTGAGTCGGAAGAGGACAGTAGTTGTGAGTATGACAGTACGGACCCACCAGGTCCACTCCCGAACACAAGCAAACGCCTCTGTTACTACTCAGATGAACCCCTCGTTTTTACTCTAATCCACCCTGCTAATATCTGGGACCCACATCATTGTCAATGTATAGTCAATTAACGATAGAATTGCAAAACTATTTTTTTTGAGGATTTGTTCACAGGATCAGGCTATAAACTGGGTTGTGCGGTCTCTGTGGCCCGTCTAACAACATGACCAGCCTAGCAATTTTTTCTTTGGGAAAATAGATAGCCCACTATTTCTTTTTGAAGAATACCCAAGCTAGGCCTATTTGTTTTCTCCGACTTACTGGACTACAAATCTTTCAAGACGAGGAGGGATGCATTCCACCATGACCAAAGAGTATGGGCAGTATATCTTAAAAGTAATATGAAAGGGGTTGCAAATTCCAAAAAAAAATATAGTAAATGGGCAATTATTTTATTTTTTTGGTTTTTTTCTTCACTGATATTTTATATTTCATTGGTTTTTAACATGACATAGTATTGCTTTATTTTTAAATTTGTTTTAGTATTGCTACTAATTTTTGGATTAAGAATATTTTGTTTCACAGTAAAAATATGCAAATTTTTAAAACTTAGCATATTTTTTAGTTCAAATTTTTAACGCTCGCACTGACCGGAAAATTGGCAACAATTCTAAAAATGGAAAATGGGCTGGAATACATTCCATATGAATTAGCAAATGGGATGTAAATTATAAAAATAATAGCAAATGGGATGTACAACCCATAGGTTTCTAGGCTGACATGTTTACGCAAGACTTTGTCAGTCAATACACGATTCTAGCACCAATGACTGTTGGATGTCCATCCAACTTCCGATGTGCTTCTTCAATCTCTGATCTTCCTGCTCAAGCCGCCTAAACCAGCGTCGGTGGGACTGCCTGCTCCCTCCTCTTGTGGCCGTTGTGATGCTGCGCTGGCTTCATGTAACACCCCAAATGTAATACTCCTTATATGGTAATATAAACTTTTACCATTTGATCCTTATCCTTTCCTTGGGGATTCTTTTCCAATTATGCCATGTCATCTCATTTGCATTGTCATGTTTTCTTTCTTTTTGCATTCATGTTTTTGCTTCATCATCATCATTGCATCATGGTCATCTTATGGCATTTCATTTGTCATTGTGCATTTCTCTTCCGCTCATGTCAAGTGAGTTTCCTTGCTCATGTTGTGGTGGTTCGATGCAAGGCCATGCCCAATCCTTAAACCCTTCCAACTTGCACCACTTCCCCTCCTTTATTTTCCCTTTCTTTAAATTTTGCAAGTGGCTTTTAACCTCTTCTTTAAATGTTCATCTCCTCCCTACTTCTTTGGCACCTTGTCCAAAGTCACCTTGTAAAGCCTCACCCTATTTGGAAATGTTTTGGTCAGGTTCAAAAATGACAGAAGTTTGAACCATATTCAAACTTGTTTTATTTTTCTACCTCTAAAAATGTCCAAGTCATTTTTATAAAATAGGGCATAATTCCAGGAGCTAGGGAATAATTTTATTTCCTCCTAATTCCTTTTATTTTGACCTAGGCTTTTCCTTTTTGTTTTCTTCCTAAAGAAAATAGAAGAGGAAAAGCAACAGGAGTAGCCCAGCGCAGCCAGCACCACTTGGGCCTCGTTTTTCCCCTCGGCCCAGCAGCACGCCAGCCCAGCTCCACCGCGTGCCTCTTTCTCCTCTTCTCACCGCAGGACCCCCTTACCCACGCGCCCGTACGCCCATGTGGCCACCCTGGTCCCGCTCATCAGCATCGGTGAACAGCACACCCCGCACCCACCTTTTCGTCCAGCTCTCGCCACGCAGACACATGGCCATGACCGCGACGACGCCGTGCTCCACCAGCAGTCCGGGCCCCTACAAAGCCACCCACCGCGTCCACCAACCCTCTAGGGTTCCCCTCTTCCTCTCCCCGCCGCCAGGAGAGCTCTAGGCCACCAGATCCGCCGCGCCACCACCGTCCCGAATGCATCTGAGAGTGTGTCCTTGTAGCTGGCGTGTTCCCTGAACTCCTCCGCCTCGCTAATGGTGTCTGTCGTCTTCCTCGACGTCGACTACGTCCTCTACGTCTTCTACATGGAGCTGAAGGCCACGCCTACTTCCTCTTCTTCCTCGTCTTCAACTCCGGCCGCCGCGGGTGTTCGATCGTCCTCGTCGTCGACTCCGTCCTCTTCACGGCAATCCGAGCACACCACCGTGTTCATGGTGAGCCTCTGGTCATCCCCGTGCCTTTTCCCCCTCGATCCCTCGCTCTAGCTATTAGTTCACCGTGCGCCCGAACTCGTCGCCGTCGGACCTCGTCGCCGATGAGTGCTCCGACCCCCTTAGCGCCATTACTTGTGTCCGTCGTCCTTGCCGTGCTTTGTAGGTACTGCTAGGTGCTTCCGCCGCTCCGTTAGGGCCTGATTAGGCCTCATCGCTGTTCGTCGCTGCCGCTTCTGTTCGAGCTTGCTGGCATCGCTGTAGTGCGTGTTAGGTGCAGCCAGCACGTGTCGCATGTGTGGGATTCCTCCATGGACTCATCGCACGCCTTTGTCGTCCTTGTTGGTCGCCGGAGCAGCCGCAGCACCCTCATCGTCGCCTCTACTTCGCCGGAGTGTGGTGGTGTAATCTCTGCTCTGAATATATTTCAGAGGCACCACCTCTCCTCTGTCAGTCACACACACCCTAGCCAAGTGGCTCCACGCTCGTTCAGTTAACCCGCAGACCTGGGTTTGAGTCCCCGCAAGGCCAGTGGAATTTGGCCCCCTTTTTGCATTATTCTGCCTCGCTGACAGATGCGCCCCACCTAGCAGCCTCTGGGCACGCACGTACCCACTTCCACACACACAGCCGCCACCTCAGCCACGTCTGGACCCACTCGTCATGGGCTGAGTCTAGCCCAGGCTTAGTCTGTGGTGTCTTTTCCCTTTTTCTGTTTTTTTGTTTTATTTTGTTATTTTTGTTTGCATTTTGTTTTTATCATATCATTATAAAAATGCATCTGTTCAAAATACTTTATATATGAAAACTGCTTAGTTTTTAGTGTAGATTATTTATATGCAGTTTGTTACCATGATAAAAACTTTTAAAATGTTGTTTGAATTTATTTGTGTTTAAAAATGTTCAAACTTGTTTAATTCATAACTAAATAACCGTAGCTCCAAATTTGACAAACTTTATATGTATTTGGGGTGAAAAATGTGTAAATTAAGATGGTTTTGTTACTTCGCATGTTTATCAACTCTAAATTATGGTTACATCAAATCTGTTCTAAATTCATTTATTTGTACATGGGAGTTTCCGGAATTGTTGTTTGTTCCTTCCGGCCCATTTAAAATGCTTGCATGACGTTGTTGTTCTTAATTACACCCCTTGCCATGCTAAGCAACTTTTAAAACTTGTTAGGGGCTTGGATAGTTCAACTACATAACCACTTTTGAGGCTATGCTTGTTCTTGTTTTCTTGTGCATGATGTGTCCCCTACATGTTTTGTGTTCTTGCTTATTGCCATGTCACATGTGCACTCATCATGTTCCTTGAGATGCATCATATCATGTCCATGCATATATGCATCATGGTTGCATCATGTGTTTGAGCATTGCATGGTGATTGATTGTTGTTCCGGTGTTTGTATTGTTGTGTTGGTTAGAGCCCGGTGACGATTTAGAGTACGAGGTTCCTATCGAGACTAAGTTTGAGGAGCAAGGTTACGATCCCTCCGTGGACTTAACAGGCAAGATGACCATTCCCCGATATCACCTCTATCCTTGCCTATGCTAGTTGTCTCGCTCTTTAGCTATGCCTCGATGCCTATTCCTATTTTGTCAGCCTCCTATGTTGCCATGAAACACTCTAACCGCCCTCCTAGCAAACCGTTGATTGGCTAAGTACGCTTTTGCTCAGCCCATCTTATAGTGTTGTTAGTTGCAGGTAAAGTTTTTGAAGACTGCTCCACGTTTGGACTTGTTATTGGGATAACACAACACACACACACACACACACACACACACACAGATATATATATATATATATATATATATATATAT
>LR738713.1:337445127-337458090 GCA_902687465.1 Secale cereale
CACACATATATATATATATATATATATATATATATATATATATATTGTTCAATTAATGCACATATATATTGGCAATGGGTGGAAGGCTTGGCCTTCTGCTTGGTGTTTTGTTCCACTCATGCCACCTTAGGACCCAATAAACTGGTGTTATGTTCCTTGATTTTGCGTTTCTAACACGGTTGGGGTTTATGGGCCCCCTTGATAATTCGCACTGCTTAAAGCTTTTCCAGCAAGGCCCAACATTGGTACTCCATTGGCCTAACAACTAAAATTTGCATAGGGACTAGCTACCCCAAGGACTTAATAAATAACCCCGGGCCAGTACTCCTCATGAGTGTTGGTCCAAACTAGAGCCACTTGCGGTGCCACCCAGTTCTCTGGGGTCTTCGGTTGCTGTACGTAGTGCTCATCCGGTCGTGGCCTGAGACGAGATGCGCGCGGCTACTATCAGGGTGTCGGCACTCCGGGAGGTCTTGCTGGATTAGTTTTACCTTTGTCGAAATATCTTGAGCATGGGATTCCGAGAATACTCGGGTCTTACCACTTTGGAGTTGCGACTCCGCAGATCGTGAGCTTGTGATGGGCTAAGTTGGGACACCCCTGCAGGGTTTTGAACTTTCAAAAGTCGTGCCCGCGGTTATGTGGCAGATGGGAATTTGTTAATATCCGGATATAGATAACTTGACACCATATCCTTAAGAATACACTACATGTGTGAGTAACCGTGATGGTCTCTTTCCGAAGGGCTTCGGGAAGTGAACACGGTGGGGTTATGTATGAACGTGAGTAGTTAGGATCACTTCTTGATCAACTTGGTGACCGTTGGCACATATTCTCATATCGCTCTGAACTCGTAAGCTAGTTGCTTAGTGCTTGCTGCAAACACTTTATTACCTTCCACACCTAAGGCTTTGTTAGTTTTGATGCCCGGGAATGGGATTGCTGAGTCCTTATGACTCACAGATTACAAAACACACCAGATGCAGGTACAACCGAGATCGTTGTAGGAGATGGATCAGAACTTCATTGGGAGTTCGATGAAAAGAGTGGTTGTTTCTATGTTACTTACCCCGACGATCAGTAGTGGTTCCTACTAAGAGTGATCCGGGCTTGTGTTTATGGTATCTTTCTCGTTTGGATTTTGTTCGTAGTCGGACCCTGTGTTATTTGGATGAATATATGCTATTGTATTCATTGTGTGACGTGGCGAGTGTAAGCCAACTATTTTACTCTTTCGTCCCTGAACTTTTACATGAGTTGAGCAAAGATACCACGCTTGCGATCATTCTAGAATGCGCTTATGTCTCTAAGTCGTGCCTCGACACGTAGGAGATATAGTCGCATCTTGGGTATTACAAGTTGGTATTCAGAGCCTTCTCTGACCTAGGAGCCCCCCTGATTGATCGAACCGCTGACGGTGAGTCTAGGCACACACACAAAATGTTTTGAGTCTTTTATATATATATATATATATATATATATATATATATATATATATATATATATATATATCGGAGAGTAGGATTTCTTTTTACTCCTCATCCCCTTCGTCACACTGGTGAGGACTAGTGACGTTGTTTATCTTCTCTATTCTCAAAATTTCACCAAAATTTTCTTTTAGGATCACGCTGGTATTGTTTGGATTGTTCTGATATCTTTGTGACGAGAACATTGTTCTTGGTGCCTCCTGTCATTTAGGGGTTGTGGCAGTGTCCCGGGGAGTTGAGCTCCGAGGTGTTGTCGTCACAAATGTATCGTGGCAGTTCTAGAATACCAGAGGCGGTCGACATCGAAAACTCTTCTATGCATGTCTGGTGGTGAGATAACCCCAACGTCACCCAGTACTGGGGAGATAGTTCAGGAGTATTACCACAGCTAGTATAGCGGATGCATTTCGAAGGTCCGAGGTAAACGGTTTCCGAAGATGACTGGTTATCTGTTGACGGATCGATACAACTGGATGTAGGTTTAGAGTTGAGTGTGCGGTGCTTCCCCTCCATCCCCAACACCAGATTGCATAATCGGAAAGCTTTGGGAATTAATAGGTGGGATTCAAGTAGCTCTTAGGTAATCTTCCAACGAGTGCATGATACGAGGTTGGGGTTCAACATCTAGTGGAGAGGCTATCATGGGCGTTGTTGCACTAGGGGGTTGCATCTTAAAGGATCCTTGGCTATGCTGGTCCGGGGATTGCAATGCCCTTTGTAACACGTGCCATGGGGCATTCAGCACGAACATGTGGGACGAAACCTCTATTATGTTTTTGTTCCATCTGTACCTTATTGTTTATTCTATCATTTTGTTCTCCCAAGTGGCTTCTCGACAAGTTGTTGTACCATTAAGCTATGGTATTCATTCGTTCCATTTTGTTTGAATGTTCATTGTGAAGACTATATGTTGCAAACATCTAGCCGTTGATTCAGCTTATCTATTATTTGCTTCAATGGCTAACGGTTGTCATCATCTTCAGGATGGTACCTAAGAAAGTTCCCAACCAGAACCCAGAGGGTGAAGAAGAGCGTCCTCCTTCCCCTCCTCCTCCGTCTGAGGCATGGAAAGCGATTATGCAGGCAACCAATCAAAACACCCAGATGCTCATGCAGATGATGCAGAGTTTCCAAGCCAATCAAGAAAATCAAGGCAATCGAGGGAACCAAGGCCAAGGCAATCTGTTCAATCAACCTCACTTTGCGACTCTGAACCAATTCCTGGCAAATCAGCCCAAGTCTTTCAGTTACTATGTGGACCCGCTAGATGCTGAAGATTGGATCACTGACATCAAGAAGCATTTTGAGTGCAGTAACGTCAGACCTGAGGATTATGTCAAGTTTGCCACTTTCCAACTCAAAGACCAAGCTGTAGATTGGTGGCAACAGTACAAAGACTCCAGAGCGGGTCGTGAAATCTCGTGGACTGACTTCTACCACGATTTCCGTTCTCATCACATTCCAACAAGTGTCATTGAAGGCATGCGTGAGCAATTCTGCAATCTAAAGCAAGGCACCATGTCCGTCTATCAATACAATGTCAAGTTCTAGAATCTTGCCCGTTATGCGAAGCAAGACATCCCCGATGCCAAGAGCAAAATCTACCAGTTCCGAGGTGGTCTGAAAGATAAAGTCCAACTTCCACTCACTTTGTTCGAGCCAAATGAATTTGATCAATTCTACAACATGGCTCTCAAGCAAGAGGCAGCTCAGCTCAAGTGTGAAGCTTCCAAAAAGAGGATAAGAGATGATGTTCACTCCTCCTCTTCCTCTCAAGTGGTTGCCAAGCAGCAGAAGTTCTGGCTACCACCTCCTCCAGTGCTCCGTCCTCCAAGGAACAACAAGCACTCAGGTGGTCGTGGATTCTCCCACCCAAGCAACCAGTCCAAGTCTTAGTTCCAAGCTGCAAGACCAAGCGGTCGTTATCATCGACCACTCTCAGAGGTTACATGCAACAAGTGTGGTCAGAAGGGTCACTATGCAAACAAGTGTACTCAAAGGCGCCTTCCGCCTCCTCCACCAGTCAGCAATGCTATTGTCAAGCACAATCCCAAGTCGGCAAGGGTGAACCTGATGAATGCAGCTCAAGCAGAGGATTCTTCTGATGTGATAATTGGTAATCTTTCGGTTAACTCAATTCATGCAAAAGTCTTGTTTGATTCGGGTGTGTGACGCCCCCAGTTTTGACCGTTCACTAATCATGCACGCAAATGTGTACGACCAAGATCAGGGACTCACTAGAAGATATCACAACACAACTCTAGACACAAATAAAAAAATACAAGCTTTATATTACAAGCCAGGGGCCTCGAGGGCTCGAATACATAAGCTCGAATACACAAGAGTCAGCGGAAGCAACAATATCTGAGTACGGACGTAAGTTAAAAAAAGTTTGCCTTACGAAGGCTAGCACAAAACATCAATGATCGAAAAGGCAAGGTCTCCTGCCTAGGACCTCCTAACTACTCCTGGTCGTCAGCTGTCTCCACGTAGTAGTAGGCTCCGTCGGGGTAGTAGCGGTCGTCAAGTGTGGCATCTGGCTCCTGGACTCCACCATCTGGTTGCATCAACCAGCAAGAAGAAAGAAGGGGGGAAAGGGGGAGCAAAGCAATCGTGAGTACTCATCCAAAGTACTCGCAAGCAAGGATCTACACTACATATGCATCGGTATCAATGAAAAGGGGTAGTATCTGTGGACTAAGCTGCAGAATGCCAGAATAAGAGGGGAGAAGCTAGCCCTATGGAAGACTAGCATCTTCTGGAAACCACCGTCTTGCAGCAAGAGGGGGAAGTAGAGTAGTATAACATAAGTCATATTTATGTTGTTGTTCCAACGCTCCGGGATCCTTTCTCGACTCCCTAAGCAACATACCCAATCAATGCCTCAGCATCCAGTTCTAGTTGTAGCGATCGGGATACAACTCCAAGTGTCCGTTACCGTAGGACAGGCTATCGATAGATGTTTTCTTCCCTGAAGGGGTGCACCAACTTACCCACCACGCTTGCTTAACTCCGGCCGGACACACCATCAGGTCATGCCCGCCCTCGGCCAAACAATACACCGCAACCCGACCTAGGCTTAATAGAGAGGTCATGCACGCTGGACTAAACCCTATGCCCCCAGGGGTCATGGGCCAATCGCCCCGGGAACTCCTGCACGTTGCGTACGCGGCCGGTGAGCAGACCTGGGCTACCTCCTTAAAAAGGCAGGTGCTTACGCAGTCCAACCCGGCGCGCGCTGCTCAGTCGCAATGACGCTAGTTAAACTTCAGCTGATGCATACGACGCAGAACGCCCATACTATGCCCACGTGATGGTTAGCGCTATCGGGCCAGAGGCCCCTCGGATCAAATATCCAAACCGTTTAGTGTCTTGGGAACGCGCGGTAACGAGCAGAGACTCACGATCATGTGACCCCATCACCCCGTCTCGAGAACTTACGGCAAGGGTGAGTGCCCGGCCACGCCTCGTATTATCTCGCGGGCACCTTCCAGGTCAACCCAACTACACATCACTCGCAATTAAGCTCGTGCGGGTACCCCTGTAGGTCGACCCGTCTTTAGTAACCAGGTTCAGTGTAAAGTCATGGTAACCATAGTAACTGTGTGTCTGACACCAAAGGTAAAACCTGAGGAAATCACCCTCGATGGAATTCCACCTGATGTTTATCATCAAGGTGAACGAAATAGGAGTCACCCTCGAGGTCCACTCTTGAGGAGTTGCACGACAGTGTCGTTACCGGGAGTGGAGAAAGAGGAATCACCCTCGACGAACACAACCGATGAACTAACCTACAAGGTTAACATCAGAAGTGTTGATGAGGTCTCACCCTCGGCACTCGATAGTAACCCAGTAGTGTCGAGCAACTAAGGGGAAAGTGATGTGTGGTGCCGGGTCCTGGTCTTCGATCCCGTTGATCAGGTCTTCTAATAATCCAGCGAGGCAGACAGGACAAAGTGGGGGGGGGGGGTCTCTGATGGATCTCTAACCAGCCTATACTAAGCAGTTAAGTATAAACATGTAAGGTATGAAAGCAGGTATCAACAACAGGCTATCATCAGAATAGGATCATACAAAAAGCGGTAGCAGTTCTAATGCAACCATAAGAGAGAAGAGAGTGGGCGATATCAGAATGATCAAAGGGGGTTGGCTTGCCTGGTTGCTCTGGCAAGAAGGAGGGGTCGTCAACACCGTAGTCGATCACCGGGGCATCTTCGGTCTCGGGGTCTACCGCAGAGAAGAGGGGGAAGAAACAATAAATACAAAGCATACAGATGCAACAAGAAGCACGACCAGTCAACACGCAGTGCTAGGGTGTTCTAACGCGGTGCTACATGGTACCGGCGTAGGGGGGTAACATTCGGGAAAGTTTTCCTAGTGTTAGGCATTTTTGCACACACAAACCGGAGGGGGATTGTTTCACGTTTGGTAAGATAGAGATGTGTGGTGGATGAACGGACCGCGTATTTGGATTCTTCTTGTCGTTCTGAGCAACTTTCATATATAAAACATTTTCATCCGAGTTATGGTTTATTTTCTATGATTTTCTAAAGTTTAAAACATTCTCTGAAATTATTTAAATTAACAGAAAGTCATTATGACGTCACCATGACGACTGGATGATGTCAGCAGGTCAACTGGTCGTTTGACCAGGTCGAACCTGACCTGTGGGTCCATTGGGACCCACATGTCATAGACAGAGAGCTAACAAAGTTTTAAACTAACTAAACAGGGTTAAATAGGCAGTAGGCCCCACATGTCATAAGCTAATTAGTATTCCTAATTAGTTCTAATTATTAAATCATTTAATTAGTGGATTAAGGGGATGGGGCCCGTACGTCAGTGGCTAGAGTTGCCCAGTCAGCCTGTTGACTTGGTCAAACCAGTTAACAAGGGCCAAGGGCCCCACTGGCCAGTGGCACTCGGGGGGTGGCCCAGCCAGGCCACGTCAGCGGCGCCGGAGAGAGCTCCAGCAAGCCTCTCGCGCGTCGGTGCGTCGCCGAAGTTTGCCGGAAACTTGCTACGGTCTACCAAATCGCGCGCGGAGTAGCTCTACGGGACCGCGGCGCTCGTGCGCATCTAGTGGTGGTGGCGGTTCGTCCACGGGTGGTCAGAATCGACGCCGGCGACGAGGTCAGCGGCGGAGCAGATTCGAGCACGGGCGGGGTGAGGCTGGAGCGGGCTGGAGGGCGAGCTAGGGGCTCGGTACGGTGCTACGCGTGCTCTGGAGCGCGCCAGTGGCTCGCGCGCGGGGTCGGGAGCGTGCACGGTGCGTAGGCGGTGGCCATGGCGGCCGGCGGAGCTCGGCTTTGACGGGGACTTGGCTAGGAGGCACTAGGAGGCTCGTGCGCACGCTCGTGGGGCTCCTGGGAGCACCAGGAGCACGACTGTGGTCTCAGGCGGTGGTGACATAGACCACAGCGACGGCCACAAGCCCGTCGATGGCGAGCTGAGCACGGACGCGGCGGTAGCTAGCTACGGGACGTGAAGAGGCTAGCAGAGGGGAACATGAGAAGGAGGAGCTCACCTAGCGGCACGCACGGCGGCCCTTGGAAGATTAGGAGCAGCAGGCGCGTTGGAGAGGAGGAAGATCACCGGCGACCGAGGCGAAAGTGGGCGGCTCGATCCGCGGTCTGCGGTGCTCCCCGACTTGCGCTCGTGGAAGGGGACGAGGCAGTCGATGACGGCGGAGCTGCTGGACAGGTCGTCGAGGCGAGATGAGGCCGGTGGCTACGCGGGCGAGTAGCGGACGGCGATGGCCGAGGTGGCCAGGGCGGACAAGGAGGAAGCAGCATGAGATGGAGGGGGAAAATATCTAGGGGATGTCCAGGGCGTCAGCGCTGGCGTTCTTATCGTCTCCGCGGTGGCTGTAGCGATGCGAGACGACGAGTGGGTGCGGTGGCGACGGCGAATCGGCTCGGCTGGGCTCGACAGGTGGAGGAGAGAGGAGGGAGACGGTGGCGCCTGGTGGGCTGGGTCGCGCTTGGGTGGGCCGACGGCCAGCTGGGCCGTTTGGCCCACTGAGGGGGGGCTTCTGTTTCTCTTTGTTTTTGCTTTGCCCCTCTTTTTTTATTTAGCTGTTGCTTTCTCTAAGAGTTTTATTTATTTTTAGGCTTTATAAAATATAACAGTAGCCCTAAATTAGTATTAAAAGCTAGACCACTGCCACAATTAATTTGGCACTAAAATAAATTACTTTAGAGTTTTTACAAAATAAAAAGCATTTATTTAATTGTTTTAGCCACTGTTTAAAATGGATTAGGGCATTTGGTCATTTTGCAAAAATGTTGGTTCACCACCAATATTAACAAAAGAATATTTTCCACCTGATGAACACTTTAGTTTTCATGTTTGAGAAGTTTTGAATTTTGACTTTAAATTTGGATTTGAATTTGAATTGAGTTTGATTGCAAATGAGGATTAGCAACAGTATGAGTGATGACATGGCACCATCAAGAGGGGATTACTGTAGCATGATTCTCCGGGCGTTACAGGAGCATCGCTTTCTTTCATTTCAAGACCATTTGTTGCTAAGCGTGACTTGGCTACGGAGAGCATACCTAGGCCTTTAAAGATTATTTCTCCGAGATTGCAAATGACTTCCAACTCAGTTGCTCCGGATATATCTATTCATATGGGTGATTATAGTTTTCTGGTTTCCCTGGTTGTTCTCGGTAACTCGGACATTGATCTTATTCTTGGGATGGATTGGCTTTCTAAGCATGATGCTCTTATTGATTGTGCAAACAAGGAGGTCAATCTAACTTATCCTTTCGAAGATGTGATTATCTTCGCAGCTCGAGATAACAAAATCAGGCTATTCTCTCTCAATGACAAGGGCGAGATTAATGCTACTTCTCAGGTTCCGATGGTTTGTGAATATGAGGATGTATTCCCTGAAGAGCTTCCAGGCATGCCTCCCAACCGTCCAGTTGAATTCGTCATTGAACTTGAACCTAGTACCGAGCCAGCCTGTCGGCGTCTGTACAAGCTTTCTCCTAAAGAGTTGAAGGAGCTGAAGAAACAACTCGATGAGCAAGAACGAATGGGTCTAATCAGACCAAGTACTTCTCCTTGGGGTTGTGGTGTTCTTTTTGTCAAGAAGAAGGATGGTACGGAACGATTGTGCGTTGATTACCGGCCATTGAACAAGAAGACAATTAAGAATAAGTACCCGCTCCCCAATATCAATGAATTATTCGAGCAGCTCAAAGGAGCCAAAGTTTTCTCGAAGCTTGATCTCCGGATGGGTTACCATCAGATTCGTATCCGTGAAGAGGATATTCCCAAGACTGTATTTAGAACGAGCTATGGCTCCTATGAGTATACGGTCATGTCTTTGGGGCTTGCAAATGCTCCACCCACTTTCTCTCGGATGATGCACTTCATATTCAACCCCTACACCAATGAATTCGTGCTTGCGTACCTCGATGATATATTGGTATTCTCCAAGAATAAAGACGACCACGCCAAGCACTTCCGTTTGGTCCTCGACAGGCTCCGTGAGCACCGGTTCTATGCGAAGTTCTCCAAATGTGAATTCTGGCTTGATAAAGTCCTCTATCTTGGCCATATTATCTCTGCCGAGGGCATTTCTGTTAACCCCGAGAAGGTTGAAGCTATTGTCAACTGGGAACCTCCTCAGAATGTCAAAAAACTCTGAAGTTTCCTCGGTCTCGCAAGCTATTGCAGAAGGTTCATTGAGAACTTCTCCAAGATTGCCAAACCTCTTTCCAACCTGTTACAGAAGAATGTCAAGTACTCGTGGACTCCTGATTGTGATGTGTCATTCAAGACACTCAAAGAGAAGCTCATTTTTGCTCCGGTTCTTACTCCTCCGGATGAGTCCAAGCCTTATGAAGTGTTCTGTGATGCTTCATTGCAAGGTCTTGGCGGTGTTCTCATGCAAGACAAGAAGATCATTGCATACACTTCTCTTCAGCTTAAATCAAATGAGAAGAATTACCCCACACATGATCTTGAGCTAGCAATAGTTGGTCATGCCTTGATCACGTGGAGACACCTTCTGTTTGGCTGAAAAGTGGACATCTTCACCGATCACAAGAGCCTGAAGTACATCTTCACCCAGCCAAACCTTAACCTTCGCCAGACTCGTTCGATTGAGATGATTCAAGAATACGATCCAAGCATTGAGTAAACTCCTAGCAAGGCCAATGTCATTGCAGATGCCTTGAGCAGAAAGGCTTATTGCAACAGTCTCCTGATGTCTACACACGCTTCTACTCTTGTAGACTATGTTGGGCCTCCAAGCGCAGAGGTTTGTAGGACAGCAGCAATTTCCCTCAAGTGGATGACCTAAGGTTTATCGAACTCAGGGAAGTAGAGGTTGAAGATGGTCTCTCTCAAGCAACCCTGCAACTAAGATACAAGAAGTCTCTTGTGTCCCCAACACACCTAATACACTTGTTAGATGTATAGGTGCACTAGTTCGGCGAAGAGATGTTAAATGGCAAGTGATATGGGTGGCAAAACAAAGTAATATAAATCTGTAATAAAAAGTGCAGCAAGCAAACAAGTGGTAAACGTGAGCACAAATGGTATTGCAATGGTGGAAACAAGGCCTAGGCTTCATACTTTCACTAGTGGCAACTCCCAACAACATTAACATAATCGAATCACATGATATTTCCCATAAAACATGCAATGGAGACGCACCCGGAGGTCATTCCTTCGTGGTCAAGAGAGGACGAGAATTATGTAGGGCTACAAAAGCACACCTCAAAGTTCGTAGTTCTCAATCTAAGGATTTCCCAATGTCACCGCGGCCATCCAAAGAGAGTCCCACAATCACCACAACATATCTAAAGGATAGTCAAAGACAAGCACCAAGAGACTCTCAATCTTCAATCAACACACAAGAGAGGAAATCACTCATGAAAATATTTTTCTAATCCATGTCCAATAGACCGCTGTCACCTTGGTCTCGGGGATTATACTAGATAAAGACAAGTGAGTACATCAATCCAATACATAGAGGAAGGGGAAACATCATGGGATCACCCTAGATTAACATAGCCTATGATCACAACGAAGATCACATCATGGGAGAGAGAGATAACCACATAGCTACTGGTAGAAACCTCAGCCCTGAGGAGGAACTACTCCCGCATCATGGAGGGAGGAAGCAACGTCGATGGAGATGAATCCGGGGGCACTTCCCCGTCCCGGCAGGGTGCCGGCTGATGTCTACACACGCTTCTACACTTGTAGACTATGTTGGGCCTCCAAGCGCAGAGGTTTGTAGGACAGCAACAATTTCCCTCAAGTGGATGACCTAAGGTTTATCGAACTCAGGGAAGTAGAGGTTGAAGATGGTCTCTCTCAAGCAACCCTGCAACTAAGATACAAGAAGTCTCTTGTGTCCCCAACACACCTAATACACTTGTTAGATGTATAGGTGCACTAGTTCGGCGAAGAGATGTTAAATGGCAAGTGATATGGATGGCAAAACAAAGTAATATAAATCTGTAATAAAAAGTGCAGCAAGCAAACAAGTGGTAAACGTGAGCACAAATGGTATTGCAATGGTGGAAACAAGGCCTAGGCTTCATACTTTCACTAGTGGCAACTCCCAACAACATTAACATAATCGAATCACATGATATTTCCCATAAAACATGCAAAGGGGACGCACACGGAGGTCATTCCTTCGTGGTCAAGAGAGGATGAGAATTATGTAGGGCTACAAAAGCACACCTCAAAGTTCGTAGTTCTCAATCTAAGGATTTCCCAATGTCACCGCGGCCATCCAAAGAAAGTCCCACAATCACCACAACATATCTAAAGGATAGTCAAAGACAAGCACCAAGAGACTCTCAATCTTCAATCAACACACAAGAGAGGAAATCACTCATAAAAATATTGTTCTAATCCATGTCCAATAGACCGCTGTCACCTTGGTCTCGGGGATTATACTAGATAAAGACAAGTGAGTACATCAATCCAATACATAGAGGAAGGGGAAATATCATGGGATCACCCTAGATTAACATAGCCTATGATCACAACGAACATCACATCATGTGAGAGAGAATTGACCACATAGCTACTGGTAAGAACCTCAGCCCCGAGGAGGAACTACTCCCGCATCATGGAGGGAGGAAGCAACGTCGATGGAGATGAATCCGGGGGCACTTCCCCGTCCCGGCAGGGTGCCGGCGCAGGAATTCTGGTCCCCCGAAGCTTGATGGCGATGGCGGCGGAGATCGGAATCGCGTCTGGAGAAAAGGGGTCTGGAATCAGGGTTTCCGCGACATGGTGTAAATATATGCCAAAGGGGGGCATCAGAGGTGGTCAGGGGTGCCCAGGCGCCCCCCAGCGCGGCCAGGGTGGCGCGTGGGCAGGCCGCCTGGAGCCCCTGTGGGTCCCCTCCGGCCCTACTTTGGCCGCATGGAAGCTTCCGGAACGCTGATTTTTTATATAATTTTTCTGGATTTTTTCTGGCAGTTCTCGTAATGTGAAAACCTGAAATACAAAAACAGCCGAAAACAGAAACTGGCACTGGGGTGCACTGAGTTAATAGGTTAGTCCAAATATGATCAAAAGTGTATGGAAGTGTATAAATAACATAGCAATATCACCCAAAAGAGGCATGGAGCAAGCAGAAATTATAGATACGTTTTGGACGTATCAACATCCCAAAGCTTAATTCCTGCTCGTCCTCGAGTAGGTAAATGATAACAAGAATAATTTCTGTGGTGACATGCTATTAACCATATAGGACTTTTTCATAGTCATATGACAAAAGCTTACTGAGACAATGAATGTATAGTAATTAAGTTGCCTCATGAGAAAATCACAAAGAACTGAAAGTTTTACAATATGATATTGAAACATCAAATAGATTTGTAATGAACATGATGTGCAAATATGATAAAGTGATATCTAGCTTGCCCCCTTTAGTGAAGCAAAACATAAATGCAGGGGCACCTCCAAGGTTTAAGTGATGACTAGATACAATGATTTCAAAATAAACGATATCACAATCATGCAAAAGACAATGCTACTTTGGGACAATGCACATTACACTCAGAATGACAATCATGCTCTCAGTAGTTGGTGCTTTTAAAAGAAGGTGGAGACTCTCGAACCGTGGCTTTTGCTGGCAAGGTTGAAAACCCGTAGTCGGAAACAAAGACAAAACATGTACCAGAGCTCTTGGTTTTAAAACAGAGGTAATAATGTTTTTAGATCATGCATGTTTCGTCAACGAATGCTAGCAGACAACTCAATCACTTCTTGAGATGGACAAGTTTCGAGGAACGGCTCCCGAATGAGGACGATCACATCCTCTTAATCTCCTTTGTTTATCACTGCCAAAGTTTTCTGATTTCTCATGAACAAAGCGTGAAGGAGGGTTTGTTTGTTATATTATCTTTTTGAGCCGGGCGCACTCAATGCCAGTTCCTTCTCGTATTATGGGTTTGCACATTATACATGCAATCCCGGGGTGAAG
>LR738713.1:337485012-337521831 GCA_902687465.1 Secale cereale
CCCCCCCCCCCCCGCAGCACGTTGATCACAAAGTATGTATGGCATATGTTATATCTATTCATTTTGAACTTCAATATTACATGTTGAATTTTTTTTTGCAGTCCACTGAACACAAGCTATATCTTATATACGATATGATATATATAAAGGATGAAGTTAATATATTTTAAAAGGTAAAACTGTATATGTGTTGATCTATGTCCTTTTCCTGCTGCTTCTTCACAAATTGTGCACTGCATTTGTTTCAATGGTTGTTGCTGCTTCTATTTTGCTCTTATTGTTCGCATTACCCCTCGTAACGCGACCGTGCGACTGCGATGCTTGCCTATGCGCTGGATTCTGCGTTCTACCTCTCCCCCTCGTTTTTTATGATCGTTCTTTGATGTCTTCATCTTCTTCTTCTTCCTCCTCATCTTCCTCTTCTGCTTCCTCATGTTCCTCTTCAGTTACATCAGCTTCGCTCTCTTCGTCGTTCTCTTCTCTGTCAGCATCTTCTTCGTCATCTTCTTCATCTTTTTCTTCTGTTCTATTTGGACAAGTTCTCGCGTTATCCTTCTCTCTCTTGTTGCACACGCTACATAGTCTTCTCTTTGTCATATCGTCTTGTTGGTTAGCTTGGTGATCTGTGGCGGCATTTCCAGCCTGGATTTTTTCTAGTCGCTCCTTACATGTTCTTGAGTTGTGTCCCGCAATCTTATTGCATGATTTGCACATCCTTACCCCCAGTGGTCTTCCTCCGCTGTCCAGTTCTGGCTCAGGCCTGCTATTTTTTTCAGGACTTTTTTCTTTTGCTGCAGCTTTTTTATTTGCTGATTTGCTCTCTTTCTTTCTCCCTTTTGTGTTTGAAACAGGTGGGGGAAGAATTGTGTCATCCATATTATGAGCTGCACCATCAGCGGCATGTTCGCGCTCCTCTCCTTGTTCTTCACCCCGCGCATCCATGATCTTCTCTGCTTCTTCTTCTTCGTTTATTACGTCGACTTCTTGTATGAGTTCTCTCATCCCAGCTAAAGCTCTATTGTACCCTCTATCCGATTTGACACCCCTGTTTGCCAGGTCCATCGTTGTTTCTACAAGTGGTCTCCTATGGCAGAACATCAAACTCCCATCTGGAGCAGTTTGCTCATAGTCTCTGTGGTCAAAAGTTGGATTTTGGCGCGCGTTCCGTGTGTATCTCTTCAATATGTGCTCTTCAGGTATCTTGTCCACCCGTAGCTGATCCAACATGCAAATGATGTGCAGGCAGAACAGGCCTGCAGCAAAAGAATTTTTTGGGTTGTTCGTGTCAGCAAACTTCACATAAATATGCAACATTTGAATTTTTGGTTTGTGAACTGCATTATAAATAGGTCCTGGTTTTCCTGTTCTAGTGAACTTCACTAAGTTTTTTTTTTTTGTTTTTCATCTCTTTTTGCTACCAGCAATAAGTGAACTTCATTATGTTTTTTGTGTGCTTATTTTTTGTTTCCTGTCTCACTGACCTGTGTGTGTCCACAGCTTGCATTCGCATTCATAGATACCGTTCGTCACATCAGCAACTACCTGGAACTCGTGTCTTGCCCAATCAAAATCATCAGACCGGTTGTAGTGGCGCACCAAATATTTCGTCGGGTTGTCAGGGGACTGCTCTGATCTGAATGCAGTGCTACGGTAGTGCATTTGCTTGAAGTCAGCAAAGACCGCCCTGGTGTAAATCTTGGAGAGCTAAACCTCGAAACCAAACTGAGTAGTAGTCATTATTTCCGTCTGTGAAACAAAGAAAACCAGTTAAGTAGTTGTTTTTCACAGCTTAAATCAAGAAAGCGAGTAGTGTTTTATTAATTGCTCATCCAGCTTAAAAACTTTGCTCTGTTTATATACCTCGTTAGCTATGGTCTCCGCGTGCTCGACGCCCTTCTTTGTCTGGACGCACCTGTCCACCTGCGACGCAAAGATGTGTAGGTCGTGTATTTCCTTGACAAAGTTCCTCTTCAAGATCTGGTTCATGCTTTCATTTCTCTGTGCCGACGTCATCCGTGCACAGAACACCTCCTTGTAGTAAGCTGATATCCATTCTTTTCGGTCTGTCCAGAGCGCCTTCATAATTTCATCATTTTGCAGGTTATACTTGTCCATGAGCTCATGCCAAGCGCGTTCAAACTCTGATGGCATTAGCGGGTGGTTGAGAACGGAGGTCAGCTCATCCTTGAATGTCTCATACGCTTCGTACAGCAAGGACAGATGATCCTTGTATTTTTTTCAATATATGCCAACGGCATAACTTGTGCACCGTGCCTATTAGCGTACTTTTTATCGCGGCATCAATGGAGGGGCATTGATCTGCATGTTTTTGAAAAAAACCAAGCAGTGAGTTATTGAGAGAACTGCATATCTTTTTTTTGCTTTTTTCATTGGATGGAAGAAATGGACTACAAAACTTGGCAGTGAACCACATTGTTATTTAAACACATTCTTTTTTAGCATACCTGTGAGTATGCAGATTGGCCGCTTGTTGTTCATGCAACGTAAGAACGTCCGGAACACCCACTCGAAAGTCGGTATTGTTTCGTCTCTGATGAGAGCCACAACGAATATTGTGCTTTGGAGGTGGTGGTTGACTCCAACGAAGACGGCCAGAGGCATGTGGAACTTGTTGGTCTTGTAGGTCGTGTCAAATGTGACACAATCTCCAAAATCTCCGTACGATCCCCGGCAGCTCGCGTTCGCCCAGAATATGTTTTGCACACGGTTATCGACATCTTTGTCGTAATCATAGAAGAACTCCGGGTTTATTTGCTGCATCTTCTCAAAGAAAGCCAGGAGTTTCTTCACATCGTCTTCTGTTTCCTCCCTCGCGAATTGGTGCTTCCTGCAGTTCGAAATAATAATATACTTGCAGCATTAGAGGCATACAGAAAATGCACAAGCGCACTGCATGAAATGGACGAGATATCGTTTTTTGTTTAGTGAACGTACCTGTTCACCCAGTCACGGCTGGTGCGCCCCATAAAGTGCAGCCCTCCTGACATCCTTGACAGGGTTGACATCATCTACGTGTGCGTCAGGTTGTCGCTCTGCATGTCCTTCACTAGTTTATCAAGTAACGGATCATCCGTCTTATGCGAGTGCATGTGCAGAAGCATAGCCGGGCTGTCAATCATCTTGTGGTTGTGATTGAGCTCAATCTCTGCTATCACAACCACATCCTTGATTTTTTTTTCAATCTCATTCTCGCCTTGCAGCCAGTCCTCTTTGATGTTTTCTCTCACTTTCTGTCATAATCTGTGACAGTTTCCTTGCTTCTGCCTTCCTTTGAGCACACTATGTATCTGTTTGTTCTGTATCCGCCGTTTTTGCGTGTGCTAAAGCATGCATGCCTCGCATACGTGTTGTAGAATTCTTGCACCGCAACGTGTGATGTGAATTGCATACCTTTCATAGGCACAAGTTCTTGGAGCATGTTCTCATTCTACACACACAATATGGAATGTTTTTTTTTGTTAATGAGAATGCACAAGCTGAAAGAATGCGTAAGTGAACTGCATTAGTTAGGCAAGGAAGCTTACATGCGTGTACTGTTTTTTCTCTAACGGTGTTTGCAGCTCACCAATGTTTATTGGGCATGGAGGGGTGACAACAGATCTGTGTAATTTAGGATCGCGAGGAGGCAGAAGTGTTGAGAACTTTACTTTTTTGGTTGCTTGTGGCTCTCCTTGATTCTGCTTCCGATTCTTTTGGTGCGCAGTAGGTGGCCTGGGTGGCATTCCACTTTCTCTTTGTCGACGAATCGTTTGCTCATGAACTTGCCGAACTTGCTGGGTTTCAACATTGGCTTGTGGAGGTGTTGTATCATCTATTCTGATCTCCTGGCCAAATGTTTCAAAGACACGCGTGTACCTTGGCTGCATAACTGTTATGATTTGCTCTTCATCATCATCATCCTCATCATCTTTCTGCGCATGCTGCCCCATGAAGACCAGATTGTCGTCGTCCTCCTCATCTTGCGCGCTTTTTGCTTCACTGCCTTCTCCATCTCGAATGATGTTTGGTTCACTGTTTTCATCTTTATCCTCTACATCTTCCTCCACGGAGTACGCAGTTCTGTTTGTTGTGTTAAAGAAACCCCTAGGTATTTCAGGTGTTATCCATCCAGCCATCTCCCACTCTTCTCTTCCAATGCAGTTCAGGGGCTTTGGGTTGTGAATCAATCGAGGTATCTTCTGGTTTGGTGGCATAGTAATTTCCTGCACAGTATTAAGCCAAAGCTTTTTATGCACGCCAATAGTGAAATGAACTGCATATTTCGTACCATATATCATTATATATGCAACTGGAGAAATTGCACTTTAATTTTTCATTCTATAGCAGGGGCACTGGGAGTTAACATGAAGAAACAATGCACTTCAGTTTTAAGCACAGCGCTCTACATATGTAAGTCATGGTGGACTGCATTTTTCAGCCATATCGCATTTTTATTTTTTCGAAGTATCTTTACTGTTTTCTACTGGGAGATACATGGGACTGCAGTCGACGCAAGAGGGGCACTGCATGGCGATAAAAAGGGCACTGCAAACTGGATGTGGGGGTTGGGTATGTGATTTTCTTACATTATATGCAGTTCTCTCCTTCTGCAGATGCAGCTCTGCCTGCTGTTGGCGTGCAGTCCAGCTCCGCTGCAGGAACTCATGGGCTTTTTTAACTTTTGCCATTGTCGCGGGAGAAGGCTGGATGGCCACCATTGCAGTTCGCATCCACGACGATTGCGATGGAGAAGGCATCCTTGCAGTTCTCTTCCCCTGCCATGCATAACCGAGGCTGGATGCTTCAGCTGGGTCAATGGCGGCGGATCTCCCAGGTGGTGTTGGGGCGAAGGTGAGGGGCGGCGTCGCTTCCTAACCGCTGCCGCAGAAGAAGCCTCGCCGAGGGACTGCATCGCCGGCCGCGAAAGAAGGCGGGAGGGGTGGGGGTCGCCGCCGGCCGCAGGGCGCTGCCGCGCAAGCAGGCTAGGAGGGAAGGGGGACGCCGTCGGCCACCGAAGCGCTGCTGCGCAAGGAGGCGGGGAGGGGAGGGGGACGCCGCTGGCCTCAGGGCGCTGCCACGCAAGCAGGCTGGGAGGGGAGGGGGACGCCGCCGGCCGCCGGGGCGCTGCCGCGCAAGGAGGCGGGGAGGGAGGGGGACGCCGCTGGCCGCCGGGGCGCTCCCGTGCAAGGAGGTGGGTAGGGGAGGGGGTGTTATGAGAATAAGGGTTTTGTTAGGAGAATAAGGTCTTAAGGGGTGTTATGAGAATAGACCCACCCTAACAACAGCCTTATTCTCCTAACACCCCTCCCCCTCTGTCACACCCTGCATTTTATAACATGTTATTTGTAACTTTGAAGCATGAAAATTTGGACCAGCAAATTTTTTTAGCATCATTTGGCTTTATTTGGAATTGAGTTTTCTTCATTTGCTTTTCATGTGCTCATTAAAGTCAACTATGATCTCTTGTAGATTTCATCTCCATACCCAAAACTTCTGCCCAATGATCATGCCAAGTGTTATATAACAGTATAGTATTTTCTTACAAAATTAATTTGGCCAAAAAGTATTTTATAAATTTAGTTTTCCAAAAACCCCTGAATTGAGATTTGCACTGCAAGTACTTGATTTAGGGTGAGAAAATTATTTCAAAAGGTTTATTTGAGACCTAGTAGTCATAGGACTCCCAGAAACCACAAAGGTATAATTTTAAAAGTTATTTTCCTATTTTATTTAAAAGCTTTTCTTAAGGCCAGAAATGGTATTTAATAGGGGAAAATTATTTAACTATTTCAAAAATATTTGCCAAAATTCAGAGAGACTCAGAGGACATATATTGTCCATATATAAGAGTTTCAACACTTGGTTATGTTCAAAATAATGGGCTAAACCCTCTAAAACCCTTTCTGGATATTTCAAGCTTTTGAAATATTTACAAAGGGAATTTTCTCCAAAAATTCCAGGGAAATTCTATCATGTCATATATGGCATATTTGATGATCTTGCCAAGTCCCATGCCTTGGGAAGCAAGAAAACATCCCCAAACCCCTTCATAACCATTATGTCCATATTTGAAGTTTGAGCAACTTTACATTGCCAAACTTGTCCAAATGCTCTCAAACTTGGTGCACATGCTAGAATGACCTAATAAGGCATCTAGACCAAATGGCACAAGATTTGGAATAGAGAAACTTGATCAGATCACCTCAAAACCCTTTCTGTTCAAATGCAAATTTGAACAACTTTACATTACCAACTTTTTATCTGGAGCTTCAAACTTTGTGGGCATGATCAATACCCCAAATGATGATGCTACACCAAGTGGTGCATCAAGGGGAGATGATTAGCTTGACTCAATCAAGATGAACTGTTTCTGTTGATTTCTAGGGTTCACCAAAGTTACATTGGCTAGTTTCTTCAAATGAGCCCAAATTTGGTGAAGCACCCTATTTTCTCATGTCTTTCAACCCTGTCAAGTGCCATATCAAGTGGAGTTCATTTACTTGACCAAATACTGATCAAACACCTTCTGCAGAATTTCTAAAACCCCCAACTTGATCACTTTTACTTTTCTCCATGGCCTCAACTTCTTACCACATGCTCATTGAGTTACCAGCTACCTCCAGTAACTCCCCCAGCACCCCAGCTCCATGATTGAGGGGTGAAAGCCCTGATTTACCTTGCTGTACAGCAAGCTTTCACCATTTCACCAGCACTCTCCCTCTCTCTCAGCATCTCCAGGGCATCCAAGGCCTCAGGCCCTTTCTTTACTCCTCCCTCAACGTGCTAGACACTGCTGGACACGTTGGGTTTGACCAGAACGGCGAGAGCGCGGCGATGCCAGCCAAACGCGTGCTCTGGAGCACGCAACAGTGCAGACCAGCACTGTAGCTTCGGCCAATCAACCTCCCCCGACAGCCTCGGGCCTCCCCCTCGCGCCAGTCGAGGCCCCTCGACGTCCGCGACCTCCCCGGCGCTGTCCCCCCTCCTCCTGCGCCCTCCAGTGGCCGTCGTCGCCCGCGCGCTGGCCGCCCGCGGCGGCCACTCCTCTGCCTCGCACGCGCACACTCCTCTGACGCTCCCCCACTCCTCTTTTCCCCTCAGCTGGACGTGGAGCTGGTCCACGGTCCTCCCCGGCGTGATCCCAGGCTCCAGAACCCCTCCTAGCCTCGCCTGCAACCTCGCCGGCGCACGGGTCCACGGTGGACCACGGGCGCGGCTATATAAACCCCTCCCGAGCCTCTCCAGCACCACCAGCGACCTCACTCCACTCCACTGAGCCCCCCCAGCATCTCCTGTTCGACCCCAAGAGGTCCCAGTGCTCGGGATCGACCGGAGCTCCGCCGCGTCGGGCCGCCGGCGATCTCGAGGTACGGGCCTCCCCTGCCTCTCCTTCCACCCGTTTCGGAACCGCTGAGCCACCCTGACCCTTTTCCCCCTATTTCCCCCTACGTTTGCAGTCGGAAACGACCGGAGCATCGACCCTCCGATGAGCTTCCGCCGTCCCACCTCGCCGCCGGTGAACCGGACCTCCCCGCCGTGCCGCACCACCACCCCTGCATCCGCGACACGACACTGAGCTCATCCCTGCCCTCCGTTGCCGTCGCCGTGGCCGGGAACCTCGCCGGTGAGCTCGCCGTCGCCGTGGCCGTGGGGTTAGAGATGACAGGTGGGCCCCGCCTGTCATCCCCTCACCTCTCTCCCCCTCCTCTGTGCCACTGACCCACGGGCCCCGCCCGTCAGGTTTGAAAAACCTGACATGCGCGCGCAGGCTCCCGTGCGGTTGGGCTGGACCGCATGGGCCGTGCACTGTGGACTCCTCTGGCCCAGTGCACAGGACCCCTTTTTCCTTTTCTTTTCTGTTACTGTTTTAAACATTTCTACAGAAAAGAATATTGATCCAAATTAAATAATTCCAACTCCAAAAATCTTGTAATATTCCAACCTATTTAATGGTACCACTTTCATTCAAATCCATGAAACTTTGCTGTACTGTTCAAATTTAAATTCAAATTTGGGTAGTAATACTCCTGTTCTAAAATCAATATATTCTATTCTGTAACTCCAAAACTCCAACTAAGATTTTTTTCCCATCTTAGAAATCCATCTAGTATTTTACAAAAATGAGTTGACATTTTTCTGAGCACTTTGATTTTTCTGTTTTGTTTGTATTCTTATTTTCCCGTGGTTATTATGCGACGTATAGATCCCGTATTTGACGAAGTTGTTGTGGAAGAAGAAGGAGAAGGACTTGAAGACTTTGAAGACCAAGCCAATCCAGGCAAGCAGCCCTTTGACCATGATACACTTGTTCCTCGGAACCCGTTTGTTTCCGATGCATGATATTAGGGTTACGATGGTAACCTAGATGAACCACCACATGATGCATGCCTTATTGTTGATCTTGCTATGTGCTAGATGACATGCAAATAGTTGGTCATGATGCTTATATGATGCATGTGTGATATGAACCCTCGTAGTTGAAAACTTTGCATGAACCCATCGGGTGCCCCTAATGCCCGAGGGAGATGATGTGTTAGGTCATCACTTGAGAAAGAAGTGATGTGCCGGTAAATCATGTGCATTGTGGAATGATGGATTAGATTTATGTGTGACTACCGTCCCAACCAAACATGTGCAACCACACTACCCCTTATGGGACGGGGCTTTATTGATTACTTAGGTCGATACTAGCATGGTGCCCGCATTACTAGTGACGGGAAGACTTGAGGTCTTTCCCGGGACGGGGTCGTGTTTGGATAGGCGACCATGACTGTTTTCACAGGGCACCGGACACACCGTTGGTCCCTTCGGGTACGCGTGACATTGAATTTGGGCAAGTCCCGTGATCTATTGTTTGTACCCGAGGGCCGTGTACCAACGAGTGGACTCTATGTTAGTGTCGTCTAAGGAAAGGTAATGACCGGGTACTTGAGGTATCGTGGGTCGTGGATGACACGGAAGTTCCTCGGATCTTATGGGTAAAGTGCGCAACCTCTGCCGAGTGTAAAACTATTCGAATAGCCGTGTCCACGGTCATGGACAGTTGGGTGGTGCTACTTAAACTATGTCCAGAATTTTACTTCATCAGTGTTGAATGTGTGTGATAAGTCAAGGATGGTGACTTGACTCGATGAGTTGAATCATGTTCATGTTGATATCGGTAACCTGTCTTCGAGGTTACGCGAGGTTATTGATGCATAAACTTAGTAGTAGAAAGTTTGTTCTAGCTTTGCTAGATTGATCATTATTATTCAATTGCTCTGTTACTTTGAACCACATCATGGGTTGCTTGCGAGTACATTCAAAGTACTCATTGGCTTGCCACTGGTTATTTAATTGGCCAGGCATGGAAGAACAGGTATATGAGGAAGAGTTCTTTGGAGACGAACATGCGAACTAGGACGCTATCCCAGTCAGAATGCCTGTAGGGTTAAGGCAGATGGCATGGGTTCCACCCGTTTATCGAAGACTTCCGCTACTTGAGTTATTTGCTATTCAGCCCGTGAGGCTCTATCTATGTAAGACTTGGCCATAATGGCCTTAATTCGTGTAAGACTATTTGTATGGATGTAAGACTCTCGTTATTTCAGCTTCTGTGTGTTCAGTGAGCACTGATCTCTAGGATCACTGTACACGTGCATTCGGTAATCTCGACTTCTAAGTCGGGGTCCCCACAGAGCTGGTATCAGAGCCATCCTGACTGTAGGAAGCCTTAGTTAGCATGGGCGTTAATTAGATGAGACCCCCCTTTTCAAAAACCTTCTGAACCTCTCTTCTTTTCTAAACCTGAGATTTCATCAGCTTATTAACCCCTCCTATTCCACCTTTGTAGATGGCCGCTGTACCCGAAGAGCACCTGACCACTGGGCTTCCCTTACTTCTCGAGGATAGCCTCCAGGAGTGTCAGTTCCACCGAGCACCCATCCTCACCTACCTTGAGCATTGGGTGAGCGATACTGAGGTGGAGTACCATGTGGAAGTGATCGTGAAGGCAAACGATCCTCCCACAAGTTGGTTCTTCGAGGGACCCCAGATGCCGACACTACCACTCGCTGTCGAGGCTGCTGCACTCAAGGCATTAACCCGTCTCCGCGAGCTTCTTCCGGAGATGGCAGCCAAGATGGCAACTCGCTTCTTACCTTACCGGAAGGAAGGTGACGAAGAATGCAGCGCACTAGCCCCTCCACTGAAGGAAGGACTCTCGCTTCGGTTCCAGACCTACTTCAGTCTATGTGCCGACAGCTTGGCACAAGACTTGGCCTCGAAATCAATGAAGCTTCGAGAAGAACTTCACAAGACCAAGGCACTTCTTCGTCGAGCTCAAGAGAAGGCAAACAGGATCAAGAAGGAAGGAGCACCTTCTGGACAATCCGCTATCGCATATCGAGGCGGAAGGCCCTCCGAGGATCTATCTTCCAAGGGTGAAGAACCACCTCGGCGACGCCGGATGACGGCAAGGGAATATCGCAAGCTTTTCCCTGCACCACCGTCGAAGCACCGTCGTATCCAACTCCTCCACTCCCCCACACCCTCAAGTGACAAGGGAGCCTAGACAGATGAAGACAAGGAGGAAGACCCAGAAGAGCCGGAATACGCGACCGAGCATTCCGCCGCTTAGGCATTATTCGCTACTCAGATATGCCAGTTGTGACCTCTACGGTAGGATAGGTCATGTAACCCCTATGCGCAGTCGAGTCCTTGTATGGTTCATATGAAACCATCTAGTGTTTGCTTTTGTTGTGTCTGGATGTAAGTCATAATCTTCCTTCGGGAATGTGTAAACGACTACATCACCCCTTTGGATTTTAATGGATGTGTTTTGGCCTTTCGGCCCTTGCATGATTTGATTTAGTGTCACACCCACCCCCTTACTAGGCACCCATCTATCTTGCTTTCCCTCTTCCGAGTCATAAGACCTTTTACCGCTCCAACAGGATGCCTGTTGTAACTCCTACTGGTACCTCTACCCAGCAGCCCGAAGCCGGAGCATCCTCTCAGCCAGAGGCAGGCCATGACCAAACCAACGACCAAGCTCCACCACCACCTCCTCCAAGCATGGACATGGCTCAGCTTCTCCAAGCTTTCCGAGAGGAACGCTAAGCCAACACTGCAGCTCTCCAGCTGATTGCTCAAGCTGTCACCAACAACCGCCAGCCGGCGGGGAATGGCAATGGACGTTCCACGTTGGCAGAGTTCAAGAAGCATGCACCGCCAACCTTCATCGAGACTGCTGAACCCCTGGATGCAGATGACTGGGTCCGTTCCATTGAGGAAATTCTGGAACTAGTCGGATGCACCGAAGATCGCGAGAAGGTGGCTTATGCAGCCCATTGCCTCGGGGGAACTGCTAGAGCTTGGTGGGATGGATTGAAGGTCATGCATGCTGAACAAGACATCACTTGGGTTAACTTCAAGGCAGAATTCCGCAAGGCCCACATTCCTTCCGGAATCATGGCTATCAAAAAGCGTGAGTTCCGAGCCCTGAAGCAAGGAAGTGGCACTGTCAAGGAGTACATGCAGAAGTTCAGTGTTCTGTCAAGGTATGCCCCTGAGGATGTCAGCACTGATGCTGCCAAAAGGGAGCACTTCATGGAAGGCCTTAATCAGACTCTGCAATACTCGCTTGTCGTGTGCGACTGCCCGTCTTTCCCTGACCTGGTGAACAAGGCACTTATGCTTGAAGACAAGCGGCGTGCTTTGGAAGACACTCGCAAGCGCAAGTTGGTCAGTAAGGGAAGTTCCAGCAACCAGAAGCCTCGTCCGTGGCAGTCAGCCCCGGCCAAGCCAACCTATCAGCAGCCAAGAGCTCCTGCACCTCGTGCCAATCCTCAGCCTCAGCAGTATGCCAACCCCAGGCCAGCTTTCAACCCCAATACCAGTGGTGGCAACAAGATCAACACTCCAAACCAAGTCACTTGCTTTGGATGTGGTCAGCCCGGACACATCTCAAGGGTGTGCCCCAACAAGAAGCCTAATGCCCCGCGCCCCAATGCGCAGAACCAGGGAGAAGGCTGTGGAATGCCACCAAGGAACCCAGCTCCTCGCAATCCACCGAACTATGGGAAGGGGTGTGTGAATCACGTCACTGCTGAAGAAGCCCAGGAAGACCCGGACGTCGTGCTGGGTACGTTCCTTGTCAACCCAGCACCTGCAACTGTCTTGTTTGATTCTGGAGCAACGCATTCATTTGTCACTCAAAGATTTGCATTAAAAAGTGGCATGACACCTACACCCCTGAATAACCCTATGGTGGTACAAACCCCCGGAGCCGAGATGAGAGCCAAGATAGGCTGTAAAGGAGTCGGTATTACCATTAACGGTGTAGACTTCCTAGCAGACCTTATCATCCTGAGATCGCAAGGCTTGGATGTGATCTTAGGGATGGATTGGCTCAGTAAGCACCAAGGCTTGTTAGACTGTGCCAATCGGACAGTCACTGTGACCAATGACCAAGGAGTCGAAGTCAAGTTTGCTTCCAACTCCTCTTCCGCTCAAGCCGCTAAAGTCAACTGTCTGTCTGAAGTTGGGCTAGATCAAGTACCGGTAGTATGTGAGTATCCTGATGTCTTTCCGGATGAACTACCGGGAATGCCCCCTGACCGTGACATTGAGTTCATCATCGAGCTCGTGCCCGGAGCAGGACCCATCTATAAGAAGCCTTATAGAATGGGGACGGAAGAATTAGCCGAGTTGAAGAAGCAGCTAGAAGAGCAGCTAAGGAAGGGATTTATCCGCCCAAGTGCCTCCCCTTGGGGATCTCCTGTTCTGTTTGTGGCAAAGAGGGACGGTACCATCCGCTTATGCATTGACTATCGTTCCCTCAATGAAGTTACAATCAAGAACAAGTATCCACTTCCCAAGATCGAAGATCTGTTTGATCAGCTCAGCGGAGCCAAGGTATTCTCCAAGATCGACCTCAGATCTGGGTATTACCAGCTGAAGATCAGACCCCAAGATATTCCGAAGATGGCATTCGTAACCAGATATGGCATGTACGAGTGCACGGTCATGTCTTTTGGGTTAACCAATGCCCCAGCTTACTTCATGTATCTCATGAATAAAGTCTTCATGGAATATTTGGACAAGTTTGTTGTTGTCTTCATTGATGACATTCTTGTGTTCTCGAAGTCAGAGGAAGAACACGAGCAGCATCTGAGAATGGTCCTAGACAAGCTTCGTGAGCACCAACTGTACGCCAAATTCAGCAAGTGTGAGTTCTGGCTGCATAAGGTTGGATTCTTAGGTCATGTCTTGACCGAGGAAGGATTATCTGTCGATCCTGCAAAAATCGAAGCTGTGACCCAATGGCAATCTCCAACGACCGTCAAGGAAGTCAGAAGCTTCCTCGGATTAGCGGGCTATTACCGCAAGTTCGTGGAAGGATTCTCTAGCATTGCACGACCAATGACTCAGCTCCTCAAGAAGGACAAGAAGTTCGAGTGGACGCCAAAATGCGAAGAGAGCTTCCAAGAGCTCAAGAAGAGATTGACCACCGCCCCAGTTCTAGCAACACCGGATATTCACAAGGAGTTCGTGATATATTGTGATGCCTCTCGAACCGGATTGGGAAGCGTTCTGATGCAAGAAGGCCGCGTCATAGCATACCTCTCCAGGCAGCTACGACCCCATGAGGAGAACTACGCTACTCATGATCTTGAGCTAGCGGCAGTAGTTCATGCCATGAAGACATGGCGGCATTACCTCCTAGGGAAACGGTGTGAGATTTACACAGACCACAAAAGTCTGAAGTACATTTTCACCCAAAAGGAATTGAACATGAGGCAGCGGAGATGGTTGGAACTCATCAAAGATTATGACCTCAGTGTTCAGTATCACCCTGGGAAGGCTAACGTGGTGGCCAATGCCTTAAGCAGGAAGGCTTGCTCTTTGAATGTCGTTATTCAAGAAAGGCAGCCAGCCTTGTTTAAGGAAATCGAACAATTCAGTTTGGAATTGGTCACCCCCGGATTTCTGGATCATTTGGAAGTCAGACCGACCCTGATGGACGACGTCAAGAAGGCTCAAGATGGACATGCAAGCATCGAAGGTATCAAGAGGAAGATGAAGCTGGGCAAGGCCCCAGGATTCTCCGAAGACGAGCACGGGATTGTTTGGTACAAAGGTCACATATGCGTACCAAACAACACCGAGCTGAAGACGTTGATTCTGCAAGAAGCCCACGACACTCCGTATTCCATCCACCCCGGAGGAACCAAGATGTACCAAGACTTGAAGGCACGGTTCTGGTGGCACGGGATGAAAAGAGAGATTGCAACCTATGTTGCAAAGTGTGATGTGTGCCAAAGGATCAAGGCTGGATATCAGCGACCTGCTGGATTGCTTCAACCACTCAGGATTCCTGAGTGGAAGTGGGATAAAGTCGGAATGGACTTCATCACTGGATTATCAAGGTCGAATAGAGGACATGACTCTATCTGGGTCATAGTCGATCATTTGACCAAGGTGGCCCATTTCATTCCTGTCAAGACCACTTATGATGGCAACCGGCTGGCAGCTCTCTACATCGACCGTATCGTGAGTCTTCACGGTGTTCCCAAGGAGATTGTGTCAGATCGAGGAACCCAGTTCACCTCAAGGTTCTGGAAGAAGTTCCAAGAAGCCTTGGGAACCAAGTTGTCTTTCAGCACAGCTTTCCACCCACAGACCGGAGGTCAAACTGAGCGAGTCAATCAGATTCTCGAAGACATGCTCCGAGCCTGTGTCCTGGCCTATGGAGCCAAGTGGGAATACTGTCTCCCTTTTGCCGAGTTCTCCTATAACAACAGTTACCAGTCAAGCCTTCAGATGTCACCATTTGAGGTGTTGTACGGATGCAGATGTCGCACACCCCTCAACTGGTCAGAGACTGGAGAAGGACTAGCCTTTGGACCGGATAATCTCCGCGCAGCAGAAGAGCAAGTCCAACTAGTCAGAGAGCGATTAAAGGCAGCCAAGTCAAGGCAGAAGAGTTATGCTGACACTCGACGCCGAGACATGAGTTTCCATGTCGGGGACCATGTGTACCTGCGGGTAACTCCTCTGAAGGGAACCAAGCGTTTCCATGTCAAGGGGAAGCTCGCACCAAGGTTCATTGGACCCTTTGAGATCACTGCACGACGAGGAGAAGTGGCTTATCAGTTGGAACTACCACCTGAGCTATCCGATGTGCACAATGTATTCCATGTGTCACAACTCCAGAAATGTCTCCAAGTTCCAGACAAGCCCAATCTCTACAAGGATGTGGATCACCAAGCCATTGATCTGCAGCCTGATTTGACCTACCGCGAGAAGCCCATTCGTATTCTGGACGAAGCAGAACGACGTACGCGAAGCCGTACCATCAAGTACTTCAAGGTCCAGTGGAGCAACCACACCGAAGCAGAAGCAACCTGGGAACGAGAAGACTATCTTAGATCCGAGTTTCCCGACCTCTTTTAAGCCCTAGTTTAGGAATCTCGGGGACGAGATTCTTGTAAGGGGGTAGGTCTGTCACATCCTACATTTTATAACATGTTATTTGTAACTTTGAAGCATGAAAATTTGGACCAGCAAAATTTTTTAGCATCATTTGGCTTTATTTGGAATTGAGTTTTCTTCATTTGCTTTTCATGTGCTCATTAAAGTCAACTATGATCTCTTGTAGATTTCATCTCCATACCCAAAACTTCTGCCCAATGATCATGCCAAGTGTTATATAACAGTATAGTATTTTCTTACAAAATTAATTTGGCCAAAAAGTATTTTATAAATTTAGTTTTCCAAAAACCCCTGAATTGAGATTTGCACTGCAAGTACTTGATTTAGGGTGAGAAAATTATTTCAAAAGGTTTATTTGAGACCTAGTAGTCATAGGACTCCCAGAAACCACAAAGGTATAATTTTAAAAGTTATTTTCCTATTTTATTTAAAAGCTTTTCTTAAGGCCAGAAATGGTCTTTAATAGGGGAAAATTATTTAACTGTTTCAAAAATATTTGCCAAAATTCAGAGAGACTCAGAGGACATATTTTGTCCATATATAAGAGTTTCAACACTTGGTTATGTTCAAAATAATGGGCTAAACCCTCTAAAACCCTTTCTGGATATTTCAAGCTTTTGAAATATTTACAAAGGGAATTTTCTCCAAAAATTCCAGGGAAATTCTATCATGTCATATATGGCATATTTGATGATCTTGCCAAGTCCCATGCCTTGGGAAGCAAGAAAACATCCCCAAACCCCTTCATAACCATTCTGTCCATATTTGAAGTTTGAGCAACTTTACATTGCCAAACTTGTCCAAATGCTCTCAAACTTGGTGTACATGCTAGAATGACCTAATAAGGCATCTAGACCAAATGGCACAAGATTTGGAATAGAGCAACTTGATCAGATCACCTCAAAACCCTTTCTGTTCAAATGCAAATTTGAACAACTTTACATTACCAACTTTTTATCTGGAGCTTCAAACTTTGTGGGCATGATCAATACCCCAAATGATGATGCTACACCAAGTGGTGCATCAAGGGGAGATGATTAGCTTGACTCAATCAAGATGAACTGTTTCTGTTGATTTCTAGGGTTCACCAAAGTTACATTGGCTAGTTTCTTCAAATGAGCCCAAATTTGGTGAACCACCCTATTTTCTCATGTCTTTCAACCCTGTCAAGTGCCATATCAAGTGGAGTTCATTTACTTGACCAAACACTGATCAAACACCTTCTGCAGAATTTCTAAAACCCCCAACTTGATCACTTTTACTTTTCTCCATGGCCTCAACTTGTTACCACATGCTCATTGAGTTACCAGCTACCTCCAGTAACTCCCCCAGCACCCCAGCTCCATGATTGAGGGGTGAAAGCCCTGATTTACCTTGCTGTACAGCAAGCTTTCACCATTTCACCAGCACTCTCCCTCTCTCTCAGCATCTCGAGGGCATCCAAGGCCTCAGGCCCTTTCTTTACTCCTCCCTCAACGTGCTAGACACTGCTGGACACGTTGGGTTTGACCAGAACGGCGAGAGCGCGGCGATGCCAGCCAAACGCGTGCTCTGGAGCACGCAACAGTGCAGACCAGCACTGTAGCTTCGGCCAATCAACCTCCCCCGACAGCCTCGGGCCTCCCCCTCGCGCCAGTCGAGGCCCCTCGACGTCCGCGACCTCCCCGGCGCTGTCCCCCCTCCTCCTGCGCCCTCCAGTGGCCGTCGTCGCACGCGCGCTGGCCGCCCGCGGCGGCCACTCCTCTGCCTCGCACGAGCACACTCCTCTGACGCTCCCCCGCTCCTCTTTTCCCCTCAGCTGGACGTGGAGCTGGTCCACGGTCCTCCCCGGCGTGATCCCAGGCTCCAGAACCCCTCCTAGCCTCGCCTGCAACCTCGCCGGCGCACGGGTCCACGGTGGACCACGGGCGCGGCTATATAAACCCCTCCCGAGCCTCTCCAGCACCACCAGCGACCTCACTCCACTCCACTGAGCCCCCCAGCATCTCCAGTTCGACCCCAAGAGGTCCCAGTGCTCGGGATCGACCGGAGCTCCGCCGCGTCGGGCCGCCGGCGATCTCGAGGTACGGGCCTCCCCTGCCTCTCCTTCCACCCGTTTCGGAACCGCCGAGCCACCCTGACCCTTTTCCCCCTATTTCCCCCTCCGTTTGCAGTCGGAAACGACCGGAGCATCGACCCTTCGACGAGCTTCCGCCGTCCCACCTCGCCGCCGGTGAACCGGACCTCCCCGCCGTGCCGCACCACCACCCCTGCATCCGCGACACGACACTGAGCTCATCCCTGCCCTCCGTTGCCGTCGCCGTGGCCAGGAACCTCGCCGGTGAGCTCGCCGTCGCCGTGGCCGTGGGGTTAGAGATGACAGGCGGGCCCCGCCTGTCATCCCCTCACCTCTCTCCCCCTCCTCTGTGCCACTGACCCACGGGCCCCGCCCGTCAGGTTTGAAAAACCTAACGTGCGCGCGCAGGCTCCCTTGCGGTTGGGCTGGACCGCATGGGCCGTGCACTGTGGACTCCTCTGGCCCAGTGCACAGGACCCCTTTTTCCTTTTCTTTTCTGTTACTGTTTTAAACATTTCTACAGAAAAGAATATTGATCCAAATTAAATAATTCCAACTCCAAAAATCTTGTAATATTCCAACCTATTTAATGGTACCACTTTCATTCAAATCCATGAAACTTTGTTGTACTGTTCAAATTTAAATTCAAATTTGGGCAGTAATACTCCTGTTCTAAAATCAATATATTCTATTCTGTAACTCCAAAACTCCAACTAAGATTTTTCCCCATCTTATAAATCCCTCTAGTATTTTACAAAAATGAGTTGACATTTTTCTGAGCACTTTGATTTTTCTGTTTTGTTTGTATTCTTATTTTCCCGTGGTTATTATGCGACGTATAGATCCCGTATTTGACGAAGTTGTTGTGGAAGAAGAAGGAGAAGGACTTGAAGATTTTGAAGAACAAGTCAATCCAGGCAAGCAGCCCTTTGACCATGATACACTTGTTCATCGGAACCCGTTTGTTTCCGATGCATGATATTAGGGTTACGATGGTAACCTAGATGAACCACCACATGATGCATGCCTTATTGTTGATCTTGCTATGTGCTAGATGACATGCAAATAGTTGGTCATGATGCTTATATGATGCATGTGTGATATGAACCCTCGTAGTTGAAAACTTTGCATGAACCCATCGGGTGCCCCTAATGCCCGAGGGTGATGATGTGTTAGGTCATCACTTGAGAAAGAAGTGATGTGCCGGTAAATCATGTGCATGGTGGAATGATGGATTAGATTTATGTGTGACTACCGTCCCAACCAAACATGTGCAACCACACTACCCCTTATGGGACGGGGCTTTATTGATTACTTAGGTCGATACTAGCATGGTGCCCGCATTACTAGTGACGGGAAGACTTGAGGTCTTTCCCGGGACGGGGTCGTGCTTGGATAGGCGACCATGACTATTTTCACAGGGCACCGGACACACCGTTGGTCCCTTCGGGTACGCATGACATTGAATTTGGGCAAGTCCCGTGATCTATTGTTTGTACCCGAGGGCCGTGTACCAACGAGTGGACTCTATGTTAGTGTCGTCTAAGGAAAGGTAATGACCGGGTGCTTACCCCGGGTACTTGAGGTATCGCGGGTCGTGGATGACACGGAAGTTCCCCGGATCTTGTGGGTAAAGTGCGCAACCTCTGCCGAGTGTAAAACTATTTGAATAGCCGTGTCCACGGTCATGGACAGTTGGGTGGTGCTACTTAAACTATGTGCAGAATTTTACTTCATCAGTGTTGAATGTGTGTGATAAGTCAAGGATGGTGACTTGACTCGATGAGTTGAATCATGTTCATGTTGATATCGGTAACCTGTCTTCGAGGTTACGCGAGGTTATTGATGCATAAACTTAGTAGTAGAAAGTTTGTTCTAGCTTTGCTAGATTGATCATTATTATGCAATTGCTCTGTTACTTTGAACCACATCATGGGTTGCTTGCGAGTACATTCAAAGTACTCATTGGCTTGCCACTGGTTATTTAATTGGCCAGGCATGGAAGAACAGGTATATGAGGAAGAGTTCTTTGGAGACGAACATGCGAACTAGGACGCTATCCCAGTCAGAATGCCTGTAGGGTTAAGGCAGATGGCATGGGTTCTACCCGTTTATCGAAGACTTCCGCTACTTGAGTTATTTGCTATTCAGCCCGTGAGGCTCTATCTATGTAAGACTTGGCCATAATGGCCTTAATTCGTGTAAGACTATTTGTATGGATGTAAGACTCTCGTTATTTCAGCTTCTGTGTGTTCAGTGAGCATTGATCTCTGGGATCACTGTACACGTGCATTCGGTGATCTCGACTTCTAAGTCGGGGTCCCCACAGAGCTGGTATCAGAGCCATCCTGACTGTAGGAATCCTTAGTTAGCATGGGCGTTAATTAGATGAGACCCCCCTTTTCAAAAACCTTCTGAACCTCTCTTCTTTTCTAAACCTGAGATTTCATCAGCTTATTAACCCCTCCTATTCCACCTTTGTAGATGGCCGCTGTACCCGAAGAGCACCTGACCACTGGGTTTCCCTTACTTCTCGAGGATAGCCTCCAGGAGTGTCAGTTCCACCGAGCACCCATCCTCACCTACCTTGAGCATTGGGTGAGCGATACTGAGGTGGAGTACCATGTGGAAGTGATCGTGAAGGCAAACGATCCTCCCACAAGTTGGTTCTTCGAGGGACCCCAGATGGCGACACTACCACTCGATGTCGAGGCTGCTGCACTCAAGGCATTAACCCGTCTCCGCGAGCTTCTTCCGGAGATGGCAGCCAAGATGGCAACTCGCTTCTTACCTTACCGGAAGGAAGGTGACGAAGAAAGCAGCGCACTAGCCCCTCCACTGAAGGAAGGACTCTCGCTTCGGTTCTAGACCTACTTCAGTCTATGTGCCGACAGCTTGGCACAAGACTTGGCCTCGGAATCAATGAAGCTTCGAGAAGAACTTCACAAGACCAAGGCACTTCTTCGTCGAGCTCAAGAGAAGGCAAACAGGATCAAGAAGGAAGGAGCACCTTCTGGACAATCCGCTATCGCATATCGAGGCGGAAGGCCCTCCGAGGATGTATCTTCCAAGGGTGAAGAACCACCTCGGCGACGCCGGATGACGGCAAGGGAATATCGCAAGCTTTTCCCTGCACCGCCGTCGAAGCACCGTCGTATCCAACTCCTCCACTCCCCCACACCCTCAAGCGACAAGGGAGCCTAGACAGATGAAGACAAGGAGGAAGACCCAGAAGAGCCGGAATACGCGACCGAGCATTCCGCCGCTTAGGCATTATTCGCTACTCGGATATGCCAGTTGTGACCTCTACGGTAGGATAGGTCGTGTAACCCCTATGCACAGTCGAGTCCTTGTATGGTTCATATGAAACCATCTATTGTTTGCTTTTGTTGTGTCTGGATGTAAGTCGTAATCTTCCTTCGGGAATGTGTAAACGACTACATCACCCCTTTGGATTTTAATGGATGTGTTTTGGCCTTTCGGCCCTTGCATGATTTGATTTAGTGTCACACCCACCCCCTTACTAGGCACCCATCTATCTTGCTTTCCCTCTTCCGAGTCATAAGACCTTTTACCGCTCCAACAGGATGCCTGTTGTAACTCGTACTGGTACCTCTACCCAGCAGCCCGAAGCCGGAGCATCCTCTCAGCCAGAGGCAGGCCACGACCAAACCAACGACCAAGCTCCACCACCACCTCCTCCAAGCATGGACATGGCTCAGCTTCTCCAAGCTTTCCGAGAGGAACGCCAAGCCAACACTGCAGCTCTCCAGCTGATTGCTCAAGCTGTCACCAACAACCGCCAGCCGGCGGGGAATGGCAATTGACGTTCCACGTTGGCAGAGTTCAAGAAGCATGCACCGCCAACCTTCATCGAGACTGCTGAACCCCTGGATGCAGATGACTGGGTCTGTTCCATTGAGGAAATTCTGGAACTAGTCGGATGCGCCGAAGATCGCGAGAAGGTGGCTTATGCAGCCCACTGCCTCGGGGGAACTGTTGACGTGCATAAAAAAGCTTTGGCTTAATACTCTGCAGGAAATTACTATGCCTCAAAAACAGAAGATGCCTCGAATCATTTACGATCCAAAGCCCATGAACTGCATTGGAAGAGAAGAGTGGGAGATGCCTGGATGGATAACACCTGAAATACCTAGGGGTTTCTTTAACACAACAAACAGAACTGCGTACTCCGTGGAGGAAGATGTAGAGGATAAAGATGAAAACAGTGAACCAAACATCATTCGAGATGGAGAAGGCAGTGAACCAAAAAAACCGCAGGATGAGGAGGAGGACGACGACGATCTGGTCTTCATGGGGGAGCACGCGCAAAAAGATGATGAGGATGATGATGATGAAGAGCAAATCATAACAGTTATGCAGCCAAGGTACACGCGTGTCTTTGAAACATTTGGCCAGCAGATCAGAATGGATGATATAGCACCTCCACAAGCCAATGTTGAAACCCAGCAAGTACGTCAAGTTCATGAGCAAACGATTCGTCGACAAAGAGACAGTGGAATTCCACCAAGGCCGCCCACTGCCCAACAAAAGAATCAGAAGCAGAATCAAGGAGAGCCGCAAGCAACCAAAAAAGTAAAGTTCTCAACACTCCTGCCTGCTCGCGATCCTAAATTACACAGATTTGTTGTCACCCCTCCATGCCCAATAAACATCGGTGAGCTGCAAACACCGTTAGAAGAAAAACAGTACACGCATGTAAGCATCCTTGCCTAACTACTGCAGTTCACTTACGCATTCTTTCAACTTGTGCATTCTCATTAACAAAAAACATTCCATATTGTGTGTGTGCAGGATGAGAACATGCTCCCAGACCTTGTGCCTGTGAAAGGTATGCAGTTCACATCACAAGATGCGACGCGAGAATTCTACAACATGTATGCGAGGCATGCAGGCTTCGGCACATGCAAAAACGGCGGATACAGAACAAACAGATACATAGTGTGCTCAAAGGAAGGCAGAAGCAAAGAAATTGTCACAGATTATGACAGAAAGCGAGAAAAAACATCAAAGAGGACTGGCTGCAAGGCGGGAATGAGATTGAAAAAAATCAAGGATGTGTTTGTGATAGCAGATATTGAGCTCAATCACAACCACGGGATGATTGACAGCCCGGCTATGCTTCTGCACATGCACTCGCATAAGACGGATGATCCGTTGCTCGATAAACTGGTGAAGGACATGCAGAGCGACAACCTCACGCACACGCAGATGATGTCAACCCTATCAAGGATGTCAGGAGGGCTGCACTTTATGGGGCGCACCAGCCGTGACTAGGTGAACAGGTACGTTCACTAAAACCAAAAACGATATCTCGTCTATTTCATGCAGTTCGCTTTGTGCATTTTCTGTATGTTCCTAATGCTGCACGTATATTATTATTTCAAACTGCAGGAAGCACCAATTCGCGAGGGAGGAAACAGAGGACGATGTGAAGAAACTCCTGGCTTTCTTTGAGAAGATGCAGCAAATAAACCCGGAGTTCTTCTATGATTACGATAAAGATGTCGATTACCGTGTGCGGAACATATTCTAGGCGAAAGCGAGCTGCAGGGGATCGTACGAAGATTTTGGAGATTGTGTCACATTTGACACGACCTACAAGACCAACAAGTTCCACATGCCTCTGGCCGTCTTCGTTGGAGTCAACCACCACCTCCAAAGTACAATATTCGCTGTGGCTCTCATCAGAGACGAAACAATACCGACTTTCGAGTGGGTGTTCCGGACGTTCTTGCGTTGCATGAACAACAAGCGGCCAATCTGCATACTCACAGGTATGCTGAAAAAAGAATGAATTTAAATAACAATGCAGTTCACTGCCAAGTTTTGTAGTCCATTTCTTACATCCAATGAAAAAAGCAAAAAAAAGATATGCAGTTCTCTCAATAACTCACTGCTTGGTTTTTTTTCAAAAACATGCAGATCAATGCCCCTCCATGGATGCCGCGATAAAAAGTACGCTAATAGGCACGCTGCACAAGTTATGCCGTTGGCATATACTCAAAAAATACAAGGATCACCTGTCCTTGCTGTACAAAGCGTATGAGAAATTCAAGGATGAGCTAACCTCCGTTCTCAACCACCCGCTGATGCCATCAGAGTTTGAACGCGCTTGGCATGAGCTCATGGAAAAGTATAACCTGCAAAATGATGAGATTATGAAGGCGCTCTGGACAGACCGAAAAGATTGGATATCGGCTTACTACAAGGAGGTGTTATGTGCACGGATGACGTCGACACAGAGAAGTGAAAGCATGAACATGATCTTGAAGAGGAACTTTGTCAAGGAAAGACACGACCTACACATCTTTGCGTCGCAGGTGGACAGGTGCATCCAGACAAGGAAGGGCGTCGAGCACGCGGAGACCATAGCTAACGAGGTATATAACCAGAGCAAAGTTTTTAAGCTGGATGAGCAATTAATAAAAACACTACTCGCTTTCTTGATTTTTGCTGCGAAAAGACAACTACTTAACTGGTTTTCTTTGTTTCACAGACGGAAATAAAGACTACTACTCAGTTTGGTTTCGAGGTTCAGCTCTCCAAGATTTACACCAGGGCGGTCTTTGCTGACTTCAAGCAAACGCACTACCGCAACACTGCATTCAGATCAGAGCAGTCCATTGACAACCCGACGAAATATTTGGTGCGCCACTACAACCGGTCTGATGATTTTGATTGGGCAAGACACGAGTTCCAGGTAGTTGCTGATGTGACGAACGGTATCTACGAATGCGAATGCAAGCTGTGGACACACACAGGTAAGTGAGACAGGAAAACAGAAAAATAAGCGCACAGAAAACATAATGAAGTTCACTTATTGCTGGTAGCAAAAAAGAGAGGAAAACAAAAAAAAAATACTTAGTGAAGTTCACTAGAACAGTAGACCCAGGACCTATTTATAATGAAGTTCACAAAAACCGAAAATTGAAAAAATGTTGCATTATTTATGTGAAGTTTGCTGGCACGAATAACCCAAAAAAATTCTTTTGCTGCAGGCCTGTTCTGCGTGCACATCATTTGCATGTTGGATCAGCTGCGGGTGGACAAGATACCTGAAGAGGACATATTGAAGAGATACACACGGAACGCACGCCAAAATCCAACTTTTGACCGCAGAGACTATGAGCAAACTGCTCCAGATGGGAGTTCGATGTTCTGCCGTAGGAGACTGCTTGCAGAAACTACAATGGACCTGGCGAACAGGGGTGTCAAATTGGATAGAGGATACAACAGAGCTTTAGCTGGGATGCGAGAACTCATACAAGAAGTGAACGTAATAAACAAAGAAGAAGAGGCAGAGAAGATCATGGATGCGCGGGGTGAAGAACAAGGAAAGGAGCCCGAACATGCTGCTGATGGTGCAGTTCATAATATGGATGACACAATTCTTCCCCCGCCTGTTTCAAACACAAAAGGGAGAAAGAAAGAGAGCAAATCAGCCAATAAAAAAGCTGCAGCAAATGAAAAAGGCCCTGAAAAAAATAGCAGGCCTGAGCTAGAACTAGACAGCGGAGGAAGACCACTGGGGGTAAGGATGTGTAAATCATGCAATAAGATTGCGGGACACAACTCAAGAACATGTAAGGAGAGGCTGAAACAAAACCAGGCTGAAAATGCCACCACAAATCACCGAGCTGACCAACAAGATGATACGACAAAGAGAAGACTATGTAGCGTCTGCAACAAGAGAGAGAAGCATAACGCGAGAACTTGTCCAAATAGAACAGAGGAAAAAGATGAAGAAGATGACGAAGAAGATGCTGACAGAGAAGAGAGCGAGGAAGCGAGCGAAGCTGATGAAACCGAAGAGGAAGATGAGGAAGAAGAAGAAGAAGATGAGGAAGAAGAAGAAGAAGATGAAGAAATCGAAGAACCATCATCAAAAACGAGGGGGAGAGACAGAACGCAGAATCCAGCGCGTAGGCAAGTATCGCAGTTGCACAGTCGCGTTACAAGGGGTAATGCGAACAACAAGAGCAAGACAGAAGCAGCAACAACCATTGAAACATATGCAGTGCACAATCTGAGAAGAAGCAGCAAGAAAAGGACGTAGATCAACACATATGCAGTTTTATATTAACTTCATCCTTTATATATATCGTATCGTACATAATATATATAGCTTGTGTTCAGTGGACTGCAAAAAAAAGAATTCAACATGTAATACTGAAGTTCAAAAATGAATAGATATAACATATGCCATACATACTTTGTGACCAATGTGCTGCGGGGGGGGGGTATGCTTGATAAAATGTAGTTCTCTTCTATATGAAAAGAAATAAGATGAGAATGTCATTCTCAGAATGCGGTTCTCTTCTGTATGAAAACCCTGAGATCGGAATGTCATTTTGAGAATGCAGTTCTCTTCGTCGTATAGAATCTGACATGACCGTGAATCAATATAGAATGCAGTACGTGTGTGGTGCGTTTAAAGCTTACAGTGCAGTACGCTTCGAGTACACAGTGCAGTGCGCTTAGTGCAAAAAAATGTAAAAAATTGAGCTCTCCCTTAGCAAACACGGTTGATTTTCTGTCTTCTAATACAATCTTTCCAAAATTTTGAAACTCGACGACAAACACGTTGAATTCGTCTTTGCAGTCCCATGTGATAAGGTGAGATGCAGTGCGGATGCGTATATTTAAAAAAAACTTGGCTGCTACTCATATGAGAGAATGCAGTGCGCCGCGAACATGTTACAACTCACAAGGAGGAGTTGGCTGAAAACTCCATTATGTACATATTTGACATTGTCACTGTCTGCCACGAAAAGAAAAACACAAAAACTAAACTAGACCGGTATATACAAAAGAACACAGCATGGTGTTAACAGTTTTGCACATCGAGAACTACACACAGCGACCATACATTACTGTTTACAGAAAAGTTCTGGAGCACACACGAAAAAGACATCAGCACACATAGAAAAAGATCTGCTATCATTTATGCTTCATCCTGCTCCTGCGAATCCAGTCTTGGAGAAAAGCCAAGAGAAATGCAGAGATTTCTTAGATCCTCCGGGAACTCGGTGACTACGACCATGTTTTCTGGGTGGAACAGAATCTGGAACAAAAACTCAGCCTTCCAATCCTGAATAACAGCTTCCTGCGATGAAGAAAAAAATAAAATAAACAAATATACAACATCATCTACAAAAACGAAACTGACAAAAAAATATCAAGGAATGAGGGGTTATTATTGGGTTAAAACAGAAGATACTTACACTACGCTTTGCGAATTTCACAACAAAGGTTTTGCCGTCGTAATACTGAGCCATCTTCAGAACATAAAAGCCGCACTCGTTGGGGCCCTGCTCAGGGGTGCCCAAATAGCTAGCTTTCTTTGAAACATCGACCCAGTCTACCGACTCCTATCTCTTGTACTCCTTTTCTCCATAAACCTTCTTCAACAATGCAGTCATCCTGATCATCTGGTGGAAAAAAACAAAAATACACATCACAACAAATATTGTTCAACACGCGCACGCATGAAAAAAAAGAAGAAAGGTGAAAAAGGAAAAAATTTACCATTTCAGTGCGGTCGCTGTGGTATTCAGACTTATGCCACCTCGTCGTTTGATCAACCGGTCCGCTGTACCTCCTAGTGTCATGAATGTCAAGGGTCTCGCGGTGCCTATTCGTCGTGTATAGCGAATAATGCTGGTCTTTCATCCGTGGTAACAGAATCTGATTTTGTTTCATCAAATTTGTTATGGGTTTGATGAGTGAAAAAGGATTACTGGAAAAAATTGGGAGAGAAAATAAATACAAAAAGGTTGAACAAAAGCAAATCCGATAACTTACTAATTTGCAATCAAGAAGGTTCTCGTCATCACGAACATAAAGTTCGAACTGCTTTGCTGCATCTTCGACGTTAAACTTGCCGTGGACAAAAGGCAACACAACATTTCCATCTTCATCTCTATCCACGTGATCATTCATTTGAAGCACATACTGCGTGTGGGTAATTCACAAAAGAACGTTAATGCAGTTCACCTTAAGATGTTCGCTCCGACGCTTAATAAAAAAACGGATCACGCTTCTCTAAAAACAGTATGCAGTTCACAAATTCTCGCCGTAAATTTGTTTCGTTTGAGATGCATGGGTTAAAACACAAAAAAAATGTATGCAGTTCAGTACATTCTAAAAACAAATTATAATACACTATTTACTGCAGTTCACTCGAGCAGAAAAAAAAGAAAAAAATAAGAAAAAAGAGAAATACCATGATAAACAAAGGGGACAGCAGAACGCGTTCGCCAGATCGATAAACCACGTTCATACGCTCGTCATTCTTCCAGTACCTGATGATATGATCCATCAATTCCGAGTCCATAAAACCACCTTTGGTGAAAGTTAAGAACATGTAGTCCACAGTCACGGTGTAGACTTCAATAGGATTCCTGTGCATGAAAAGCGCGCACCTGTACAAAAGAAACGGCGAAGGAGGGGGGTTAGTAGCACAAAAGCAAAAACACAGAAGAACATTACACACATTAAAAATAAAAAAATAGAAAAAACTAACAAAAAAAGAACTGACTCGCTGTATTTCTGCCTGAATTGTGTGCTCGTGATGAGTTGCAAGACTTTCCTCATCTCCGCAAGATTGCTGAATCTCGCAGGATTCAACTTCTGTACAGGAGATCGAAACTTTGATGGCTTCTGCACATGCCTCTTATTTGATAGAATTAGTGCCTCGCTGTCCGTCAGGCGTTCCATAGCTGCGCTCCTGGTCCTCCTAGGCACTGGTGGTGGCCTCTCAAAATCATCATCACTATCCTCATCATTCGGAGGGCTCACAGCTTTCTTCCCATGCTTGACATTGACAGGAGATTTCTCAAGAGCTTTTTCATTCGAAGTGCCGGTGCCACTCCTCAACCTCTTACACACAGGTTCTTTCACAACCTTAACAGGGGGTTCATCAAGGACAACTTTCTGAATAGTTGGAGTGTGAACCTGAGTTTCAAACAAGGAAATACCACCTTGGTGTGCGCCTTCGTCAAAGCCTGCACAAAAAAAATGGATGATGAGCAAAATGAAAAAGAATCATCAAGTTCCCTAAGGAAAAGTCATTTTAAACACGCGGATGGGGTTCTACTAAAAAGCTTAACAAAAGTAGTGGACCTCCCCTCTCTGTACCAATGAAGTTCACTTAATAAAAAAGGTGTGTGACTGAAAAAAAATGTAATAACCTTCTTTAAAAATTAAAAGTGATGTCAGGTCCAGACAGCAATGCGACGAGGTCAGCCAACTATAGAGCATCGCCTTCCTGATGTAGCCAATGTGCTCCTTCCCAAACTTGGCAATCGTTTCACCATCCCAGGTCTGCATGAATTGGAACATGTAAAATCCACAATCATGCCTGCAAAAGAAAACCAACACAAAACACATTACTAATGCAGTTCACAAAGTAATGAAAGTGCTACTGATGTTAGTAAAACAATGCAGCTCCATACACACAAGAAACCGAGGGAGAACAACCAATAACACATTAGTAATGCAGTTCGCTCAAGGGAAAAGGTGCTTCTAATTTAGTAAAAACAATGCAGCTCACTTACAACAAAAAAACTGAAGGAGGAAAAAGAAAAAAAGGAGAACAGGTAAAAACCCGTTTCCCTGTTGCGGGACATTAATATGAGTCAACGCAAAGCCGTCAAGGGTGAGAGGGTTCAACGGCTCATCGCAGCTTGTGCTGCCATCTTTCCAGACTTTTTTGATGTTCCTGACCATTTTCCTGAAGATAAGATTTACATTAGCGCTGTCGCCTTCGTTCAATGAGTCGAGAAGCTCAAAATGCTTCGCTCGCACATTCAAAGTGACCAAGCAGTAGTGGCCTATCGCGTCCTTCATTGTTGCGGGAGGAGGGTCAAATGTTGCAAACATAATCTGAAATAAAAAAAAAAGAATAAAACAAACCATATGAGAAAAAAATAGAAAAAACAGAAAACTTATTTTCAAGATGACGAAAAATGGTCAAGATGCGTCACCAAGTTTTTCTTGTCCACACGTTCCTCTGCGCTTGAAGAAAACATCTTTTTCAAAGCCCTATTTGTGGCACCGCCGTTCCAAATGGAATTCTGTAAAAAAGACAAAACCAGAGAGTTAATGAAAATGCTTATAGCACAAATAAAAATTGGACGAGGGGATAAAATATAAATTAATGAAAAATGCTTACACATAGGTTGTACGGGACAATCATCGTTTGAGATCCTTTGAACCTCTCAGCTAGCATAGAGACGCCAATGTTTGCGAGGCGCGTGCTCAGCGTTCCATACGACCAAAAAGATTCGCCAACCTGACCGATAGTAATATCACCAAACTCGTCCTTGAACGCAACTAGATGCCTTCACACAAGAAGAAAAAAGCCCAGCAAAAAGTGATAAGATGGGTGTCCCTGAAATAATAACATATTAAATAACCGGGGCGTAAGACAAAAAATGTCATACTTCTTCTTCTTGTCCCTCCTAGCCCTCGTAACAGCGTCATGTAACTCATTGTATCTTCTCATAAGAGCTGGATCAACCCTTGAAGGAGTAACAACAGGTAATTCCTCATCTGCATACAGAGTGGGAACGATATCAGATAATAAAACACACACGGTCCATTTCGCCTCCGGGAAAAGAACAAAAATAATGCAGTTCGCTTACCTTCGGTTTCAGAATAAACTTCCTGCGGCTGCTCATATACATCTTCGCTGAGCGTCAAGTGCTCCAGCCCGGCAATATCATCGTCAAGCAGCGCTTGATTGCTCATGTCCTGAGAGAGTCTTGGCTGTTCCTCTTCAGAATCAATCGAAACTGTCTCCGCTGGGACTTTGGTTGTATCGGCTGGGAAAGCCAGATTGCCAACAGATTGCTCAGGGGCGCGAGGGACGACACAAAATTTCTCAGGCACCTCATCGCCAACCAACAAAACAGTAGGCCCAACAACACCATCAATGCCAGCGGATGTCCCCGCATCGTCAAATCCGACTCTAGGAGTTCCTTCTGTCTCTTCTGCAACTTCAACTGTAACGCCAGGAGCTCCTTCTTTCTCTTCATGCTTATCACAATCGAGGATATCCTCCCTTCCTTCTCTCTCTTGTGCCTTATCAGCCTCAACAGGACACTCCCCTCCTTCTCTACCTTCTGCCTTATCAACCTCCACATCAGGATCCTCCCCTCCTCTCCCTTCCACATTATCATCCCCAATGTTGCGCTCCGCTTGGATTTCAACATTTAATCCGCAGTTCTGATGAGTTAAAAAATAAAACACATTACACAAAAAAGGTAGAATGTAGTTCACTAATAAAACGGACCATGAAGCTCCCATGAAAAATAAAAAATAAAACACAAAAATGCAAAAAATATCTATACTCACCAGGGAAGCGTCGTCGCCTTCCATCTCTTTATACTTGTCAGCCTCCTCGTCCTTGCCAGCGTCACCCTCAGCCTCCTTCCCATGTATCTCCACGTTTGATTCGGCATCCTAAAAAACATTAAATAAATAAATAAAACTATTATCCAAATCTGCAGTTCTACAACTAAAAAACCAACATCAGGTCATGCAGTCCACTGCTAAAAAAAGATGATGCTTCTTCTCTAAACAACAACTGGAGTGCACTACCACTACTGGTGCACGAAATACAAAAAAAGAGTTAAAAACTGCAGTTCGCTGCCACTGCTGGTGCAAAAAAATGATTGTTTGTTTTGGACACTACAAAAAATCAAACAATGAAGTTCACTGTAACAAAAAAAAAGGAAGAAATCAAACCTTGTCGATGACGACTTCGTCAATAGGATTGTCTTTCGCAGCTTCGTCGACAGGGGATAATGGCATGTCAAACAAATAATAAGAATCAACACCGTCCTGGTCCTGGTGGTCATCATCACGACAAGCGTTAGCCTTAGAAGATTCTCCTACACACTGCGAAAAGAACAAAAGGATGCAAAAAGCAAATAGTCAATGCCACAAACACACAGAAAAAATAGATAACAAATATGAGTAAAAAAACTGTTCACATATGGAAAAAAGACATACATCCACATCTGCGGGGTCGGGCAAAGAAGGCCGGACAACATCTTCATGTATGTTCATTTCCTTCACAATTGCATCAGCTTCCTGCTCATACGTAGCACACCTGTCATCCTGAGACTGCTTAAACTGAATGAATGAAGATCTGATATTCGTTACAGTCTGCTTAAGGAATTCAAGCTGCCCACGGTCAAAGTTATGAGCGGCCTCGATTTCTGCTTCAGAAGGGCCTTTGCCTTCAGGAAACAACCCGGCAATATTCCTCATCCTGGAACCGGATGTGGGAAATCACTAGTTATATTGATGACCCTATCGAGAAGCTCATCGACCTGAACAAATTTATTACGATCAGCAGAAGCATGGCCAGAAAAACCTCCAGCAGCCGCCCTAGCAAAACCACGACCCCGTCGAATTGGTGCCGCCCTAGCAAGAGGCTCACAAAACATTTCAGGCGCTTCGGCAACTGCAGTCCGCTTGTACACAATGTCAGCTTCCGCCTTCCACTGAAAAAATTAACAAAAAAAAAAGAGATGCAGTTCACAAAAAAAAGTACATAAGAGGTTCACATTTAGCATGCGCGAAAAAAAGGAATAAAAACAAAAACAAAGGATGGCTATGCACTCACCGGCAGCTTGCCAAACTTGTAAGAGTCCAGGTGTATCTTTCCCCTGACAATGATGTCGGCGTTGTGAATCTTCTTCAACTGCACATGGGACAGTATTGCGGCGCGTGGAGTGCGTTTATCCATAACCGATACTTTTCGAAGATTCAACGAATCCAGGTACATGAACAGGGGCACGATGGTGCAACCCTCAGTGCAGTTCTGCTTGCTCCCTTCCACTTGTACACAGCGGCCTGCAGCTCGTCGACAACAAGCTGACAAAACTCCATGCTAGCCATAGATGCAATATCCAAGTTTTCAACCATAGCAGCTACTCTGGACAACCGACTTGCGGGGCTGGGACAAAGCAAGCACTGGAAAACAATGAGAAAAAAACCCTTCACCATCTTATTAACCTTCGCAGGGTCCGCAGCCAGCGTGCGAAGTAAGATAAGCAGGTCCTTCGCATCTATGCTACGAGAACGGTTGAAACCGAGTTCATCCTTCAGATTAGTCAGTGAATCATCATGCCCGCTGGCAGCAGGCCTAGGAGCGGTGTGAGAACCCATAGGGAAGTCAAAAATGTGATGGACAGCCTCGCGATTGATTTCCAGAACCTTGTTTGGCCCGCGGTCCAATCTCATCGTGTCGGGGTCGATCTTTCCCATCAGCTTGCACATCAAAACACGAGAAACATTCTTCTCTAATTTCAGGTCAAAGACAATGCCAAAACCTGCTTGCCGCACCAAAGTTTTGTGCGCCTCACCCAGCAAAGCGACAACTTTGATTACGTTCGGAATGGACAGCCGAACAGTCTTGTTGAAACGCCATTCATGCGCAACATCATCTTCAGACCTCTTCCTCTTCGTACTCTTAGTAGTCTACAAAAAAAAGAATAAAAAATGCAGTTCACATCAGCAAACTCATGCCAAAACAACTTAAAAAACAGAAGAAAAAGTAAATAAACAGCGTATACCTTACTAACATCAACATCCTCCTCATCAGAATCACTGTCCAAAGCTTCTTCAGCTGCATTTTCCCGCGCAAGCTTAGATCGACGCTCAGAATCAACACCAGAGTGATCGTCCGTGCGTCTCCGCTTTCCTTGAATCCCACCCACATCAACCTCGGCGTAATTAGGTCTCTTTGAGTAGTCAACACGCGGGCTCCGGCGTGGAGAACTTAAACCTTGCTCTGTAACAGTGTTGAGTTTCCTCTTCACAGGATTCTTTGCGGAGGCAAACTTAGCAGACTTCTTTGAATCTGCAATCCTCCTTCCTATCTCCTTACCCTCCTCAAACTTTACTTGCTTCGCCCTATGAGCCTTCATGAAAGTATTACCGAGCGCAATCGCTTTCTGACTTCTCCTTTCAACATCGGCTGCAATCTGATCAGGGACCATCCAATCCTGTGTAACTGGCTCTGTGCCATCAACAGATTGCGACTGGGTTTCACTCAATTCAGGTGGAATGCTGCCCTGATCAGATGTACCGCCACCGACAACATCGGCTATGAAATAACGTGTAATCAAATAGTTAACACCACCACCCTGATACGTCCAAAAGGCATCACTATTTTATATTATAATTTATCCTTATTCATTGATATATTCCACGTTATGATGATGTTCTTATGTTGTTTTGGTCTATTTTACATAGTTTGCAACTTTCCGATGCCGAAACAGCAGACGCAGTATTCAGCAGGAAAAAGTGGATACTAAGTTGCTGAAGAAGAACACCTCCAAATTACCTGAAAATTGACGGGACGTGTTTTTCAGAAGAATAACGAAGACACGCAAAAGGGGAGTCAGAGGGGGGCCACAGGGTGCCCAGGCGGCCTGGGGGCGCCCCCCTGGCCGCGCCGGGGGGGGCGCCTGGACTCCCTGGCCCACCTCTGGCCGCCCCCTTTTGCATATATGCTCTCCGTCTCCCGAAAACCCTAGGCACGGGACTTTTTACGGAGTTCCGCCGCCGCTTTGAGGCGGAAACCTACAGAGAAGAAAAGGGCATCTCCGGCGGGCAGATTCCGCCGGGGAGATCACCTCCCGGAAGGGGAGATCGTCGCCATCGTCATCACCATCATCACGGGCATCATCGAGATCATCATCAACATCATCCCCAACACCAGCACCATCTCCATCTTCATCCAAATCTCATCTTTCCATCGCAACTCGTGTTGTAACTTGTACTACCTATCCTCTCTACTCCATCGGTGTTGATTACTACTTTGTGGTGAATGCTATTGAGTTTTGTTGGAGAAATATTATTATGTCCAGATTGTTTATCACCTATTTATCCCCTCTGATCATGATCTCTTTTATGTCTTGTCAGTAGTTACTTTAGTTCTTGAGGACATGGGGAAAGTCTTGTTGTTAGTAGTCATATGCTGTTGAAGTAATATGTGTTGTTTGATACTTAAGTTGTGTTGTCATTCTACTAGTGGTGTTGTGTGAGTCGAACACCCAACACTTCGCCTTATTAAGGACCTAGGGGAATGCATTGTGTATAAAGAATGCTTATGGTGGGTTGTCGGAGTGACAGAAACCTGAACCCCAGTTCGCACGCTTTTGCATAAGGGAATAATGGATCCTCGATCATATTGCTATGGTTAGGCTTTTGCCTTAAATTCTATCTTGTATTTGCGGATGCTTGCAAGGTGTTTAATCATAAGAGTGCATTCATCTTAGTCTAGAGAGTGCACTAGCATAGATCCACCCACCAACACTTATCAACACATAACATAGTATCGATACGGAATATGACGAAAGCACATGACTACCTCTCCCGTGTGTCCTCAAGAACGCTTTAGTCTTTATAAGTTCAGTTGCTAGGCCTCTCCTTTGCTAAGAAAGGATTGGGCCACTTGTTACTTTCAATACCTTTTACATTACTCGCCATTACATTCCTATTGCTTATATCGAGAAAACCCCTAAAAGTTATCTTTCAGTGCTTGCAGTAATTTCTTGCTCAGAATCTCTTATCAATACCTTCTGCTCCTCGTTGGGTTCGACACTCTTACTTATCGAAAACGCTGCAACAGATCCCTTACGGTTGAGGGTCATCAAGTACCATTTTCTGGCGCCGTTGCCGGGGAGCGTAGCGCTATTGGTAAAGTGAAACTGGTAAGAAAGTTTTTTATAATTCTGTTTTTTATTCTTATTGCTATCCTCTGTCCTTATGGATAACCCTATTATTGGAGCGTTGCTTGCGGGAAGACACCCCACACCTGTGGTGGTTGATCCTCCCCCTACTGAAATTGTGCCTTATAAAATACCAGCTGGCATTATCGATTATGTTTTGACTAATCGTTATGCAGGAGACAGACATCCCGGTGAACACTTGATGTATTTGTCACGACTATGTTCATTATTTAAGCTTGCAGGTGTATCGAGGGAGTTTGTCATGAGGAAATTGTTTGTCGTATGCCTTACAGATAAAGCTTCAGATTGGTATGGGCTTCTTGATAACCCACACTTGCTGGACTGGCAGGAGCTTATGTCTCTCTTTTATACTAATTTTTATCCTCTTCACGAAATTCATTGAGACAGGAATTATATCTATAACTTTAGGTCTCGTGACGGAGAAAGCATTGCTCAAGCTTGGGGGAGATTGAAGTCTCTAATGCTCAAATGCCCTATTCATAGGCTCCCCAAAGAGATCATACTTACAAATTTTTATGCCAGGCTTTCTCGTCAGGATAAGGAGATGCTGGATGCCTCCTCTAGTGGGGTGTTTCAGAAGAAGAGTGTTGAAGAAAGGTGGGATCTCCTTGAAAGAATCCAGAGGAATACCGAAGATTGGGAAATTGATAAAGGTATTGAACCAGCTATATATTATGAACATGATTATATTGAGAGCTATGTAGAAACTGATTACTTCAATACTTTTTGCTCTAAGATTGGTCTTGATTCCCACCTAGTGATTGACTTGTGTAAGAATTTTGCCTCTCATGTTGATTCTTTTAAAAAGAATAGAGACCAGCACCATGCACCTTTTAAAGAAAAACCTATTGATATTTATGTTGCTGAGCCTATTTTGCATGCAGTCATATATGAAAAGCCTCCTTTTCCCACGAGGATAAAGGAACACTCCCTTGTAACAGGCATAATAAACAAAAGTGAGAGAAGAGTTGATAAACCTGAGGACCAGATCAGGGTCGATCCTCGAGTTGCATTGATTAAAGACCTTGTTACTGATGATGTTTTGGATTCCAATATAACTTTTTGTGTTGTTTCCACTAACCTTGTCACAGCCAAGAACAAAGGCCCAATTTCAGGTACTCCGGTGGTATCTGTTAAAATAGGAGATCATAATTATTATGGGCTATGCGATTTGGGATCGAGTGCAAGTGCTATTCCTTATTCACTTTATGAAGAAATCATCGGTGAGATTTCCCCTTGTGAACTTGAAGAAGTTGATGTTACTATTCATCTTGCAAATAGATCAACTATCTCTCCTATCGGAATTGTGAGGGACGTTGAAGTCCTATGTGGAAAGGTAAAATACCCTACAGACTTTTTGGTACTTGGTTCAGCCAGGGACGATTTTTGTCCCATCATTTTTGGTAGACCTTTTCTTAGAACTTGTGGAGCTATAATAGATTGCAAGAAAGGTAAAGTTTCTGTTGAATTCAATGGTGAGCCATATGA
>LR738713.1:337521931-337541179 GCA_902687465.1 Secale cereale
TTCTGGATATGAAGAAGAGCGATTATTGGAAGTACTTCGTAAACACCGAGGCGCAATTGGCTACACCCTTGATGACCTTAAGGGGATTAGTCCATCTATCTGTCAACATACTATCAACCTTGAGCCCGATGCTAAACCAGTTGTTGATCATCAACGACAGTTGAACCCGAAGATGATGGATGTCGTGAGAACTGAGATTCTCAAGCTTCTAGCCGCAGGTATTATCTACCCTATAGCTGATAGTAAGTGGGTAAGTCCTGTACATTGTGTTCCTAAGAAAGGAGGTACAACTATGGTTCCTAATGATAAAAATGAACTAATACCTCAGAGAATTATTATTGGATATAGAATGTGTATTGATTACAGGAAGTTGAACAAGGCAACCAGGAAGGATCACTACCCGTTGCCATTCATCGACCAAATGCTTGAAAGGTTATCCAAAAATACCCACTTTTGTTATCTCGATGGTTATTCTGGCTTCTCTTAAATTCATGTTAACACTGTCGATCAAGAGAAGACCACTTTTACTTGTCCCTTTGGTACTTATGCTTACAGACGTATGCCTTTTGGTTTATGTAATGCCCCTTCTACTTTTCAAAGGTGTATGTCTGCTATCTTTCATGGTTTCTGCGGGGATATTATGGAAGTCTTCATGGACGATTTCTCCGTCTATGGAACTTCATTTGACCATTGTCTTCACAACCTTAATAAAGTTTTGCAGAGATGCGAGGAGACAAATTTGGTACTCAACTGGGAGAAGTGCCACTTTATGGTTAATGAAGGAATTGTTCTTGGTCACAAGATTTCTGAAAGGGGGAATTGAAGTGGACAAAGCCAAGATCGAAGCTATTGAAAGGATGCCCTATCCAAGGGACATCAAAGGTATTCGCAGTTTTCTCGGTCATGCAGGTTTTTATAGAAGGTTTATTAAAGACTTTTCTAAAACCTCTAGACCCCTCACTAACCTTCTCCAGAAGGATGTTCATTTTGTGTTTGATGAAAATTGTAAGGAAGCTTTTGAAGTTCTTAAGAAAGCTTTAATAACTGCTCCTATAGTACAACCACCTGACTGGAATTTACCTTTTGAGATTATGTGTGATGCAAGTGATTTTGCAGTTGGAGCTGTTTTAGGACAAAGGGTTGATAAGAAATTGAATGTTATACATTATGCTAGTAAGACCCTTGATAGTGCTCAAAGAAATTATGCTACTACTGAGAAGGAATTCTTAGCTGTAGTTTTTGCTTGTGATAAGTTTAGGCAGTACATTGTTGATTCCAAAGTTATTATTCATACTCATCATGCTGCCATTAAATATCTTATGACAAAGAAGGATGCTAAGCCAAGGCTTATCAGATGGGTACTCCTTCTTCAAGAATTTGATTTACAGATTGTTGATAGGAAAGGGGAAGACAATCCGGTAGCGGACAATCTTTCAAGAATGGAAGATATACCGCATGACCCCATCCCAGTTAACGATAGTTTTCCAGACGAGCAACTTGCCATTGTAAAAGTACAACCTCTCTCCGATCCTTGGTATGCAGATTATGCTAATTTTATTGTTGCAAAGTATATGCCTCCAGGTCTAACATTTCAGCAAAGGAAGAAGTTCTTTCATGATTTGAGGCACTACTTTTGGGATGACCCACATCTTTTCAAAGAAGGTCCCGACGGGATCGTGAGAAGATGCATTCTGGAACATGAGCAGAAGGACATTCTCCGACGGTGTCATGATAGTCCCTATGAAGGACATCACGCCGGTGAGAATACTGCACATAAGGTTCTTCAATCAGGTTTTTATTGGCCTACTCTCTTTAAAGATGCTAGAAATTATGTTTTAGCTTGTGATAAATGTCAGAGAGTTGGTAACATTAGTAGAAGGAATGAGATGCCTATGAATTACTCACTAGTGATTGAACCTTTCGATTGTTGGGGTTTTCATTTTATGGGTCCTTTTCCTTCTTCGCACAAGTACACTCACATTTTAGTAGCTGTTGATTATGTGACCAAGTGGGTCGAAGCAATCCCCACTGAAAGTGCTGACCACAAAACATCCCTGAAAATGCTTAAGGATGTAATATTTCCTAGGTTTGGTGTACCAAGGTACCTCATGACCGATGGAGGATCACACTTCACGCACGGAGCTTTTAGAAAAGCTTTGGCTAAATACGATGTTAATCATAGAATTGCTTCACCTTATCATCCTCAAACTAGTGGGCAAGTTGAGCTCACCAATAGAGAGATTAAGTTGATCTTGCTGAAAACAGTAAACAGAAATAGGAAGGATTGGTCAAATAAATTGGGAGATGCTTTGTGGGCATATAGAACTGCTTACAAAAACCCCATGGGTATGTCCCCATATAAGATGGTATATGGCAAGGCTTGCCATCTGCCATTAGAACTAGAGCACAAAGCTTTCTGGGCTGTTAGAGAGCTTAACGCTGACCCAAAACTAGCTGGTGAGAAGCGTCTCATGAACTTGACTTCTCTAGATGAATGGAGAAGTGAAGCTTACGAGAGCGCTAAAATGTTCAAAGAAAAGGTAAAAAGGTGGCATGATAGGAAGATTCTGAAACGTGAATTTAATGTTGGTGATAAAGTTTTGTTGTTTAGATCCCGTTTCAGGTTTTCTCCAGGTAAACTACTTTCCAGGTGGGAAGGACCATTTCATATAGAAGAAGTTTATCGGTCCGGTGCAATTAAGATTAATAATTTTGAAGGCACCAAACCTCAAGTTGTGAATGGGCAAAGACTTAAGCATTACATAGCAGGAGACCCTGTCGATGTTGATGTGAATATAATATACACAACAACCCACGAAGAACATGTTGCAGCCCTGTTTCAGACGCCAGCATAAGCAGAATAAAGAAAAGGTACGTAGTACGGTAAGAAAACACCGCAAAACATCATAAAAGTTCTGTATTACGCGTTTTTGAAAAATTAGTAAAATTCCGAGTCGAAGTGGAGCCGGAGACGACCACCAGGGAGTCCAGGCGCCCCCCTGGCGCGCCCCCCCTGGGCCGCGCCGGCAGGCCGCCTGGGCACCCTGGTGCCCGTCTCCGACCCCGCTTTGATCCGTTACCTTCCTTTATGTGCATAAATTTTTCCTATATATTTGCCCGGGTTGTTCCGGCAACGTATCTTGCGATTTCGCGTGTTTTCTCTTCGATCTGTTTCTGCCAGGAAATCTTTCAGCTAAATTTAGGTGCCATGGCTTCTCCAAGTTCCCCCAAGGACACGTTCGTCGTCAACGTCATCAACCCTTACCTCGCTGAGGTGAAGAAGCATCCTCAGGTGGTTCAGGTGAAGGAAGGCGTCCTTCATCAAGAAGATCTGAAGGGACCTATCAAGGAGGGGAGCATCCAGGCCAGGCTGGAAGAAGTGGAGCAGGAAGTCTTCGAGTACAAGAAGATGACCGAGCGTGGTGTCGAAGCTAACTTTGACATCACCAACGAGCTGAAGAACTACTTTCTGAAGGAGATGAAGGAGATGTGGGAAAGAATCGCCGCGGCTGAAGACAGAATCATAGAACTCTAGGGGCAAATTAATGATCTATCTAACCAGAACTGTGAGTATGAATTAAGATTTATGCGCATGAGTTTGGGTGCTGAATGCAGGATTTAGGAGATGAGCCTCTCGCAAGAGACTTTAGCAAGATATCCATGGAAGCGTTTCGCCAAGGACTACGTGATTAACGCCAGCAAATATGGGAGAAATCTCCGTGGGTAATGGCATTCCCTTGGCTTGTTCCAAGCTTGGGGGAGTGCCCGGTATCTTTATCTTTCACCTTGTGTCTTGCAGGAGTCAAGTAGAGTCGTATCATGTCTAGGGAAGTTATTATATGAGATAGGTGTGTGCATTGAGGTCTATCGCCCCCTTGGTGAAGAATTGTATCCGTGAGTGTGGAGTCATCTATGATGGAATATTAATGAGAAGTTTATCGGTTCCTTTTTGCTGCACTCGGTATTCTCTTCATGCGATCGACCTTATATGATGATTCTTATGGGGAGTATTGACCTTATGTCAGGTATGGCTATGAAACTTTATTTAATCTTGGCAAACATAGATTTGGTCATAACAACAAGCATGATTCTCTTAGAGTATCAACATAGCCAAAACCTTTATGTTATTATACTTGAAGTGTTATGTTGACAAGGAAGACAACTTGATGTGTTATGCTTATTTCAATGTTCATGCTTTATATTGCTTTGCATCTTAGTCATCATCGATTGTCTGCTCTCTCAAAACCTTTGCTAGCCTAACTCTGTACTAAGCGGAATTCTGCTTGTGCATCCATGCCCTTAAGCCAATACCTTCCATATGAGTCCACCATACCTACCTACTCGTGGTACTACACTACCACCTCCTAAAAGTATATAATTTATGTGTTATCCTTAAATGTTCAAATTCTTTTATTTTGTGCATCTGCTTTAGCTCATGAGGAAGTAGTAGCTAATTCATGACCTTTTTGAGTTGGACAAGCTTCACCCCGGGATTGCATGTATAATGTGCAAACCCATAATACGAACAGGAACTGGCATTGAGTGCGCCCGGCTTAAAAAAAATATAACAAACAAACCCTCCTTCACGCTTTGTTCATGAGAAATCAGAAAACTTTGGCAGTGATAAACAAAGGAGAATAAGAGGATGTTATCGTCCTCATACGGGAGCCGTTCCTCGAAACTTGTCCAGTTCAAGAGGCAATTGAGTTATCTATTAGCATTCGTTGACAAATCATGCACCTCTCAAAAACTTGTTTTCATTTTGTTTGATTTGAGGATAGCACATGAGTTTTCCCTACTACCCTAGAGCAGGGCCTATCTTTTAGTTTTAAGTTGAGTCAGTTATTCCTACTTCCTTCTATTTCTCAAGGAGAGCAGACATTTGATGTTGATAAGGATACATGCATATAAAGCTGCATTAAGATTTGTCATACCATATCCTTGTTGACATTATCATTTGATAAGCAAGTTGTTTGTCATGCCCAGCTAAGACAAATATCTTCCTTTGTGTTAACACTTTCACTTCTTGCTTATTAACTTGTTATTTCAAAAAGCTTCAATTAATCCCATCAAAGGCAAAAGTTAAAATTATTTGTTGTTCCTTGACCAAAGGACATGTTTGCTATGATATAATGAGTTTCTATTGGTCCTACCTTCGAATATAAGTGTTGACACTTTTTCATAAGAGCCTTATGAGTTGAAGATTGCTGCTGAGGATATTTGAGTTGGTGAAGAGACTATGATGCTTCTTGTCCGTATTCTATTTATCGACACTTCACTCTCTAAACTTGTGGACAGGTTTACCGAGTTCATTTTCGCTTGGGGACAAGCGAGGTCTAAGCTTGGGGGTGTTGATACGTCCAAAATGCATCACTATTTTATATTATAATTTATCCTTATTCATTGATATATTCCACGTTATGATGATGTTCTTATGTTGTTTTGGTCTATTTTACACAGTTTGCAACTTTCTGATGCCGAAACAGCAGACGCAGGATTCAGCAGGAAACTAAGTTGCTGAAGAAGAACACCTCCAAATTACCTAAAAATTGACGGGACGTGTTTTTCAGAAGAATAACGAAGACACGCAAAAGGGGAGTCAGAGGGGGGCCACACGGTGCCCAGGCGGCCTGGGGGCGCCCCCCCTGGCCGCGCCGGGGGGGGGGGCGCCTGGACTCCCTGGCCCACCTCTGGCCACCCCCTTTTGCATATATGCTCTCCGTCTCCCGAAAACCCTAGGCACGGGACTTTTTACGGAGTTCCGCCGCCGCTTCGAGGTGGAAACCTACAGAGAAGAAAAGGGCATCTCCGGCGGGCAGATTCCGCCGGGGAGATCACCTCCCGGAAGGGGAGATCGTCGCCATCGTCATCACCATCATCACGGGCATCATCGAGATCATCATCAACATCATCCCCAACACCAGCACCATCTCCATCTTCATCCAAATCTCATCTTTCCATCGCAACTCGTGTTGTAACTTGTACTACCTATCCTCTCTACTCCATCGGTGTTGATTACTACTTTGTGGTGAATGCTATTGAGTTTTGTTGGAGAAATATTATTATGTCCAGATTGTTTATCACCTATTTATCCCCTCTGATCATGATCTCCTTTATGTCTTGTGAGTAGTTACTTTAGTTCTTGAGGACATGGGGAAAGTCTTGTTGTTAGTAGTCATATGCTGTTGAAGTAATATGTGTTGTTTGATACTTAAGTTGTGTTGTCATTCTACTAGTGGTGTTGTGTGAGTCGAACACCCAACACTTCGCCTTATTAAGGACCTAGGGGAATGCATTGTGTATAAAGAATGCTTATGGTGGGTTGCCGGAGTGACAGAAACCTGAACCCCAGTTCGCACGCTTTTGCATAAGGGAATAATGGATCCTCGATCGTATTGCTATGGTTAGGCTTTTGCCTTAAATTATATCTTGTATTTGCGGATGCTTGCAAGGTGTTTAATCATAAGAGTGCATTCATCTTAGTCTAGAGAGTGCACTAGCATAGATCCACCCACCAACACTTATCAACACATAACATAGTATCGATACGGAATATGACGAAAGCACATGACTACCTCTCCCGTGTGTCCTCAAGAACGCTTTAGTCTTTATAAGTTCAGTTGCTAGGCCTCTCCTTTGCAAAGAAAGGATTGGGCCACTTGTTACTTTCAATACCTTTTACATTACTCGCCATTACATTCCTATTGCTTATATCGAGAAAACCCCTAAAAGTTATCTTTCAGTGCTTGCAGTAATTTCTTGCTCAGAATCTCTTATCAATACCTTCTGCTCCTCGTTGGGTTCGACACTCTTACTTATCGAAAACGCTGCAACAGATCCCTTACGGTTGAGGGTCATCACACCCCCAGACCCACCAGGAGATAAAACTGTGGGTGAAAAAACATAAGAAAGATATGTGTGTGAGAGGGAGACCTAAACTTAATGCAGCTCATATCAACTTGGAAACACAAAAATGTAGAAATGCAGTGCTCTTTTCCAGCAGTTTATGTTTAACAATTAAAACATAACAGTAAACCTATAAATGCAGTTCATGTCGCTTGAATATATATATTGACGCGTGTCTGAAAGTGGACATTGGTAAAGGGATATATGATGCAGTGCACTAATTCGTTAAGTGACCAATTGACCGCATATAAAAAAGAAGTGCGCTTAGATATACGAAACAAAACAAATTCATGCAGTTCTATGAGAGGCAAAAACTAAAACTTAATGCAGCTCATATCAATTTGGCAACCGCATAGTGGATAGACAAAAAAAATACAAAGCAATGTCCAAAATGCAGTGCTCTTTTAGCAGTTTATGTTTAACAATTAAAACATAACAAGTAACTTAATGTCCTTTCAAAAAAGTAAAAACAATTAACTTGAGGCAGTTCATATCAGTTTGCCACATGTCTGAAAAAATGGGCCTTGCTAAAAAGGAATCTAAGATGCAGTGCACTATTTCGTTCAAAAAAAAGAAGTAAATTGACCCTGAATGAAAAATGCAGTTCACTTTGATGTAGTTACCAGATGGGGAAGCCGTTCTAACTGGTGACGCATCAATTGGGGAGGAAGAAGCCATGTTGTGCCTCCAATCAGCAAGGGATAATAATTAAACCCTAGACAGCAAACCCCAAAAGCAGGCAGAGAAAAACTTTCAATCCATAGGGCGTTGCAATTTCAAGCATACAAAACAACCTTAAGAAGAGAATGCTGGCTCGAAAAATAACCCTAGCACAAGATCTGGAACGGATTGGGGCGATTTGGGGCTCACCGTGGGACGATGTGACGGCCGGACGAGGCGGGTGCGGACGGCCACGGCGGAGGAAGCGCCCTACGGACGGCGGCGGTTGCGGGCGTCGACGCTGCCCACCACGAGAGAGCCCCTACGGACGGCGGCGGCTGCGGGCGTCGTCGCTCTCCACCACGAGAGCATGAGGGCGGGGGGATTTCTGTGCGGGCGCGGGGGAGAGGAAACGGAAGGGGGCAAGGGGGGCTACAAGAGAAGTAGAAGAAAAAAGAGAGACTTAATGAATAAAAGACCAACAGGCCCACATGTCATAGACAAAAAATAAAAAAACGTCTCGGTGTTGTAACACGATGCAGTTCGCTTACGGAAAACGACTCGGCTTCTGAAGCGATGCAGTTCGCTTACGGAAAACGACTCGGCTTCTGAAGCGATGCAGTTCGCTTACGGAAAACGATTCCGCTTCTGAAGCGATGCAGTTCGCTTACGGGAAACGATTCGGTTCGCCTGCCCTAAAATAAATGCGCCCACTATCGCCCGAAGCGGCCACGATCATCACGAACCCACGATCGCCAACACGGTCGGGGGACGAGATCGTGGCCTCGGCAGAAGTTGCTGCCGCTCCGCTTTAAATCCCGCGCTCCATCAACCAGACCGTCCGCACAAACACACGACGCTGCCCCTTCCTCCTCCTCCTCCTCCTCTTTGCAGCAATGGGGTTCACTAGGACCTACGACGACGTGCAAGCGCACGGGAAGACGAAGCTGAAGGTGATCTACACCACCGACGTCGACGCCATGGCGACGTACGTCGAAGAGTATAAGACAGTTCTCCAGCGGCGCCGCCAGAAGATCGTCGGCATCGACGTGGAGTACACACCCAACAAGAGCAGAGCGGCCCTGGTTCAACTATCCATCGGCAAGTACCACCCAGTGCTTCTTTTCCAGGTATGTGGTACATTGGGCGAGAGATGCATCCCCTTCGACAGGTTCCTCGGCGACCCAAGGTAAGCAATTCTCTCTGCCGAGTGTGTGTTGCAGTTCTATATGCCTATGTATGCAGTTCCGAAAGGTATAACTTGCGGTTCACTTTCCTTAGGTTCGTGTTCGCTGGCTTCGCCATCGAGCAGGACAAGGAGAAGCTCTCACGCTGCAACCTCCACATCCCCAACTTCGTCGACATCCAGACGAACTGGAGGGTGCCTGATGGAACGAAGCCACTGGACTCGCTTGGCGATGTAGCTGCTGCCATCATCGACGACGAGTACGCAGACATGAAGACGAAGATGTCAGACCACGACCACAGCCTGTGGACTTCGATTCTCAGCACGAGGCACATCGAGTATGCTGCCAAGGACGCATACACTGCGTTCGAGGTATGGAACCGAATCACCACGATGAAGAAAGGCCTCGCGCATGCTGAAACAGAGAAGACCAGGAAGCGCCTGAGGTCATCCTGGAGGGTGGGGGCAAGGGGGGATCAACTTCCACCTCCAACTCCAACGGGTGGAACTGGTGAAGCAGGCCAGATGCTGAAAGCCAAGGATTCCTGTCGCAAGTGCTCGATTAGTTTTCTTCTGCGTATGTAGATTAGTTTGCTTTCGTTGTAGTTTGCTTTGGGACAATGTTTGCTTATGTTGCGTTAGTTTGCTTGATGATGTACTTTGTTAATTATGAGCGCAGAACCTTGGTTTATATCTATCAACAATATGCAGTTCTCAGTAGTCTGTTTTCAGTGTGTATATTGCTTCAAACAGCTGCTGTAGCTAGGATACACATAAAAAACAATCTATAAAAGCAGTTCACATAGAGTATTCTTTCACAAAACTGTTGCTATTATAATGGTTGATGCAGTCCTCTTTTATTAAAAAAAACTCTAGTTCCGTATGTGGATTAAAAAAAAGCTCGGTGGGGGTTTCCAGTATGTATGTTCTTCAACTGCTGCTGCTGATAGGATGCACATGAAAAACTGTATGTCAAAAAGCAGTTCAGTTATACTCAGAATTCTTATAGGAAAATACACTAGAAGCCACACAAAAATGTCAAATTATTACAACAAAAATGTCTCATGCTGCTGGTGCTCAAGCACGACTGATCTAAAGCAAATTTAACTTGATTTCCAAACACTTTGCATGCCTATAAAACATAGCCATGACAACATCCCCAGCCTGAAGACCAGCTTCCTCCACAAATTCCTTCCAGCCATCTTTGAGAACCAAACAATCATCAAAGCCAACAGAATACATAACATCAACATCATGATATCCATTCTTGCTAACCAAGACCAAATTAACACAGCTTTCTGTTACCCTGACTAGACCAGAAGGGAATTTCTGCAAGCAAAACAACAAGAACAGAAAAAATAAGAACAAATAAGAAAAAGATTACAATCTTCAGAAACTAAATTGCTGCTACAATCTTCATAAAAAAATATTGATGTCAACACATAATAATATTGACTGGACAAAATTGTTGCTGCTCCTACAATGTTCATAATAAAACTACTATGTGAAAAGCAGTTCACTTATACTTAGTGAAAATGTTTCTTCAGAAACTAAATAATGCTACAAAAATTCAGATAGTGTTAACTACAAACAACACATGAAAAAGAATATGCGAGAAATACATACCCATGAATCACTGACATCATCGTCAGTCATCTGATGGACGAATGGAGCACGAAATCCAATACCTGAAGAATAGAGAAGGGAACAGAGCGCGCTGTGCCGCTGCCTCTGGTTCAGAACCAAACCTTCAGAAAAAACGCATGTCTCCAGCATGGGCTCCAACCTTGCCAGGCAGCCGCACGCGCAATCCATTGCCAGCCGAAAAACAGATCTGGTTGGGAGAAAAACAGATCGAGGAAGAGTGGCGCCGCCAGGGATAAGGTGAGATGGGAGCCGCCAGGGATAAGGTGGGAGGGGAGCCAATTGACCCACCAATATATATATATATATATATATATATATATATATATATATATATATATATATATATATATATATATATATATATATATATATATATATATATATGTAAAGACACAACACAAAAAAACGACAAATAAAGCAGTGCGGTTACATAACAATGTGCATTTCGCATTGCATATTACTGCAGTCCACCGCGCTTGACCAAGCAAAAAAACTTATCAAACTAGTGCCCCACACCCCCGTGGCTGTAATGCAGTTCATACAGGCTCGCATTGCATATTAATGCAGTTCGCCGCGCTACAAAAATTCACCGCGCATTGCATATTACTGCAGTTCACCGCGCATTGCATATTACTGCAGCCACCGCTCTTGACCACGATTCGCAGACGAAAAAACATAGCCTGCAATGCAGTTCTAACAACTATATAATGCAAAACAATCTCAAAAAACATCTTGAGTAACGACCAGAGCCAGTGCCGCCCGCAAAAAACATGGACAAAAAGTTAAATTCTTCAAAATTAACAACTTAATCCGCTCCAATTCATACAGATAGGATCAAAGGCAGCACATAATTGCCGAAAACAACAGAAAATTACATACAAAACGCAACAATTTCGATCCGGACGGGGAAGGACAGAGAACTGACGTTTTTGCGCTAGAACAGAGAGATACTCGATAATTATACTAAAATTTCAATCCTATTAGCAAATTAATCTGTCGCGGAATAACGCAAACATCAACGGAAATTGGTAACACACTAGGACCACGCTATAAAATCGAATACAAACAGCCAGCAGCAGGATGCGAAACTCAGTGTTCTCCTGCACGAGCGGAAGAACGGACGCAGATCTGCCAAATCAAACGATTTCCATCGTTTTCTCGCTTAATTCAGTGTTTAACCACGTATTACATCAGCGCACACACAAATAAACCAATAGAAATTGATCAAACTAGCCAGAAACGCTGCTCCATGAAGGTTTCCTGCTGCCCCTCTATGTGGTTCGCAACAGAAGAAGGAAGCAGTGCGCATAGCTTTCCAATGCAGTTTTTCAATGCAGTTCGGAAGTGTTATGAGAATATTATTCTCATAATGTTATGAGAATAGACCGGCTGTATATATATATATATATATATATATATATATATATATATATATATATATATATATATATATATATATATATATATATATCTTGTTCAATTAATGCATATACATATTGGCAATGGGTGGAAGGCTTGGCCTTCTGCTTGGTGTTTTGTTCCAGTCATGCCACATTAGGACCCGGTAAACCGGTGTTATGTTCCTTGATTTTGCGTTCCTAACACGGTTGGGGTTTATGGGCCCCCCTTGATAATTCACACTGCTTAAAGCTTTTCCAACAAGGCCCAACATTGGTACTCCATTTGCCTAACAACTAAAATTTGCATAGGGACTAGCTACCCCGAGGACTTGATTAACAACCCCGGGCCAGTGCTCCTCATGAGTGTTGGTCCAAACTAGAGCCACTTGCGGTGCCACCCAGTTCTCTGGGGTCTTCGGTTGCTGTACGTAGTGCTCATCCGGTCGTGGCCTGAGACTAGATGCGCGCGGCTACTATCAGGGTGTCGGCACTCCGGGAGTTCTTGCTGGATTAGTTTTACCTTTGTCAAAATATCTTGAGCACGGGATTCCGAGAATACTCGGGCCTTCCCACTTTGGAGTTGCGACTCCGTAGATCGTGAGCTTGTGATGGGCTAAGTTGGGACACCCCTGCAGGGTTTTGAACTTTCAAAAGTCGTGCCTGTAGTTATGTGGCAGATGGGAATTTGTTAATATCCGGTTGTAGATAACTTGACACCATATCCTTAAGAATACACTACCTGTTTGAGTAACCGTGATGGTCTCTTTCCGAAGGGCTTCGGGAAGTGAACACGGTGGGGTTATGTATGAACATGAGTAGCTAGGATCACTTCTTGATCAACTTGGCGACCATTGGCACATATTCTCATCTCGCTCTGAACTCGTAAGCTAGTTGCTTAGTGCTTGCTGCAAACACTTTATTGCCCTTCCACACCTAAGGCTTTGTTAGTTTTGATACCCGAGAATGGGATTGATGAGTCCTTGTAACTCACAGATTACAAAACACACCAGATGCAGGTACAGCCGAGACCGTTGCAGGAGATGGATCAGAACTTCACTGGGAGTTCGATGAAGAGCGTGGTCGTTTCTATGTTACTTACCCCGGCGATCAGTAGTGGTTCCTACTAGGAGTGATCCGGCTTGTGTTTGTGGTATATTTCTCGTTTGGATTTCGTCCGTAGTCGGACCCTGTGTTATTTGGATGAATGTATGCTATTGTATTCATTGTGTGACGTGGCAAGTGTAAGCCAACTATTTTACTCTTTCATCCCTGAACTTTTACATGAGTTGTGCAAAGATACCACGCTTGCAATTATTCCAGAATGCGCTTATGTCTCTAAGCTGTGCCTCGACACGTAGGAGATATAGTCGCATCCTGGGCATTACACTTCACTGGCCCACCCTACTCCCTCCGCTGGCCTGGCCGTCCCTCTACCCACCCGCACCTCCTGTTATTCTCCTGTGACGGCAGCCTCACGCCGCAGCCGAACTAGTCAACTGTCATACTCTCCTCAGCGTGGGTATCCACTGTTGTGTCTTCGCCGTTTCCGGGTCGTTCCATTCCTAGACCTCACTGTCATCCACCGCGTTGGTGCTCTAGGGGCGGCGTGCTCAACATTCAAGAAACGATGGCCATTGGAATAGGGATGTACGTGGAGAGGCTGACAGTAAGGACCCCCATGGTCCATGGCTGCACGCAAGCAACTACCTCCTTATTACGCGAAAAAATGATTCCTCCCACTGACATCTAGGGCGCATCGGTTCCTAGGCTGACCCGTGGGCCTAGTAAGTTGACGTGTACATAGGGCTTTGTCAACTTAGTGAACAAATGATTCCAGCTCTAGTGACCGTAGGATGTCCATCCAACGGCCATAGTGCTTCTTCAACCTCTAGTCTTCTTGCTCCAGCCGCCCAAACCAGCGCCGATCTTGCCACCTGCTCCTACCTCACGTGGCCGGCTCTGCTGCCGCGCAGGCCTCACCGCCCCAACCTACTCCAACCTCTGGCCAGGCCATCCCTCTACTCGCCCACAACCCTTGTTATTCTGCGGTGACGGCAGCCTCACACCGCAGCCGAACAAGTCAACCCTTGTACTCCGCTTCGCATGGGAATCCAATGCTATGTTTTGCCCGGCTCCGCATCGTCCCCTTCCTAGGCCTCACCGTCGTCCACCGCCTTGGTGCTCTTGGCGTGGTGTGGTCAACGTGGTCAAGGAACGACTTCCATCGGAAGAGGACAGTACATGGAGAGGCTGACAGCTGGGTCCCCGGCCACAGCAAGGAAGTGCCTCTTATTACGCGTAAAATAATGATTCGTCCACCTGAAAGCACGGACCCACTAGACAGGCCACCGTATTTCATGAAAAAAAACATTTCCCCCCTGACTGCTGGGACCCACCAGCTACATCTTCGCACGCAAGGAAGTGTGTCCATATTATGGACAAAAAAATATGATTCTCCCCCTAACAGCTGGGACCCACCAGCTATATCTTCACACGCAAGGAAGTGCCTCCTTAACTCCCTGACAACTAGGACCCACCCGATCGAACTGTACATAGGGTTGTCTGTCTGGTCGAATGTGTACGTACATACTGGTTGATCGGTCTGTCTGTAGGCTGCAGCGATGGACCATGGCCAAGTAAGGAAGGGCACGTGTCGCAGTAGAGGCGCAGACGTAGCATGTCACGTAGTCCCGTCAATATCGTGTACACGTATGTACAACCAGGGTGTAAGAAAGTAAATATGGCCACATATGTACATACAGATGGGGTCTTGAACGCCTCCTCACGCATACGTACGGCCAGGGCTCGTGTACATGTAGAGGCAGCGGAGAGCAGCGACGAAGTCATGTTCATCGGCAGCCAACCAGCTGAGTCGAAACGGAGAAGCTGCATCGTTTTCATCGGGAGGCAACGGAATGCGTCCGATTCATCGGGAGCCAACCAGCTTGGATGGAACAGCCGAAATGAGGCCTGGCATACCGCACAACAGAGGAAACAGCCTTCTGTTCGACCGACTACGGTCGAAACAGGATCCTGTTCACCGGGAGGGGTCTGGCGTCCCGCAAAACGAAGGAAACAGACTTCTCTTCAAGCTCCTATGGTCAAACGGGGTCCTATTGATCGGGAGTGGTCTGGCGTATCGCAAAACAGAGGGAACAGACTTCTCTTCGACCTCCTACGGTTGAAACAGGGATCCTGTTCATCGGGAGGGGTGTGGCGTACCGCAAAACAGGACTCCACGAGCTATTGTTCATCCACCGTCGACCTCCTCCAGCCTCCACCTACGATTGTTCATCCACGATGTCTCCCTCCTGCCTCCACCAGCTACAGTTCATCCACGGGCTCCTGTTCAATCAGCCCTCCATGGGCTACTGTTCATTCAGCCCTCCACCGGCTACTGTTCGACCAGCCCTCCACGGGGTCCTGTTCATACACCCCCATGTGGCTCGATTGGGGTCATGTTCATCAAGTGGCAACGGCCTTTAGCTAGCTACTACCACGGGGTCCTGTTCATCCAACCCCCACCGGAAACTGTTCATCCAACCCCCAAGAATGCTCACTGTTCATCAAGAGGCTGTCGGTTCGATCAGCTTCAGTTAGCAGCAGTAGTGAAGGAATCGCTCAATCGGGTTTAGTTAACAGCCAGATCGATCGGTCGCTTGGGTTCAGTAACGCGTAGCCTGCAGTACAATCGCTCGGGTTCAGTTAGAGCCCAACGCCTCGCACCCACGCACGTATGTGTACGAGAGAAACACGCAATCCCTCTGTGCATCGCTCGGCCCTGACCACCCACTGTAACCGGGAACTCCCCGATACTTTCCTCGCCCTTGCTTCTACCACTATTTTTTCCGTCATGGACGGCCCAAAGAATGTCATTCAGCTGTGTCTCCGGCCGGCCCAGGACGAAAAGCCCATTTTCTATCATGACTTTTTGTCATAGAAGTAGGAGCCCACCACATCTATGATGATACCGGTTTTTGTCACAATTATCATCATAGAAGTGTCATAAGCATGACATAAATTTTTTTGTTCATCCCAAAATGTCACGGATGTGTCTTTTTGTAGTGCAATGAGTTGTAATTTTTTGAGTTGTAAGTAAATAAAAGTGTGATGATCATCATTATTAGGGCATTGTCCCATGTGAGGTAATTTTTTTAAAGAAGGCCAAATGAGCTCCAAAAAAGAGAGGCCAAAGTGCCCAACAAAAAGACAAAGACAGAAGGGACAATGTTACTATCCTTTTCCACACTTGTGCTTCAAAGTAGCACCATGTTCTTCATGATAGAGAGTCTCTTATGTTATCACTTTCATATATTAATAGTGGGAATTTTTCATTATAGAACTTGGCTTGTATATTCCAATGATGGGCTTCCTCAAATGCCCGAGGTCTTCATAAGCAAGCAAGTTGGATGCACACCCCCTTAGTTTTCTATTGAGCTTTCATACACTTATAGCTCTAGTGCATCCGTTGCATGGCAATCCCTACCCACTCACACTGATATCATTGATGTACATATCCATAGTCCATTAGTTTGCCTAGTTGATGTGAGATTTTCTCCCTTCTTTTTTCTCTAGTACCACATTCTATTCCATTTATAGTGTTATATCCATGGCTCACGCTCATGTATTGCGTGAAGAGTTGAAAAATCTGAAGGGCATTAAAAAGTATGAAACAATTGCTTGGCAAACACCGGGGTAGTACATGATTTATAATTTGTGTTGAGAAGAAGGATCATAACAAGACTATATGATTTCGTAGGGATAACTTTCTTTAGCCATGATATTTTGAAAAGTCATGATTGCTTTTCAGTATGCTTGAAGTATTATTGTTTTTATGTCAATATTAAACTTTTCTTTTGAATCTTATGGATCTAAATATTCATGCCACGTAAAAGAAAGATTACATGATAAACATGTTAGGTAGCATTCCGCATCAAGAATTATGTTTTTTTATCATTTACCTACTCGAGGATGAGTAGGAATTAAGCTTGGGGATGCTTGATACATCTCCAACATATCTATATTTTTTATTGTTCCATGCTATTATATTATCAATCTTGGATGATTATATGCACTATCATGCAATTTTATATCATTTTTGGGGATTAAGTTATTAACCTAGTGCCCAGTGCGAGTTGATGTTTTTTCTTGTTTTTTTCTTTACATAAAATCAATAGCAACAGTGTCCAAATGGAACAAAACTTTTTGATGATTTTTCTTGGACCACAAGACACCTAGGAAGCTTCGAGAAGAGACTTGAAAGGCCACGGGGTGGACACAAGCTCATAGGACGCGCCCCAAAGGGGGCGCCCCTAGGATTGTGGGCCCACGGGAGTCCTCCAACCCTAATTCTTCTTCTATAAATTCCCAAATATTTCCCGAAGACCACATGGCACACCAAAAATACTTTTCCGCCACCGCAAGTTTCTGTCATCGTTATATCCCATCTAGGGACCTTTTCTGGTACTCTATCGGAGGGGGATTCGATTACGGAGGGCATCTACATCAACATTGTTGCCCTTTCGATGATGCGTGAGTAGTTTACCACAGACCTACGGGTCGATAGCTAGTATCTAGATGACTTCTTCTCTCTATCTTTTATCTTCAATACAATGTTCTCCTTGATGTTCTTCGAGATCTGTTCGATGTAATATTGTTTTACGGTGTGTTTGTTGAGATCCGATGAATTGTGGGTTAATGATCAAATTATCTATGAATATTTTTTGAGTCTTCTCTGAACACTTTTATGCATGATTGTTATAGCTTTGTATTTCTGTGCGATCTATTGATTTGGTTTGGCCAACTAGATTAATTTTTCTTGCAATGGGAGAGGTGCTTTGTAATGGGTTCAATCTTGCGGTGCTCAATCCTGGTGACAGAAAGGTACATGACACATATTTGTATTGTTGCCATTGAGGATAAAAATATGGAGTTTATTCATATTTATTGGATCTATCCCTCTACATCATGTCATCTTGCTTAAGGCGTTACTCCATTCTTGTTAACTTAATACACTAGATGCATGCTGGATAGCGCTCGATGTGTGGATTAATATTAGTAGATGCATGCAAGGATCGGTGTACGTGGTCTCAGACGTGATGCCTATATACATGATCATTGCCTTAGTTATCGTCATAACTATGCACTTTTCTATCAATTGCTCAACAGTAATTTGTTTACCCACCGTATGCTTTCTTCGAGAGAGAAGCCTCTAGTGAAATCTATTGCCCGCGGGTCTATCTTTTATCATATTGTTTTCAGATCTATAAAATCAAAAACAAAAAAATACCTTCCTGCAATTTATTTACCTTTATTTTATTTTCCACTTTTATTATCTTCTATACCCATCACTATCAGATCTCATCCTTGCAAGTAACCGTGAAGAGATTGACAACCCCTTTTATCACATTGGGTGCAAGTATTTGTTTGTTTGTAAAGGTGCAATTATTGGAGACTTATGTGTTCCTCCTACTGGATTGATACATTGGTTCTCAACTGAGGGAAATACTTATCTCTACTTTGTTGCATCACTCTTTCCTCTTCAAGGGAAAACCAACGCAAGCTTAAGAAGTAGCATCCGTCATTCTCAACTTTTGAGGACATCTTGTTGTCAAAGCTTGGTTGGCCATAACAATGGATCCAATAAGCGGCACCGAGCAAAAGGGGAACAAGTATTGGGAGAAGATTTGGAAGGAGTATCACGAACAAAAGGAATATGTGGAGCCGCACCCTATCGTGGCCAACCACAATGCGGCATCTCTCCAACATCGATGGAGGATCATTCAAGAGGAATTCAACAAGTACATTAGCTAGTACTCATAAGTGACCAAACACCCTCAAAATGGGATGGGAGTGGAAACTTACGTAAGCTCAACTGCTTCATATTGTCATAATTTGCATATGCTTCTTGTGCTTGCATTCTCGTGCTCATACATACGTTGTTTGCTGGACGGTGGTGGTGGCCACTTTGTATCATGAAACGGAAAAGAAGTTGTTTTCTTTAGCCATTGTTGAATCATATTGAATGGAGTGCCGAAGTGGACACAACTTATGGCCAATCTCACGGCCGGCAAGAAGAGGAATGATGGCTCAAGCTCCCACTAGTCAATTGGGTTGGACGATGAAGAGGATGGTATTGTTGTTGAGAATGGAAGAGCCACCGTGCCAAAGGATAACCGGGAAGTCATGGGGAACAAGTGGGAGAAGGCAAGGGTCCACCGTGATGTCGCGACTATAAAAACGTCTTCCACATGTACAGACATTTTCTCGACGAGGGATAACAAGAAAGAGGAGAGGTACAAGATCATGTTGGATGCGCAAAAGGAGAGGATGGATTGGGACCGGAAGAGGGTGGAGAATATGCTGGAAATTGAGAGGGAGAAGATCGATTTGGAGAAGCAAGAGGCGACGATCAAATGGGAGCTCGAGAAGGCCAAGACATTTGGAGAG
>LR738713.1:337548080-337561703 GCA_902687465.1 Secale cereale
GGGGGGGGATGATGCTGCGGTGTGGCGTTAACCGGCGAGGTGGGCGGCTTTTATAGCCGGAGCTCGGGCGGCGAGAGGCGCATGCCAGGCGACGCGCGACGCGACGGTTCGCTGCGCGGCATCAATGGGCAGGCTGACCGGCCCTGCATCTCGGCAGCGCGGTGCATCAATGGAGGCGACAACGCGGCAGTGCGACAACTTTGGCATTGATTCCCGTGGGAACCGAGGCGATGAGAACGACGAAGCAGCGCGTCGCTGATAGGGTGGGCCCATCAAAGTTCGCGCCAAAAACGACCCGTCCGGCGCCCCCAGGCGACCCCAGCGCTCCGGGTTCGGGTTGGGTCCGCCGGCGCCAGTTTCGGCCCAATCCGGTGAAAAACGGGTTCCTTGGGCGACTGGGCCATTTTTTTGGCGCCGGCGCCGAAAAAGTGGCCTGGGAGGCCTGTTGGAGGCGCGGCTGGAGATGCTCTGAAAGAGTCAACTGACTTTGAAGAATTCCACGATTGAGAGGGACTATATGATACTTCCTCCGGTTCACAATGTAGCGTACCCACGCTTTTGAAGAACTAAGTTTGATCATAAACTTAACCAAATATACCGACTACGGCAGAGGCAAAAATTATATCACTGAATTTATATCAAAAATACAAATTTAGTGGTATAATTTTTGCTTCCACCGTTGTTGGTCTTGTTTGTTAAATTTATAGTCAAACTTAAATGTTGAGAAACGCAGGCGCACTACATTATGAAATGGAGTGAGTATTCCCTCCATCCATTTTACTCTGCATATAAGAATTTTCTGAAGTCAAACTTGGTTAAGTTTGATCATATTTAGATGAAAAAATATCAACATCTACAATGAGAAAGTTATACATTATGAAAATTAAAGTCATGCCACATCTAATGATATTGATTCCACATTGTGAATGTTGGTAATTTTTTTGTATAAAGTTGGTCAAACTTTATGAGGTTTGACTTCAGACAAATCTTAGATACAGACTAAAAAGACGTGAGAAAGTATGAGACTAGACTCAGAGGCAGCGGGCAGCGGCCGTTTCCAGCACGGCAGTACGCCACATGGGACTAGACTTTGGGATCGATTGTACTGTTCGGACCAGCACTAAAGTTCCCCGAAAACCCTCGCTCCTCATGGTCTCTGTCTTCGCCCCCGTGGAACGGCTGCCCGGGTGGTAGCGGTCGCTCGGCTGTGGGACGACTGTGGCAGAGATGCGAACTTCATGTGTCACTTTTTTCCCTACCGGCCGGCATCCCTTTTCATTAAATCTCTACGGAAAAGATAGCAGTATTTTTCTTTTTCTTTTGGGCGATGCTAGGCGTAAGCCGACTGATTGCTCGCAGCTATAAGCCGCCTTGATAACCGTCCGATGGTGCATATCATAGCTGCTCGCTTTGTGTCCCGTACATGAGAATTCCCCTCGACGCACACCAGCACATGCACCACCATGCAGCGCCCACGGTCGCCCTCCAAGCACGCCCAACAACATGGAGGCAACAACCGCGACGTCGCCGGAACTGCGATGCAGCGGTCGCCGTCGCCGCCGGAGCTACAATGCAATGGTGCCGGAGATGTGATGCAACAGTCGCCGGAGCAGCGATGCAGTGACGCCGCTAGAGCAGCGATGCAGCGACGCCGCCGGAGCTACGATGCAGCGGTCGTCGACGCCGCTAGAGCTTCGATGCAACGGTCACCGGAGCTGCGATGCAGCGGCCGTCGACGCCGCCGGAGCTGCGATGCAGCGACGTCGCCGGAGGTGCAATGCAGCGGTCGTCGATGCTGCCGGAGTTGTGATGTAGTGGTCGCTGGCGCCGCCGGAGCCGCGATGCAGTGGTGTCGGAGCTGTGATGCAGCAGTCGCCCGAGCTGCGATGCAGCGGCCCTTGATGCTGGCGACGAGATCCGGCGGCAACACCTAGGTCGCAGAACTATGTGTGTTTCTATGCAGCTCCGCTGACGGCGAGACCCTGGTCGCAGCACAATGGTCGTGGTATTGCAGCTCCACCGCCGGCGAGATTCGGGTCACAGCAGCAGGGGAGTTGCATTGAACTCCGTCGGGGATGAGATCCACAGGGGCGTTGCAACGTGTCCGTTCCATGGAAGCAACCTATCGCCGGCGAGATCCACGGTTGGAGCCATTGGAACCTCCGCACATGTTGGATGCTGGTGGTGTTCTTCCATCTAGGGAGGAGAGAAACTGGGGAAAGAAAGACAAAGTTGGTCGCAGCAGTAGTGGAGGCGGTGGTGGCATGGTTGAAGCAGCTGTCGGCGGCCTACAGCCGAACATGGTGATTCACAGCTTGTACGACAGTGGTCACCGGTGACGAGAGAACCACAGGAGAGAGAGAGAGAGAGCGAAAAGAGATAAGAGAGACAGGGAAGGAAAAATAAATCAGGGAAGATGGGAGGGAGAGGGACCGTGACGCTTCTGGAGAGGGAGACGTGGGCCGCATGCCACGTGGAAAGCGATGGACACGACTTACAAAATCTGTGGGATCAGTCGGTCTAAATAGAACGTTTCCCTTTTCTTTTTTATCTTTTTCCGGAATAACCTTGTGTTACTCCAGAAAGCTGTTCAGACAATCATCGTTTGCAATTTCTACCACTTCTGCAAGATCTGACAGTAGCCCAAGTCATGGCTCCATTTTGAACTCGAGCAAATCTAGCTAAACTATCACTAGCCTTATTACAAAGGCAGGAAGTATGAGTAATAATGCAAGATAAACGAAGCCCTCTTAGGAATTTGATCTCTTTGACAACAATTGACGCGTAAATTGATCTATCGTCTCCCTTGCTTTGGATCAGTTATTACAACCATCTTTTTGCTAAACTACCTTAAGAGTTAAGAGCAAGCTAGAACAGGAAACTAGAAAAAAGAGCGAGATGGGGCAACTATCAGGAAAAAAGACCCCGCCATAGATGATTGACCATGAAACACATATTACGCACGAAACCCTTATGTCACCACAGCTAAGTTGAACAATTTTTAAGTCCGTGATCATTTTAAAACTTTCACGTATAATTTTTAAAATTCTTGAATACAAGGGCGTGCTATGCGTTCGTCGGCTGATTCTTTTAAAAGATCAGCCGGGGTGCGAGCCGTCAGATCTGTCGCATCGACCGGCCGAGCGCGCCTCCACCACTGCAACATAGGTCTCATTGCAGAATTATTACTGCAACACAAGTATTGTTGCAGATTATTTTTTCAACAACTGTTTTGTTGGTTTTATTGCGTTTTTTCCAACTGAGGTCTTATTGCAGAAAATTTCCCAAAAGAGATTTTGTTGTAAAACATAAGCCCATCGTAGACAATTGCAACACCGCATATGTTTTAGAAACATAGCCCTTGTTGCATGAAAGATGATATATAGGCCCTCACTTGACGCGCGTCGTCCAGAAGAGGCGGTGGACGCAGCCATTGTGATAAGCCGGTTGACTATAAGCTTTTCCCCTTAAAAAAAGCATTGACAATTTCTAAACACGCGAACCTTTTAAAACCCACGGAGATTTGTTAAACCAGGTTAGCCGTTTTTTTTCAAGGCTAAGAGCATTTGTTTTCCTTTTTTTTGGAAATGCTTTTGTACTTCCAAATAAACAACATAGGTTTATTTTTATCACATGACACATGTGGTAAGTATTCAAACAATTCAAGAAAATATAGGTTCTCAATTTTCTCCCGAGCAGGAGAATACGCGCGGAAGCGCAATTGAGCTGGCTCATTCCATGTTATAGCAACGATTTGTCTGTAACTCAGAGCATCTCTAGCATACCTCGTATAATGCCGCGGTCCATAAAATAACCGTCAAAATACGGGTCGGCGCGGAAATTCTGCCCAAGCAGACCCCGCAAACGCATCCGATCAGTGAAAAACTTGCGGGTCACGGCAAAAATTCGCCCTCAACCTTTAGATTCACATGATAGGAGACCGACCCGAGCACGCCCCCTATCCGCCTCGAGATTCGGTGCGAGGGAAATTTCCGCGCGGCCACTCCCGCTCCCCCCTCCTCGACCGCCATTGCCCCGCCACTGCGCGCTCCGGTCCATCTTCCCCGTCATTCTTCGCCATCATGGAAGCCTCCCAGCCACCCCCCGTCACCGTGGAGCTCGCGCACACGCAATCCCCTAAGGCGGATCTTGTCGCCAGCCATGTTGCCCTCGCCGTCGCCCAAGGCACCAACGCGCCTGCCCGCAAGCGGCAGGGCGACGTTCTCGCGCAGGGCGGCAATCCGGTTGGCCCCGACGTCGCCGTGCGATCTACCCGGCCGTCGTCGGAGAAGGTGAGCAAGGTTGCGGGCGTGAAGCGGAAGAAGGTTCCTAAGAAAAGGCCGGCGCCTTCTTCCACTCCCTCCGCCCCGGTGAGATGTTCCTCGACGATGCCGTTCAACGGTGCTGCTTCCACCGCAGGTGAGGTGTTCGATGAAATGGCCAGAAGGTATGCATCTTCGACCCCTTTTCTTGCTTCACTTTTCGCCATTCTGGTAGCTCGTGACCTCATGTCACTCAATGTAGCAGTGTTTCAAACAATGCCACTACCGAGTTCGTGAACTTGTTGGCCATCAACGCCGTTGACATCGATCAAGCCCCGTTCGCTGATTTCCATTACAATGGAATGGAGGGTGGCGTGGATGATCACGGTGGTGAAGATGAAGTGGAGTAGGTAGATGAGCGGGCGTATGAGCGAGCACAAGCAAAAAAAAGCGTGAGACCGAAGAACTACACGATCTTGGAAGATCAAATCTTGATCAAAGCTTGGAGTACGGTGTCTCCTTATGCTTGCATGGGTACGTCTCAAACCTCCAAGAGATATTGGCAAAGAATCGAAGATCAATACTTCTGCATGATGGCCAAGCATCCCAATAGGACACCACATGTTGGGAACATAGTATTTCAAAAAAACAAAATCCTACGATCACGCAAGATCTATCTAGGAGAAGCATAACAACGAGCGGGGAGAGTGTCTCCACATACCTGATACGTCCAAAATGCATCACTATTTTATATCATAATTTATCCTTATTCATTGATATATTTCACGTTACGATGATGTTCTTATGTTGTTTTGGCCTATTTTACATAGTTTGCAACTTTCCGGTGCCGAAGCAGCAGACGCATGATTCAGCAGTAAAAAGTGGACGCTGAGTTGCTGAAGAAGAATACCTCCAAATTACCTGAAAATCGACGGATAGTATTTTCCAGACGGATCACGAAGGCATGCAAAAGGGCAAACAGAGGGGGGCCACAGGGCGTCCAGGCGACCTGGGGGCGCGCCCCCCCTGGCCGCGCCGGGGGGGCGCCTGGAGCCCCTGGCCCACCTCCGGCTGCCCCCTTTTGCCTATATACTCCTCGTTATCGGAAAACCCTAAAAAGAAGAGTTTTGACGGAGTTCCGCCGCCGCTCCGTGGCGGAAACCTACAGAGAAGAAAAAGCCATCTCTGGCGGGCAGATTTCGCCGGGGAGATCACCTCCCGGAAGGGGAGATCATCGCCATCGTCATCACCATCGTCACAGGCATCATCGAGATCATCATCAACATCATCCCCAACATCAACACCATCTCTATCTTCATCCAAATCTCATCTCACAATTGCAACTTGTGTTGTAACCCGTACTATCTATCCTCTCTACTCCATCGGTGTTGATTACTACTTTGTGGTGAATGCTATTGAGTTTTGTTGGAGAAATATCATTATGTCCAGATTGTTTATCATCCATTTATCTCCACTGATCATGATCTCTTTTATGTCTTGTGAGTAGTTAGCTTAGTTCTTGAGGACATGGGAAAAGTCTTGTTGTTAGTAGTCATATGCTGTTGAAGTAATATGTGTTGTTTGATACTTAAGTTGTGTTGTCATTCTATTAGTGGTGTTGTGTGAGTCGAACACTCAACACTTCGCCTTATTAAGGACCTAGGGGAATACATTGTGTATAAAGAATGCTTACGGTGGGTTGCCGGAGTGACAGAAACCTGAACCCCAGTTCGCACGCTTTTGCACAAGGGAACAATGGATCATCGATCGTATTGCTATGGTTAGGCTTTTGCCTTAAATTCTATCTTGTATTTGCGGATGCTTGCAAGGTGTTTAATCATAAGAGTGCACTCATCTTAGTCTAGAGAGTGTACTAGCATAGATCCACCCACTCAACACTTATCAACACATAACATAGTACCGATATGGAATATGGCGAAAGCACATTTCTACCTCTCCTGTGTGTCCTCAAGAACACTTTAGCCTTTATACGTTCAGTTGCCAGGCCTCTCCTTTGCTCAGAAAGGATTGGGCCACTTGTTACTCCTCAGTGCCTTTTTACTGTGTTCGCTTTTACTTTCCTATTGCTTATATCAAGAAAACCCCTAAAAAGTTATCTTTCAGTGCTTGCAGTAATTCCTTGCTCAGAATTGCTTATCAATACCTTCTGCTCCTCGTTGGGTTCGACACTCTTACTTATCGAAAACGCTGCAATAGATCCCTTACGGTTGTGGGTCATCAAGTACCGTTTTCTGGCGCCATTGCCGGGGAGCGTAGCGCTATTGGTAAAGTGAAACTGGTAAGGAAGTTTTTATAATTCTATTTTTATTTTTGCTGTTGCTGCTCTTTATCCTTATGGACAACCTTGCTATTGGATCGTTGCTTGTGGGAAGACACCCCACACCTGTGGTGGTTGCTCCTCCCCCTACTGAAATTGTGCCCTATAAAATACCAGCTGGTATTATTGATTATGTTTTGGCTAATCGTTATGCAGGAGACAGACATCCCGGTGAACACTTGCTATATCTGTCACAACTATGTTCATTATTTAAGCTTGCAGGTGTATCAATGGAGTTTGTCATGAGGAAATTGTTCGCCGTATCAGTTATAGATAAAGCTTCAGATTGGTATAAGCTTCTCGATAACTCGCACTTGCTTGATTGGCAAGAGCTTATGTCTCTCTTTTATACTAAGTTTTATCCTCTTCATGAAATTCATCGAGACAAGAACTATATCTATAACTTTATGTCTCGTGACGGAGAAAGCATTGCTCAAGCTTGGGGGAGATTGAAGTCCCTAATGCTCAAATGTCCTATTCATGAGCTCCCCAAGGAAATTATACTTACAAATTTTTATGCCAGGCTTTCTCGTCAGGATAAGGAGATGCTGGATGCCTCCTCTATTGGGGTATTTCAGACGAAGAGTGTTGAAGAAAGGTGTGATCTCATTGAAAGGATCCAGAGGAATACCGAAGATTGGGAAATCGATAAAGGTATTGAACCCGCTATAAATTATGAGCATGATTATATTGAGAGCTATGTGAAAACTGATTACTTCAATACTTTTTGCTCTAAGATTGGTCTTGATTCCTAATGATTGATTTCTGTAAGGATTTTGCCTCTCACGTTGATTCTTTTAAAAAGAAGAGAGACCAGCATCATGAACCTTTCAAAGAGCTACCTGTTGATATTCATGTTGCTGACCCTATTTTGCCTGCAGTTATATATGAAAAGCCTCCTTTTCCCGCAAGGATAAGGGAGCACTCTCTTGTGACAGGCGTAATAAATAAAAGTGAGAGAAGAATTGATGAGCCTGAGGACCAGATCAAGGTCGATCCTCAAGTTGCATTGGTTAAAGACCTTGTTACTAATGATGTTTTGGATTCCAATGTAAATTTTTGTGCTGTTTCCACTAACCTTGTCACAACCAAGAATAAATGCCCAATTTTAGGTACTCCAGTAGTATCTGTTAAAATAGGAGATCACAATTATTATGGGCTATGCGATATGGGATCGAGTGCTAGTGCTATCCCCTATTCACTTTATGAAGAGATTATCGGTGAGATTTCCCCTTGTGAACTTGAAGGAGTTGATGTTACCATTCATCTTGCAAACAGAACAACTATCTCTCCTATCGGAATTGTGAGGGACGTTGAAGTCCTATGTGGAAAGGTAAAATACCCTACCGACTTTCTAGTACTTGGTTCAGAGAGGGACAATTTTTATCCTATTATTTTTGGTAGACCTTTTCTTAGAACTTGTGGAGCTATAATAGATTGCAAGAAAGGTAAAGTTTCTGTTGAATTCAATGGTGAGCCATATGAATTTAATTTTTCTAAGTTCTCTAAGCAGCCTCGTGGTACCGATTTACCTAGTGATGATAAAATTATTGAAAGTATTGCTTCTATTGCTATTCCCCCTAATGATCCTTTGCAGCAATATATGGAGGACCACGAGAATGATTTGCATATGAAGGAAAGAAATGAACTAGATGAAATATTCTTGAGGCAACCTGCTATCCTGAAGCACAACCTTCCGGTTGAACCTTTGGGAATTTTATCAAAACCAAAAGAAGACCCGGTGTTCGATCTTAGACCTCTTCCCGATACGCTCAAGTATGCTTATTTAGATGAAAAGAAAGTATATCCTGTTATTATCAATTCTAACCTTTCAGGATATGAAGAAGAGCGACTATTGGAAGTACTTCGTAAACACCGAGGTGCAATTGGCTATACCCTTGATGACCTTAAGGGGATTAGTCCATCTATCTGTCAACATACTATCAACCTTGAGCCTGATGCTAAAACAGTTGTTGATCATCAACGACGGTTGAACCCGAAGATGATGGATGTTGTAAGAACTGAGATTCTCAAGCTTCTAGCCGCAGGTATTATCTACCCTATAGCTGATAGTAAGTGGGTAAGCCCGGTACATTGTGTTCCTAAGAAAGGAGGTACAACTGTGGTTCCTAATGATAAGAATGAACTAATACCTCAGAGAACTATTATTGGATATAGAATGTGTATTGATTACAGGAAGCTGAACAAGGCAACCAGGAAGGATCACTACCCGCTGCCGTTCATCGACCAAATGCTTGAAAGGTTATCCAAAAATACCCACTTTTGTTACCTCGATGGCTATTCTGGCTTCTCTCAAATTCATGTTAACACTGCTGATCAAGAAAAGACCACTTTTACTTGTCCCTTTGGTACTTATGCTTACAGGCGTATGCCTTTTGGTTTATGTAATGCCCCTGCTACTTTTCAAAGGTGTATGTCTGCTATCTTTCATGGTTTCTGCGAGGAGATTATGGAAGTCTTCATGGACGATTTCTCTGTCTATGGAACTTCCTTTGACCATTGTCTCCACAATCTTAATAAAGTTTTGCAGAGATGTGAGGAAACAAATCTGGTACTCAACTGGGAGAAGTGCCACTTCATGGTTAATGAAGGAATTGTTCTTGGTCACAAGATTTTCGAAAGGGGAATTGAGGTGGACAAGGCCAAGATCGAAGCAATTGAAAGGATGCCCTATCCAAGGGACATCAAAGGTATTCGCAGTTTTCTTGGTTATGCTGGTTTCTATAGAAGATTTATTAAAAACTTTTCTAAGACTTCGAGGCCCCTCACTAATCTTCTCCAGAAGGACGTTCCTTTTGTATTTGATGAAGATTGTAAGGAAGCTTTTGAAGTTCTTAAGAAAGCTTTAATAACCTCTCCTATAGTACAACCACCTGACTGGAATTTACCTTTTGAGATTATGTGTGATGCTAGTGATTTTGCTGTTGGAGCTGTTTTAGGACAAAGAGTTGATAAGAAATTGAATGTTATACATTATGCTTTTAAAACCCTTGATAGTGCTCAAAGGAATTATGCTACTACTGAGAAGGAATTCTTAGCTGTAGTATTTTCTTGTGATAAGTTTAGACAATATATTGTTGATTCCAAAGTTATTATTCATACTGATCATGCTGCCATTAAGTACCTTATGACAAAGAAGGATGCCAAACCAAGCCTTATCAGATGGGTACTCCTTCTTCAAGAATTTGATTTGCGGATTGTTGATAGGAAAGGGGAAGACAATCCGGTGGCGGACAATCTTTCAAGGATGGAAGATATACCGCATGATCCCATCCCAGTCAACGACAGTTTTCCAGACGAGCAACTTGCCATTGTAAAAGTACAATCTCTTTCCGATCCTTGGTTTGCAGATTATGCTAATTTTATTGTTGCAAAGTATTTGCCTCCAGGTTTAACATTTCAGCAAAGGAAGAAGTTCTTTCATGATTTGAGGCACTACTTTTGGGATGACCCACATCTTTTCAAGGAAGGCCCCGACGGGATGGTGAGAAGATGCATACCGGAACATGAGCAGAAGGACATTCTCAGACAGTGTCATGATAGTCCCTATGGAGGACATCATGCCGGTGAGAGGACTGCACATAAGGTTCTTCAATCAGGTTTTTATTGGCCTACTCTCTTTAATGATGCTAGAAATTATGTTTTAGCCTGTGATAAATGTCAGAGAGTTGGTAACATTAGTAGAAGGAATGAGATGCCTATGAATTACTCACTAGTGATTGAACCTTTTGATTGCTGGGGTTTTGATTTTATGGGTCCTTTTCCTTCTTCGCACAAGTACACTCACATTTTAGTAGCTGTTGATTATGTGACCAAGTGGGTTGAAGCAATCCCCACTGAAAGTGCTGATCACAAGACATCTTTGAAAATGCTCAAGGATGTAATTTTTCCTAGGTTCGGTGTACCTAGGTATCTCATGACTGATGGAGGATCACACTTCACGCATGGAGCTTTTAGAAAAGCTTTAGCCAAATACGATGTCAATCATAGAATTGCTTCACCATATCATCCTCAAACCAGTGGGCAAGTTGAGCTCACCAATAGAGAGATTAAGTTGATCTTACAAAAGACAGTAAACAGAAATAGAAAGGACTGGTCAAATAAGTTAGGAGATGCTTTGTGGGCGTATAGAACTGCTTACAAAAACCCATGGGCATGTCCCCCTATAAGATGGTGTATGGCAAGGCTTGCCATTTGCCATTAGAGTTAGAGCACAAAGCTTTCTGGGCTGTTAGAGAGCTTAATGCTGACCCAAAATTAGCTGGTGAGAAGTGTCTCATGAACTTGACTTCTCTAGATGAATGGAGAAGTGAAGCTTACGAAAGCGCTAAAATGTTCAAGGAAAAGGTACATGATAGGAGGATTCTGAAACGTGAATTTAATGTTGGTGATAAAATTTTGTTGTTTAGATCCCGTTTCAGGTTTTCTCCAGGCAAACTACTTTCCAGGTGGGAAGGGCCATTTCATATTGAAGAAGTCTATCGGTCTGGTGCAATTAAGATTAACAATTTTGAAGGCACCAAACCTCAAGTTGTGAATGGGCATAGACTTAAGCATTACATAGCAGGAGATCCTGTCAATGTTGATGTGGATATGATATACACAACAACTCACGAAGAACATGTTGCAGCCCTTTTTCAGACGCCAGCAGAAGCAGAATAAAGAAAAGGTATGTATTACGGTAAGGAAACATCGCGAACCGCCATAAAAGTTCTATATTACGAGTTTTTGCAAAATTAGTAAAATTCTAAGCCTAAGTGGAGCCGGAGACGAGCTCCAGGGGGTCCAGGCGCCCCCCTGGCGTGCCCTACCTCCTGGCCGCACTAGGAGGCCGCCTGGACACCCGGGAGTCCGTCTCCGACCCCGCTTTAGCCTGTTACCTTCCTTTCTGTGCATAAATTTTTGCTATATATTTGCCCGGATTGTTCCGGCAACGTATCTTGCGATTTCGTGTGTTTTCTTTTCGATCTGTTTCTGCCAGGGAATCTTTCAGCTGAATCTAGGTGCCATGGCTTCTCCAAGTTCCCCCAAGGACAAGTTCGTCGTCAACGTCATCAACCCTTACCTCGCTGAGGTGAAGAAGCACCCTCAGGTTGTTCGGATGGAGGACGGTGTCCTCCATCAAGAAGATCTGAAGGGACCTATCAAGGAGGGGAGCATCCAGGCCAGGCTAGAAGAAGTGGAGCAAGAAGTCTTCAAGTACAAGAATGTGATGGCCTGGCTTATTAGGGATGATAGACTACTCATATCAATAAGGAATTCCTTCTTTTCCGGGAGCCCATTCGGATAGAACTCCAAAGTTAAGCGTGCTCAGCTTGGAGTAGTTTCAGGATGGGTGACCGACCGGGAAGTCGGTCCCGGGTGTGCACGAGTGAGGACAAAGTGCGCAGAAAAGACTAGTATTGATATGTGAGGCCAGTCTAGATCCCGCCAGGAGTAACGACCACCGGCGGGTGTGTCTGGGGCGTTACAGGTTGGTATCAGAGCCGACCCTCACGGTTACACGGATGTTTGCGGACAGTTTGCAGTCATGTTGTGCATGACGTTTGTGACCCATCGTGGCACAAGGCATGGCACATGTGCTGTCCTGGAAGCACAGACGGTTGTGCCAAGAGGGAACGTTCCTATGGCCCGACAAGGACGTCGGTTCCTCTGAGTGAGGGTGTATGTGATGGCCTGGCTTATTAGGGATGATAGACTACTCATATCAATAAGGAATTCCTTCTTTTCCGGGAGCCCATTCGGTTAGAACTCCAAAGTTAAGCGTGCTCAGCTTGGAGTAGTTTCAGGATGGGTGACCGACCGGGAAGTCGGTCCCGGGTGTGCACGAGTGAGGACAAAGTGCGCAGAAAAGACTAGTATTGATATGTGAGGCCAGTCTAGATCCCGCCAGGAGTAACGACCACCGGCGGGTGTGTCTAGGGCGTTACAAAGAAGATGATCGAGCGTGGTGTTGAAGCTAACTTTGACATCATCAACGAGCTGAAGACCTACTTCCTGAAGGAGATGAAGGAGATGTGGAAAAGCATCACCGCATCTGAAGAAAGAATTAAAGAGCTCAAAGGGCAAATTTATGATCTACATCACCAGAACTGTGAGTATGAACTAAGGTTTATGCGCATAGGTATGGGTGCTGCATGCAGGATTCAGGAGACAAACTTCTCATATGAGACTGGGGAACCCCTTCCATGGAAGCGCTTCGCCGAGGACTACGTGATCAACGTCAACAAGAATGAGGAGTGAAATCTCCTTGGGTAACGGCATCCCCTTGGCTTGTTCCAAGCTTGGGGGAGTGCTCGGTATCTTTATCTTTATCTTTTGTCTTTTAGAGTCAAGTAGAGTCATATCATGTTTAGGGAGATTATTATATGAAATAGGTGTGTGCATTGAGGTCTATCACTCCTTCGGTGGAGAGATTGTATCCGTGAGTGTGGAGTCGTCTATGATGGAATATTAATGAGAAGTCTATTGGTTCCTTTGCTGCACTCGGTATTCTCTTCATGCAATCGACCTTATATGATGATTCTGTTGGGGAACGTTGCATGGGAAACAAAAATTTTTCCTACCGTTCACCAAGATCAATCTAGTAGATGCAACTACGAGGAAGGAGTGTGATCTACGTACCCTTGTAGATCGCTAAGCGGAAGCGTTATGAACGCGGATGATGGAGTCGTACTCGTCGCGATTCAGATCGCCGAAGACCTAGCACCGAAGCAACGGTGCCTCCGCGTTCTTCACACGTACGGCTCGGGGACGTCTCCTCCTTCTTGATCCAGCAAGGGGTGGAGGAGAGGTTGATGGAGAACCGGCAGCACGACGGCGTGGTGGTGATGGTGGAGAAGAACTCCAGCAGGGCTTCGCCTAAGCACCGCGGGAGAAGAAGATATGACGGGAGAGGGAGGGCAGCACCGAGGCACGAACTGTGTTGGCTGCCCTCCCTTTGCCCCACTATATATAGGGGGGGTGGAGAGGCTAGGGCGCCCTAGGGTTTCCCCCTAGGGG
>LR738713.1:337561713-337576154 GCA_902687465.1 Secale cereale
ACATTTTCTCGACGAGGGATAACAAGAAAGAGGAGAGGTACAAGATCATGTTGGATGCGCAAAAGGAGAGGATGGATTGGGACCGGAAGAGGGTGGAGAATATGCTGGAAATTGAGAGGGAGAAGATCGATTTGGAGAAGCAAGAGGCGACGATCAAATGGGAGCTCGAGAAGGCCAAGACATTTGGAGAGATTGAGCTTGGGGAGAGGTTGCAACTCACACCGGACGCGGAGAATGTAAAGATTATGTTGGTAGACGAAACCCTATTGGATGAGCATGCAAAGAGGTGGCTTGCAGAGTAGAAGAAGGAGATCATCTAGCATAGGGAGTATGAGGCGGCGAGGGCGGCTGTGGCAGCAATGGAGCTGCGACAAGGATGCAGATGAAGCATGCAACCCGAATGCAAGCTGAGCATGACACATGGATGGCCTCGGAGTAGGCGCCATGGATGGCGCCCGGCAAGTGATACGACTTGCAAGCAAGACATCCGTCACGCATGGACATTGATTTCATTTTGACATGTCCGAATTGTTGAACTATGATTTATTTTGGTTTGTTTTGAACTGTTGAATTCGAACAATTTGTATCGTATAATCAACGTGCATGAATTGCACGGATTTGAGGATCCACATTTGAGGTGTGTAGATGTATGACATGCCATATGATTGGCTGCCAAGCGTTGTCCACGGACACGTCTGGACACGCCTGCGGGCGTATAGGTATCCGGATTTGCCAAATCCGACTATAAATGCTTTAATACTGATATATTTCTAACAAGAAATATGTTGTGCGTGCACTGAATATATGCATCCAGATTGTGTCTAGGGTACATCGAGATGTACTCTAGTTATTGCACATCTAAGTGACCTAATTAAACTAGAAAAAAAAAGAAAACAAATGCTTGCATGAATTTTAGCATAAAATTATTGACATAGGACTTAGATATGCAATTCTTAAAATACATCTAGATTTAATTTAGGATCGGGTGACTACGGGCGTGTGTCGTTTTGATCCTCACAAAGCATATACGTAATAGTACGACTACGTGCGTGTGTCGTTTCGATCCTCACAAAGCATATACGTAACAGGACCACATCCAAATGGCGGATCCTCTTAAAGCATGTATGCAATGGGGCCACATCCAAATGAGGGATCCACAAAGCATCTATGGCCGGACTTTGCGAACCCAACCCTTTGAACATCCGTGGACTTGACCGTATGCGTCCGCAGACAATGACCGGTTACTCTTTAAATTAGCCACTATGCATTTGACTCTCTCATATTTCAACCTCTAGATCCATACAAAGCATGCAAAAGAAATTTTACATACTACCCTAGCTACTATTCATCATCGGAGATGTCCATAACGACTGTGTCGGACACCAGGTGGACGACTGGATATGAGGGCTCCATCTCATCCTCCTCCTGTTCGACCTCATTCATGTAGGTGAGCATCTCCGCCTCCTCCGCAGCCTATTGCGCCTCCATCTCATGCCGACGACGGCGTCTGGCCTCCGTAGTCGACTTCGACAGGAGGGAATCAAGGATGGTCTACTGCTCCGCTTGCGGATCTGCGTTGCTAGCGTCCCCCACATCCTCCTCCTATGGATCCTCCTCCTCCTCCTCAACCTCCTCCTTGACCTCATCCTGCTCCTCCTCCAACTCCTCCTCTGGATCCACTTCATATGGAGGTAGCCCCGCGACGATCTAGGCTTCACGCCTAGACTGGATCTGCTCAAGGTGCTCGAGCCGGTGCTTTGGCGTCAGAAATGGCTTGCTCCTCATCCGACGGTGTGGGGGCATGGCTACTAGCCGAACGGGTGGAGTGGAAAGTGGCGGCGCGGCGGACATGCGGAGAAAATGTGGATGGACGGTAGGGTTTCGTTGCCGCCGGTCGACTTAAATAGTAGGGCTAGGCACTAGGCGGCCCATGGGAGCTGCAACACACGGCGCCACCGGTCCGACGGAGGAGACGAACTTCGGACTGTCGGGTTTTCGGGCGTTTCCGCGTGGGGCCCCGTCGCTAGTCTGACGTGGCGGGCGCGCCCTGGCGTCTCATATCCGCCCCATATTTGAGCTGCATATGAGGGGTATCGCTCAGCCAGGACATTTGAGTCCCGTTTGAGATGCTTATCTGGGTCAAAAAATCGTGACCGATCAGTGACCGGATGGACCGCCCAGACGTTTGAGGCCGGTTTGGAATGCACGGCTTTTGATGCTCTCACGAAGCATACACACTTTTTTTTTAATGTAAACAGTAGGGTAAAACCCCACTGCAATTTTTATAATAAATAAAGAGCAAAGAACATATAGTCAGAGAGGCTTGAGGTAAGCCTCCAGAAAGAGTATTCTGAAAGAAAAAACTAAGCTACAAAGACAAAAGGAGAAAATTACAATAGTGCCTCAAGCCAAACAGAAAATCGACTCTCATGCTTTTTCTTCATTCTGAACCTTAGAAGCTTTAGTTCTTCCAGGACGATGAACTTCCATCCCTGGAAAGAAGGTGTAATGTGTTAAAAAACTTTATTGTTTCTAGTGTTCCAGATGGCCCATGCTCCAAGGATGATGATCTCCATGTAGAAGGGGTAGTTTATCTTGTCCTTGAGGTCTTGAAATGCTTCCAACACTGACATGTTTGGTGTTCTTGTTGGGCAAATAAAGTCCCAGCATTGTTGCACAAAGGGACATTCCCAGAATAAATGATGTAGAGTTTCTTCTTGTAGACATCCACTAACTGCATAGTTGTATGTTTCTAAAACAAAGTTTTTTCTTCTAAGAAGATTCCTTGTGTTAACTCTGTCATGAAGCGGTTGCCAGAAGAATATCTTGTGCTTTGGTTGACATGAACTCTGCCAAATCCAGTTCAAGTGAGGAGGGGTCTGTTTGTGTCCAATTAAAACTTTATATGCTTTTATGGATGAATAAATTCCATTTCCCCAAATGTAGCTCCATGTGTCCAAACAGTCTATGATTTCAGATTGTCTCCTAGAGATGCAAATGTCTTCCATTTGTAAAAATTCCTCATATGCCTCTATTGTTAGTGGGAGATAGAAAAGATCATGAAGGTATTCTGTCTGCAACACTTGTTGTATGTTTAACTGAGGATTTTTTACAAAAGAGTATAAGTGGTGGAACTTGTGTTTGAGGACCTCCTGATGCCATAGATCATCCCAAAAGAATACACTGACCCCATCTCCCACATTGCATCTAGCAATAGCTTTGTATTGGTCAATGAGAGCTAGATTTGATTTCCACCAAAAAGATCCTACCATGCTGTCGCCTGGTAGTTTACCTTCACTGTAGTAACTTTCCCATATCAGATGGACCCATGGTATGTCATGTCTGTTGAAAAATTTATGCAAGTTCTTCATTAGCAGGGTTTTGTTATGTGTGTATATATCTAGTACACCTAGCCCTCCCTGTTCCTTTGGTCTGCACATAGTGTGCCAAGCTACTAGTGCAGGTCTGCGATCCTCCATGTCAGGGCCTCTCCAAAGGCAGTGCATCAGATATTTAATAATATGTTTCTTTGTAGTTATTGGGATATCCAAGCAACTCATGCAGAATACTGACAGAGATGTGAGCACTGACTTGACAAGGAGCAATTAGCCTGCTTGGGTCATGAAAATAGAGAGCCCTGCTAGTCTCTTAGCAATACTGTTAACAAGAGGTAAATATTGTTCCACGGTTGGTTTGTATATTCCCAAGTCCAAGATAACTGAAAGGGAATTCCCCTCTGGCACATTGTAGTGTGTTTGTGAATAATTCAATTCTGTCCTCAGCAATATTCAAAGGAACCAGGAATGACTTCCCATAATTTACTTTAAGCCCTGTTGCAGAAGCAAAAGTATTGAGTAAGGCCTTCAGACAGAATAGCTGCCTAGTATCTGCTTGCATGATCACCAGAGTATCATCTGCATATTGTACTATTGGGAAGTGAGGGCAATATTTGACTTGAAGTGGAGCAGAGAGTAGATTTAACCTCATTGCTTTGTTGAGAATGGATTGCAACATGTCTGCAGCTAGAACAAATATTAAAGGAGAGTATGGGTCCCCCTGTCTCACTCCTCTTTTGATGTAAAAAATTTCCCATGTACTCCATTCAGCAAAACAGAAGATGATGCAGTTGAGAAGAGAGCTTTCATCCAGGAAATCCATCTGTCTCCAAAGCCTTTAGCTTTAAAAATATCAAAGATTGCTTCATGCTCAATTGTATCAAAAGCTTTTTCAAAGTCTAGCTTGATAACTAAGATTTCCTCCCTTGATTTATGGCACTGGTGAATATATTCATAGGCCCATCCTTGGCAATCCTGGATCACCCTGTCTTTAAGGAAGCCATATTGATTGATATGTACCATTTGTAGGATAACACTTTGCAATCTATTAGCCAGAAGATTTGTAATGATCTTCATAACTCCATTAAGTAGAGAAATTGGTCTAAAGTCATTTGGAGAAAGTGGCACTTCTTTTTTAGGGATTAGTGTAATGAAGGAAGAGTTGATACTCTCAAGGTTTACTGTCCCTGCATGAAACCCTTTAATAAGTTCAGTGACATCAGCTTTGATTATATCCCAATAATTTTTGAGGAACTCATTATTAAAACCATCTGGGTCAGGTGATTTATCTGCTAGCAGATTCTTAACCACATCATCAATTTCATCCTGGGTCAAAGGCTTTTCCAAATCAGTGAATATTTGTGGATCCACTGTGTTTTCATACAAATCAATTAGATCAAAATGCATAGAATGGCCATTGGAATGTCCTAGTCTGGATTTAAATGCCTCCCATAGAATTGCTGCCTTCCCTTCATGATCAGTGATTTCTACCTGGTCTTTGTTTACTAACATGGCAATTTGATTATGTCTGTGATTAATAGAGGCCTTTGTATGAAAGAATTTTATGTTTTCATCTCCAAACTTCACACCTTTAATTTTTTCCCTTTGCTTCCAATAAATCTTTTGATTGTTGAGCACAGTTAATAGAAATTCCTTAAGCATGTTTCTGCAGTTTGTTTCAAGCACTGTAAGATCCCTGTATTCCTCAATTAAGTCCCAAAAGAAAATGATGTCATTCAGCTCTGCAATCTGCTTCTTGTGACAAGATAAGTCTTTTGCCCATAGCTTGAGTGCTCTTCTAGTATTTTTGAATTTTGTATTTATCATCTTTGCACAGTCAGTGTGGCCTACTGGAATGTTCCATGCAGCTTGGACCACTTTCTTGAAGGAGCTATGATTTAACCAATAATTTTCAAACCTGAACACTTTTGACTTTGGAATATTTGTACCAATTTTGATCATGCAAGGAAGGTGATCAGAAATAGGTTTAGCCATTGGGAGAGCAGTGGAGTCTGGGTAGCTGGTCATCCAAGCAGCAGATGTGAAAAACCAATCTAGCTTCTCAAGGAGAGGGATATCCTGCATGTTACTCCAACTAAATTGGCTGCCCTTTAGAGGTAGCTCAATCATGCCAAGTTCACTAATAGCTTCATTAAACATGAGAATTTCATGGACATCACCCCCAGGCTTATTCTGTCTTCAGGTTTTCTAATCAAATTAAAATCACCCATGATAATCCAGTCCACATCACTAGGCATCTGAATATTACCAAACCATTCAATGAACTCTATCTTATCTTGATGATTGCAAGGTCCATAGATGTTTGTGAGAATCCAAGATCTATGGGAAGTGTTGCAAGTGAACTGAATAGAAAGTGAATATTTGTTCTGAAACATCAACTCTCCAGAGAATAAGGCTCCATTCCAAGCAGTGAGGATGCCACCAGATGCTCCAATGGAAAGTAAGTATTCAAAGTTATTAAATCTCTGTGGACAAACTTTATGTATATATGTTAAATCAAAATTCTCTCTTTTGGTTTCCTGTAAACATATAATTCCAGCAGCACTTTCTTCCACTTTTTGTCTAATAGCTAGCCGCTTATCTGAAGAATTAATACCTCTGACATTCGAGTTGAGTATATTCCAGGTTCTGTTGTTATTCATTGTGAACCAAAAATATATGTCTTTGAACCCCAAGGTCCAGCCCCTGGTGTTTGTCCCAATACTTGAGTCTTCTATGAACCTCAAATAGAACAGAGCTAATACAAGAGAACACCTCAGAAAGACATTGCAATAAAACACCAGTAATCCAAAGCCAAGGCAACATATGATGTATAATTAAAGCCTTGGTAGCAGTAGGCATAGCATATTTAATTCCCACAAAAAGGTAGCATATATCACATTCCAATCCATTACAACCAACTAACAAAAGGTGTCTCTCATGGTAATCATACAATGTGGAACAATTTCTAATAATAAGATTTACTACAGCCATATAGCAAGGGCACTCCAAAAGAAAACAACAGGAAACTCTGCCATTCCATCTCATTTGTTGTGGTCTTCTCATCATCAAACCAAGTTTGTTTTGCAGTCATCTCTAGTGGCCTTGGACACCTTGGCCACCTCCTCCCACCCCTTCTTTTTAGGCTTCTTGGACAGCTTATCTTGCAGTTCATCCTCATCAACCTTTCAAAAAGATTTAGTAAGATTTCACAACAGAATTCTGAATAACTGGTGGGATAGCATTACATGGAAAACATGATTTAGCAGTACATGATTTTCTTCTATAGCCCATAATATCTTTCTTAATCCTGCCACTCCTTCTTACCTCAGTTTCCACCATGGGTTCCTTTTCCCTCCTTTTCCTTGAGATGGCCTCCCCCCAGTGGAAGGATTTTGTTTGGTGAGACCTGTTGAAGGGGGCTGCGTACCCCACTGGAGTGAGCTGCTGGGCTAACACCTTCATTTTCTTTGCCCTGTCCCAGCAAGAAGTCTTTACATGTTGGTGCCTGGGAAGTAGAACATCCATCAGGTATATGGAAAAGCATAGTTTCCTCTTGTTCACAATTAGCAGTCAACATTTTCCATACATCAAACTTTAACAAGTGCATTGTCCATCCAAACTTATCAGGTGTCAACAGCAAATGAATTATGAAGTTGAACCAACTTACTGGTATTTCAATTTTGAAAGTGCTTGCTGCTCCTTGAGTTGCTAGTGCAAAATGCTTAATCCAGAGCCCAAGTCCTTCTTCAGATATTAAATGTGAACCATCAATAATTTCCAAAGCATGGCTTTGAGGCAGCTCATGTAAGTCAGACATAGAAGGAGTACTTGGCAAGGAAAAGGGGCCAAAGTTACCTTTAATGTTGGGGTCTTAGGAGGTGCCAATATGTGGAATTGGAACATCTTCCTTGCCCTTCTCATCTGGCAGCACATTCTATGGAGTTGTGATAGTTGTTTTAGTCTAAGAACTGGCAGCTGCAAAAACACCACCACTTGAGGAGCCTTTTATAACCTCATTCTGTCTGTCAGTGTCCTCCTCAGTAACAGACTTGCCAGTAATTTCCTTGGCTCTACCCTCATTAGGTTTATCAACCATGAGCTCCTTCTGTAATTCAAGCTGAGGCTCTGCATTAGGAATATGAGGAGCCAATGCATGCTCAAATGCTATAGGCTGCTGTTGAGCAATAACCATATTGTTTTGAGGCTCCTCCTCTTCTTCAATTGCATTATAGGCCAAAGCAATGTTTAGCAGTCCTTGCCCAAATTGAGGAACTGGTACTCCTTGGTTCACTTCTTCACTGGCAGAGTGTGTAATGGAATGCAGACCTTCAGATAGTGACACAGTTGTGGTGATGCTACTGTTAGGTGTCCCTTCCTCGGGCAGAGCAGGAATTTCAACTTGCTGTTGCTGGGGATGAATAGGTATTGGCTGAGGAAAAACCCAATGTTGTTCTTGCACTGCTTGCTCTTCCCAGGCATCCCAGTCCTCATTTGGAGCATGAATATTGTGGATAGGCGGAGGTTGGAATCCTGGGAAGTCATTTACATTTTGGGGGACAGGGTGTGGATCCACACCATCATGAGGAATAGGGTCCTTATCTGCAGGCCCACCACCCAACATTTCCTCCAACAGCACTTCAACGGAGCATGTCCAGGAATCTTCTTCAAACTGCTCCCCCTCGGACCATCTGATGCTTTTTGGAATATCTTCTAACTCTGTTACTCTGGCTTTAACAAAGATCTTGCCTTTGAGCGCATCCTCTTTCTCCCAGCTTATGATCTTACCCCACTTAGAAATAGCCAAAGCGATATCTTCAGTATTGCAGAAATCAAAAGGGACTCCCACAAATAGCAGCCAACAAGTCCTATTGAAATGAACCCTGCGCCAATTCCTGCCCTCATTGTGTTTGGAGAAAGAGATGAAAACATCTCCGAAAGCATGCGGACCTTGTGGAATAAGTCTATCTCTATCTCTAACATGTCTGAACTGCACATATGCCTCTCCAAACGGACATGGCTGAATTTCTCTAAAACCAACTTGAACTTATCCTTGAAGAAACTCTTCCAAAACTTCACGAACATTAGGAAAGAATACCTCGTTTGGGTGCGGATGAATATTGGAAATCGCCCAGTCTTCATGTCTTCTGGGCCAACGGGGTACTATTGCATGAGAAACCCCAGTTCGTCCTTCAATCGCGTGAACCTGGAACCCATGCGGGACAAAAGGTCGAGGATCGATGGGGATACTGGCCATCATGGTCAACTCCGGCAGGGAGACGACTAGAGCTCTCTCCGTCGACAATGGCAGTGAAGGCGCGCTTTCCGAGGCGGGCGCATAGGTGGAGGCAGAGTATGCAAGTGAAGTGGAATGCGAGGAGGCAGGCGACGGTCTCGGCTTGTAGTTTGGGAAAAAAATCCTTGACCAGCTCCTTAAATGATTCCACCTGCCTGATCTGCACCGCCGGCCCAATACAATGGAACAAGGATTCGACCTCTCCATCGGCCCAAGCATTCTTAGGTGGGCTTGGGAAGGAACTAAGCGGAATAAAAGGCCAGAGTCCATGTAAATTTGGTTTGGTGCAAAAACGTGCATAGTGGTCGTTGGCCCCGCATGCATGGCAAACCACGTGATTACGTGCAACGGTATGCTCCAATTCATTATGCACCAATTGAGGCCTGTCCGGGGCAGAATTAACCTGTAATGAATTGCGGTTAATGTCCTGAATATTTGGGGCAGGACAACTGCTACTCAAAGCTCCTTTCCATACTGTTTGGTACTCTCGTGTCTATCTTGGGGCAGATATCACATGGCCCGTGCATGTCCAGACCGTGTACATCACACCGACCCCACCTCAAAATTCGAAGCCCGAACCTAGCCTACCCAAAACACAAGAACAATGCATTTTTAAATTAAAATAATGATTTTCGAGGTATTAAAATTATATAGTATACCTATATTTCTAAGAAAATAATGATTTATACCCTATTCGGGCTTATTTTCGGGCTCCCGGGCCAGGCTTGAGACGGAAAAGCTGATCCCAAGCCCCTCCCGGATGTCGGGCTTTTGGGCCGGGCCAACTGGGCCGGGCTGTCCATGCCCAGGTTGACCAGTCCACTCTAACGGAAACCCACCTCGGACCAAACCCTAGACTTTTCATCACCTTCGAACACTCCGCTTCCTCTTCTGCTCGTCCTCTCCTCCTCCGTCTCTTCCGCCCCCCATGGACAACCCCAGCAATGATCCCGACCCAATCGACTGAGATGCGCTTGAGATAGAGAATTCGACCTCTGCGTCGTCTGACGAGGAGCTTGGCATCAGTGTCACCCTCCATGCGCTCACGGGTGGACAAGGACGGTTCTTGGAGCTCCGCGGTGTATCTTGATACGTCTCCAACACATTTATAGTTTTTGACTGTTCCATTCTGTTATATTATCATTCCTGGACGTTTTACAATCATTTTCTAGCAACTTTATATCATTTTTGGGACTAATCTATTGACATAGTGCCCAGTGCCAGTTGCTATTTTTTTCTTGTTTTTTACTTGGCAGAAAATCAATATCTAATGGAGTCCAAATGCCATGATTTTTTGGAGATTTTTGTTGGCCCAGAAGACATCCAGAAAGTCAAGGAAGTGCATGAGGGGAAGCCCGCGGGGCCCACGAGACATCGGCACGCCCCAGGCCCCTAACGCGCCCTAGTGGGTAGTGGGCCTCATAGGACTATTTTCCATCGACCTCCAGCTCTATAAATATCACAATATTTCAGAAACCCTAGAGGAGTCGACGAAAAATTATTTCAGACGCCACAAGTTCCAGAACCACGAGATCCAATCTAGTCCCTTCTCCGGCACTTCGCCGGAGGAGAACACGATCACGGAGGGGTTCATTATCCTCATTGGTGCTCCTCCGATGATGCGTGAGTAGTTTACCAGAGACCTACTGGTCCGTAGGGAGTAGCTAGATGGCTTCTTCTCTCCTTTTGATCTTCAATACAATGTTCTCTTTGGAGATCTATTCGATGTAATTCGTTTTGCGGTGTGTTTATTGGGATCCGATGAATTTTGAGTTTATGATCAGATCTATTTTTATCCATACATGATTATTATAGCCTCATATTTCTTCTTTGATATTTCAGTTTTGTTTGGCCAACTTGATTGATTTATTTTGCAATTGGAAGAGGTGCTTTGTAATGGGTTCGATCTTGAGGTGCTCAATCTCAGTGGCAGAAAGAGTCATGACACACATGTATCGTTGCTATTAAGGATAAAACAACGGGGTCTATTCCTGCATTAATAGATCTTGTCTACATCATGTCATTGTTCTTAAGGCATTACTTTGTTCTTTCATGAACTTAATACACTAAATGCATGCTGGATATCGGTCAATGTGTGGAGTAATAATAATAGATGCAGACACGAGTCGGTCTACTAATCTTGGACGTGATGCATATATACATTATCAGTATCTTGGATATCGTCATAATTATTTACTCTTCTATCAATTGCCCAACAGTAATTTGTTTACCCACCGTATGCTATTTCCTCGAGAGAAGCCACTAGTGAAATCTACGGCCCCCGGGTCTATTTCTCATCATATACTTTCAGATCTATATTGCTATTTGCGTTTCTAATTTATTTGTCTATTTCGTTTCAGATCTATATTATCAAAACCAAAAAATAGCTCGCTGCGCTTATTTGCTTTTATTTTATTTGCATCCATCGATATATAGGCCAGGCCTATCTCTAAATAATATTTTAATATATGACTATGTGCATCTCTCGATATATAGGCCACGCTTATCCAAATTAGGCGTTTTGGCTCTCGCCAAATTTTGAACTTTTTAATTTTAAAAGGAATTTGATTTTTTTGTACAAGTAAACAAGGATCTCAATGTGTATGTGTGCAAAATTTTAGGATGAAATACCTTAAAATGCAATCTATAAAGAAGACAAATTCATGGCGTAGGAGGATGAACAGTATCATGTGTTAAAAAGTTCCAGATTTGTCTTTTTTGCACAACGCTTATTTCAACGTATTTTGTCCTAAAAAATTACACCCTTGTGTATTATGTCTCATGCATATCTATATTTTTATATTATTTTTGAAATATAAAAATATGAATTTGATTTTTTTTAAACAAACCTCATTGAAGCTCGACCTCCAAATGAAAGTTTTGGGGGTTATCCTCCTTTCAAAAAAGACTAGAATAATGCTCATGCATTGCAATGGGATATAAATATTCTAGTACGTTAGCTTGCTATGTACTTGCCAATAATAATGCGATTTTGTAAATAAATGTTCATCAAATTCAGACCATGAATTACCTTATATTCTGATTAGAGGTTTGGTAAGTAAATTAAAGTGAAACTGATTTAGAAGGTAAGGAAATTAAGGTGATTGATTATCATACGTGTGGAAGGTGGGAAGAAAGATGAAAAAGGAACCTTCCTTTTTAAGTAGTATAAGAGCAACTCCAACCGGCCGACCCAAACAGACAGCGGTTTTGTCTGCTTTTTGTCCGTTTGGGTCGGCCCGCTTGGCGTTCGCCCAATTTTTATTTTGGGTCCATCATGCGCCCAACGCAGGCGATTCATTTCATGTGCGTGTGCAAATTTAACAGGGCAACGGCCATGCCGCCAACCAAAGTTCATGCCGGCACCATGCCAGCGGGCGGCATACAATGCCAGCCTCCAAAAAAGAGCATCACACAACCTTGTTCGCCAGGGTTTGCCAACGGTCGGCGCACATGCCAACACACAAAAAAGTTTGTAGTTCAACCATGTTGTCTCGGCCGGTGGTCATGCCAGCACGCTTGTTGGCATACAAAAGAGGATGGCGCCTGCAGCCATTGATCACTCCTCGTCGAACTTGAGCATGTCGACCTGCATCTTCTCGAACTATAGCCTCTTCCTCGGTGATACGGTGTTGAGGTCCACCTTCATGATCTCCACCCCCGTCATCATGCTAGTGAGGGCAACTTCTTTCGCCTTGGTCTTGGCATTGGCGGCCTCAATCTCGAGCATCCTCGCTTGCTTCTCCGCCTCCATCTTGAACATTTTTGCTTGCTTCTCCGCCTCCATCTCGAGCCTCCTCCTTTGAATCTCCATGAAGACGTTCACATGATCTTCCTTGTCTTGTCGACGCTTCTCCTCCCTTGAGTCTTTCTTGGTCATCATGCCCTCCACGATAGAGATCAAGGTGTTGGACGCCGCGTCCCGCTTCTCCTCCTTCTTGGAGTTGGTATTTCCTCGCGGCCATGTCTTCTCCACATCCATAACCTTTCCCTTGTCTTTCTTCCCACCATTCATCATGATGGCGGCATATTGCACCTTGAACGTCTCCTATTCGTCGATGACCCTCCAACAACGTGAGAGGTTGAATGACTTGCCTTCATGTTGGACCTTGAAAGCCTCCAAAGCTTGGAAGGCCTACAAATAGCATGCAATCATATGGGCAAATGTGTATGCAAATGAACATGCAAAACGAAATGAAAACGAAGCGGTCCACATGCATACCATGTCTTGTATGCCGATGCCGCTCACGGGCGCATACCTTGATGCTTGCATGAGTGGCACAAAACTTATTGCACTCTTGTTGGGTCACCCTCCATCGCTTCGAAATGGACACCCACCCGCGCGTGCTTTGCATTTGGTACGACGGAAACTTCTTGCGCTCATGGAACTCATGGCGGACACGAATCCAAAAGGTCAATGCCTTTTGTTCGGCGCCGACCTTGGGGTCTTGCCCAATGTCCCTCCAACACTCATAAAGGAGCTTGTCCTCCGTCGCAGTGTATGCCTTCGTGCGCTTGCTCTTGCACTTCGGCTTCGACCCGGTGGCTTGGTTGGCGAGCTCCTCCTCGAACAAAGGCTCCCCGTCGATGTCCAACTCGTCCTCTTCCTCGAGGTCGTAGTCCTCCGGAAACTCATGATCGAGCGGGAAGCCATACAGGTCCAGGCCGACCTGGTTATGCATGAAGGCGTCGTGTTCATAGGTGGCCGGCGTGAACGACCCTCGGTCGTCCCGGCTTTGGGTCTCATCGGGATCGCAGCCGGTCGCGTTTGGACCACGTGCGACGATCGCACCACCCTGGAAGACGATGGTCTCCATGAAACGGCTGGTTGTCTCGTCATCGGCGGCTGCAGTCATTATGTCGAGCAGGTTGCGGGCGCCGGGTAGCACGTCGACTGGCATCTCTTGCGCGCGTTTCCTGGTCCCTCCGGACGACGAGGCACCGGCCACCGGCGTGGCGTTAAGGTCGATGGGTGCGGGCGCGGGGGTGGAAGGAGCAACCATGCTCACCTCTGGCGAGCATTCTCCGGAGAGTCCGAAGGCCTGCGGGTAGACGTGGAAGCCGGGGATCGGGTGCATCGTCGACCCACGCGGCGACTTCGATAGCACCATCCGTGGGAACGCGGATGAGCCGGTGCTGGCCGCGGCCACGACGGCGTTGACGAGCCCGTGCTGGACATGGTTTAACCCTAGGTAGAAAAGGGCCTCCATCGTTGCCGCAACGACGTGGGCGTTGCTGTCCTCGTGCCGCGGGGTGGCGACGATGGCGGCGGCGGCTGCAACTTCTTCCCTTGCGTCCGCCTCCGGCCCTTCCTCTTGGCCGACTGCATGGCCCGCTCCTCCGGCGCCAGCTTCTTCTTGGGCGGCGCTGCGGTATTGCGAGGGGCGCGAGGCTTGTCTTTGCCGGAGGGGATGGAGGCGAGGCCGGCGGCGGCACCGAGAGCGTCGTCCGTGGCGAGCGCGGACACGAGGTTTTGGAAAATTGAAGGGAAATGGCGCCTGCGGGCGGGCCACGGGGACTTTTTGCCGCAGGCCGCGCACGTCCGCCTCTTGTCAGCTCTGACGCAATTCAGGCTCAAAATTAGGGTCGACAGGCGGACAAAAGACAGACGCACGTCCGTTTACGTCGACGTCGTTGGACTAACTATTTTATCAGCGCCGAGCCAAATGAAAGCGCGCGGACGAAATGAATGGATGCGTTGGAGTTGCACTAAGCCTCTTTAAGAGAAAAAGAGCGAGAGCCTATTATGCGGATGCAAGCGGACGCATCCATCCATGCGCGGACATATAGAGAGGGCCAAACCAGGCGAG
>LR738713.1:337576164-337591335 GCA_902687465.1 Secale cereale
AAGGGCCTCCATCGTTGCCGCAACGACGTGGGCGTTGCTGTCCTCGTGCCGCGGGGTGGCGACGATGGCGGCGGCGGCTGCAACTTCTTCCCTTGCGTCCGCCTCCGGCCCTTCCTCTTGGCCGACTGCATGGCCCGCTCCTCCGGCGCCAGCTTCTTCTTGGGCGGCGCTGCGGTATTGCGAGGGGCGCGGGGCTTGTCTTTGCCGGAGGGGATGGAGGCGAGGCCGGCGGCGGCACCGAGAGCGTCGTCCGTGGCGAGCGCGGACACGAGGTTTTGGAAAATTGAAGGGAAATGGCGCCTGCGGGCGGGCCACGGGGACTTTTTGCCGCAGGCCGCGCACGTCCGCCTCTTGTCAGCTCTGACGCAATTCAGGCTCAAAATTAGGGTCGACAGGCGGACAAAAGACGGACGCACGTCCATTTACGTCGACGTCGTTGGACTAACTATTTTATCAGCGCCGAGCCAAATGAAAGCGCGCGGACGAAATGAATGGATGCGTTGGAGTTGCACTAAGCCTCTTTAAGAGAAAAAGAGCGAGAGCCTATTATGCGGATGCAAGCGGACGCATCCATCCATGCGCGGACATATAGAGAGGGCCAAACCAGGCGAGTGTGGTTGTCGACGCTCTAAACCCCAACTCAGAAAATCCATCCCCTTTCCTCTTCCTCCCACGTCTGGCGCCTCTCTCCACCACCGTATCCTCCTCTCTCCCCCCTCCTGTCATCGCGTTGCAAACCCTCGCAATCATGTGAGCATCTCGCGATCCTCATGTACCAGTTCCATGTGGCGCAATGCCCCTGCGCTAAACTTTTATGTTGTTTTTGTTGTTGCCAATTAAGGGACGAGAGCGGGACCAGCAATGGCGGGGACGGCGGCGGGTCGCTCCGGCCGATGGACGCGGAGCAGCTGCGGGAGTGCGGGCACCGGATGGTGGATTTCATCGCCGATTACTACAAATCCATCGAGACATTTCCCGTCCTCAGCCAAGTCCAGGCACGACCACTCTTACTCTCCGCAAATCCTGCAGTACAACTTGTTCACATGCTGCTTCCACACCTTATAGCCTATATTATGACTTGGCCTATTGATCCATCTACTAGTTTAATTCATGTGTTCTGTAAATAACTCTCTGATATGGAGCATATGACTCCGCTCTAATAATGATATAAGATGCAATACTGAACAATCAGAGCCTTCAGTGTTGGCATACTTAGCTGCTACAGTACTCAGGAATACCTTTACCATCTGTCGCGTGATCCCTGATTTGCAGCGGGAAAACCGTAACAGAGCAGAGCTTGAACAGAGAGGTAGAACTATGAAGACTATATCTCAGATGTGTATGGAGGCTATGAATCACCGTGACAAATATTAGAAGTGATGGCTGCCGGGAGTATGAGGAAGTTGGAGTGGAGGACTGACTACTGAGGATCACAAAGACAGTAAGTAATGGGGACTGAGGTTCAGAAGGCCGTGCGTTGTCGAATATAGTGAATGGAAATTTAGTACTGTCAAAATTTACATGCAATAGATGGTGTGGCTAACAGAGGAGAAAGTGCAGATGGTGAGGGATAATATGGTACCACTGATTGTGCCACTGAGGGAATGCAGTCGCGGGTATGGCTAAGTTTTAATCGCACACACGTATAGATATAACAAATATAAGTCCCATGGTCCATGGCTATAACACATTAGGTGATTCTCGGATAATTGGTACTGAAGACTCGACATATTTTTTACTCGCCCAGAATCGGGCTTCATGCCTTTTCTAGTTCAACTAATGACATTTTAACGGTTAGAAAACTCTGGATCCTTCATGTTGTGAAGTGGTGGTGTTGCTATTAGAAAATTAAGAAAACAGTTAAATTTACTACTCTTTATCTAGAGAAGATGGATCGTGTGAAGGAGTATCGTTGGCACTGAGTACTAACTAAGATTTGTGCATCCATTTCATTGCAGCCAGGATATCTGAAGGAACTTCTTCCAGATTCAGCTCCTAACCGACCTGATACGTTGGATGCCCTTTTTGACGGTGATCTTCCTTCCAGTCTACTTTGAAGTGCTATCAGAATTTAGGTTATCAATTGCATTCCATGTGTTTGCCAAAAGAAACCTTCATTCATTCAGCAAATTGTTCTGATGCCCAGATATTCGTGAGAAGATAATACCTGGAGTAACTCATTGGCAAAGTCCAAGTTATTTTGCATACTATCCCTCAAATAGCAGCACTGCTGGATTCCTGGGGGAGATGCTTAGTGCTGCCTTTAACATCGTTGGCTTCAGTTGGATAACCTCTCCTGCTGCAACTGAGCTAGAGGTTATAGTCTTAGACTGGTTTGCAAAAATGCTTAAGCTTCCAAGCCAATTTCTGTCAGATGGTAAGAATGCAACCATATATTGTGGTTTGATACATAAATTATTTGTTGATCTCAACATTATTTTTGCAATTTGGTTCTTCTATAATATGCATCACCTCATAATTAACTGGCATGTCTAGGTAAAAAAATGAATGAGAATGTTTGATTGACAAATACTGCATGAAACTTTGCATACTTGGTTATTTGGTATTTATTTATCGTGCGTTGCCATTCTATATTTATTCAACTACTCGTTCTTGTTATCTTCCTCCATAACATATTGAGTGTCTGTCCCTGGGTCGAATCGCCGTCCTACAGAACCTGCCTTTTAGCTTTCGTGGCACTCTTGTCAGAGAGAACGCCAGAAGCTTGGCGCCACTTCATCCATCCGGTTTTGATTCGATGGTTCATATCTTCGTCGATATCCCCATCCTTCTGCAGCATTGACCCCAAATATTGAAGCATGTCCTTCTAAGGTACCACCTGCCCATCTAGACTAACCTCCTTCTCCTCGTGCCTAGTAGTGCTGAAACCGCCAACATGGGATGCAATGCGCATATATTCTAGCTTTCTACATGGTACTCAAATCTGGTAAATGGTAGCACAACAATAACAACAACAACAAAGCCTTTAGTCCCAAACAAGTTGGGGTAGGCTAGAGGTGAAACCCATAAGATCTCGCAACCAACTCATGGTTCTAGCACATGGATATCAAGCTTCCACGCACCTCTGTCCATGGCAAGTGCTCTGTCGACACTCTAGTCCTTCAGATCCCTCTTTACGGACTCCTCCCATGTCAAGTTCGGTCGGCACGCTTTAGCCGTCCGCTATGCACTGGCGCTTCCGGAGGCTTGCGCTGAATATGCCCAAACCATCTCAGACGATGTTGGACAAACTTCTCTGCAATCGTTGCTACCCCAACTCTATCTCGTATATCATCATTCCGGACTCGGTCCTTCCTTGTGTGGCAACACATCCATCTCAACATGCACATCTCCGTCACACCAACCTGTTGAACATGTCGCCTTTTAGTCAGCTAACACTCAACGCCATACAACATTGCGGGTCGAACCGCCGTCCTATAGAACTTGCCTTTTAGCTTTTGTGGCACTCTCTTGTCATAGAGAATGACAGAAGCTTGGCGCCACTTCATCCATCCGGCTTTGATTCGATGATCCACATCTTTATCGATATCCCCATCCTTCTAACATAGACCCCAAATATCTAAAGGCGTCCTTCTGAGGCACCACCTGCCCATCAAGGCTAACCTTCTCCTCGTGCCTAGTAGTATTGAAACCGCACCTCATGTACTCGGTTTACGTTCTACTAAGTCTAAAACCTTTGGATTCCAAGGTTCGTCTCCATAGCTCTAACTTCCTATTGACCCCGTCCGACTATCATCGACTAGCACCACATCGCAAAGAGCATACACCATTGGATATCTCCTTGTATATCCCTTGTGACCTCATCCATCACCAGAGCGAAAAGATAAGGGCTCAAGGCTGACCCCTGGCACAATCCTATTTTAATCGGGAAGTCGTTAGTGTCGCCATCACTTGTCCGAACACCTGTCACAACATTATCATACATGTCCTTGATGAGGGCAATGTACTTTGCTGGGACTTTGTGTTTCTCCAAGGCCCACCGCATGACATTACGCGGTATCTTATGGTATGCCTTCTCTAAGTCAATGAACACCATATGCAGGTCCTTCTTTTGCTCCCTGTATCTCTCCATGAGTTGTTGTACCAAGAAAATGGCTTCCATGGTCGACCTCCCAGGCATGAAACCAAACTGATTTTCGCTCACGCTTGTCATCTTCTTAAGCGGTGCTCTAGCGACGGAAAAAAATTCATCAAAACGCGCCAACATGGGATCTTATTTTGAAGCCCTCGTTGAGAAGAACTCGTCGGTGAAAACTGATTAATGGTTTTAAATCATGTTACAAAAAATGGAATTTAGCAATTAATGCGATGATGTAAGCATGAGGTGAAAGATTCCTTCATGCATGCACGTGCTCTCTCTCCTTGCATAGATTTCTCGGTAGACATTGGCAACTCTGTAAGACTAAGTGGGAGATGTGCTCCAGTTAGAGTTACACGCTGCCACTTGATTATCCTCCTACGTGGATCGGAATTGAAATAGTTTGATGCTATCCTAGAATCATGTGATTCAGACCGTGATTTGGACTATCCTTGATCTGAGATATCTACTTTATAGTCGCTTTAGCAGAATGTTACTAGTTCGCTGCTATCTTTTGATATAGTACATGTATATGTTTTTCCTTAGTGTAAAAATTGCGGACTTGTGTTCGTAGCTAAAGTCATGCTTCTGAGCTTCTCTATGGCATCCGTCTTTGCAGCGCCTGGTGGAGGAGTAATCCAGGGTACTGCCAGTGAAGCAGTTCTTGTTGTACTATTGGCTGCACGAGATAGAACTTTAAAGAAGCATGGGAAAAAATCCCTTGAAAAATTAGTAGTTTATGCATCTGATCAGACACATTCTGCTCTGCAAAAGGCATGCCAGGTATCCAGATATAATCCAACCAAAGTCCCGCTAGAATATTTTCCAGTTATTTGTTATGAATAAATTACCTGTCTTTCAAAGAATTACAATTAGGTAGTTAGGTAAATATGCATTATTTTCATGTACTTTTTATTTTATTTTCCTGAGGTAGCATTCTTCTGTTGAAGATTGCAGGAATTTTCCCAGAGAACTTCAGAGTTGTCAAAGCTGACTGTAGTAAGAACTATGCTCTTGCACCTGAAGCAGTGACAGAGGCCATTTCCATTGACTTGTCATCTGGTTTGATACCATTCTTCATCTGTGCAACAGTAAGCAATAAACCATGCTTTCTTCGTACGCAAACTTCTTTGGATTAGATAATGGAAAACTTGTATGGGAATTTCAACATTGATATTGCTAGGGATATATGCATTGTTGTTTCCCATTTGTATTAGTACATGTATATATACTGGCTTTGAGCGCATGGAACAGATCAAGTTGTGTACATCTCAACATGATTTACTATACTATTTTAATGAACTACTTGAGTTAATATATACTCCCTCCGTTCACAAATATAAGATGTTTTGTATATTTTCAATATGGACTATATACAAACTGAAATGAGTGGACAAACACACTAAAACGTATCTATGTACATCCGATTGAGAAAAAAGTTAGAACATCTTATATTTGTGAACGGAGGGAGTAGTCACTAAAATTTTGAAATCCTGATATTAGACCAGCATCTATTTATCCTATTGGTCATGTAAGTAATGTTGAATAATGTTGTTCGCGATGTAAGTTTCTGGCGATGGGAAAATATTACATGGAAAGGTTCCTCAAGTTGTAAATTCCATGATAATAAGCAGTAGTACAGGTTTCAATGCAACCTCAAATAACTTGTAGTTCTACGTGAGTGATTCAAAACCATCTACGAGATAAAAAAGACAAAATGCACTACTGGTATCCATTGCATGGTCGCTAAGAAGTTTTTTTTTTTGTGTCTCATAAATGAGATTGAATTTGATCCTTACATTTTGCACTGGATATAGGACATTCCTTTTCTATACCCACTGATTATTTATGAAGTTTTTGGAACTTCTATACCATATTGTCCCAGGACTGCAACCAGGACATCCTGATCATATAAGTCATTGTAATAGATATGAACACTATAGTGTTTGCAATATACTAACTGCTCCCACACAGAATCAGGTTTGCAGTTATTTCCACCCAAAAAATATTGCCTTAAAGGCTTAAAACCATACAATGGCAAATCTAAGCTGACAATAAAATAAAATCTGAGCTCTTCATTCCCAGTCGGATACTCTTAAGGCCTTGTTCGGTTGAGGGGGATTAAATCCTCTAGAAGTCAAAATCCCCTCAAATCCTCTACAAGTTAAAATTCCCTTAAATCCTCTCCAATCCCTTTGAGAAGGGGTGTAACTGAACAAAGGCCTAAAGGCAGTGGTGCCATTTTGCTTACATTAGATAATTCCAATACCACTTACTGGTGTGGTATGTGTCCAGTGTATTTGTTAGCCCGTGTAGTTTCCCCTTTACACAGGCTTCTGTTTGCATATGTACTGCTTACTTTAACGATGACCTATGATCAAGAAAACGGGATTATCATGCAACACATGATCTAGTCTTAGAGGTGAGACTAGGAAACTATTTTTGTGTTTATGTTTCCACACACATGCTTATGAGTTTTCCTCTAAATCTCATATTGAAGAACCATGGCAATTATAGCAAAGAAATAAATATTAATTACAAATGTGGAAGTAAATAATACATTTATTATTGCCTATAGGGTATATTCCCAACACACGCGGGAGGCAAATCTCCGACCATGCGATTTTTTATTGGGTGCCGGTGATCACGTCGGTGTTGGCCCAGAAGAACAACCGACAGTGCAGCAGGCATCCCTTCCGGAAGTTGCGGCCTTGCAGGGCATTCATGGCGTAGGACGGGAGGGTGGGGAGCACCGCACTTAGAAGCACCCCCCTTGCTGCCGAAGGTGAAGCCCTCATTTTGATGTGGAGGTTCTCAACGAACCCTTCCAGGATCATGCTCGCTGGTGAAGATCACCAGGCTCCGATACTAAACTAGTATGAACCTTAAATGTGATTGAAAATTGCTGGATTGCTTGATCGGGGCTATCACTCTAGCCATGGCGCTCCAGAGCAGAGGTGATAGAATAGTTAACTGCATAACGCTGTAACAGGATAGTAGGAAGATATATATTTGGGTTTCTTGCTGACATTTGTTAGACAGACAGCCAAAGCATCATATAGCCGGCTTTACCATAAAACTAAGGAACTACCAACTTGTGTACCAGGAAACTAATTATATGCAAGTGATTTGTAAAATCCCTACTTGCTAAAGGTAACTAAGATATTTATCCCCTGGATAACTGGGATCCTTATCTCTAACCACTCTTTGTAACATGATTACATGATGAATGTTACCAAAAATAAACTGGATTGGTGTTCTCCGGGTGTAATAAGGTTATCTTTTTATCTGTAACACATATTTCTGCTCCTTATTTACTTTCTAAGGAAAGCTCTTATTTGTTTCAGGTAGGCACAACATCTTCATCGGCCGTGGACCCCTTGCCTGAACTAGGAAATATAGCACAGGTGTTTAGGCCCATTGGTTGTGATGATTAGGAAATTATATTTGTATAATGAAGTAATCTAATCAGTCTGTATTTGATACTTTCTCTTGCTATATTTTCTATAAGTATTTTCCAAAAATTTGACGATCTTCTGCCAGGCAGGACTAGAACACAGTTGTGTTGGTGCTAGTTCGAAACCTAGTTATGTCCACTTTTGAGGAACAAGTCTGCACATTGATGGGTAGTAACTGGTAGCTGGTAGGTTAACAGTGTTTCCCAGAAAGTTTAGATGGGACCAGAACTTTGAAAAATAACCCTTGTAAATTGTTTTTTTTTGTCCATATGTTAATCCCAATCAATCTAAATTTGTGGTAGAGCTGGAACTAGGTATTTATCCGCTCTCTAGTGGGAACTGATACTGTCCTATGTCTGGGATTTTGCTGGAGCATGTTTTTGGGATGCTGGTTGCACCCCCACTGTTATTAGCAACCTTGTTTTTGTATATATCTTTTGCAAATTGTACATATTCTTATTCATGAATGTACTTTCACTAATTATTTATGTTTATAAATTTTGTTAGGGCCATGACATGTGGTTCCACATTGATGCTGCATATGCTGGAAGTGCTTGTATATGCCCAGAGTATCGACATCACCTTGATGGAGTGGAAAAAGCTCATTCATTCAATATGAATGCACACAAATGGTTCCTCACAAACTTCGACTGTTCTTTGCTATGGGTTAAGGTAAGCCATGTGATACTGTTCCAATTGGGATAATAAGATTTGCGCTTCTAAATAATTGTGGTTTTCTTGTTTTTTCTAAGTATACCAATATTGATATTGCACAAACTGACATCACACATAACAAACAGGACAGGAGTTATCTTGTAGAAGCATTATCAACAAATCCAGAGTTTCTTAAGAATAAGGTTAAGATCTCCTTCCCTTTCTATGTTTTTCTGTTGGAGATTTTCATCATTTCATGGAAGTGGATTTTAATCTACTGAACTGCATTCTGGATGCTTGTTCGTTTATCTTTTTTTCTCGTACATGCATCAAAGTGCATGTATTTTTGTATTATGAGAAAGCGTCGAAACGATGTGCATCTTATATACAACTCAAAGGAACAAAAAAAAACCTAAATTTAACAAAGAACGAAACCTAGGCAAAGAAACGGAGAAACCTAATGAAACAAGCCAAGAAACAAAAAACTGTACAATTGCCCTACTGCTGCTGTTACAGTGGTCATGGTGTCGAGCGTCTTGAGACAATCTCCTTAAGCTTAGGGACTTTGCACCAGTGTTTGATCCCCAGTTTCCAAATCCCAGTGGTAACCCGCTGGTTATCCCTGGACCTGTTTGCTACCGGGAGCTATTTTTCCTAGTGGAGTAAAATGCACCGGAGGTTCTTTAAGTATGAAAAAGCACATCTAAGTCCTAAAAGTGGATAAGTGGTATGCACATGTAAGTCCTAAAAGTGGATAAGTGGTAGTCACCACCTGTTCAATGGTATATCTCACCCAAGCAGCAGCAGCGCGCGCTCGCCGTCGCTGTCACGGCCGCGCGCTACCACTAAATGCTGGTCACCCTGGCCAGCGTGTCCCTGTCCACCGGCCAATGTGCATAACAGTCTACTCCTTGATCGATTCCCACTTCTGCACATTCCTATGCATATCTTCTCTCACCCTTGGGCATTGGCGTGCTCTTGCACCATCGTGAAGCTCTCATGAAGGTGCTAGGGTGGTACGGCAAGCTTTTTTCGAGAAAACGCAAAGACTTTGCGTTTCATTGCATTGGAAAGACAGAGGGGTCATCAGTACAAGCCTCCGAGATGGAGGGTTACAGGTTCAAACCAAAAAAAGGATCAGTGGACGTCCCAGGTCATCGGTAAGACTACGCCTAGGTCTGTGGCGCCTGCTCTGACCCAAAGGGTCGCTTCCTCTCTAATTCTAGCCGTGAGTTCGGTAAGGGAGGGCTGGGCGCCGTCGAACACGCAGGCGTTCCTCTGTTTCCAGATCATCCAGGCCGTGAGGTGTGTCGTGAGGTGTGGTACGGCAAGCTGCTGGATGACGGCACTCGCAAGACCGCTCAAACCACCGGCAACATCTGGAACCACTGGAAGTATTACACACACCTGAGATGGATTATCCAGGTGGATTCTGCTCGGAGGAATAGAACCAAGCCTGAGTTAGGCTACATAGTCTCAGAGGTTCCTAATGTTGCTCACTGGGAGGTTCCAAACAAGAGCTATTGACCTCTGTGCATCCTGGCTAGTTCGAACACCTCGTTTAGAGTGTCCGAATGCACATAGTATCACCGGTGCAACTCTCTGAAGTCTGAACTCACTTGGAGGGACAAACAACTAACACTTGGTGGCTCCAATCAGGAAAAACAGAGAAAATTATGAATGGAACTTTTGAGATTGGATCGAGTTTTATAAGGTTTGAGTTTGAGCACTTAGCAAGAATTTCTTCTCCTCACTAGGGTCAAGATTCCCCTTTTGATAGTATTGGCATATTTATGAATCGAAGTGATCCTGGATCACAAAAGTCTAAAAAGTCCTTAATCATGCTGATTTCTTTGCAAAGATTTTGAGGGGTCGAAAACCATTTTCCAACTAGCATCTTTTAGGACTTCAGCTGATCATCACTAGAGTAAATTATTTGTTGTCCTGAAATATCAAAAGCCACTATGGTGGCCTAAATGCACTTTCAGATGGGAATCGCCCAGGGTAGGGCCAAAGTGTTGGGTGATAATATTCCTGGAGAGTAAACCCCATCCTCGTGTACGAGTGTGCTGTTGGCCACTTTTTCCCAAACCACGATGTAACGAAGTGTTTCTTTTCAAACAATGGTATGCAAAGCATTTGAGCATTCAGTCCATGAAGAAAAATAATATCCCCTCCAGTTTTAATTGATTGACTTGACAAAGTGAAAAATATATTTTCAAGAGAACAAAAAGATTGTGTTGAAAGAACAATGGCATGGTCTGTATGCCTGCAATGTGATCAAAAGAATTACGTGTAAAAGCTCATTACTGAGTTTCTACATTTGGAAATAAGCCAGCTTTGATGAGTTTATGTAAAATTATGTTTCGATTGTGACATAACAACTGTTTTACATTTTCAGGCTTCCCAAGCAAATTCTGTTGTTGATTTCAAGGATTGGCAGATTCCACTTGGCCGTCGTTTTAGGTGAAATCCTTTTGGCGACTTTATAACCACCATTTGTCAAATGTACTGTTTCTCTTTTACAAATTTAATAGTTTGGTACTTCCAATTTTGATAAGGAATTAATTTTCCCATACTTATATGTATTTGTGCTATAATTCTTTTTTCCATAGAGAAATATATAGAGAACCCAGCATTCAAGGTGTGTCAGCTAGGTCGTATAAGCATGAAAATCAGGTCGCACATACACTCTGTTTTCCAAAAAGAATAGACCCTAAAAAAATATCTTCTGATTTTAAAGGCGCCTGTTTTCGAAGATATAATTTTGAGGGTATTTTTGTTGAAAAATAGCGCCTGTTTTTTTTTTCCGAGAAAACGCAAATGACTTTTGCGTTTCATTGCATTGGAAAGAAAGGAAGTATTTACATCCTCTTAGGAGGTAGTTTTACACAGCCAAGAGGCCCTCAGTGGACATCCCAGGACGGTGGCAGCACAACCCTAAGCCCTTGAGCTCCGGCCCTTGCCCAACATCGTGTCTCGTCTTTGATCCTATCTACAAGCTCATTCAGCGACGGCCTCTCGTGGTCGAAGACACACGCGTTCCTATGTTTCCAGACCATCCATGGTACCAGAAGTGCGACGGATTTGAGCGCCTTGCGAAGCGTTGGTGGCGTCGAATCCTTTACACGCAGCCACCAATCCATGAGCGAGCCGTCGTGCTCAGGCGCTGGTGCCGGAAGGCGTAGCCAAGAGAGGACCTCGTGCCAAGTTTGCCTGGTGAATGGGCACGTGAGCATCAGGTGTCCGATCGTCTCCGGTACCTGGTCGCACAGAAGGCATCGTGGGTGGTGTTGCAGGCCACGGCGCGCGAGCCTCTCCGCGGTCCAGCAGCGGTCTTGACACGCCAACCAGTGAAAGAATTTCACCTTGGGCGGTGCCCAGCTCCTCCAAATGAGCTTCCAGGAATTGCAGCTCATAGCGCCCTGGAAGGTTGCCCTGTAGCAGGATTGGGCCGTGTAGGCACCGTTGGCTGTCCATTTCCAGAGCAGCCTGTCCGGCTCAGTGGACAGCTCAACGTGCTGAACAAGGTACCAGAGCTTTAGGTACTGTCCAATCTCCGGAAGGCCAAGCAGGCCATGGACGTCGCGCGCCCAGCTGTTGCCGGCGAGGGCCTCCGCCATCGTTCTGGCCTTCCTGCACTGTTTGGGGATGCACTCGATTAGCATGGGCGCGAGCTCGTGAATGGATTGCCCGCCGAGCCAGCGATCCTCCCAGAAAAGGGCCGTCCTGCCGTCTCCGATGGCCATGGTCGTGGAGGCATGAAACAGCGCCCGCTCCTCTGTCGTGAATTGCAGGTCTAGCCCCTGCCAGGCTCGATCCGTGTCCGTGCGCGCTAACCAGAGCCAGCGCAGCCGGAGCGACAATCCTGTGCGCTCGAGGTCCCGGACGCCGAGGCCCCCATATTCGAGCGGACGGCAGACCCGGCGCCAGTTGACGTGGCAGTGACCACCGTGGGCGTTTGCGCGGCCGGCCCAAAGAAAGCCACGCTGTATCTTCTCCAGTTGCCTTAGGATTTTCTTTGGGGGCGCGAGCGCAAGCAGTTGGTGGATCGGAATCGCGCTGAGCACCGACTTGACGAGCGCGAGACGCCCCGCCTTGTTCATCAGCCAAGCCTTCCAAGAGGGTAGCCGGCCCGCCACCGCATCGACGAGGGGTTGCAGCTGGGGTGCGGACGGGCGCCGAGTGGAGATCGGGATGCCCAAGTAGGTGACCGGCAGGGCCACGACGGGGCACCCAAGCGGCTCCAACAGCCCCTCGCCGAGGTTGTCAGCATGAAGTAGCGTGGCCGAGCTCTTGTCGTAGTTCACCCGTAGCCCAGACGCCGTACCGAACACGTCCAGGATGCCTTTGACAGCGGCGATTTCGTCGGTAGTTGCATGGCAGAAGAGCATCACGTCGTCGGCGTAGAGAGATATCGCCGGAATGGCTCGCCGCGGGTGCAGCTGCTGAAGAATACCGGTGTGCAAGGCGTGACGCATCAATCTCCCAAGGGTGTCCACCGCGAGCACGAAGAGTTGTGGGGATGTGGAGTCGCCTTGTCTCAGTCCGCGACGGTGCCAGATCGGGGGGCCGGGGACGCCATTGATCATGACCCGCATGCTGGCCGAGGAGAGCAGAATGGCCAGCCACTCTCGGAATCGCACCCCGAACCCATACTGGCGCAGCACTTCGAAGAGGAACGGCCATGAGATGGAGTCGAAGGCTCGTGTGAGATCGAGCTTTAGCATGATCCTGGGCGCGCCAAGTTGGTGCAGCATCTTGAGGGATTGCCGGACTAGAATGAAGTTGTCGTGGAGGCTACGCCCGGCGATGAACGCATTTTGGTTGCGGCTGACTAGGGTGTCGAGCTTGGGGGCGAGGCGCAAAGACAGAACCTTGGCGAAGATCTTGGCCACAATGTGGATTAGGCAAATCGGCCGGTAGTCGCTGAGCTTGTGGGCGTCCGCGCGCTTAGGCAGCAGGGTTAGCAGCGCTTGGTTGAGCTTGCTGAACCCGCGTCCGCGCAGTGTGTATAGCAGCTCGAAGACATCCCATATGTCATGCCGGATGATGCTCCAGCAGGCGCGCAGGAACTCTGCTGTGAAGCCGTCTGGGCCGGGTGCTTTGCGCGCCGGCATGCGTTTGACAGCGTCCCAAATTTCCTCCGGGCTGAAGGGCGCGTCGAGGCCCGTAAGGTCGCCGGGCGCGATGAGCTGGGAGAGGTCCAGCGTGTGCGCCCGGTCTACCGCTGTGCCCAGTAAGCTGTCATAGTGCGAGAACGCTGCGTTGGCCATCTCCTCATGATCCGTGAGCACCCGCCCGTCAGCGTTGAGGCTGTATATGCGGTTCTTCTGACGCCGATAGGAGCATTGCCGGTGGAAAAAGCTCGTATTGGCATCGCCGTCCTTAAGAGACGCGATCCGGGCACGCTGCCGAGCGATCGTGCGCTCCATGGATGCCATGCCGAGGTAGGCGAGCTTGAGCTGCTTGCGCCTGTTTGGCATCAGTCAACGCACCATGTGTTGGTTTTGTGTCGAATATTTTGTCCAAGGTAGGTTACAGTTGAACTCGTCGTACGGTGTGTAGAGTGTAGATAGGGTATGGAGTTGTGTCCTTGTAGGACACTTGTATCCTATCATGTGGGGGTAGACACACGATGTAGCCTATGCCAACATAATAGCACAGACACACAGGGCGAGCCGGCGGCGTGTGCCAGCGCCAGGATGGCCAGGGTGCAGTATTGCGTCAGTATCATGGGGATGTAGCTGAGTTCGATGAACCTTGTTAACAAATCTCGGTATCATGCCTCATGTGATTGCTTGGTCCTAGGTAAGATTGACTGCATGCCTTGGTTTAATCTTAACAAATGGTACCAGAGCGAGGTTGCACAAAAATCTGCGGGAAGCTGTCGTAAAACCAGAAGAAGTCGTCGGCGAGTTGTGATCCAGAAGCAGATGTTGGTCGTATCGTAATCTTTACTGAAGCAATCAGGAGGAGCAGCTCGATTGCTCGATCATGGGCGGTGGTGGAATCATGTAGCAGCAGGTGTTCCCAGTGTCTGAAAGCCGACAAGATTGATCAAAGCGGCTGCGGCATAACGTGCACACTGCAGTGCGTGGTGTGCCAGCATGGAATGTGGGCCAGGCCCAGAGGCCCGAGCTGCATGCGAGGCCTAGGCAGCATGGAGAGCAAGAGAACGCAACCCATGCGAGCTGAGGCAGCAGGCTGATTGGCTTCAAGACAAGACAAGCATGCGAGAAGCTGCTTAGGCACGAGATTTGTTGGAAAAAAGACTGCCAAGGCTAAGCCCAGGTGTTCGGTCTTTCGGTTTGCTCTGTCCGGTCTTTTCAGTCTTCCATAATTGACGACCGAAATTATTTTGGTCTTCGGTCTTTATAGGATGGTGTTCGGTCCCGACCAAACAGACCAAATTTTATGCTACAACTCAAACCGTGTACATTATAGTACTAGTACAAATGTATGCAAGCAGAATTCAGACAACGGCTATGTGTAACAGGTGTATGCAACCAGAATTCAGAGTTCAGATAACATGTGTATATAGTAGGTGTATGTAACCAGAATTGTGCCATAAACATCCAGAGCAGGCAAGGGATTGTGCTAATTGTGCCATAAATATCCAGAGAGTTGTGCTAATTCAGTCTACCTGGTTTATTCGGACATCCAGAGATGAAGACCGATCCAACCGGTCTTTATGGGTTCGGTCTCAGTCTTTACGGGTCCGGTCTTTGTTTTTTATGCCCGGGCTTAGCTAGGGCCATGTGTGTGCACAGGAGCAGTTTGGCTGGATCAACTTTGGTCTTTTTCTGCTACAAGGTGCATGGAGAAGCTACAACAGCAAATAGAAACAATAAAATAATATTGTGCAACTTGCATGAAAGTTCTTTTTTTCTGGGTCAATTTGATGAGAGAGCTTGAAACACGTGGACAGGCTACGGAGGCGCGCGGACAAACGTGTTA
>LR738713.1:337591345-337605097 GCA_902687465.1 Secale cereale
TCCAGAGCAGGCAAGGGATTGTGCTAATTGTGCCATAAATATCCAGAGAGTTGTGCTAATTCAGTCTACCTGGTTTATTCGGACATCCAGAGATGAAGACCGATCCAACCGGTCTTTATGGGTTCGGTCTCAGTCTTTACGGGTCCGGTCTTTGTTTTTTATGCCCGGGCTTAGCTAGGGCCATGTGTGTGTACAGGAGCAGTTTGGCTGGATCAACTTTGGTCTTTTTCTGCTACAAGGTGCATGGAGAAGCTACAACAGCAAATAGAAACAATAAAATAATATTGTGCAACTTGCATGAAAGTTCTTTTTTTCTGGGTCAATTTGATGAGAGAGCTTGAAACACGTGGACAGGCTACGGAGGCGCGCGGACAAACGTGTTATGAGGATCATGTTCTGTAGGGGCATCGAGCAATGCATGAATATGTTGGGCTGACACGACCTGGGATGAATCATGGTTGCAGTCGCACAAATTCGGCTGCGGTCAGACACATAAGGCGGACGGCCTGAATAGCCCGGTGGATTGACTGGATGTTGGTTGGAATAGAAGACGGTGGCAATATCGGCGACAATGACATAGGAGCATGATGTTGATTGTGGCTGACTTATGGGCGTGGAAACAAGAGCGCCGGCCCGAGGGCTTGTGTGCTTCGACATGGCGAGTGCACGGAATTGATTCAAACATCAGAGCTTGGAGTTGACGGTGACGCAAGGGTGAACTGGTCATTCACCATGGTGTCATGTTGAAGGTGGAGCTGGAGTCCGAGGGAAGGCTTCACTCGCTGCTGAGGAGGGGAAACGGCGTAAATCAACGGAGAGTCAAAGCCTATTTTAGCGAGAAGCGAGTAACATATTGTTCGGGCTGGAGCACAGTGGTCTAAGGATTGCGTGAACCTCGGCATCGGTCGCTGATGATCGGTGGTTCTCTGCAATGGGGGTTGAGGTGGTGTGGGCTAGCTACCCAGGAGACTTGACCGAGACAGCAGAGGCTCCACGTGGTAATAGTGGCGAGCCGTGCGGCACGCATGGGATACGACGATATGCCAAGGCATTGGTGGTCAGACAAAGTGTGCAGAGGGTGCTGAAGCAGCGTTGGCCGTGCCAAATTCAAGTTGGTGACTGAGTCTATCGGTACAAGGAGATGGATGCGAGTTGACCATGGAGAATCCGAGAAAGTGGTGGAAATTATGAAATGTGAAAAGCTTGAAGAGCATATGGCCATATATTCTGTGGTGTTCGGTGCACATGACAAAGTGCGGATGATAAGTACAGAAGGAGGCGGATTGCTATAGTTGTGGGCATATAAAATACTATCCTGCCCCCGCGACGTCCCCCGCAGGCGGCTCGGGTGTATCCGCCGCCGCCTACCTAGCTCCCCTCTCCGCCCTCGGCTCTCCTCCCGCCGCCGGCAGGTGCTGCCAGGGGCTTTTGCCCTTGTGGTGGCCGGCGGCGGGGCCGTCTTCCTCCTCTGCCAGGGCGCACAACGTGGGATGTGGCGGCCCGGCCAGGACTCGGCGCTGGCGCGGGGCGCTGTGGCGGTGGTGCGCGTGGCCGGGTCGACGACGCGGTTGGGTGCGTGGCTGTGGAGGCTGCGTGGTGGCCTGGGTGTGTGGCGGCGGCTCTGGTGGTTGAGGATCTACGGGCGGCGCGGGGAGGTGGTTGCGACCGATTGTGGGTCGCGGCTTGGCCTTCGGTCTAGCTGTGAGGTGGGCGGCGGTCTCATGCTGGCGGTGCGGATCCGTCGCAGATTTGGCATGGCGACGCGGGCTCGGCTAGGTGGTGGCGGGCGGCACTGGCGGCGGGGCTGCTGTTGCTTGGGCGGTGATTGCCTGTGTCCGATGGTGCGGCAACGGGTGGCCGTGGGGGTTCGTGCTGGTGGTGGCGCTGGCGACGGTGTGGGCTTCCCGCCCCTTGCGTACAGCGACCTCTGGCGGCGAGGGTGGTGGTGTTCCTGCTGCAGGATGGCTGGGGGCTGCCCCTTGGGGTCTCGGCATGGATGTGGGCTGCCACGGCGTGGTGGTGGCTCATGGCGGTGTTATGGGTCGTTCCACGGCGGCGGCTGGACTTCTTCGACGTCGGTCGGTCGGTGAGCGCCCTTGTCGACCTTCGATTCCTTTCCTCGTCGTTCGGGCGCTACCTTCATCGAAGGGTTGGCACTCTCCCAGTCACGGTCCATCGCTCGTCTCGCGCTCGACAGCAGGACCGGACTCGTCTCACGCCCGGCGGCAGGACCAAGCTCGTGTCGCGCCCGGCGGCAGGACGGGCTGATGGAGGCCAATTTTGGCCGGCCTACTGGGTCTCGGCGCTGGGGGCTGCTCAGGGGTGCTCAAGGCGGGGCCTTTCCACTCGTCTCTTTGGTTGGGGTAGTGGTGGGTGGCGGGTGAGGTGGCATCGAGGTCTTGGATGCCGGGGTGGCGGCCCTGGTGGTGGTGTCGCGGTGCTTTTGGGCAAAGCCCGTGGCTTGGTGCTGCTCGGTGACCATGGTCCTGTGGGCGGCATGGTAGCCGAGGTGTGGCGTTCGGTGGCAGTGAGTACTGGCCGGGGTGAATACATGTTCTATCTACGGACCGGCGGCGGCGAAGCTCGTTCCCTTCTTGAAGGCGTCGTCCCGGCCAGCCCGTGGTGTTGCTCCAGGGGAATTTCTGACCCTCGGGTCAGGCGGTGGCGGCGCTCCGGTGTCGTATCCTTCCTGAAGGCGCCGCCTTGGAGCCCACGGCTCATCGTATGCGGCTTCATCTCTTCGCGGTGGCGTGTTCACAGTTGAGGACCCGGCTGCTCTTGTAGTGCTTGGGGTTGTGTTGCTGTGCTCAGTGCCTATGTATCTTTGCCTTGGGTGTGTGCGTGTGTTGTGGTGGCGTGCATTTGTACCGGGTTGTTGTTTGTTGGTGCTTTATATATAAAGCAGGGCGAAAGCCTTTTTCGGTATAAAAGACTATCCGGAAAAGAGGTTGAGACGACTGCGAATTTGACTCCGGGTGACACAAGACGACGGTGAAGTTCATTCATGCTTCAGACATACGGTCAAGGAAGAGCGAGGATGTTGAGTTTGAGTAACTCTTAAATGTGGTCCGGTTTTTTAGTTGTTCACTTTCATGCAGATCTGCAAATGAGTGTGTGATGGGGTTGAGTGGATACTCTAAAAGTTGGGAGCGAAAACTAGAGTAAAGAGGAACTTAATTTCTGTGAAGTGTTGACTGTGATCAAGAAAAGAAGAGACTATACTTGCAGGTGGAGTCACATGAAGTCTCGGAGTAGCAGCGGTGCTCATGGGAAGCTCTAGTCCAATGTATGTTGAAGTTTGACACATACACGAACTCAAGGTAGAGTTTGTTGAAGTATCCGAACTCAAGGTAGAGTTTGTTGAAGTATCCGAACTCAAGGTAGAGTTTGTTGAAGTATCGAATATTTTTTACAATTGTTGGACTTTGAGTCATACTATGTGTAGACAGAGTATGGAGTCATGTCCTTGTAGGACACTTGTATCATAGGCCTACTATATAATGTAGGGGTAGACACACAACGGTTGGACTCTGGGTAAGAGGGGACTGTTTCTGCCCGTCCGTCGCACGTTTTGCACAAAACCCCCTGAATTTTCAGGGAATCAACCCGCATTCCACCCGATGTGATGTTACCTGTTAACCATTTTTAAATGCTTTTTTAGGGTGCAACCCTAATCAATGCTGCATGATCTGTCATTTTTCATACCGGTGCCAATCCGGATTGCAAATGAACACCTCAACAAAACCAGATTGAAGTTGAAAGAAACCATCAATAATCACGCACGCACGCCTCGGCAGAACCTCACAGGGGGAGTAAGAAAACAGATTGATCATCTTATCTTATGCCGAGAGAGAGACACCTTAGGATTTACCACATTCAAACGTGTTGTGGTTGTGTGAGCACTGAGGACATCGTCGGCGAGGGTGGGAAGGTGGATAAATGGCAACACATATGGGATACCATGGTCAAATAAAGGACATGGACCTATTGGGATCTTGAGTCGTGGTTATGGGGTTAGTGGCATGTGGTATTTTTTTCTCCCGTTGCAACGCACGAGCTCTTTTGCTAGTGCCAACATCATAGCACATGGACGCAGGGAGAGCCGGCGACATGTGCCAGTGCCCTGGTGGCTGGGATGCGGCGTTGGTATCATGGGGAGGAGCGCACATAGTCAGCCCTGTTAGAGTTATAATATAAGTCATGTACCCCTTTGTATTTATCCCGTTGTATAAGGGGTTTCCTGCATATGTTCCACACCTGTACATGTATATATATATTGGCCTATGGCCTCATGGGAATACAAGTTGCATATTCCTAACATGGTATCGGAGCTAAGGTCTTGAGTTCAAGTCCTGGCTTTCGCAATTTATCTAAAAAATTGCTGCTGCCCCCCTTTGTGTCCACGTATAGGCCTCTTGAGTCATACGTGAATTTCGCGCGCCGTCGCTCTCTTCCGATTGCACGTGTTGACTTGTCTTCCCCGTCACACGTGAGAGGGGGTGTTACAGTATATGTGGATTGTCTAGCCCTTTTCATCAGTTCGGATTTTTGGTTGCGTTGGCTAGTGCATGAAGCTTAACAATGTTACAGTATATGTGGATTGTCTAGCCATTTTCATCAGTTCGGACTTTTGGTTGCGTTGGCTAGTGCATGAAGCTTAACATGGTATTAGAGCTAGGTCAATTTTTTGCACGCTGCAATTCGTGCGATTGATCCATCCCGATCGAAGCAGTCCCGCTCTGGATCTCCTCTCGTTCCCGATCTGGTCCGGCTACCGTTCCGCCTCGTTCCCGATCTGGTCCTCGTCCCCGGCTGTCGTTCCGCTTGGAGTCTGATCGAAGCCCGATCTAGGCCTCCCGCTCGCAGGAACCGCTCCAGCCGCCCTCCCGCTGGAAGACCCGCTCTATGATCCGGCTTGGAGTCTGATCGAAGCCTGATCTAGGCCTCCCGCTCGCAGGAACCGCTCCAGCCGGCCTCCCGCTGGAAGACCCGCTCTACGATCCGCTTGGAGTCTGATCGAAGCCGCTGGTCTCCTCACGCTCGAAACGGAGCCCTCTCTGGATCGCCTCCCGATCGGACCTTGCCGCTAGCTGCTCGATTCTGCCCTCCAGATCGGATCGGGCTTCCACGCTGTAAAAAAAACGATGTCTCTGCCCTCAGGCTATGTTGCTGTCCCTCGCTGTCCGGTGACCTTTGATGGTACTAACTACACTGAGTTCACTGGCTTCATGCGCATTCACATGCGTGGCATCCGTCTCTGGGGTGTTCTTTCTGGCGAGGTCTGCTGTCCGCCACGTCCGGTTCCTCTGGTGGCTACTATTCCGCCGACTCCACCGGTTCTTCCTGCGGATGCTAATCAGGCCGCCAAGGATGCGGCTAAGCTTGCTGGTGAGGCTTATGATGAGAGGGTTTTGGCTTATGAGGAGGCTCTTCAAACGTATCATGGTGCTCTGTCTGTTTACACCCAGTGGCTTGATGATGATGCTAAAGCTGCAGCTGTTCTCACTGCTAGTGTTCTGCCCCAGTTTGCTTCTGAGTTTCTGGGTCTTCCTACTGTCTTGGAGATGTGGACCCGTCTTCGTCAGCGCTATGAGCCCTCTGGTGATGCCCTGTACCTTTCTGTGGTTCGTCAGGAGCATGCTCTTCAGCAGGGTGACTCTACTGTTGATGACTTCTATGCACAGAGTTCTGCTATCTGGCGCCAGCTTGATTCTCTCCGCACTGCTGGTTGTCGTACTTGTCCCTGTTGCCAGGCTGTCCAGGCCAATTTGGAGTTTCATCGCGTCTACGAGTTCCTGTCTAGGCTTCGTAAGGAGTTTGAGCCCCGGCGTGCTCAGTTGTTTGCTCGTGGCCGTATTTCTCTCATGGAGGCTCTTTCTGAGATTCGTGCTGAGGAGACTCGCTTACGTGGTGCTGGTTTGCTGGAGGTTCCCTCTGTGTTCGCTACTCGGTCTTCTTCCACGTCACCTGCTGCACCGACCCCGTTTCGCTCGAGTGCTCCGCCACTCTTGCCCACTCCTTCTGATGGCTCAGGTCGCCCCCGTCCACATTGTGACTACTGCAACAATGATGGTCATATTGAGTCCCAGTGCTACAAGAAGAGGAAACACCTGCGCAAGGCACGACCATCATCTTCAGGGACTTCGTCATCTACCTCGACACCTTCAGCCATTGCTTTGACTGAGCAGGATATTCTGAGACTTAAGCGTCTGCTCGCGGCTTCAGGTTCTTCCTCGACGGGTACTGCTGGTTCTGTGACTGATGCTTCCCGCCTTGAGCAACCGCCCTCTACATAGTCAGGTACATCCCCATGGGTTCTGGATTCTGGAGCTTCTTTTCATATGTCTTCTCATTCTTCCCCTTTGTCCTCTCTTCGATTGCTGGATTCTCCTGTTCATGTCTTCACTGCTGATGGTACTCCACTTTCTGTTGCTAGTAGAGGCAATCTTTCCACTCCTTATTCTGTTCCTGATGTTGCTCATGTTCCTCGACTTACCATGAATCTGTTTTCTGCTGGTCAACTTACTGATTCTGGTTGTCGCGTCATCCTTGCCGCTGACTCTTGTTCTGTCCAGGACTGTCGCACGCACACTCTGGTTGGGGCTGGCCCTCGCCGCCGTGATTCTCAGGGTCTTTGGGAGTTGGACTGGCTTCATGTTCCTTCCGCTGCCACCACCATCGCCAGTTCTTCCGCTTCTGTCGCCTCCGTTACTGGTTCATTCCAGCAGTGGCATCATCGACTTGGTCATTTGTGTGGTTCTCGGTTGTCTTCTTTAGTTCGTCGAGGTCTTCTGGGGTCTGTCTCAGGAGATGTCTCTTTAGAGTGTCAGGGTTGTCGTCTTGGCAAGCAGATTCAGTTACCATATTCACATAGTGAGTCAGTGTCTAAGCGTCCTTTTGATTTAGTCCATTCTGATGTATGGGGTCCGGCCCCTTTCGCTTCGAAAGGTGGTCATAAATACTATATTATTTTCATAGATGATTTCTCTCGTTACACATGGCTTTATTTCATGACTTCTCGTAGTGAGGTGTTGTCTATTTATAAGCGTTTTGCTGCCATGGTTCATACTCAGTTCTCTTCACCCATTTGTTTTTCGTGCTGACTCCGCTGGCGAATATATCTCTAAGATGTTGCGTGGTGTTCTTGCTGAGCAAGGGACTCTCTCTCAGTTCTCTTGTCTTGGTGCTCATGCTCAGAATGGTGTGGCTGAGCGAAAGCATCGACATCTTCTTGAGACGGCTCGTGCATTGATGATTGCTGCCTCTCTCCCGCCTCATTTTTGGGCTGAGGCCGTCTCCACATCCACCTATCTTATCAATATACAACCTTCCGCTGCTCTACAGGGTGGTGTTCCTTTCGAGCGACTTTTTGATCGTTCTCCCGATTATTCGATGCTTCGCTCGTTTGGTTGTGTTTGCTATGTTCTGCTTGCCCCTCGCGAACGCACCAAACTGACCGCTCAGTCTGTTGAGTGTGTCTTCTTAGGCTACAGTGATGAGCATAAGGGCTATCGTTGTTGGGATCCTATCGGTCGTCGGATGCGTATCTCTCGAGACGTGACTTTTGATGAGTCTCGTCCCTTCTACCCACGCCCATCTTCCTCGACTTTTTCAGTGCAGGATATCTCTTTCCTCACTTTTCCCGACTCACCTATCACCCCTGTTGAGCTGGTACCTCTCCGTTCCACTTCCTCTCCTTCTTCACCTCTAGTTGATTTGCAGCCACCATCCTCCCCGGTCTCCTCGCCTAGCATGTCACCGGGTTCTCCACCTTCATCTCCGGTGACTTCCTCCCCGGTCTCCTCCCCTAGCATGTCACTGGATTCTACACCTTCATCTCCGGTGACTTCTTCGTCGCCACCCCCCGATTCTACCTTGGCGATTCCTCCTTCTATTATTCCATCTTTTCCTCAGCATTACACTCGTCGTCCACGACCTGTCGATGCCTCTGTGGATGAGTCGTCATCTTCCTCTCAGCCTATTTATGGCTTGCGTTCTCGTCCTCGTCCGCCTGTTGATCGCTTTGGATTTCCCACTGCTGGTGTTGCTGTTCTTGAGCCGACTTCTTACCGTCAGGCTGTTGTTCATCCTGAATGGCAGTTTGCGATGGCAGAGGAGATTGCTGCTCTTGAACGCACTGGTACCTGGGATCTTGTTTCTCTTCCTCCCGGAGTCCGTTCGATCACTTGTAAGTGGGTCTACAAGGTTAAGACTCGCTCCGATGGTTCTCTTGAGCGTCACAAAGCTCGTCTTGTGGCTCGTGGTTTTCAGCAGGAGCATGGTCGTGATTATGACGAGACTTTTGCTCCTGTGGCCCATATGACCACTGTTCGTACACTTCTTGCCGTTGCCTCTGCACGCCACTGGTCTATATCTCAGCTTGATGTTAAGAATGCCTTTCTTAATGGTGAGCTGCGTGAGGAGGTGTACATGCAGCCACCACCTGGGTATTCTGTTCCTGATGGCATGGTATGTCGTCTTCGTCGCTCTCTCTATGGCCTTAAGCAAGCCCCCCGCGCCTGGTTTGAGCGCTTTGCCTCTGTGATCACTGCTGCTGGTTTTTCAGCAAGTGCTCATGATCCAGCATTGTTTATTCACCTTTCTCCTCGTGGTCGGACTCTTCTTCTTCTCTATGTTGATGACATGATCATCACGGGGGATGATCACGAGTATATTGCCTTTGTAAAGGCCCGTCTTAGTGAGCAGTTTCTTATGTCTGATCTTGGACCTCTTCGCTACTTTCTTGGGATTGAAGTCTCTTCTACCTCTGATGGCTTTTTTATATCCCAGGAAAAGTATATCCAGGATCTTCTTGCTCGTGCTGCTCTTACCGACGAGCGCGTTGTTGAGACTCCTATGGAGCTCAATGTTCACCTCCGTGCTACTGATGGTGATCCTCTCCCTGACCCGACGCGTTATTGTCATCTTGTTGGCAGTCTTGTCTATCTAGCTGTCACTCGTCCGGACATCTCTTATCCGGTTCATATTCTGAGTCAGTTTGTCTCTGCTCCCACATCGGTTCACTATAGTCATCTCCTTCGTGTTCTCCGCTATCTTCGAGGCACGATCTCTCACCGTCTCTTCTTTCCTCGCTCCAGTTCTTTACAGCTTCAGGCCTATTCGGATGCTACGTGGGCTAGTGATCCTTCAGATCGCCGTTCACTTTCTGCTTACTGTGTTTTTCTTGGTGGTTCTCTCATTGCCTGGAAGACGAAGAAACAGCTTGCAGTTGCCCGTTCGAGTGCCGAGGCTGAGTTGCGAGCAATGGCTCTTTTGACGGCAAAGGTGACTTGGTTACGGTGGTTACTTTAGGATTTTGGTGTTTCTGTCACTACACCGACTCTGCTCTTATCTGACAGTACATGTGCTATCAGCATTGCGCGTGATCCTGTGAAGCATGAGCTCACCAAGCATATTGGTGTTGATGCTTTCTATGTGCGCGCTGGTGTGCAGGATCAGGTTATTGCTCTTCAGTATGTGCCTTCCGAGTTACAGTTTGCGGATTTCCTGACGAAGGCCCAGACTAGAGCACAACATGGCTTTTACCTCTCCAAACTCAGTGTTGTTCATCCACCATGAGTTTGAGGGGGGGTGTTAGAGTTATAATATAAGTCATGTACCCCTTTGTATTTATCCCGTTGTATAAGGGGTTTCCTCCATATGTTCCACACCTGTACATGTATATATATATCGGCCTATGGCCTCATGGGAATACAAGTTGCATATTCCTAACAAGCCCCAGGGGTGTAGCCAAGTTCGATGAACCTTATTAACAAATCTCGGTGTCAACAAATCTTGGTGTCGTGCCTCGTGTGATTGCTCGGTAGTGTCAACAAATCTTGGTGTCGTGCCTCGTGTGATTGCTCAGTAGATCAACTGCATACCTCGGATTATTCTAACACCACGTAGGCAAGCCATAGCTGGGTAGGACATGCGATGAACCACTTATCCACATTACAGAAAAAGGCTTCCGCCCCGCTTTATATATAAAGCAAACAACCAGAGCCACAAAGTACAACGGATAAGTTCACACCCCACACACAGGGGTATCACACAAACAAAGTACCAAGGGTTACTGCTGATGGTACAACTCAACAAGCCCTAAACGAAACGGGAAAAAGGGGCAGAAGCCCAGGGAGCGCCCCAAAAGGCCCTGCAACAGAGGCACCCAGTGCCTAATCCGGCTCCTGAGGTGGCGGTGGAAGTGGAGGTGCCAAGCGGCCAAGCGGAAGGCCAGCGCACGAAGATCTGCAATGAAGATGTCGATGGCGTCCCGATCCTACGGGCGGCTAAGCGGCCGCCAGAGCTGCAAATAGCCATACATTTTGAAAACTACGTCGGTAGCAAGACGAAGAGGTGCATGCTGAATGACTAGCTTATTGCGGACCGTCCAGAGCGTCCACGCGAGAACCCCAATACTCAACCACCTAATGTGGCGGGAGGGCAGCGAGGATATTTGGAGTTCCTGGAAATTGGTGTTGCACCAACGACCGCCAACCACCTCGCGGGAGCAAATCCAGTGGAATTGCGTGGACACGTAGGTGAAGAAGATGTGATTCGAGTCCTCAACCATTCCACGGAGCTGGCAGGTCCCGTCCCAGGGCCATTCCTCTTGAGTACCTCCACCCCTGAGGGTACCCGGCCGCGAATCCATTACCAAAGGAAGATCCTAATCTTCAGCGGGAGCCGAATTACCCAGATCAGGGCTAGAGGCTCCGGGCCAGGAGAGGCCGCAATGGCCTGATAGAGCGATTTGGTGGAGAAGCGGCCCATCGTTTCTAGGTGCCAGGATATGTGGTCGTCCGCGTGATCAACGTCTAGGGGCTGGAGGGCGATACACTGAAGAAGCTCATTCCAGGCGGCAAGTTCTGGAGGTCCGAAAGGCCTCCAGTACGCCAATAAGGGCCACCTCGACGGAGATCCTAGGGTCCACCGCAATGGAGAACAAGTCTGGAAATCGTGCGCCGAGGGGGCAGTCCCCCGCCCACCGGTCGAACCAGAACAGGGTCGACCTAGATATGCATTCTCGTACTTATGAGACCCAACTGACACAACTCAAATACTTTCAGGACGTCCGATGCATCTTACTCTAATCTATGCAAATGGAATTGAAATAATTAGACAGCTTATCCAATTACCTTCTCATTGGTACCCATGGTATTGACGTCATTGGATTGAGTTGCCATACATGATCTTTTCTCTGACCAAGCCATTTGTTTTGGTGACTAAAATAATTCAAGAAATGCATTACAAGCGTGACATGGATGCATTCAAATGATTAAGAACCCAACTTGTTCACCAAGCAGTCAAATATGGCTATATTAGCAAAAGAACATGAACCAGGAGCGGCGTTTTGGCTCCTGGGAGCACATGCTCCTGGGTGAACAGTACCCCAGAAAAAAAATAGTAAATGTTTTAAAAAAATTCTGAATTTTTTTCTAGATAATCGTGTTGGTGTCGCAAGCATGCTTGACAATTTTCATGTGGAATGGAGCAGCGGTGTTTCATCGGTGAAAAATAAAATAAAATTGGGGTGACATTTGGTCTACGATTTGTTTTTCTTTCGCAGGCCAAAATGCTTAACCTTTTTGCCTCAAAATTTACAGGTAGCATTTGTATGAGACAAAAATCACAAAAAAAAAATTTGTTTGATTTTTTTGACTTTTGATTTTTTTTGGCCAAATTGAATTTCCAGAACGAATATGGCTATTATAGAAAGAAGAATCTTACAATTAATATTGTTCAGCCCATATAGCAATATAGTTGACCTCTGACTTTCTAAATGCAGTCACTATGACAGTAGAGTCGTCGCACTGTTGTTGAGGTTATATGTGGTAGTACCTTTTATGACAATTAAATTGATTTCTCTTACCAAGTGGAACCTTTCTTTTAGATCACTCAAGCTATGGATGGTCTTGAGGCTTTATGGGGTGGAAAATCTGCAGAGTTACATCAGAAAGCACATACAGTTGGCTGAACATTTTGAACAACTTGTACTATCTGACTCAAGATTTGAGGTAAAAGAAGAAATGAACCAATTAATATGTATATTTAATGAGATTATTAAACTTTCTCTGCTGTAGTTTAAAAGCACATTATAGTTTATTCTTCAATTGGAAATCTTTATTTTACAAATTTCTTATTTACTTCATTAATTCAGGTTGTGACTCCGAGACTTTTTTCCCTTGTTTGTTTCCGCCTTCTGCCCCCAACTTCTGAGTATGAGGGTGGTCATCAACTTAACTATGACCTAATGGATGCCGCTAACTCAAGTGGGAAGATCTTCATCTCACATACGGTTAGTTATTAGCTGATCTGTCGATGATCTGGATATCTATTTTTGAAGCATAATCCACCGATTTCCTTTATGGTTCCTATTTCAACAGGTTCTTGCTGGCAAATTTGTCTTGAGATTTGCAGTTGGAGCACCGCTGACAGAGGAGCAACATGTGGATGCCGCTTGGAAGCTCTTGCAAGATGAGGCCACCAAGCTCTCAGGAAGTGCATAGGTTATTATAATGGCAATTGTCCATTGATTAAGCTGTAGTGTTCAGGCGCCTATTGTTATGATAAGCTTTCACAGCTGCTCATACAAAACAGTTTTTGAAAGAAGCTTGGACAGTTGAAATACGAAACTACTATATGCATACGATCCTTCCTCGTCATGTTAAACCCAATGCTCTACTGAACTTTCATTCCATGCGCCAACGGCTTGATTTGGCATATTGGATAGGAATTAGACAGGAAAAATCCTTGAAATAATATTCACCCCCATATTAGTCGGAAACTGAGCACACTAATTTGACCTGAGAGCAGTTATTGTGATAGTCCAGCTACTTAACCACCCTAAAATTGGCCAAATTCAAATTTTGGTTTATAATTTATTGTTGGAACTAAATGGTAGAGGAGGATCATTACGTTGTGTGTTAACGGCAGTAGAAGATATCATGATATACATTCGACTCTGACGCAAAAGAGAGGTCTATGTTTCTTGACGCATCTGCGAAGCAGAACATGTCACGTATATTGTACTCCCTTCGTTTCAAAATAAATGACTCAACTTTGCACTAACTTTGTACTAAAATTAGTATAAACTTGAGTCACTTATTTTGGGACGGATGGAGTATTTGACATGCATCGTCCATGGAATATTTGATTTGATGTGCACCTGTGTTTCTTTATGTTCATGTGCTGGTTTAAACAATGTTTGGCTATATGCATATTACAGAAAAGGGTGCGGGTTTAGAGAACGTTTGGTTCAGACTGTAGAATGTACTCCTTTCGTTCCAAAATAGATGATCCAACTTTGTACTGAACGGAAGGAGTAAAACCTTATGGATCGCTAAACATATTTTGTTTGGAGGGATATGGATCGCTAAACATCATTATACAGTGTTTCCTGATACACTTCGGTGCAAAATCGAGAAAAGGGAAAGGGTTAGAGCATCTCCAAAGGCGCGCAACACGGCCCTCAAAATAAATATACAGCGCCGAAATAGCATTTTTTTGCGCGCGACAGGGCGCTGGCTCCAGCGGCCGTGACAAAATATGGCGCGCGAACAGAAGATCTCCCCCCTCCCTCGCGTTGCCCTGCTTGGGCGACTCGAGGGGCGAAACCCTAGCCGCGCCGTCTCCTTCCCCTCCTTGATCTCCCCTCGCCGCCGCCTGAAGCAGCCGCCAGGCAAGCCCAGAGCGCTGTTGATGAAGGTGGTGGCGGGCCATCGCTGCCTCGCCTCGCTCGCGGGAGGGGGG
>LR738713.1:337609460-337632891 GCA_902687465.1 Secale cereale
CCTGACATGTTTATATGTCGCGGGGAAACCTGAATGACCACCAAGGGGTTGTCATGGAAAGCAGTCACAACTTTGTTGTGTACAGCTGGGTCACATCCAATCCAAACACATTTCCCTTACCACAGTACACCAGCTTTGAGAGAAAACTTAGCATAAAAAACAGGGGACATTAATTTACGTTGCGGTAATTCCGAAGCAAAGGGGTCATTGGTGTAACTCTGAAGTATATCATCAAGCCAAGCAGGTTGAGCAGAGGAAATGTAATGCAACTGACAATGTGTCACTGGCAGTAGGTGGCCTTCTCGACAGTGAACCAGCTGCACTATTTTGATCACCCTTCTTATATACAATGGTGTATTGCAACCCTAACAGCTTAGTCAGTGCTTTGTGCTGCCATCTAGTGTGCAGTCTTTGTTCAGATGAACAAGCTAGACTGCGCTGATTGGTTTTAATGATAAATTTAGAAAGCTACAATTACTGGCGCCAGTGCTCAACTACCAAGAGAATTGCCAAGTACTCCTTTTCATAGACTGATAAAGTTTGGTTCTTGGGACCAATGGCTTTACTAACATAAGCAAGGGGGTGCCCATCTTGCATGAGTACTACTCCTATACCCATATCACAGGCATCGGTTTCTACTACAAATGTCTTGAAAAAAACTTGAAGAGCAAGAAGAGGGGCTGAAACTAATGTTGTTTAAGGAGAACAAAGGCGCGTTGCTCATTATATGTCCAGTGAAAAGGAAATCCCTTCTTCAGAAGCTTTGTTAAGGGCTTGCTCAACATGCCATAGTGAGAAATGGATTTCCTATAATACCTAGCGAGACCCAAAAATCTTCTAACTTCCTTAGCAGAGACAGTCACTGGCCACCCCTTTATAGTAGAAATCTTGAAGGGATCAATAACAACTCCTTGACCGCTGATTATATGACCCAGGTAACCAATTTACGTCTGGGCAAATGAACATTTGGATAGGTTTACCTGCCACTGTTGTTTGAGTAACAATTGTAGCACTTCTGCCATATATTGTAAATGTTGTGCATATGAAGCACTGAAAACCAGGATATCGTCAAAGAACACCACTACATATTTTCTAAGACAAGGAGACAAGGTGTCATTCATAGCAAACCAAAAAGTGTTAGGTCCTCCAGTTAAACCAAATGACAGAACTAGGAACTCACAATGGCCAATGTGAGTTTGAAAAGTAGTTTTATGCTCTTCTCCAGGAGCCAACCTGGTCTGGTGATAACCAACTCTGAAATCTAACTTGGAAAACCAGCTAGAGCATGTCAATTCATCCAACAATTCATCAATAACTAGCATTGGATACTTGCTTTTAACAGTGATAGCATTCAACTGCCTATTGTCCAACACATGTCTCTAGGTCTTGCCCTTCTATACTAAGATCATGGGAGAGGAGAAAAGCGCAGTTGCCATGTCTAATAATCCCAGTTGCAAGCATTTCTTGAACTTGTTTTGCATCTCATCCTTCAGGGCAAGAGCAATCATGTAGGGTATGATGGAAACAGGTTGAGCTCCAGGGATCAAGGGAATTGTGTGATCATACTTGCTTCTGTGAGGAAGGCTAGTCGGAGCTGCAAAAACAGGACCAAACTTATCCAATAATTCCTTGATCTCAACAGGTAGTCCAGTCAGCTTTCTACTGTCAGTAACTATGAGTGCTTGCAGTTACACTAGGGCAAACAATAGAGGGGTAGCATCCTGACCCAATGATGTAACTAGGGTGTCCTTAGATTGGAAGGATAGCCAGTGCACTGCCCAATCAACTTGCATAGGGCTGTGAGCAGCCAACTAGTCCATCCCTAGGATGCCATCATATGAACCCAGGGGAAAACTTGGAAATTGCTGAAAAATTCATGCTCAACACAAAACCAATTTCCATCTAGTAACTGCTGAGTACAGGGGACCAATCTACCATTGGCCACCTTGACCATACTGACTAACATTTGAGTAACACCCTTTTGTGAAGCGGCTACAGTGCAACCCACAAATGAGTGGGTACTACCAGAATTTGCCAGGAAAACAAGAGACTGCCCTGCAACTGAACTTTCAACTTCATAGTAGTTACTATAGGAGCTGAAATATCCTCCATGACAACTGCAGAAATACAAATAGCATTAGCCTCCCTAGCTATTGTTTCTTCAATGTCACTGTGTTCAGCTGAATGCTTTGAACATAATCAAGCATCTCCTGAACACATGCAATTATACTTCTTGTTTACAATGACGTTCACGAGCCCATCTATCTCCTCGGGTGAAACACAACCCTTTTGACTTCATGTAAGCACGAAAAGCAACCCATCTATCGTTTGTAGGTGTAGCACGAGGTGGTTTTGAGAGTTTTTTCTCTTCCAGAGTTTTACTGACAACAAACATGGAACTGGGCGGTACAGATTGTTTGTTCCCTTGGAACGCATTGCTGTGATGCAGAGTAGTGTCTCCCAGCTCCTCGGATAGTAGGGCCAATGCATAGGTAGAGTCAATGTCATCAGGCTGCTGAATGCCCACAAGCAAGTGCACAGATGGTGTCAGCCCTTCCATAAACCTGGTGACATAGTGGACCGTATTTGGGTGTGCCTCATAGGTAGTGAGTTGATCATATAAGTAAGAGAAACACTCAATATATTCTTCCACTGAACTAGTTAGACGAATATTAATCATTTAGTGCAAGAGATTCTGGTGCTTATTCCTACCGAACCTGGATTGTATAAGATCACAAAATTCAAACCAATTGGCTTGAGGAGCCCGACAATGAACTAACTCTAGCCAATGGCACTGCGGTGTGCTACTTCTCGAGCTTGCGTTGTATTCCCTCGAAGATGAAAGGGAGATGCAGCACATTAGCGTAAGTATTTCCCTCAGTTTTTGAGAACCAATGTATCAATCTAAGTAGGAGACCACGCGCGAGTCCCTCGCACCTGCACAAACAAATAAGAACTTCGCAGCCAACGCGATAAGGGGTTGTCAATCCCTTTACGGTCACTTACGAAAGTGAGATCTGATAGAGATGATAGTTTATATTTTTGGTATTTTTGTTTATAAGAACAGAAAGTAAAAGCGGTAAAAGTAAAGTAGATGTAGATTGATATGTTGAGAATAGAACCGGGGCCCATAGTTTTCTCTAGTGGCTTCTCTCATTATAGCGATATTCTAAGGCGGGTAAACAAATTACTATCGAGCAATTGATAGAAAAGCAAATAATTAGGAGACTATCTAGGCATGATCATTGTATATAGGCATCACGTCCGAGACAAGTAGACCGAAATGATTCTGCATCTACAACTATTACTCCACACATCCACCGCTATCCAGCATGCATCTAGTGTATTGAGTTCATAAGAACAGAGTAACGCCTTAAGCAAGATGACATGATGTAGAGGGATAAACTCAAGCAATATGATATAAACCCCATCTTTTTATCCTCGATGGCAACAATACAATACGTGCCTTGCTGCCCCTACTGTCACTGGGAAAGGACACCGCAAGATTGAACCCAAAGCCAAGCACTTCTCCCATTGCAAGAACTATAGATCTAGTAGGCCAAACCAAACCAATAATTCGAAGAGACTTGCAAGGATATTATGAGCACACATAAAGAGTTCAGAAAAGAACCAAATATTTCTCATAGATAATCTTGACCATAAACTCACATTCATCGGATCTCGACAAACACTCCGCAAAAAGAGATTACATCGAATAGATCTCCTCGAAGACCGATGAGAACTTTGTATTGAGATCCATAGAGAGAAGAAGCCATCTAGATACTAGCTATGGACCCGAAGGTCTGTGGTAAACTACTCACAACTCATGGTGAGGGCGATGATGATGATGTAGAAGCACTCCGTGATGGATCCCCCCTCTGGCGGAGCTCCGGAACAGGCTCCAAGATGGGATCTCACGGGAACAGAAGGTTACGGGGGTGGAATTAGGGTTTTCTCCCTGTTGCTGATGGTTTCGGGGTACATAGACTTATATAGGAGGAAGGAGGACACCGGGGGACGCTCGAGGGACCCACGAGGCAGGGGGCGCGCCCTGGGAAGGGGGGCTCGCCCCCCACCCTCGTGGACACCCCGAGGCTCCCCTGACGTGGTTCTCAAGTCCCCTGTGCGTGATTTTCTCCAAAAATATCTCTCGTGAAGGTTTCATTCCGTTTGGACTCCGTTTGATATTCTTTTTCTGCAAAAACCCTAAAACAGGCAAAAAACAGCAATCTGGACTGGGCCTTTGGGTTAGTAGGTTAGTCCCAAAAATGATATAAAAGTGTATGACAAAGTCCATTAAACATCCAAAACATCATAAATAATAGCATGGAACAATAAAAAATTATAGATACGTTGGAGACGTATCAAGCATCCCCAAGCTTAATTCCTGCTCGTCCTCGAATAGGTAAATGATAAAAACAGAATTTTTGATGTGGAATGCTAACCAACATAGTTTTTCAATGTAATTCTCTTAATTGTGACATGAATGTTCAGATCTGAAAGATTCAAGATAAAATTCTATATTGACATAAGAAATAATAATACTTCAAGCATACTAACAAAGCAATCATGTCTTCTCAAAATACTATGGCTAAAGAAAGTTATCCCTACAAAATCATATGGTCTGGCTATGCTCCCTCTTCATCACACAAAATATTCATATCATGCACAACCCCGATTTTAGCCAAGCACTTGTTTTCATACTCTATTCTTTGAAATATTTCATCTTTCACGCAATACATGAGCGTGAGCCATGGACATAGCACTATGGGTGGAATAGAGAGGTGGTTGTGGAGAAGACAAAAGGAGGGAGATAGTCTCACATCAACTAGGCGTATCAACGGGCTATGGAGATGCCCATCAATAGATATCAATGTGAGTGAGTAGGGATTGCCATGCAACAGATGCACTAGAGCTAAATATGTATGAAAGCTCAACAAAAGAAACTAGTGGGTGTGCATCCAACTTGCTTGCTCACGAAGACCTAGGGCATTTGAGGAAGCCCATCGTTGGAATATACAAGCCAAGTTCTATAATGAAAATTCCCACTAGCATATGAAAGTGACTAAACACGAGACTCTCTATCATGAAGAACATGGTGCTACTTTGAAGCACAAGTGTGGAAAAATATAGTAGCAATTGTCCCTTCTCTCTTTTTTCTCATTTTTTTTGGAGGGGCTTTCTCTCTTCTTTTTTATTAGCCCCTCCCTATTTTTTTGGGCCATCTCTTTTTTATTGGCCTTTACTCACATGGGACAATGCTCTGATAATGATGATCATCGCACTTTTATTGATTTACAACTCGATATTACAACTCGATACTACAAGTATGACTCTACATGAATGCCTCCGGCGGTGTACCGGGATGTGCAATGAATCAAGAGTGACATATATGAAAAGTTATGCATGGTGGCTTTGCTACAACTACGATGTCAACTACATGATCATGCATGGCAATATGACAATATGATGCGTGTCATATGAACAGAACGGTGGAAAGTTGCATGGCAATATATCTCGGAATGGCTATGGAAATGCCATGATAGGTAGGTATGGTTGCTGTTTTGAGGAACAATATGGTGGGTGTTTTGAGGAAGGATATATAGTGGGTGTATGGTACCGGCGAAAGTTGCGCGGTACAAGAGAGGCTAGCAATGGTGGAAGGGTGAGAGTGCGTATAATCCATGGACTCAACATTAGTCATAAAGAACTCATATACTTATTGCAAAAATCTACGAGTCATCAAAACAAAGCAATCAACGCATGCTCCTAGGGGGGAGGTTGGTAGGAGTTAACCATCGCGTGCCCCCGACCTCCACAGAAAGGTTGACACTTTACAAATACCTCATGCTCTAACTTCGTCACATAGCGGTTCACCATACGTGCATGCTACGGGAATCACTAACCTTAACACAAGTATTTCTCAATTTCATATTAACTCCACTAGCATGACTCTAATATCACTATACTCATATCTCAAAATAATTATCAAACATCCAACATCTCATCATATTCAATGCACTCAGTGTGAATTTTTTTACTACATTGATATTGGATGTCTATCATGTGAATACTAGTTTAATAGCCTAAACACATTACCATGCTTGTGGGGACCCCGACTCATAAGTCGTGATCACCGAATGCACGTGTACAGTGATCCTAGAGATCAATGCTCACTGAACACACAGAAGCTGAATAACAAGAGTCTTACATCCTTACATACCGTGTTACACGAATAGGACCATAATGGTCAAGTCTTGGATATATCATCGCAGCGGAAATCTTCAAAGTCAACATGGACCCATGCCATCTGCCTTAACCCTACAGGCATTCTGACTGGGAAGCGTCCTAGCTCGCATGCTCGTCACCAAGAAATCTCCATCATAACCTGTTCTCTCCTGCCTGGCCAATAAAATAACCAGTGGCAAGCCAATGAGTACTTTGAATGTACTCGCAAGCAACCCAAGTGTGGTAACAAAATATTTATGCAAGGCTCTACTGCTAGGTTGGCAGTTTTGCGAAAAGCTAGTTTTTCATATGCAAGTATGATCAACATGAAACAAGGGCATGCATGTGTCTGTAACAAGTATCAGGAGGTCACAGACATCAATATCGAGAAAGAGTTGTAATCAACACATGCACAAGCTCATTGTGACTTCCTCACAATCACATCATCAATATCTCTGAATCGTGTTGTTTCCCAGAAACTTATGGACATAGTCTAAGTAGCACCACCCAACTGTCCTTGACCGCGGACACGGCTATTCGAATAGTTTGACACTCTGCAGAGGTTGCACACTTTACCCACAAGATCCGGGGAACTTCCGTGTCATCCACGACCCGCGATACCTCAAGTACCCGGGGTAAGCACCCGATCACTATCTTTCCCTAGACGACACTAACATAGAGTCCACTCGATTGGTAGCAGCCCCGTGCCAAACAATTCACATCTCAAGGTTTGTGGAGACTCGCTCCGTATTCATCACATATCACAAGCACGGGGTACCAACGGTGTGTCCGGTGCCCTGTGAAAACAGTCATGGCCGCCTATCCAAGCACGACCCCGTCCCGAGAGTGACCTCATGTCACCCCCGTCACTAGTAATGCGGGCACCATGCTAGTATCGACCAAGGTATTCAATAATGCCCTTTTCCCATATAAGGGTAGAGTGGTTGCGCATGATTGGTTGGGACGGTAGACACACATAAATCTAATCCATCTCGGTAAACAACACTTTCGTCAAGCCTCGGCACACTACTTCTTCACCGAGTAGTGCCCTAGCTCCTCATCAACTCCTAGGGGCATTAGTGGCACCCACTGGGTCATTTGCAAGTATGTCAGACCACACTTGTTTCACTCAATGCATAATCCCGACCCATTTTGCATAGCCAACTACTATAGCATACATCTATCTACTCCCACCCACATAACCCTCATAGGAAGGTAGGGTCATGTTTGATGCAAGTTTCAACAGTAAGGTAACAGGGGTAGCAACCAAAGTGGTTTCCACCTCAACATGATTCCGATGCATTGAATATAAAGGTGCTATGAGACATGCATAAAAAGGTTCTTGAACATGGTCAAAGGGCTGCTTGCCTTATTCTTCAGAGTCTTCAAATCTCCTGGTCCATCTCCGAATACTCCGTTTATTACGTCAACTAACGATGGAAACAATCATAATAAGCAACACAATCAAAGCAACAATAAAAGTGCTCTAAAAATAGGAGTTGGACTTTTCTAGGATACCTCTGGTCATATTAGAAATGACCAAGGTGGTTTCATAGGTGTTGGATCAATAGGTAGTTGGGAACATTCCAATATGATGGAGCCAAAGGGTTTATGGATTTGGAAGAAGTATACAGAAATATTTCCTTGAATGATGAGCAAAGGTTCCCATCATCAAGTCATGATTTTAGAAGCATTTAGGAGTTGGTTTCACTGGATTTGGAATTCAAATGAATTTCCTAGGATTTTCCAAAGCTGATAAATAGGAAGAAATGGCTCAATATTTGGTGGGGTACAGAAACTATTATTAAAAATGTTCCAAAACTAAGTTTGGACATGACAAGGATCTAGGAACTTGAATCACTGCATTTGGATCAAAAATGAGCTTTCTGTGATTTTCTAAAGTTAATCACAGAAAGTGGAAAATGGGCATTTGATAAATATGTGTGAAGGAAAAGTCTCTGGAATAATGTGCATGTAGCACCAACAGGTAGAGCATGATTTATGGAGTCATAGGAATTTTGAATCATGCAATTTGGAGTTCATATGAATATTCTAGGCATTTTTGAAGTTGGCAGAATAAAGAAAAGGAAAAGAATAAGGGTTTACCCTCCACTGTGCTCAGGGCGGAGGATAGCTTGCGGGCCGGCCCATCTGCACAGCAGCGCGCAGGGGCTCGACCACGTCGAAAGCGCCCGCCAGGAAAGGCGCTTCCGCGCGGGGGAGGCGGGCTGCGGCGAAGCCGCTTCCACTTAAACGGAGGGGCCTGCCCATTGGGTCGCTGACGCGCGGGCCCCAGCGGCAGGTTCTTCTTCCTCCCGCGCGGTTCGACGGGGAACAGGGGAGGTGCGGCCGAGCGCTCGCCGTCGTGGCCCCGTCGGCTCGGGCCATCTCCGGCGATGCTCCGGCCACCGGAGTGACCAGCGCGGAGAGGCGCTTCCAACCGTGGGTAGCACGCCTGCCGGGGAGGACCAGGGCGAGCAGGCGTCCAACCGCGGCGGAGGATGGCTCCGGTCATCTTGAGCTTCGAGCGCACGGCGGCCTGGGGAGGATTGGCGGAGCACGGGGAGGCTCAAGGGGGTGCGCAAGGGGCTCTGGTGGTGGCTAGGTGGAGAGGGAGAGGCCGTGGTGCCCGGATTTAGGCGGCGGCCGGCGGCTCTGCTCCGGCCAGGGAGGAGGCTATAGGACACGGGGAGAGCAACGGAATGGCTCGGGAGTCGCACGGGAGTGGGAGAGTGCAGAAGGAGGTGCAAGGGGGCTCGGGGTGCCCTATTTATAGGTGGGCGCCGGTCCACCGAGGCGCCGTGCGCCGGCGAGGTCTTGGCCGTTGCTGCAGGCCACGAGGGAAGCAGCGAGCATGTCTAGGGCGTTCCTGGAGCTGGTCCACTCCTAGAGGAAGAGAAAGGAGGAGCGGGGAGGTGTCAGAGGGCCGCGCGTGTGAGCTTGCTCATTGGAGCGCTCGGGCGGCCACGGCGCGCGTGCGAGCAGAGGTGAGAGAAGGGGAGAGAGGAGGGGGCCGACCGCCCGGCAGGTTGCGGACGTCGAGGCCTCCTCGGGGGACACGAGGGGGAAGCCCAAGGCTGTCGGGCGCCCCTGATTGGAGGTGGCTACAGTGCGCCAGGGCACTGTAGCGTGCTCCAGAGCGCGAACTTTGCATGCCCTGGCATGCACACGGTGCCATTGGCGTGTCCTCTTGTGTCCAGCCGTGTCCAGGGGGTAGAGGGAGTAGTAAACAATGGCCTGTGGCTTTGGATGCTCCAGGGAACCACTGGGGTGAGGAGGGAGGTGAGGAAGAGGGTGAAAACTGCTGTCCAGCAGTAGAAATTGGGGTTTTACCCCCTCCAATAATTGAGCTGAGGCCATAGAGAGTTACTGGTGGGTAGAGGATGATCAGGGGGAGCTGTGGTAGGAATTTGGGGTAAGGGGAAATAGTAAAAGAGGTCCAACCACTTGTTTTGTTAATTGGACAGAAGGTGTTTGATCAGTGTTTGGTCAAGCAAATGACATCCACTTGACATGGGACTTAATAGGATCAAATGTCACATATAATTAGGCCCCTACACCAAATTTGAGCTCATTTGGGCAAAGTGGCCAATGTAACTTTGGTGAACCCTAGAAATGAACAGAAATGGTTTCACCATGTTGGAGTTAAGCAAATCATCTCCCCTTGATGCACCACTTGGTGTAGCATCATCATTTGGGGTTATGAACATGCCCACAAAGTTTGAGGCTCCAGATAAAAAGTTGACAATGTAAAGTTGTTCAAATTTGAATTTGAACAGAAGTGGTTTTGGGGTGATCTGATCAAGTTGCTCTATTCCAAATCTTGTTCCATTTGGTCTAGATGCCTTATTAGGCCATTGTAGCATGTTCACCAAATTTGAGAGCATTTGGATAAGTTTGGCAATGTAGAGTTGCTCAAACTTCAAATATGGACAGAATGGTTTTGAAGGGGTTTGAGGATGTTTCCTTGATCTTCAAGGCATGAGGCTTTGCAAGATCATCAAATATGTCATATATGACATGATAGAATTTCCCTGGAATTTTTGGAGAATATTTCCTTTGTAAATATTTCAAAAGCTTGAAATATCCAAAAAGGGTTTTGGAAGGATTTGTCCAATATTTTGAACATGACCATGTGCTGAAACTCTTATATATGGACAATATATGTCCTATGAGTCTCCCTGAATTTTGGCAAATATTTTTGAAATGATTAAATAATTTTTCCCTATTAAAGACCATTTCTAGCCTTAAGAAAAAGCTTTTAAATAAAATATAAAAATAACTTTTGAAATTATACTTTTGTGGTTTCTGGGAGTCCTATATCTAATAGGATTCAAATAAAAATTTTGAAAGATTTTTCACACCCTAAATAAGGTACTTGCAGTGCAAACCTCAATTCAGGGGTTTTTGAAAAACTAATTTTAGAAAATACCATTTGGCCAAAATATTTTTATAAGAAAATTATATTCTGGTCTATACACATGGCATGATCATTGGGAAAAGGTTTTGGGTCAAGGAGATGAAGTAAAAAGAGTTGGGGGATTTATTTGATTTTTAGAGCACTAGCAAACAGCAGACAAAAGTCAAATCAAGCAAAGTCAAAAACACTCAAAAGTTTTTGCAAATCCACATTTTTAACATGAAAATTAGCTTAAGCAAAGTGGTATGAAAATCAGGGTGTGACAGACCTACCCCCCTTACAAGAATCTCGTCCCCGAGATTCCCAGACTAGGCGTGGAAAGAAAGGCGGAGTCTTGGATACGGGGTAGTCTTCACTTCTTCTTGTTGGTTCTGCTTCCGAGCGGTGCTCCTTGGAATCCTGAAGTGCTTGATGGTATGGCTTCTTGCTTGATGTCGTCCTTGATGGAGGTTGCTGAGGGGTCTATTGCATAGGTTAGGTTGGGTTAGCTGCCAAAGGCGCGGTGATCGATGTCCTTGCGGGCATCGGGCTAGCTAGGAGGTAAGAAGTACTTCCAGAGTGGGGGCTCATGGAAGATTTGGTGCACGGAGAGTATCTCAGGTGGTAGATCTAGCTGGGGAGCCGTCTACAACATGACTTGCAGTGATCTCAAAGGGTCCGATGAACCTTAGTGCGAGCTTCCCCTTGACGTGGAAACGCTTGGTTCCCTTCAGAGGAGTTACCCGCAGGTACACGTGGTCCCTGACATGGAAACTCATGTTCTGACGGTGAGTGTCAGCATAGCTCTTTTGCCTTGACTTGGCTGCCTTCAAACGTTCTTTGACTAGTTGGACTTGCTCTTCCGCTGCGCGGAGAATATCTGGTCCAAAGACTAGCCTTACTCCAGTCTCTGACCAGTTGAGGGGTGTGCGACATCTGTGTCCGTACAACACCTCAAATGGTGCCATCTGAAGGCTCGACTGGTAACTGTTGTTATAGGAGAACTCGGCAAAAAGGAGACAATCCTCCCACTTGGCTCCATATGCCAAGACACAGGCTCGGAGTCATGACTTCGAGAATCTGATTGACTCGCTCAGTCTGACCTCCGGTCTATGGGTGGAAAGCCGTGCTGAAAGACAACTTGGTTCCCAAGGCTGCTTGGAACTTCTTCCAGAACCTAGAGCTGAACTGGGTTCCTCGATCTGACACAATTCCCTTGGGAAATGCCGTGAAGACTTACGATCCGGTCGATGTAGAGAGCTGCCAGCCGGTTGCCATCATAAGGGGTCTTGACAGGAATGAAATGGACCACCTTGGTCAAATGATCGAGCATGACCCAAACAGAGTCATGTCTCTATCCGACCTTGGTAACCCAATGACGGAATTCATTCCGTCTTTATCCCACTTCCACTCAGGAGCCTTGAGTGGTTGAAGCAATCCAGCGGGTCACTGATATTCAGCTTGACCCTTTGGCACACATCACACCTTGCAACGTAGGTTGCAAATCTCTCTTTTCATCTCGTGCCACTAGAATCGTGCCTTCAAGTCTTGATACAACTTGGTGCGAGCGTTCCTTCGATACGGAAATGCTCGGCTCCTTTGAGAGGAGTGGTTTGCAGATACGCCCGGTCTTCATCGCGGAAGTTTTCTTCTTGATGACAGTGGTCGGTGTAGGTCTTCCTTCTTGACAGGGCGGTCTTCAAATGTCTTCTATCCAGCTGTCCGTCTCTTCCTTGTCTTCAGGCAGACAAGTAGGTCATCAAATAATGATGTTACCCAACTTGTCCAATTGCTCCATGAGGTCTAAGGGGTACGCAAGGTAAGCTGAGGTATTGGTGGTGGTCTCGGTTGAGTATTGCAGAGGCCTTCCTGACTCTGAGTCAAGGCCCGTGGTCAGAATCTGACCAGGTTGTGGCTCAGTGGGGCTTAAGGGTTTCAAGGATTCTAGTAAGTGAATGAACTTACATCATCTTATCTTTAAGCACAGTTTCTGAGATGCCAATAGCTATATCTAGTACTTCGAACGGAAAAACATCTTCTCGCAGAGACCAACTTCAATCACCACTCATTGCCATACATATCCTCATGATCCTCAAGAGACGGTCTAACAAAATTGCACTAGTCTACGATCCCCAAATCCATATGTATGCCTACCTCTAAAATCCAAAGGTAGATCATACATGCTGCTGATCTTAAATTAAACTCCACAATCCAAGCACTCAACCTAATCTTGCAAGGCTCACGATAATGCATCTCTATTATAAGGAAACACGTCATATGCCACTCCAAGATTTGTTTCCTTCCTATAGATCAACTCCAATAGCCCGGTAATTACCATCAATCACCACATAATCCAACAATCCTACAAATCCAACGTCTACAGTGTTCCACAAGATCTCAAGTCTCTATAATACCCAAATACTTGGAAGGACTATGCATCACGATAGTAAATCCACCAAATTCCCATCATCCGGGTCAAGTAAACTCCAAGATCATGATTAAATAGATCCCTAAATCAACTCCGACAAATAATCCAATCTCCTAGGTTATTGTCCACCGAGAAGCATGATATCATAATCAGGATCATAGGCCTAAATCCAATCTTACTCCGAACCATGCAAACATATCCATCATCTATACCAACCAGAATCACCTACATAAATCCAAGTCTCATGTCCAACGGGCACTCCTACATGCTTTCCCAAAGTCATGATCCCACCAATATGAAAACCTCACAATCCATCAAGGTCTCAGATAATTCCTCGAAGTCACTGATACAAACCACCAAGTCATCTGTCCAATATCCTCGAACTGGTCTATCTATGGCATCGTCAGACCTCGTGCTATATCAGGATGAAAAATGTGCTCACTCATCGTGTTCACTAGTTCCTTTACGAACCCAATGTTGTGCAAGGTTACAAAGGCTTAACAGGTTCTCTCGCCTTACCATGGGTTAGGCACATGGTTGAGGATTTGTGCTGGAGTGTCTCGTGAAGTCTCAAAGGGTCTAGGAAGAGGGTTACTGGTCTGGAGGGTTAAACATAACTCTATGGAGTTGCAATAGATCGTGGAGGTTGTAGCAGAAGTCTTCGGTGCCAGTTGGCCGTCGAGGTAGAATCCTTGGTGCATCTTGTCTTGCGGGTCTTCAATTGGGGAGAGAGAGAATAGAGGGAAGAAGCAGCGTAGAGGAGGGAAATGCCTAAAGGGGGTTCTATAGTGCAGGTGCAACAAACAGGTGCAAAAAGGCAGAAACAAAAGAAACAAGGCAAGGAAGGTGATATAGCCATGCACTTGTTGCCTGGGGCAAAAGCGCGACTTATATCAAAACGCAAACGAATAAAAGCAAACAACACACAATCATGGTTCTATTTGAACCATCATATGGACTCGACTGCGCATAGGGGGTACACGACTCATCCTACCCTAGGGGTTCTCGGACTCAGTGCCGTGACTTGTGCCTTGTGCAGTCTTCTGAGCTTCCTCGGATGTTGCTATGCCCCTTGTAGTTGCTTGATGAATGATCCGGGTTGAGCCTGAAGAATCTTCAACATCTTCTGCCTGATGAGGTGATGGGGTGAAGGTGCCTCCTTGTAGCTGGCGTTGACTTGGTCTTCTCTTGTCTCTTTAATCATGACGATCCCTTGTGCCTTCCGGGGCGTCAAGGGTACCAGGTAGGCAAACCTTGTGCAAATAACAAGGCGTAATAGAGGTCCAATATGTCGGTTTCGTTGATGAGAGCATCGACACCAAGAGCGGGGGATGAAGAGAACCGTTTTCCTGCTCACCATAGTGAGGCGGACCAAATGGCAAGGTTCTCATCCACCGGTGGTTGTCGATACAACAACGGTAGTGACATGATTACTCTATTAGCGATGCATATCATGATTTTGCATAACCTATAGCCTGGTCATCATAGGCCAATGTTGCATCGTCTTGGGGGTTATTGTCAAGGGTGTCCCCCATCTTCTGGGTCTTCATGTCCTCACTCATCGAGGGTGTAGTTTCTGTTGGTATCATCTTGTCGTGGTGTCACCAATCTTGGGTGCAAGAGTGGTGAGTGAGTGTTTGGCAAGGTGCACTCCACGAGGATTACAGAAAATCCAGTGGTCAGGGGCATAGAGGTTCTAGCGACCAAGGTTCTGAAGAGGAAGAGATCAAGTATAGCCTAGTTTTCGAAAAACTGAGAAGGGAAGAGAAGTATAGATAGTTTTGAAATCTAGTAGTAGTTTTGAAAATAGTTTTACCCTAACTAACGACCATGCTAACTAAGGCTTCCTACAGTCAGGATGGCTCTGATACCAGCTCTGTGGGGACCCCGACTCATAAGTCGTGATCACCGAATGCACGTGTACAGTGATCCCAGAGATCAATGCTCACTGAACACACAGAAGCTGAATAACAAGAGTCTTACATCCTTACATACCGTGTTACACGAATAGGACCATAATGGTCAAGTCTTGGATATATCATCGCAGCGGAAATCTTCAAAGTCAACATGGACCCATGCCATCTGCCTTAACCCTACAGGCATTCTGACTGGGAAGCGTCCTAGCTCGCATGCTCGTCACCAAGAAATCTCCATCATAACCTGTTCTCTCCTTCCTGGCCAATAAAATAACCAGTGGCAAGCCAATGAGTACTTTGAATGTACTCGCAAGCAACCCAAGTGTGGTAACAGAATATTTATGCAAGGCTCTACTGCTAGGTTGACAGTTTTGCGAAAAGCTAGTTTTTCATATGCAAGTATGATCAACATGAAACAAGGGCATGCATGTGTCTGTAACAAGTATCAGGAGGTCACAGACATCAATATCGAGAAAGAGTTGTAATCAACACATGCACAAGCTCATTGTGACTTCCTCACAATCACATCATCAATATCTCTGAATCGTGTTGTTTCCCAGAAACTTATGGACATAGTCTAAGTAGCACCACCCAACTGTCCTTGACCGCGGACACGGCTATTCGAATAGTTTGACACTCTGCAGAGGTTGCACACTTTACCCACAAGATCCGGGGAACTTCCGTGTCATCCACGACCCACGATACCTCAAGTACCCGGGGTAAGCACCCGATCACTATCTTTCCCTAGACGACACTAACATAGAGTCCACTCGATTGGTAGCAGCCCCGTGCCAAACATTTCACATCTCAAGGTTTGTGGAGACTCGCTCCGTATTCATCACATATCACAAGCACGGGGTACCAACGGTGTGTCCGGTGCCCTGTGAAAACAGTCATGGCCGCCTATCCAAGCACGACCCCGTCCCGAGAGTGACCTCATGTCACCCCCGTCACTAGTAATGCGGGCACCATGCTAGTATCGACCTAGGTATTCAATAATGCCCTTTTCCCATATAAGGGTAGAGGTGGTTGCGCATGATTGGTTGGGACGGTAGACACACATAAATCTAATCCATCTCTGTAAACAACACTTTCTTCAAGCCTCGGCACACTACTTCTTCACCGAGTAGTGCCCTAGCTCCTCATCAACTCCCAGGGGCATTAGTGGCACCCACTGGGTCATTTGCAAGTATGTCAGACCACACTTGTTTCACTCAATGCATAATCCCGACCCATTTTGCGTAGCCAACTACTATAGCATACATCTATCTACTCCCACCCACATAACCCTCATAGGAAGGTAGGGTCATGTTTGATGCAAGTTTCAACAGTAAGGTAACAGGGGTAGCAACCAAAGTGGTTTCCACCTCAACATGATTCCGATGCATTGAATATAAAGGTGCTATGAGACATGCATAAAAAGGTTCTTGAACATGGTCAAAGGGCTGCTTGCCTTATTCTTCAGAGTCTTCAAATCTCCTGGTCCATCTCCGAATACTCCGTTTATTACGTCAACTAACGATGGAAACAATCATAATAAGCAACACAATCAAAGCAACAATAAAAGTGCTCTAAAAATAGGAGTTGGACTTTTCTAGGATACCTCTAGTCATATTAGAAATGACCAAGGTGGTTTCATAGGTGTTGGATCAATAGGTAGTTGGGAACATTCCAATATGATGGAGCCAAAGGGTTTATGGATTTGGAAGAAGTATACAGAAATATTTCCTTGAATGATGAGCAAAGGTACCCATCATCAAGTCATGATTTTAGAAGCATTTAGGAGTTGGTTTCACTGGATTTGGAATTCAAATGAATTTCCTAGGATTTTCCAAAGCTGATAAATAGGAAGAAATGGCTCAATATTTGGTGGGGTACAAAAACTATTATTAAAAATGTTCCAAAACTAAGTTTGGACATGACAAGGATCTAGGAACTTGAATCACTGCATTTGGATAAAAAATGAGCTCTCTGTGATTTTCTAAAGTTAATCACAGAAAGTGGAAAATGGGCATTTGATAAATATGTGTGAAGGAAAAGTCTCTGAAATAATGTGCATGTAGCACCAACAGGTAGAGCATGATTTATGGAGTCATAGGAATTTTGAATCATGCAATTTGGAGTTCATATGAATATTCTAGGCATTTTTGAAGTTGGCAGAATAAAGAAAAGGAAAAGAATAAGGGTTTACCCTCCACTGTGCTCAGGGCGGAGGATAGCTTGCGGGCCGGCCCATTTGCACAGCAGCGCGCAGGGGCTCGGCCACGTCGAAAGCGCCCGCCAGGAAAGGCGCTTCCGCGCGGGGGAGGCGGGCTGCGGCGAAGCCGCTTCCACTTAAACGGAGGGGCCCGCCCACTGGGTTGCTGACGTGCGGGCCCCAGCGGCAGGTTCTTCTTCCTCCCGCGCGGTTCGACGGGGAACAGGGGAGGTGCGGCCGAGCGCTCGCCGTCGTGGCCCCGTCGGCTCGGGCCATCTCCGGCGATGCTCCGGCCACCGGAGTGACCAGCGCGGAGAGGCGCTTCCAACCGTGGGTAGCACGCCTGCCGGGGAGGACCAGGGCGAGCAGGCGTCCAACCGCGGCGGAGGATGGCTCAGGTCATCTTGAGCTTCGAGCGCACGGCGGCCTGGGGAGGATTGGCGGAGCACGGGGAGGCTCAAGGGGGTGCGCAAGGGGCTTTGGTGGTGGCTAGGTGGAGAGGGAGAGGCCGTGGTGCCCGGATTTAGGCGGCGGCCGGCGGCTCTGCTCCGGCCAGGGAGGAGGCTGTAGGACACGGGGAGAGCAACGGAATGGCTCGGGAGTCGCACGGGAGTGGGAGAGTGCAGAAGGAGGTGCAAGGGGGCTCGGGGTGCCCTATTTATAGGTGGGCGCCGGTCCACCGAGGCGCCGTGCGCCGGCGAGGTCTTGGCCGTTGCTGCAGGCCACGGGGGGAGCAGCGAGCATGTCTAGGGCGTTCCTGGAGCTGGTCCACTCCTAGAGGAAGAGAAAGGAGGAGCGAGGAGGCGTCAGAGGGCCGCGGGTGTGAGCTTGCTCACTGGAGCGCTCGGGCGGCCACGGCGCGCGTGCGAGCAGAGGTGAGAGAAGGGGAGAGAGGAGGGGGCCGACCGCCCGGCAGGTTGCGGACGTCGAGGCCTCCTCGGGGGACACGAGGGGGAAGCCCAAGGCTGTCGGGCGCCCCTGATTGGAGGTGGCTACAGTGCGCCAGGGCACTGTAGCGTGCTCCAGAGCGCGAACTTTGCATGCCCTGGCATGCACACGGTGCCATTGGCGTGTCCTCTTGTGTCCAGCCGTGTCCAGGGGGTAGAGCGAGTAGTAAACAATGGCCTGTGGCTTTGGATGCTCCAGGGAACCACTGGGGTGAGGAGGGAGGTGAGGAAGAGGGTGAAAACTGCTGTCCAGCAGTAGAAATTGGGGTTTTACCCCCTCCAATAATTGAGCTGAGGCCATAGAGAGTTACTGGTGGGTAGAGGATGATCAGGGGGAGCTGTGGTAGGAATTTGGGGTAAGGGGAAATAGTAAAAGAGGTCCAACCACTTGTTTTGTTAATTGGACAGAAGGTGTTTGATCAGTGTTTGGTCAAGCAAATGACATCCACTTGACATGGGACTTAACAGGATCAAATGTCACATATAATTAGGCCCCTACACCAAATTTGAGCTCATTTGGGCAAAGTGGCCAATGTAACTTTGGTGAACCCTAGAAATGAACAGAAATGGTTTCACCATGTTGGAGTTAAGCAAATCATCTCCCCTTGATGCACCACTTGGTGTAGCATCATCATTTGGGGTTATGAACATGCCCACAAAGTTTGAGGCTCCAGATAAAAAGTTGACAATGTAAAGTTGTTCAAATTTGAATTTGAACAGAAGTGGTTTTGGGGTGATCTGATCAAGTTGCTCTATTCCAAATCTTGTTCCATTTGGTCTAGATGCCTTATTAGGCCATTGTAGCATGTTCACAAAATTTGAGAGCATTTGGATAAGTTTGGCAATGTAGAGTTGCTCAAACTTCAAATATGGACAGAATGGTTTTGAAGGGGTTTGAGGATGTTTCCTTGATCTTCAAGGCATGAGGCTTTGCAAGATCATCAAATATGTCATATATGACATGATAGAATTTCCCTGGAATTTTTGGAGAATATTTCCTTTGTAAATATTTCAAAAGCTTGAAATATCCAAAAAGGGTTTTGAAAGGATTTGTCCAATATTTTGAACATGACCATGTGCTGAAACTCTTATATATGGACAATATATGTCCTATGAGTCTCCCTGAATTTCGGCAAATATTTTTGAAATGATTAAATAATTTTTCCCTATTAAAGACCATTTCTAGCCTTAAGAAAAAGCTTTTAAATAAAATATAAAAATAACTTTTAAAATTATACTTTTGTGGTTTCTGGGAGTCCTATATCTAATAGGATTCAAATATACTTTTTGAAAGATTTTTCACACCCTAAATAAGGTACTTGCAGTGCAAACCTCAATTCAGGGTTTTTTGAAAAACTAATTTTAGAAAATACCATTTGGCCAAAATATTTTTATAAGAAAATTATATTCTGGTCTATACACATGGCATGATCATTGGGAAAAGGTTTTGGGTCAAGGAGATGAAGTAAAAAGAGTTGGAGGATTTATTTGATTTTTAGAGCACTAGCAAACAGCAGACAAAAGTCAAATCAAGCAAAGTCAAAAACACTCAAAAGTTTTTGCAAATCCACATTTTAACATGAAAATTAGCTTAAGCAAAGTGGTATGAAAATCAGGGTGTGACAATGCTGTTTTAATAGACTCTCAAAAGGATATAAGTGAAGCATGAGAGTTCAACAATTTCTTCAAAATATTATCACCACCATGCTCTAAAAGATATAAGTGAAACACTAGAGCAAAAACTATTCAACTCAAAAGATATAAGTGAAGGACATAGAGTGTTCTAGCAATTCCTAGGCCATATTTAACTCTCTCAAATAGGTGTGTCCAGCAAGGATAATTGTGGCAAACTAACAAGCAAAGACTCAAATTATACAAGACGCTCCAAGCAAAACACATATCATGTGGTGAATAAAAATATAGCTCCAAGTATAGTTAACGATGGATGAAGACGAAAGAGGGGATGCCTTCCCGGGGCATCCCCAAGCTTAGGATTTTGGTTGTCATTGAATTTTACTTGGGTTGCCATGGGCATCCCCAAGCTTACGCCCTTGCTACTCTTTATTCCATAGTCCATCAAAGCAATACTCAAAACTTGAAAACTTCGCAAGACAAAACTTAGACAAAAATTCTCGTGAGCTCCGTTAGTATAAGAAAGCAAACCACTATTCAAAGGTACTGCAATGAATTCATTCTTTGTTTATATTGGTGTTAAACCTACTGTATTCCAACTTCTCTATTTCATACTTGCCAATACTACTCATAGATGCATTGAAATAAGCAAATAACACACGAAAAACAGAATCTGTCAAAAACAGAACAGTCTGTAGTAATCTGCAGGTTTCTCATACTTCTGTAACTACAAAAAATTCAAACTAAATTGTAAACATGAGGAATTTGTCCATTAATCATCTGCAAAAAGAATCAACTAAATAGCACGCTCCAGTAAAATCTGATGACCATTCTAGCGAGCGCTAACGATTCTGTTTTTCACAGCAAGATCACATAAACTTCACACAAGTCTTCCCAAAGGTTCTACTTGGCACAAACACTAAACAAAACATGAAAACATATCTAAACAGAAGATAGATGCAATATTTATTCCCTAGCAGCAACAAAAACAAAAAAAATATAAAATTGGGTTGCCTCCCAACAAGCGCTATCGTTTTACGCCCCTAGCTAGGCACGATGCAAGATAGATCTAGGTATTGCCGTCTTTGGAAGGCAATCCATAAGTGGCTCTCATAATAGATTCATATGGTAATTTGATTTTCTTTCTAGGAAAGTGTTCCATGCCTTTCCTTAACGGAAATTGGAATCTAATATTTCCTTCCTTCATATCAATAATTGCACCAATCGTTCTAAGGAAAGGTCTACCAAGAATAATAGGACATGAAGGATTGCAATCTATATCAAGAACAATAAAATCTACAGGCACATAATTCCTATTGGCAACAATAAGAACATCATTAATTCTTCCCATAGGTTTATTAATAGTGGAATCCACAAGATGCAAATTTAAAGAACAATCATCAAGTTCATGGAACCCTAGCAAATCACACAAAGTTTTTGGGATAGTGGAGACACTTGCACCCAAATCACACGAAACATAGCATTTATGATCTTTTATTTTTATTTTGATAGTAGGTTCCCACTCATCATAAAGCTTTCTAGGGATGGAAAATTCTAACTCAAGTTTTTCTTCATAAGATTGCATCAAAGCATCAACTATGTGTTTGGTGAAAGCTTTATTTTGACTATAAGCATGCGGAGAATTTAGTACGGATTGCAACAAGGAAATACAATCAATCAAAGAGCAATTGTCATAATTGAATCCCTTGAAATCCAAAGTAGTGGGTTCATCACTATGCAAAGTTTTAATCTCTTCACTCCCACTTTTAACAATTTTAGCATCAAGATCTAAAAACTCTGAATCATTGGGACACCGTAAAGCAGAATCATCTCCAATCCCATCTTCAAGATTTATACTAGCAAACAAGGATCTAATAGGAGACACATCAATAACTTTCTGATCTTCATCTTTATTTTCATGTTCTTCTGGTTTAGCAGCCATCTTATTGATCAAGGTGGACTGTTTATCTGAAATTTGGGCAATTATGTTCTCAAAATGAGCAAACTGAGATTTCAAGCCATAACGTTCCTTAGACATATCATCAAGGTCTTTATTCATATACTCCATAAACTTTTTCCGTTATTTAAGCGCACTTCTGAAAAAGTCATTATGCTCAAATGGTATAGTCATAAAATGTCTAACATTGTTTTCGATCTCCTCCAGCCTCTTTAGGTGAGGGTCAACACTAATAGGGAGAGCCATAGTGACAAGCAAGCAATCCAACACACAAGCAAACAAGAAACAAGCGAACGATAAACACACGGTAGAAGAAGGGCAAATAAAATGGCAAGGGTGAAGTGGGGGAGAGGAAAACGAGAGGCAAAAAATGTAATGCGAAGGATAAGGATTTGTGATAGGTACTTGGTATATGACTTTTGCGTAAGCCTCCCGGCAACGGCGCCAACAATTCTTCTTGCTACTTCTCGAGCTTGCGTCGTATTACCTCGAAGAGGAAAGGGAGATGCAGCACAATAGCGTACGTATTTCCCTTGGATTGTGAGAACCAAGGTATCAATCCAGTAGGAGACCACGCGCGAGTCCCTCGCACCTGCACAAACAAATAAGAACTTCGCAGCCAATGCGATAAGGGGTTGTCAATCCCTTTACCGTCACTTACGAAAGTGAGATCTGATAGAGATGATAGTTTATATTTTTGGTATTTTTGTTTATAAGAACAGAAAGTAAAAGCGGTAAAAGTAAAGTAGATGTAGATTGATATGTTGAGAATAGACCCGGGGGGCATAGTTTTCTCTAGCGGCTTCTCTCATGATAGCGATATTCTACGACGGGTAAACAAATTACCGTCGAGAAATTGATAGAAAAGCGAATAATTATGAGACTATCTAGGCATGATCATTGTATATAGGCATCACGTCCGAGACAAGTGGACCGAAACGATTCTGCATCTACTACTATTACTCCACACATCGACCGCTATCCAGCATGCATCTAGTGTATTGAGTTCATAAGAACAGAGTAACGCCTTAAGCAAGATGACATGATGTAGAGGGATAAACTCAAGCAATATGATATAAACCCCATCGTTTTATCCTCGATGGCAACAATACAATACGTGCCTTGCTGCCCCTACTGTCACTGGGAAAGGACACCGCAAGATTGAACCCAAAGCCAAGCACCTCTCCCATTGCAAGAACTATAGATCTAGTAGGCCAAACCAAACCAATAATTCGAAGAGACTTGCAAGGATATTATGAGCACACATAAAGAGTTCAGAAAAGAACCAAATATTTCTCATAGATAATCTTGATCATAAACTCACAATTCTTCAGATCTCGACAAACACACCGCAAAAAGAGATTACATCGAATAGATCTCCTCGAAGACCGAGGAGAACTTTGTATTGAGATCCAGAGAGAGAGAGAAGAAGCCATCTAGATACTAGCTATGGACCCGAAGGTCTGTGGTAAACTACTCACAACTCATGGTGAGGGCGATGATGATGATGTAGAAGCACTCCGTGATGGATCCCCCCTCCGGCGGAGCTCCGAAACAGGCTCCAAGATGGGATCTCACGGGAACAGAAGGTTACGGCTGTGGAATTAGGTTTTTCTCTCTGTTGCTGATGGTTTCGGGGTACGTAGACTTATATAGGAGGAAGGAGGACACCGGGGGACGCTCGAGGGGCCCACGAGGCAGGGGGGCGCGCCCTGGGACGGGGGGGG
>LR738713.1:337633052-337646364 GCA_902687465.1 Secale cereale
GCCCCCACCCTCGTGGACACCCTGAGGCTCCCCTGACGTGGTTCTCAAGTCCCTTGTGCGTGATTTTCTCCAAAAATATCTCTCGCGAAGGTTTCATTCCGTTTGGACTCCGTTTGATATTCTTTTTCTGCAAAACCCTGAAACAGGCAAAAAACAACAATCTGGACTGGGCCTTTGGGTTAGTAGGTTAGTCCCGAAATGATATAAAAGTGTATGACAAAGCCCATTAAACATCCAAAAAATCATAAATAATAGCATGGAACAATAAAAAAATTATAGATACGTTGGAGACGTATCACGGTACCCTCGAACTGAGCTGAAGCAAACGATGTCCAGTGGTTCGATGGTGTGCTTGAGAACCTGAAATAATCGTCACAACGCGTCTGCCACAACTTGGGGTTGGAGCCATCAAAACATGGAACCTCGATCCGAGGGCCATACCCCATAGGATCAGGTGGATAGGGCCAAACAATTTCAGGTGTCAGAATCAGCTAATGAGACAAGTTCAGATCCGACTGCACACCTCGTGCTCAAGGCACATACTTTGGCCCTAAACTTCGGTGCTCTTCCTCGCCGCGGAGACCATCGGAACCTCCGGATCATGTTTAATATTCTATTTTGGCGCTCGATGTTTTGAAGATTGTTGACATAAACATAAAGGGGCTAATATGTTTGCTAGTTCATATAGAGTAACTAGTCCCTGAAGTCATGAGGAGTTTCATATGAACTCCGAAGATAATATCCTACATGGCAGTGAGTATTATCAACGAAGACTATGCCGTCGAGAGTGACCCCTAAAACTTGTTGATGTGAAGCAATTGGTTCAGCGGCATTCGAAGGAATTGAGTGCAACCAAGAAGTCGAAAACGAAGTGAAGATGTAAAAAAATCTTTCTCTTTATTGAGTCATAGGACAACTGTACTACTAAGAGGGGTGTAGTGTTCAGTGATTTGATTCTCTGATGCTAAACACAATCCTATGAAAGTTGAGAGAGAAATATCTTTGTGTTCTGAGCAAATACTTTTTAGCAAGAGACTGTGATCTTTGCCACTAGTAAATTGCGTTGGGATTTTCCTCGAAGAGGAGGGTGATGCAGCATAGTAGAGGTACATATTTTCCTCAGTGGGAACCAAGGTTATCGAACCAATAGGAGAACAAAGAAAACTCACCTAGGCAACACCTACACAAACAAAAGCAAATGCTTGCACCCAACGCGGGCAAGAGTGTTGTCAAGCCCCTTGAACTTGTTACTTGCAAGGATTAATTCTGATAGTGATAGATAGGTAGATAGATACATAAATTGCAAAACAAAATAAAAGTAAATAAATTGCACTAAGGTGTTTTTAGTTTTAAATATGTGATAAAGGTAGATCCAGGGGCCATAGTTTTCACTATAGGATTCTCTCTCGAACACATAGCATACGGTGCGTAAACAAATTACTATTGGGCAATTGATAAAAAAGCACATAGTTATGACGTTATTCATGACAATGATCACACATATAGGAATCATGTAATGCCCAGGATGGGACTATACCTCCTACGCGTCGAGGCACGACTTAAAGGTATAAGCCCATTCTGGAATGATCTCAAGTTCGGTATCTTTGCACGACTCATGTAAAAATAGGGATGAAATTGCAAAAGGATAGTTGGCTTACACTCGCCATGTCACACAATACATTACATAAGCAAATCATCATCCAAAACATCACAACCCGACTACGGGAGAAGATCCAAAAGAAAGATACCAAATACATAAGCCACAGGTCCGAATCGCCCCTAGTAGAAACCACTACTGATCGTCGAAAATGTCACATACATACGGCTACGCTCTTCATCGAACTCCCACTGAAGTATTTGAACCAGCTCCTGCATCATTCTCGGCTGAACCTGCATCTGGTGTTGTAGTATCTGTGAGCCACGAGGACTCAGCAATCCCATAACCATGGGTATCAAGACTAGCAAAGCTTTATGGGTAGGAGGAGGTAAAGTGGTGAGGTTGCAGCAGCGGCTAAGCATAATTTGGTGGCTAACTTACGAGTACAAGAATAAGATGAGCATCTACGCAAAACGGTCGCAAACTAGTAGTGATCGCTCAAGATCCTGAACTACCTACGAGTCAAACATAACCCCACCGTGTTCTCTTCTCAAAGTGAAAAGAGACAGTCACGGTTACTCACACAGTTGTGTGTTTTACTTCGGATCCTCTGTCAAGTTTTCTACAACCGGACATTAACAAATTCCAATCTGCCACATAACCGCGGGCACGGCTTTCGAAAGATCATAACCCTGCAGGGGTGTCCCAACTTAGCCCATCACAAGCTCTCACGATCAACTGAAGTGATAAATATAATATCATCACCCCTTATCTTAGGGAAATCCGATCAGGCTCGGCATCCCGGTGCACAAGACATTTCGACAATGGTAAAACAAGTCCAGCAAGACCTCCCGGCGTGCCGACACCCTGATAGTAGCCGCGCGTATCTCGTCTCAGGCCACGTCCGGATAGGTGATCCTATGGGTTATACCAGATACCTCGGGTTTCCCCGTGGCGGCCCCGCAGTCTCCCCGTTTGGGACCAACACCATCAGCACTGGCCCCCCTGCTATGTAGAAAGAATCCCCGGGGACGCGACCCCCTATGCAAATTTAATTAATTAATTAAGTTATTATTATGAGGCAAATTAAAACCAATGTTGGGCCTTGCTGGAGGAGTTTTATTCAAAGACGAAGTGTCAAGGGGTCCCCATATACCCAACCATGTAAGGAACGCAAAATGAAGGAACATAATGCCGGTTTATCGGCGCCTAAGGTGGCATGAGTGGAACAAAACACCGAGAAAAAGGCCAAGCCTTCCACCCATGCCCAGTATATAGGTGTGTTAATAATAATAATAGATATTGTGATATTCCAACAACGAGTTCCCACCTGGAACGATCTTCATCTTCCCCTGCAACTAACTATGCTATAAGAGGGGCTGAGCAAGCGGCTAACATAGCCAAACAATGGTTTTACTAGGAAGGTTTCAAAGGTTAGAGGTTTCATGGCAACAAGGAGAGGGGCTGACAATAAGATGGGTAGCACGACATGTAACGATAGCATCGAGACTACTAAGCATGGCAATGGTAGTAAAGGTATCCAAGGGTATGATCATCTTGCCTGAGATCCCGCAAGGAAGAAGAACAGATCCATGAAGAGGACGAAGGAGAAGCCTTGAAGAAGAACCATGAGAAGTCGAACAAATCCTCACGATCGCAACGGAACAAGAACTAACGAGAAGAAGCAAGCAATACGGTAAACACGCATAACAAGAACATGACAATATGCGCAAACAAGTATGATGCAACACAAGTCTACATAGGATGCACTACAAGTCTAAAAAGGAAGCAAAACATGGCAAGGTAGGAAGCACAGAAAAACAACACAGTCTATATGATGCAATACATGGCAAGGTATGATGCATGACAAGTCCATACAGGAAGCAATACATGGCAAGGTAGGAAGCACAGAAATACAACACAAGCAACATGACAATATGCTCAACCAAGCAGGATGCAAGGCAAGTCTACACATGATGCTAAACATGGCAAGGCAGGAAGCACTCAAAAACAACACAAGTCAACAAGTTTAAATGAGGCCGGAAACTACAACAACAATTCCGGAAAATCCCCATATGCATGTTTAGCAATTTTAAGCAAACAACAATTCACACATTTTAATGTTGTTAACATGATGCGGATGACATGATCAAGTTTTATGCAATTTTATTAAAAGTTGACATAAGAGATGTGAAGCATTTGTCATCGTGGTGGAAAGAAAGGGTGCCACGGCAACGATCCGAAAATGATGCCACGCAACATATCGGTACCGGTAACTCGTCGAGAGACCGGTGCAAAAGAAAGGTGGCGTCAGCGAGTCGAACAAGATGAAAGGTGGGGTGATCCCGTTGCCGGGTTCCCACGGTTCGGCGACAAGGCAACGAGGAGGAACGTGCAAGGACAACTCGGACACTGTGCAACAGGTGGAACATCTCCTACAACACACATTCACATGTACTCATCCATGGGGTCGTCTCGGTGGTATACCTTCGAAGCGTTCGTTTCGGGGCGGTTCGAGGTCGTAGAGGAAGTAGTGGTACTCGCGGGTCATGGAACACGTTCGTAGAGGGAAGTAGTCGTTCCGTTCGTAGTCGTACACGGGGCGTCGGGGTCGTCGTTCACGTAGAGGTACTCGTTCCGTTTCGGAGAGGTACTTGACGAATCCATCCTTTCCGGGGCCACGGTAGTCGTACACATTGGCGTTTCGTTTACGGTTCTTCGGCGACGGTAGTGGTACTTGACGTGTCGCCGTGTAGGCGTTCTCGTTTCGAAGATGTACATGTCGTCGGGCGTAGTTGAACTTGGCACATCGTCTTGTGTAGTCGTTCGGGCGTCGAGCGTCAAGGTACTTGGTATCTTGGCGTCCTCTCGGCCTTGACAGAGGTGAAACGACACGCCACGGTTGGTACTTGGCGAAAATATCGAAGATGGCCTTGGATATGGAACCATGGCGCTCGGAGGCAGCATCGGGTGGCAACCCAAACCAGCAAGGGTACAGTCTCGTCCATGGCAGGTGGAGATCGAACGGTGGTGGAGTTCGGCGAGGTGGCGCAGGCGCGGCGCCACGGCAAGGCGGCGACAGAACGGGATGCCAGGGAGACCCGATGGCAGGAGGACTCGATGGTGATGGGGCCGCCGGAGTTGCAGGAGGGTGCGACGGAGATGAAGGCCGGCGAGGTCGGCGCACGTGCAGCCCGGAGAGGCGGCAGGTCGGTCAGGGTCGGAGTAGAGTTGCGCCGGCAGGGCAGAAGGTCGAGGATGACGCTCTGCAGGGCCGCGGCGACGGACGCGGCAAGGCCGGCCCGCGGGGCGCCATGGCGAGGCGCGGTGAGGACGCGGCGTCGAGACGGCGCCGGGGAGGCGGGCGCTCGGCAGGGGTTCGGGCGCGGAGGCACTGCGGGGGAAGATGCGGCGCTGGCCAGCCTCGAGGTCCAGCGAGCGAGAGGGGGGGCGCGTGGTGGAGACAATGGGGATCGGGATCGAGCGGGCGATGCGTGGGGAGATCGAGAGGAGGAGCGGGCGAAGCCTCTGGGTGCGGCGCGAGGGAGAGGAGCGAGGGACGAGGGGAGCAGGGAGATCGGGCTGCGGGGAGGCTAGGGTTAGATAGGTTAGGTGGCCCGCGGGGAAAAAGGTTGGGCCGACCAGATTGGCTGGGCCTTGGGCCAGCTATGGCAGCAAGGAGGCCCAGCTGGGCTGCTCTCTCTGTCACTAAAAATAAATAAAAAACAGGAAAAGAGAAAGAAAAGGAGGGGAGGTCTGGGAAGGAATTGCGCAAGAGGTTATTTTTCCCGGGCTCATAAAAATGAGTGTAATCCAAGAAAAATAGAAGTGGCATGATTGAATGATGAAAATTCAAACTCATTTGAATTTTATTCAAATGGGTTTGAACTAGGACTTGGTTTTTGAAGTGTCCAATAATGTTGAGGTTTTTGGAGGAACCTCGATAAACGGGAAAAGAAATATAGAGAAGGTTTTGACGGTGAAACTTGAAGTAAAAGAGGCATGGAAAAAAAATATGCAAGTGTGTTTTGGTGAATTCCGAAAGAATGGAATATTTTTATAATAGCTCCATAAATATTAGGAGGATATATATATGTTATAAAGAGAAGTCATCCTTCCCTCGATTTAAATGGACCGAAGGTCCACACGACTTATTTGGTTGAGTTACAAAATTAACGTCATGATGGCATGATGACATGATGCAATGCAAAATAAATAACACAAGCACAAATGAAACACACGAGAGAACCCGGAACATCTGGAATCTTCTGGGACGTCGGTCTTCGGGCGTCACAACTCTCCCACACTAACAGAGGATCTCGACCCGAGATCCTAGAGATGGCACCGGATAAAACAGAAAAAAGGAAGAGGTAAAACAAAGTTGCTTCTTCGACAAACGAGTGAAACCATGAACCTGAGAGGTTGAACAATCTTGAAAGAAAGAATAGAATGGAGATGAACGAAGATGAAACACCCCATTAGAAAAGAGGAACAAGTAGCATTATGAGAACCTTATAGGTTGAAAGACATGAACGAAGAGCTCAAGGGTGACGAACAAAATTTCAAAACCACTCCGGTTAAAACAAGATGGAGAAGGAATAAGAACAGAATAATTTGGACAGCATTCCGACTGTAAATGGAAGGAATTAACATGAACTTGAGGAGATGGTATGATACTTGATGAAATTAGCAACACATTGCCTCCGAAACAATTAAAAGAATGGCACACGGGATAAGAAAGATGTCAGACAGCACTCCAGTTAAAAAGACAGGCAAAACTTAATAAGATGAGAGAATTAGAATGGAGGTCACGACACTCCTGTTAAATGGACTAGAAAAGAAAAGAACATGATCTTGATATGACAAGATGATGGTTCGAAGAGAGCAATATCACAAAGCCTCCGGAATGAATAATGGAGTGAAGAGATCGAAGAAGAAGAACATCTTCGACTATAAATGATTTTGAAAGCATCCTTACGAAGAAGGATTGAATGGGGTTGATGGAAAAAATCAACAACGAAACGAATAAGCTTGATGTGGGCTTATGGAAATCATCTCAAAATTATGAGGTGACAACCAGCCACTGACAAAAACATTTGATTGGATTGAGATCAACAAGGAGACGAAAAACTTTCACCGGGAGGATAAATGAAGAACTTGGGTCATTTATAAGCACCATAATAGCAACAATTCTCAGGGAAAGCTTTTAGGTGAGGTACAACCCAAGATTGCTTCAACGAATAAATTGAAGAGTTGGAAAAGATCTCCTGAACAAAGAAAATGATGGTTTTAAATATCTCATTCTTGATAACTTGTGAATCATGAAACATGGAGGAAAATTATCAAGAATGACATAACACCACCTCAACAGATAAGGGAGCAAGAATTGCACTTGGAAAGCATGATGAAGAATGCTTGAGGTCCAACAAGAATCTTGAAGAACACTTCGAGGATGAATTAAATGATGATGAACCACCATGAGAACTCCGGTAATGAAAGCATGAGAAGTGAAAGATGAAAAGAATAAGATTCAAGGCCTGCGATGAATTAGATGGAGCTTTGAAATGATAATTGAAATAACTTGGAGCTCCGGAAAGAAAGATGAACAACTTGGGACCGAGAATATGATATGATGAACAAGCTCTGGAAAAAGAGATTAATCACTTCGGGGAAATAAGAATAAGATTTATTGTATGCTTATCCTTCACCAAATTAAATTGATGACAAGCAACGGATTTGGCCTACTACTTATTCTTCTTACCCAGAATTCAAGAGAGATCTCGCACAAACTTGGGTAAATCTTCAACGAACCACCGGTAGGATTATGAAAAGAACAAATGAATTAATACGATAACAAGGAAGAGAAATCTTGGATGAACCGCCGTAAGAATTGAAAACGGGTGATGAAAGAGAATAATCACCAGGAAGAATAAGCACTTGAGGAAATTTAGATACAAGAGAACGAAGAGATCACGGACTGATTAAAGAATACTTGAACAAAGCACCGGAAGAATGTGGAGACGAACGAAGAGGCATCAATGAAGAATATTTGGAGGACGAAGTTGAAAACTGAGAACGAAGAAATCTTCTGAAATGATGGCTCCGGAGGATCACAATGGAAAGGATTCATGAAATGCTTCGGATGGTTATAAAAAAAGATCCCTCGTGATCAAAACAATAATGAGGATGGCATGAAGCTAGAACCTCGAATCTTCAAGAGAACGGACCAAGATTTAAGAGAAACTCTTCTTCGGTCTTCAAATGTGAGAATGATGACGAGATACACCACCATGAATTGTTGAGGCACTCCGGAATGAAGAATTAAAAGGTTGAACCAATGATGAAAAAGAATTTGAAAGCGGTCCTGGAGAAGGACTGTGACTGATGGGATTCATACTTACGTCACACTTTGAAAAGAATTTGAGTATAACTCCGGAAAAAATTGGAAGAGTCAGGTAAGATCGTGGAAAAAGATATGTGGGTTAGGGCCCACTCAAAAGAAATCACCGTTGAAAAAGATTGCTTAAGAGATATTGCACCGGATGAATTAAATGGCTTGGATGAGATAACAATCTCAAAATATAATGAACAGGTTGAAAATGGACACACGAGTCCTCTGAGATCTCTTCAGCACTCCGGAGAAGAATTAGAGAGTTGAATAATCAAGAGAGACTTTGGATAAGAAATTTCAACATGGGAAAACATACGAAACAAGAGGAACATATATGATCAACACCGAAGCTTGAATTAAATCCACCGGAGAAGAAACAAGAAACAGAGAATGATAAACTGAATCTTCCTGAGCATCTTCACGAGAAATCACCGGATAAGGACATTGAAGGAAATGAATGAAGAAATATCACATGAATAAAATGGATACTTGATTAAGAATTCTGGCTCCGAGAAGAAGAAGGGTGGGAGGGTGGGGAAAACAAAGACAACTTGGGATGAATGAAACAAACAAATCGTCAGATTTCTCAACAGCGTCCGTATGGAATAACTTGAAGAGAAGGCACACCGATTGAAAAGGATTAACATGAAAATCTCGATGGTCAAGAAGAATGAGCACTCCCATAGAAATATGATAACACCGATTAGGAAAGTATGGAATCAACACTTGACATCGAAGCAACTCGAATACCAGAATCAAAACAAAACAATGGATAGATATGTTGCAACATAATCTTCACAATATCATTCATACGGAGAATTGAACGAATGAATTCCGTAGGTACATCAACTTGTCGAGAAGCCACTTGGGAGAACAAAATATAAATAAAAACAACAAGGAGCAGATAGAACAAATACAAGATAGAAGCTTCGTCCCACATATTCGTGCTGAAAGCTCATGGAACGTGTTACAAAAGGGTTTCACAATCCCCGGATCAGCATAGCCAAGGACCCTTTAAGATGCAACTCCTGATTGGAACAACGCCCATAAAACCACTTCACTCAATGTAGAACCCCGAACTCCATATCATGCATTCGTTGGAAGAATGCCTACGAGCTACTAGATGAACCCACCTATTAATTTCCGAAAGTTTCCAGTTATGCAATCAGGTGTTGGGGATACAGGGGAAGCATCGCGCACTGAACTCTAATCCTACATCCAGCTGTATCCATCCTTCAACACATAACCAGTTATTTCCGGAAACCGTTTACCTCGGACCTTCGAAACGCATCTACTATACAAGCTATGGCAATACTCCCGAACTACCTCCCCAGTACTGGGTGATGTCGGGGTTATCTTGCCACTAACCGCATAGGAGAGTTTTCGATGTCGGCCATCTTAAGTATTCCAGAACTGCTGCGATATATTTGTGACGACAACACCTCGGAGCTCAACTCCCCGGGACACTGCCACAACCCCTAATGACAGGAGGCATCGAGAACAATGTTCTTGTCTCAAAGAGATCGGAACAATCCAAACAATACTCGTGTGATCCTAAAAAAAATATTGGTGAATTTTTTGAGAGTAGAAGAGACAAAAGTAACCGTCAGGAGTCCTCACCAGAGTGATAAAGGGATGAGGAGCAAAAGAAACCCTACTCTCCGATATATATATATATATATATATATATATATATATATATATATATATAGGACTCAAAACATTTTTATGTGTGTGCCTAGACTCAACCGTCAACGATTCGATCAATCAGTGGGGGCTCCTAGGTCGGAGAAGGATCTGATACCAACTTGTAATGCCCAGGATGGGACTATACCTCCTACGTGTCGAGGCACGACTTAAAGGTATAAGCCCATTCTGGAATGATCTCAAGTTCGGTATCTTTGCCCGACTCATGTAAAAATAGGGATGAAATTGCAAAAGGATAGTTGGCTTACACTCGCCACGTCACACAATACATTACATAAGCAAATCATCATCCAAAACATCACAACCCGACTACGGGCGAAGATCCAAAAGAAAGATACCAAATACATAAGCCATAGGTCCGAATCGCCCCTAGTAGAAACCACTACTGATCGTCGAAAACTTCACATACATACGGCTACGCTCTTCATCGAACTCCCACTGAAGTATTTGAACCAACTCCTGCATCATTATCGGCTGAACCTGCATCTGGTGTTGTAGTATCTGTGAGCCACGAGGACTCAGCAATCCCATAACCATGGGTATCAAGACTAGCAAAGCTTTATGGGTAGGAGGAGGTAAAGTGGTGAGGTTGCAGCAGCGGCTAAGCATAATTTGGTGGCTAACTTACGAGTACAAGAATAAGATGAACATCTACGCAAAACGGTCGCAAACTAGTAGTGATTGCTAAAGATCCTGAACTACCTACGAGTCAAACATAACCCCACCGTGTTCTCTTCTCAAAGTGAAAAGAGACAGTCACGGTTACTCACACAGTTGTGTGTTTTACTTCGGATCCTCTGTCAAGTTTTCTACAACCGGACATTAACAAATTCCAATCTGCCACATAACCGCGGGCACGGCTTTCGAAAGATCATAACCCTGCAGGGGTGTCCCAACTTAGCCCATCACAAGCTCTCACAATCATCTGAAGTGATAAATATAATATCATCACCCCTTATCTTAGGGAAATCCGATCAGGCTCGGCATCCTGGTGCACAAGACATTTCGACAATGGTAAAACAAGTCCAGCAAGACCTCCCGGCGTGCCGACACCCTGATAGTAGCCGCGCGTATCTCGTCTCAGGCCACGTCCGGATAGGTGATCCTACGGGTTATACCAGATACCTCGGGTTTCCCCGTGGCGGCCCCGCAGTCTCCCCGTTTGGGACCAACACCATCAGCACTGCCCCCCCTGCTATGTAGAAAGAATCCCCGGGGACGCGACCCCCTATGCAAATTTAATTAACTAATTAAGTTGTTATTATGAGGCAAATTAAAACCAATGTTGGGCCTTGCTGGAGGAGTTTTATTCAAAGACGAAGTGTCAAGGGGTCCCCATATACCCAACCGTGTAAGGAACGCAAAATCAAGGAACATAATGCCGGTTTATCGGCGCCTAAGGTGGCATGAGTGGAACAAAACACCGAGCAAATGGCCAAGCCTTCCACGCATGCCCAGTATATAGGTGTGTTAATAATAATAATAGATATTGTGATATTTCAACAACAAGTTCCCACCTGGAACGATCTTCATCTTCCCCTGCAACTAACAACGCTATAAGAGGGGCTGAGCAAGCGGGTAACATAGCCAAACAATGGTTTTGCTAGGAAGGTTTCAAAGGTTAGAGGTTTCATGGCAACAAGGAGAGGGGCTGACAATAAGATGGGTAGCGCGACATGTAACGATAGCATCGAGACTACTAAGCATGGCAATGGTAGTAAAGGTATCCAAGGGTATGATCATCTTGCCTGAGATCCCGCAAGGAAGAAGAACGGATCCATGAAGAGGACGAAGGAGAAGCCTTGAAGAAGAATCACGAGAAGCGAACGAATCCTCACGATCGCAACGGAACAAGCACTAACGAGAAGAAGCAAGCAATACGGTAAACACACATCACAAGAACATGACAATATGCGCAAACAAGTATGATGCAACACAAGTCTACATAGGATGCACTACAAGTCTAAACAGGAAGCAAAACATGGCAAGGTAGGAAGCACAGAAAAACAACACAGTCTATATGATGCAATACATGGCAAGGTATGATGCATGACAAGTCCATACAGGAAGCAATACATGGCAAGGTAGGAAGCACAGAAAAACACCACAAGCAACATGATAATATGCTCAACCAAGTAGGATGCAATTCAAGTCTACACATGATGCTAAACATGGCAAGGCAGGAAGCACTCAAAAACAACACAAGTCAACAAGTTTAAATGAGGCCGGAAACTACAACAACAATTCCGGAAAATCCCCATATGCATGTTTAGCAATTTTTAGCAAACAAAAATTCACACATTTTAATGTTGTTAACATGATGCGGATGACATGATCAAGTTTTATGCAATTTTATTAAAAGTTGACATAAGAGATGTGAAGCATTTGTCACCGTGGTGGAAAGAAAGGGTGCCACGGCAACGATCCGAAAATGATGCCACACAACATATCGGTACCAGTAACTCGTCGAGAGACCGGTGCAAAAGAAAGGTGGCGTGAGCGAGTCGAACAAGATGAAAGGTGGGGTGATCCCGTTGCCGGGTTCCCATGGTTCGGCGACAAGGCAACGAGGAGGAACGTGCAAGGACAACTCGGACACGGTGCAACAGGTGGAACATCTCCTACAACACACATTCACATGCACTCATCCACGGGGTCGTCTCAGTGGTATACCTTCGAAGCGTTTGTTTCGGGGCAGTTCGAGGTCGTAGAGGAAGTAGTGGTACTCGCGGGTCGTGGAACACGTTCGTAGAGGTAAGTAGTCGTTCCATTCGTAGTCGTACACGGGGCGTCGGGGTCGTCGTTGACGTAGAGGTACTCGTTCCGTTTCGGAGAGGTACTTGACGAATCCATCGTTTCCGGGGCGACGGTAGTCGTACACGTTGGCGTTTCGTTCACGGTTCTTCGGCGACGGTAGTGGTACTTGACGTGTCGCCGTGTAGGCGTTCTCGTTTCGAAGATGTACATGTCGTCGGGCGTAGTTGAACTTGGCGCATCGTCTTGTGTAGTCGTTCGGGCGTCGAGCGTCAAGGTACTTGGTATCTTGGCATCCTCTTGGCCTTGACAGAGGTGAAACGACACGCCACGGTTGGTACTTGGCGAAAATATCGAAGAGGGCCTTGGATATGGAACCATGGCGCTCGGAGGCAGCATCGGGTGGCAACCCAAACCGGCAATGGTACAGTCTCGTCCATGGCAGGTGGAGATCGAACGGTGGTGGAGTTCGGCGAGGTGGCGCAGGCGCGGTGCCACGGCAAGGCGGCGACAGAACGGGATGCCAGGGAGACCCGATGGCAGGAGGACGCGATGGTGACGGGGCCGCCGGAGTTGCAGGAGGGTGCGGCGGAGATGAAGGCGGCGAGGTCGGCGCACGTGCAGCCTGGAGAGGCGGCAGGTCGGTCAGGGTCGGAGTAGAGTTGCGCCGGCAGGGCAGAAGGTCGAGGATGACGCTCTGCAGGGCCGCGGCGACGGACGCAGCAAGGCCGGCCCGCGGGGCGCCATGGCGAGGCGCGGCGAGGACGCGGCGTCGAGACAGCGCCGGGGAGGCGGGCGCTCGACAGGGGTTCAAGCGTGGAGGCACTGCGGGGGAAGATGCGGCGCTGGCCGGCCTCGAGGTC
>LR738713.1:337646426-337687076 GCA_902687465.1 Secale cereale
GGCGTGGTGGAGACGATGGGGATCGGGATCGAGCGGGCGATGCGTGGAGAGATCGAGAGGAGGAGCGGGCGAAGCCTCTGGGTGCGGCGCGAGGGAGAGGAGCGAGGGACGAGGGGAGCAGGGAGATCGGGCTGCGGGGAGGCTAGGGTTAGATAGGTTAGGTGGGCCGCGGGGAAAAAGGTTGGGCCGGCCAGATTGGCTGGGCCTTGGGCCAGCTGTGGCAGCAAGGAGGCCCAGCTGGGCTGCTCTCTCTCTCTCTCTCACTAAAAATAAATAAAAAACAGGAAAAGAGAAAGAAAAGGAGGGGAGGTCTGGGAAGGAATTGCACAACAGGTTATTTTTCCCGGGCTCATAAAAATGAGCGTAATCCAAGAAAAATAGAAGTGGCATGATTGAATGATGAAAATTCAAACTTTCAAATGGGTTTGAACTAAGACTTGGTTTTTGAAGTGTCCGAAAATGTTGAGGTTTTTGGAGGAACCTCGATAGACGGGAAAATAAATATAGAGAAGGTTTTGACGGTGAAACTTGAAGTAAAAGAGGCATGGAAAAATATGCAAGTGTGTTTTGGTGAATTCTGAAAGAATGGAATATTTTTATAATAGCTCCACAAATATTAGAAGGATATATATATGTTATAAAGAGAAGTCATGATGTAGGGTGGAACCCTAGGTGGCCGATCTTTCACGAAATGGAGGGGATCCCACGATGAACACGAAGAACACAAAGGGGAATCACGAGGGAAACACTCAAGAACAAGTCCAATCACACATCCACTAGACAATCAAACACACAAGATCACAAGATACATGGACAACAAAGGGAAAGATACATGGGTAGAGTTCATCTCCAAGAGGAGGTCTTGAATCCGTGCAGGATCTTCCCGTTTAGGGGTCTTGAATCCAAGGTGGATCTTCTCCGTAGAGGGGCCGCGGTCTCTCTCGTGGAGTAGATCCGGGATGGATGAGCAAAGCTCTATCTCACATATGAGCTAAATCATTGCTAACCCTAAAATGGTGGAGGTGGAGGAGTATATATAGTTCTAGTGCAAGTGGGGGCAAAGGGAAAGGGATACATGGGCCTCTGGCCCGGTTAGGCACGCGCAGGTGCTGGACGTCCGGGTTGGCGGCCGGATGTCCGGGGCTTCGGGGCGAGCCGGATGTCCGGGGTCACGGCCGGATGTCCGGGCTGGCTCGGTCCAGCTTCTGTGAAGGAGGGTCCGGATTTCCGGGAGGAGTGCCGGATGTCCGGCCGTTGCTGAAGCGCCGGATGTCCGGCCTTTGGCCCGGATGTCCGGCCGCTGTAGTATCAGCAGCTCCGTCTTCTTCCGTCTTCTCTTCCAAGCTTCCCTCGCGGATGGTGTAGGTGTTCCTCGGCGCTTGCACTCCTCGTCGTCGTCCGTGAAACTCCGACAATACCTATGCATGCACACGAGTGGAGTGTCAAGTAGTATACCATCCTCGAAGGGGTCAAGTGAACACGTGTAAAGGAGATGATTCACCTTTATGTATGAGAAGTAGAGGTCGCACGTGTCACTTGCCAAACGGACTCTTGACATGGTGATGTCCTTAGGATGCTCCGCATCATCCCCTCCCCCTTGGAAAAGATCCGACCTCGGATCGAAAGCCAAATCACCATGGGAAAGAGATGGCGTCGCCATGTCGAAGCGGTCGATCACCAAGCACTCATCATCTTGAAGCTCGAAATGGGCACTCTCCAATGTCGCACCGTCTAGTGATTCCTTCAAAAGGAGCAAGGACAACAAACACCTGGAAAAACAAATGTGGTTAGCGTTAGTGCAAAACCAAGCATTCAAGATGGGATTCACCCAACAAGTGTTGTCATCAAGCATATCATAGGGTGTGACAAGGGGTTGTGGCATGGCATTTAGGCACATCAATTGAGCACAATCAAGGTCATCATGGAAACAAGCATGTAAATGTGAGGTAGAGATGCACATATGTGTGACAAGAGAGTAAGCATCTACCTCAAAGTCGTAGCAAGCATGCATAAAGTGCTCAATGAAAGGTCTATGGTAGGCATAGGAATCATTCACAACACCAAATAAAATGAAGTGTCTAAACACATGTGTCAAGTGCAAGACAATCCAAGCATAGCGTGCATATGGTGTAGTGAAAGTCGTGTGGCACTCAACACAATAGAAAGAGAAATTGTTCAACATGTGTGAGGCAATCAAGCGAAGCATGTGACAAGCAATGGGACACGACATATGTGAAGAGATGACATTGTTGCAACCAAGCATATGATAGGGAGAAGTAATCCAAGAATAGGATGCAACACACAAGGCATATATAACATGAGGCATGGCAATGTGACAATGGCAAGTCGAAGTCAGATCTCTAACATGTGCGCAATCAAGGGGTCCAAGATGACAAATAAGTCTCATGGTGCAAGCAACACATGTAGTGCGATCCACAATATCCATGCTCATGGTTTTGGGTGTCCCGGAAGAGAAGGATATCACCTTGAAAGTTTGTCCTTGTGCGTCCTTCACAATGCCGAAGCACAAGCAAGTGCGATGTAGAAGCGTCGTGAACAAAGGTGGTTCGCTCTCAAGAGCTCGAATGGTCAACTCACGTGAAGTGGAAGTCGACACATAGTCCAAGTATCCTACACATGCACACAACAAAACAAAGAACGTATGCGCATTGTAGATAAACACATCATCCATCATGATGGTTCTCTTTTCTTGCACATAACCATTAGGAGCAAAAGTGCATGAATAATATGATGCAACAATGGCTATATTCATGGCACTAGGCATATGGTGCAAAGAGGTAAGACAAGCATGCTTCACAATAATTATGTCAAAATCTCCAAATAAATGCGAGAATGCTATGGGGGCAATCTCATTGGCAAGACTAAAATCATGGTTGCGCTCAATGCATGGGCAATCATATAGCATGAGAGAGGCAACATGCGGAGACATATGACAACAAGCAATATGAATCATGTGCAAAGCATGGCAATGGTTGTCATCAACCGCATGAAAGGAGCAAGTATGAATCATCGATGATGCAACATAAGCAAGCATGGTGATCAAGTTGTGCACACTAGTGGAGAGAAGATGCAACACACTAGGAGAAGGCATGGCAATCATGTCATGTGAGCAAATAGTGGATATAGGCAATGCACATGACATATCGCAAGCACGATCACAAATCAATGTCAAAGCATCATAATAGGCATGGTGTGCAAAAGAATCATGGCAATAACAAGTGATATCTCCACCAAGCTTGCAAATACACATACAAGTATGAGAATCAATCATCATGTGTAATGCGAAGCATGGGTCACAAATGCATGGCAAAGGCAAAGGGATTGCCATATCATGCAATGTGAACATGGCAATATGGGCAAATGATACATAACGAACAATTAGCCATAACCATGTGAGGGCCATGTAGAAGAAATGCGCGAAGTCTTTGCGCAAAGGGAGCGGTGGGAAGGATAATCCACGGAATCCCAAGTCATCGGTGCTCTCTAGATCTCGTTTCGTCAACTCATGCTCTTGCGAGGTTGACGAGTAAGTATGGGGACCTACACAAAAGAGACACAAACCGAAGAAATTGTGTGCGTGGTAAATGTACACATCATCCATCATGATGTGTATGTGCACGTTAGAGTTAGCACAAGATAAGCATCTCTCAAAGAAATTTGATGCATGGTATAAGAACATGTCATCCATCATGAATGAATAGTTATTGTGTATAGCATGATGTGGATGCAAATTGAGCATACAATTATATGGCACATCTATAGCATGTTCATTCATGGGGAGCATATTGTGCACACAAGCATGGGGATCATGCAATGGATGGGATGGGTCAAAATCTCCTAAAATGTATGAGGAAACTATGGGGGTCTCCTCATAAGCAATATCGGAAGCATAATTTGGAGAAGTGTAACAACATCCAAAACAATGCATGTCGGAAGCTAGGTAATCATGGCATGGCATATGATGGATATGATGCAAAGGAAGCATGTCAATATCATCACAAGAAAAACAAATGCCAATAACCATGGGCTTGTCATCTATGCCATATGTGCAAATTGGGTTTATCTTAATGGCATATGCATAGTTACTACGATGAGATTGCAAATATGACATATTGTTGATCTCATGCATAGCATATGACAAGTCAAGTGGATTGTCAAACATGATGTGGCTGAGAGAATTATCACAAGAAATCCTATGCAACATGGCATCACAACTAATAGACTCCACATGGCAATCATCAAACTCATCATAAATGGGTAAATCATCGCATGGGGAAATCATACTAGAATGAAGCATGGCAATAGGTGGATCAACATCATGCAAGCAATCAATGTTAACATAGTCCACTAGTGGGACGAGTTCATCACCTTCACCTTTGTTACCTTTCTCATTCCACTCATGTGGTGTAGGTGAGGTGGGAAAGACCAAAAGGTGGTCATCATCTTCATCTTGATGGAACCATGTGGGGGGTGCATCATATTCCACCATGGCCATCGTCTTGTCCAATGGAAGGACAAAGTCGTCGAGAATCGGCGCGTCATCATATGTGGGACCTAGCACCAAATGAGAAGGCACAATAGAGGTAGAGGTTAAGTCGTTAGTGTTGAAATTGGCCTCACATGCCGTATCAACTATCTCACTCTCTCTATGTGGTGGCTCACTCACTCCCTCAAGGTAGGTGCACTCAAGCTCACATATGATGGAGTCACTCATCTCACTCAAGTGGTGGGGGTTGTGGCTCTCCTCACATGGGAATTGGGGCAGCTCATCATATATGGGGCTAGTGGTGAACTCGCTCTCACTCTCAATATGGTGGCACATGTTACTCAAGTCATCATACATCGCCGTGGTCGAAGGGAAAATCCCATGCTCAACCATCTCGTCATCGTCGTCGTCGATGAAGGCCGAAGATGGCACATCATTACTCTCGCCTCCAAAGATGGAAGCATCATCCTTGCTCGTCACCATGTCGTTCGCCTCCAAAGCTTGGTCCTCGAATGGCTCCGTAGTCGTACTTGTCGCCGCACCGTCTTGAAAAAGAGTCAAAGTAGACTCGGCATCATCAAGGCCACAAAGATGGATGGCGGTGGAGTCGAACTTGGGAGCATCGTCTTGGAGCTCGTTGGGCTTAGACATCGTGGTGGTACTACCCTCATGCTCGTTGTCTTGGAGCTTGGTCTTCGAGAAGTTTGCTTGCGGTGGAGAAGCCTTGGCCTTCATTAGTTCTTGTTCCGCCTTGAGAGCACCAATGTAGTTGTCGTCGAGGGACTTGTAGTTCTCGAAGAAGATAGTCTTGTGGACGTCATTGTGCAATCCCATCATGAAGTGGAGCTTCATTGAAATGGGGTCGTCCACGCCGGCACGTCGCAAGGCATTCTTCATCTCCTTGAAGTACTTGTCGATGGACTTGGATCCTTGAATGGTGTTCTCCAATTGGCGTAGAAGTTGTTCCGTGTAGGTGGGAGGCACGAACTCTCTTCGCATAGCTTTCTTCATCTTGGGCCAATTCACGTTGAAGCTCGTCGAAGGTGTGTGAAGCCACCATGTGGACGCGTTGTCGTGGAGGTGTCTTGTGGTGCACTTCACTTGATCTTCGTAGGGAACTTGATGTAGCTTGATGTAGTCGTCCATCTTGTGCTCCCACTCGAGATACTCCTCGGGGTCTTGAGTCCCATAGAAAGGAATCTCATGGTCATTGTGGAGGTCGTAGTAGCTCGTGGTAGTCGCGGACTTGAGCTTGGGGAGCTTCTCTTGATCATAAGCTTGAGGTGCTTGTGGGCGAAGATGCCGCATATCCAAAGGCGAAGATGCCTTGAAGTCGCTTGGCGAAGATGCCAAGGTGTACGGTGAAGTCGTTGAGCGGTTGTTGGTGTTGAGCTCTTGACCTTCACGTTCTTGTCGTTGATGGTGTCGATGCCGATGAGATCTTGCCGGAGATGGTAGCTCGGAAGGATGTGCACTTGAGCGTCTTCTCGAAGATGAGGGAGACCTCTTGTGGTTCTTGATGAGGGCTTTGAGCTCCTCCATTTGAGCATTCATGTTGGCGCACAAGTTGTTCGTCATGGCATCGAACTTGTCGTAGTTGTTGTAGACCGAAGTAGATGAAATGCTTTTCCTATCCATCACAAGACTCGAGCAAAGGTGAGTAGGAGATGAGATAAACAATACCAAGTTACCTTTTCCGAATGTTGAGGATGTATCCCGTTTCACTCAATGTGAAATGAAAGAATAGTGGAATTGGTACCGGACTTGTTCACACACACACCGATGAAGTAAAGCTTTTCGAGTGGCTTGGTTAGGATAAGTGGCACAAAAATTTGATGCAAAATGTTAGCAAGAGTCAATAATGTTGAAAGAGATTCACAAATTCGCAAATGAAACAAGTAGACCAATAGCAATATGTGGCACACGGAAACACACACACGGATAGATAAATGGGGTCGTGCAACCAAGGAATGAGCACAAAATGTGGAGTCCACGGAAAACGCTCGTGTTGCACAACTCAAGAGAGACGCTAGCACGATTGCTCGTTAGGCGGATACGACACTTGTGCACAACCTATAAGATGCAAAATGTATGAACTTTCTATCCCAAGTATGCTATGTATGTATGGTTCCTGTTGTTGATCCAAGATGATCGGATATGATATCATATGATGCGATGCTATGGCTCTTGCTTACAAGCTTCTTTGTGGCTCTTTTGCTTAAAAGCTTATTCTTTTTTTTTGTATTTTGCCACGATGCACAAACCAAGATAGCAATTGTGTATATGCGGGAATAGTCTTGTGACACAAGGGATGATAAGATGATATCAATATGATATGGTATATATGCAATGGAAGAGTGGATTGATGATCATTAATGTGCACAAGTAACGTTGCCGGCAATACTCAAAGGCTAGTCTCGATAGGCAAGTGACGCAAAATGGGCTAGGGGTTAACAATGCAACTGCAAGGGAATATACAATGATGTCGTCGAAGTTACCGTCCGAGTCGATGATGAGAGGCGGTATTCTTGATGTAGACCCGTTCCTAATTAGCCGAAACACCTTAGGAAACGGAAAAACCACAACTCAAAATCTCAAGGACAAATGTCAAATGGTGGTAGCGGACAAGCGGTGGTGGTTGCGGAATTGTTGGTGGAAACCCGGTCAAAATGGGTTATGGTGGTGGAAGTGTATGAAGGGCTATACATGTTGTCGGAGTTGAAGTCAAGGTCCCTAAGTAGCCGAAACACCTTAGGAGACACAAGCCACAACTCAAACAAGCTCGAACAAAATTGGGTTAAGTTTGGTTGGCTATGTATAATGGGCAATGGGTATGCGGAAGTGGTGGTGGTGGTTGATGAAGAAGCAATGGTCCCTAAGTAGCCTAAACACCTTAGGAGACTCAAATCACTACTCAAGCAACCACAAATGGTATGGGAACAAAATTGGTTAGGTTGCGGAAGTCGGTGGTGGTTATGCGGATGATGTGGTGGAAGCCCTAGGCAAAGATGCCAAATCCACAAAATATTATGGAGTCAAATGATTATGGTAGTATTTTTGTGTTATGGGGGATGTCAAGAGCTTCAAAACGAGCTCAAGAACGTCGAAATCGGAGTTCGGATGAATTAGTTATGGACAAAACGGTGAAACAGAAAAAGTCTGAAACTACAGGGGTCGGACATCCGGGGCCGGGTCCGGATTTCCGGGGCCTGATGTCCAGAACCACGCGGGATTTTTCCCTCCAGGAGCCGGATGTCCGGCCCGATGGCCTGGATGTCCGGCCAGTGGCCCGGATGTCCGGCCCGAAGATTCCAGATCTGAATCGGGACGAACTTTTCGAATTGGGGGCGGAAATTGATGATTTGGGGCTCAAAATTTGAGAGATTTTGTGGAGGAAAGATGGGGAAACTTGGGGAAATGCTAGATCCACTTTAAACCAAGCAAATCCACGGATCAAAATCAACAAAATCTCATCAAACCAACAGATCACAAAATTTTTTGGGGCTATTTTTGGTGGGGAATTTTCGAATTTGGGGAAGAACACAACAAAATAAGGCTAGAAAACGATGGGGAGGCTCCAAATTCGTGAGAAACCGTGGCTCATGATACCATATGATCACTAAACTAGGTGGGGGGCTCCAATTTCGTGAGAAACCATGGCTCTTGATACCATATGATGTAGGGTGGAACCCTAGGTGGCCGATCTTTCACGAAATGGAGGGGATCCCACGATGAACATGAAGAACACAAAGGGGAATCACGAGGGAAACACTCAAGAACAAGTCCAATCACACATCCACTAGACAATCAAACACACAAGATCACAAGATACATGGACAACAAAGGAAAAGATACATGGGTAGAGTTCATCTCCAAGAGGAGGTCTTGAATCCGTGAAGGATATTCCCGTTTAGGGGTCTTGAATCCAAGGTGGATCTTCTCCGTAGAGGGGCCGCAGTCTCTCTCGTGGAGTAGATCCGGGATGGATGAGCAAAGCTCTATCTCACATATGAGCTAAATCATTGCTAACCCTAAAATGGTGGAGGTGGAGGAGTATATATAGTTCTAGTGCAAGTGGGGGCAAAGGGAAAGGGATACATGGGCCTCTGGCCCGGTTAGGCACGCGCAGGTGCCGGACGTCCGGGTTGGCGGCCGGATGTCCGGGGCTTCGGGGCGAGCCGGATGTCCGGGGTCACGGCCGGATGTCCGGGCTGGCTCGGTCCAGCTTCTGTGAAGGAGGGTCCGGATTTCCGGGAGGAGTGCCGGATGTCCGGCCGTTGCTGAAGCGCCGGATGTCCGGCCTTTGGCCCGGATGTCCGGCCGCTGTAGTATCAGCAGCTCCGTCTTCTTCCGTCTTCTCTTCCAAGCTTCCCTCGCGGATGGTGTAGGTGTTCCTCGACGCTTGCACTCCTCGTCGTCGTCCGTGAAACTCCGACAATACCTATGCATGCACACGAGTGGAGTGTTAAGTAGTATACCATCCTCGAAGGGGTCAAGTGAACACGTGTAAAGGAGATGATTCACCTTTATGTATGAGAAGTAGAGGTCGCACGTGTCACTTGCCAAACGGACTCTTGACATGGTGATGCCCTTAGGATGCTCCGCATCAAGTCATCCTTCCCTCGATTTAAATGGACCGAAGGTCCACACGACTTATTTGGTTGAGTTGCAGAATTAACGTCATGATGGCATGATGACATGATGCAATGCAAAATAAATAACACAAGCACAAATGAAACACACGGGAGAACCCGGAACATCTGGAATCTTCTGGGACGTCGGTCTTCGGGTGTCACAAATCATGTCCGTGACAAGTAGACCAACTCCTGCATGCATCTACTATTACTCCACCAATCGGCCGCTATCCAGCATGCATCTATGGTATTAAGTTCATGACAAACAGAGTAATGTCTTAAGCAAGATGACATGATGTAGACAAAGCAAACCCAATCAATATGAATAGACCACATCATTTTATCCTTAATGGAAACAATACAACTACGTGTCTTGTCCCCTACTATCACTGGGATATAGAACACCGCAAGATTGAACCCATTACAGAGCACCTCTCCCACTAAAGATAAATCAATCTAGTTGGCCGAACCAAATAGATAGATCGGAGAGAAATACAAATCTATCATAATCATGCATAATAAAGTTAAGAAAATACTCAATTACTTTCAGTGAATAATCTAATCATTAACCCACAATTTATCGGATCCCAACAAACACACCGCAAAAGAAGATTACATCGGATAGAATTCCAAGAAGATCGAGGAGAACATTGCATTGCATATCAAAGAGAGATAACAAGCCATTAGCTACTAGCTATGGACCAGTAGCTCTGTAGTGAACTACTCACGTATCATCGAAAGGCAGCAAGGATGATGTAGAAGCCCTCCATGATCGATTCCCCCTCCGACAGAGTACTAGAAAAGGCCTCTAGATGGGATCACGGAAGAACAAAAACTTGCGGCGGCCACAAAAAGTATTTGGCGTGGCTCTCTGTTGGTTTTCCAATATTAGAGAATTTATAGAAGCAAAATTTGGTCAGATGGAGCCATGAGGGGCCTGTTGCCTTCCAGTCTCCTCGTTCGTCCTCTGGTCTCCTCCAGAAGCTTCTAGGATCGTTTTTGTCCAGAAAAAATTGTCAAAAAGTTTCATAGCGTTTAGACTCCGATTGGTACTAATTTCCTAGAAAACCAACAACAAGCAAAAAACAACAACTCGCACTAGGCACTGGGTTAATAGGTTAGTACACAAAAATGATATAAAATAGCATAAAAATACATATAAAGCACCCAAGATTGATAATATAATAGCATGAAACAGTAAAAAATTATAGATATGTTGGAGACGTATCAATCTTCTTCGCCGTGAGAGATTTTTCTCTGACCGAAGAGTTAGCATTACTTGTTCTCAAGCAATGTTATTGTTGCTACTGAAATATGATTGTTGTATATGTGTCGGTTGGCCATTGGCTAGACTATCTGTCTAAAATGGTCATTTCCCATCAGGTAATGTTGCGGCTATAAATAGCTACCCCGCACTAGCTTTGTCCGGTGGATGCTCCACTTGATTCTGAGAAGTTTGTTGAGAAACCCTCTCTTCTGAGTGATTTGAGTGTTACAATCCACTGAGGGAAAAAATCTAGAGTTGAAAAATTAGATAGTGGTTTAACATCACTCAGTTCTAAGTCTAGTATGCTCTTCCTATTACTCTTGAGAGTTGCGAACTCTTTAGACGGTTAGGTGTCAATTTCTTCAGAGCCTAAGAGTGATTTTGGTTCTCAAAGAAGTATGTAAAGATTCGGAGATCACCTCAAGTATCTACCACGACTGATCAATATTGGACGATGAACCAATTGTCGAGGAGAATATGGTGAAGAGAGTTTATCTTCCGTGTTAAATCACAAGCCCTCCAACCAGACGTAGTCCTTTTGCAGAAGGGTGAACTGGTCTACCAAATTGTCTATCGCCATTGAGCATCACTGATTATTCCTTCACTTCTATTCATTCGATTTGCATTGCATGACTAGATTCAACCATGTGATTATCTTCGATGGATGCATTTAATTCTCGTTCACTAGTTTACATTCACTCACTAAATCAATTAAGATTCGCTCCGCTGCTGGGTTCCGAGAGTTTTGAAGTTTCCAAAAGAAATTTTAAAACTCCCATTCACCCCTCTTGTCAGGGATATGGTTAATAGGTATAAACCGGATATTGTAAACCGGCTTAGTTATATCGTACTTGGTTTATTATTTTTAGTAGAGATTACGGCCCATGAGATTTCAAGGCCCATGTATAGAAATACGGTTTGTAAACCGCCAAAGAGATGTAACTTGTGAGATAAGAAAAGAAGAGCAGAGACCGAGGCGGACACGATTATGAGCCGGCCTCGGGACTCTGTAAACCGGACCAGGCGTCACCTCTATATAAAGGGACGACCCGGTACCGGTTCTGGGACAAGCAACGATCGATCCGTCGAGACGCAGGCAAGCGATTCCGCTCCCTGTAATCCGACGCCCAAGCAATACCAAACCAACTAGACGTAGGCTTTTACCTTCTCGAAGGGGCCGAACTAGTATAAAACCCTTTGTGTCCTTTGTGTGCCATGAACCCTTTCAAGCTAACCCGTGCGATGGTTCCATCATCAAGTCCGCTAAACCGGACATCTGCCGTGTTAATTCCACGACATTTGGCGCCCACCGTGGGGCTCGCGCACGATGGTTTCGAGTTCTTGGAAGGCGGCCTCAAGGGGTTAAAGGGCTACGCAGTCGGCCGGATGACCAAGAGTCGTCGCGGCCGGATCTACATCGACGACGCAGGTTGGGGACCGGAGGCCGATTCGATTGAATACGGGTATCGGGTCCCCTTCGGCAGCATCCAAGTCTTCATCGGCAAAATCGGTGGACCGGGACCTGAGCCGGACACCTTCCCCGACATCGTCGAGCCGGCTCAGCGTGCGAGGTCGACCCGGATTCAACCTGCCATGAAGCATGTGTTCGTTGGAGCGATTCACGGAGGACAAGCTGAGGACGGGTCGGAATCTGATGGTGCAACCGTCGTCTATTCAGATGACGAATCTTCGTCCGGGGAAACTAAATCTCTGTATCAGTTGCGGGACGGCCGGTCTGAGGGTGAGTCCGATGGAAACAGTATTCCGGGCCCCTCCGATCCGCCAAACCGGGTGGCGGTTTTCATGGCTGGTACACAACCCCCGACGAACGGAACAACAGCGGAGGCTGGCGCAGGGGGAAGCGGTTCAAATCCCTCCATTACTGCGGTTCTATCCACCTTGATGGAGGAGTTCGCAGCTAAGGCAGTAGAGGTCGTAGCTCCAGCAGACAAGGTGCAACATGATGCAGTGCTTCTTCAGTTGAAGGCCCGGATCGATCAGTTAAAGGAGGATTTAAAGGCAGAAGGAGAGATGCTAGCCATAAGACAAGCGGAGTTGGATGAACAAGCTTTTCACTTAAGGATGGAACAGGATTCCATGGAAGGGGTAAGAGGACGAAAATATCGATCCCGCCTGCCGCCGGGTTACGAATCTGCGAATTTGTTCAGAACACCGGGGGCTGGGGCCAGTAACAATCCGATCTTAAACCGGAGAAGCCCACCGGCTCGAGAGGAACCGGTTCAGCAACCCGCCGCAGAGCGGGAGCGACGGATTACATCGGCGCCTTATGTTCCGGTCCCCCCGGGGCACTATTCAAACCCTCTGGATAATATCGCTGCAGCGGCAGCACGGTTGGCCGCTTTACCTGTGGAAGAAACATCCCCTGTAGCGATAGAGGCGCGCAGGGCCCAGAGGTTACTCAATACGGCGTTAATACAGCAGCAAGCGTACTCTCATAGCAGGGAAAGGTTGCATTCAACACCACGTCCCAACCGAAGTTACTCTAGACATTGGGAGGAGCCCGAAGTGTCTAGCAGCGAACGGAGGAGACATCAGCACAGGCAAGATAATCCGGCAAGGGCAGAGATGCCAGCCCCGGATCGAAACCGGCCTAGATCGGAGGCCAGGGAGGAGATCCGCCAGTCGACGCCGGTTCACACCGGCACTACGGGGACAGGAGCGACAGCGAGCGGTTTTGGGATACAGTGTCTTGTCCCGGCCCTGCGGAGCGTTAAGTTGCCCAAGGATTTCAAAGGACCTCGCAAGGTGCCTAATTACACAGCCGATTTACCGCCCGAGGCTTGGGTGGAAAGCTACGAGATGGCCATGGAGATGCTGGACGTGGATGAATCGGCTTGTACCAAATATTTCACTATGATGCTTGAAGGAACGGCCCGGACTTGGCTAAAGGGACTTCCTCCGAATTCCATCGGGTCATGGGGGGAGCTGCGCAGTCAGTTCATCAAAAATTTTAAGGATACGTGCAAGCAACCTATGTCGGTGATAGATTTAGCAGCGTGCGTGCAAGGAGAGCAGGAGTCTACAGCAGCTTGGGTACGCAGAGTGGCAGAGATCTTGCACTCCTCAAACGGCATTAATCCGAGCACATCAATTGTAACATTGGAGAACAATTGCCGGTTTGAATCTTTGAAATTAAAACTCGGACGGCTCAAACGGGAGTGCAATGACATGGGGACTTTGATGAGCGCCTTGGTGAAGTACGGAGACTCAGATAATACCAAGTACCCGGAGCCAGAAGGAGATAAAGCGGGAAAGACCAGCAAGACTGGCAAACCGGCGACAGCTAATCCGATTACTTCAGGTCTTTTGGGCAAACGGAAACCGGAAAGCAGCTCCGATTTTGTGGCTAATACACAGGTTCAAGGCGGTTTTCAGGGTAATCAGCAAGGTCCCATTCGCCAAGCCGGTGGAGGAAATCCGAGTTGGGAGCAGGATTTGGATCAACCCTGTATAAAGCATAGCGGGAGAAAGGGGCCTGCACGGCACACTGCTAGAGAATGTCTAAACCCCATGATAGCAGGGAACGGCCGTTTTAATCCTCATAGCCGGCCCCCGAATGGCGGTTCCGGGCTCGGGTTTTATGGCCCGGGTTACCAAGGGAACAATTCCGGTTCAGGATATAGGGGCAACAGCGGTTATTAAGGGAACAACGGTGGTTATCAATCCCGGCCAGGCAGCCAAGGTGGTCAAGGAAACTATAATGGTCAAGGAAGCCAATCACATTATCAAGGCGGTTATCAGGGTCAGGGAAATCAATCGTATCCCCAAGGCGGTTACAGCAATCAAAATAACCAGCAGCAGGGCCAGGGGAGTCATAATAACCAAGGAAATCAGCAGCAGCAGCGTCCGCAGCAACAACAGCAATCCGGATACCAGAGTAATCCGAAGGAGTTAAGCAGCGGTCAATATCATGTGTTCACCACGAGTTTATGCAAGAGAGACCAGAAGGTTTTAAAGCGGACTGTTAATGCGGTAGAACCGGCAACGCCGCAGTTTCTACGATGGTCAGAGCAGCCCATTGTTTGGAGCAGAGAGGACCAGCCGCTACGGGTAGATAACCCGGGACATTTAGCCTTGGTGGTGGCACCTCAGGTGGGAGGATATAGGTTCACTAAAGTCCTCATGGATGGAGGTAGCAGTATCAATATATTATATTACGAGACCTTTCGCCGTATGGGTCTGACAGATAAACAGTTAAGGACATCAAACACAGTGTTTCACGGGGTGGTCCCAGGTAAGTCAGCTTATCCAGTTGGTAAGATTGACTTAGAAGTTACCTTTGGGGATGAGCATGATTCTAGGTCGGAGATGATCACCTTTGAAGTTGTCAAAATCAAAAGTCCGTATCGTGCTTTATTTGGGAGGACGGTTTATGCTAAATTTATGGCTAGGCCATGTTATGTTTATCTACAGCTCAAGATGCCGGGTCATAAAGGCACAATTACAGTGCACGGCAATCGTAAGATAGCAGTGGAATGTGAAGAAGGTGATGCAGCTTATGCAGAAGCGGTATGTGCCACGGAAGAGTTGAAATTTTATAAGGATAATGTTGATCCGGCAGACATGACTCCGCTGAAGAAGCCAACCACCGAGCATGATCCGGCTTTGAAGTTTAAATCAGCAGAAGAAACTAAGCAGGTCGATTTTGTGCCTGGAGATTCGTCTAAGCAATTCACCATCAGTGCTAACTTGGATTCTAAATAGGAAAGCGCGCTCATCGAGTTCATCCGTGAGAACCGGGATATCTTTGCATGGAAGCCCTCTGACATGCCAGGTATACCGAGGGAACTCGCTGAGCACAAGTTAAATATTGATCCGAAATTTAAACCGGTAAAGCAGTATCTGCGCCGCTTCAACGAAGAGAGGCGCAAGGCCATAGGAGAAGAAGTGGCTAGGATTTTGGCGGCAGGGTTCATAGTAGAAGTGTTTCATCCGGAATGGTTGGCTAATCCGGTGCTAGTTCTAAAGAAGAATGGGAAGTGGAGGATGTGTGTGGACTACACAGATCTCAATAAAGCTTGCCCAACTGATCCTTTTGCTCTACCTCGCATTGATCAGATTATTGATGCTACAGCAGGGTGTGAGCGGCTGAGCTTTCTGGATGCGTACTCAGGCTATCACCAGATCAAAATGGCAGTTGAAGACCAAGAGAAGACGGCATTCATAACCCCTTTTGGTGCTTTTTGCTATGTGTCTATGCCTTTTGGGCTCAAGTGTGCACAGGCAACTTATCAGCGTTGTGTTCAGAATTGTTTGAAAGGGCAGATAGGAAGGAACGTACATGCTTACGTGGATGACATTGTGGTTAAGTCAAAGGAGGAGAGGACAATGATAGAAGATCTCAGAGAAACCTTTGATAATCTTCGGGCTTACAGGATGATGCTCAATCCGGAGAAATGTGCTTTTGGTGTCCCGGCTGGTAAGCTTTTGGGATTCCTGGTCTCAAACCGGGGAATAGAAGCCAACCCGGAGAAGATCAAGGCCATCACATCTTTAACGAAACCGGCTTGCATTAACGATGTCCAGCGCATAGCTGGCCGGATCACGGCGTTGAGCCGGTTCATCAGTCGCTTAGGAGAAAAGGCGATCCCGCTTTATCAAATGTTGAAGAAAACGGACCGGTTCATTTGGAGTGATGAAGCGAATACAGCGTTTGAGAATCTGAAACAGCAACTAGCGAAGCCGCCGGTTTTAGCTGCCCCTATCGACAAGGAGCCTTTGCTACTATATGTTGCTGCAAACACACGGGCAGTTAGCGTTGCAATTGTGGTTGAGCGCAAGGAAGCAGGGAAAGAACATCCGGTTCAGCGTCCGGTTTACTATGTGAGTGAAGTACTCATCGAGTCCAAGCAAAGATACCCTCATTGGCAGAAATTGGTGTATGGGGTGTTCATGGCGAACCGGAAGTTGAAGCATTATTTCCAAGGGCATCCGATAACTGTGGTTAGCTCAGCTCCGTTGGGAGATATAATCCAGAATAGAGAAGCAACAGGCAGGATAGCCAAGTGGGCCATTGAGCTCAGTCCACATGAATTGAAATATGTACCACGTACTGCTATCAAATCTCAGGCATTGGTGGACTTCATCAACGACTGGACAGAATTACAGACCCCGGAGGAGAAGCCGGATCTCACTTATTGGACGATTCACTTCGACGGTTCGAAGCAGTGGGAGGGCTCAGGGGCCGGAGTGGTTTTAACTTCCCCCAGAGGTGATAAATTTTGCTATGTCCTCCGGTTGTTATTTCCTTGTACTAATAATGCAGCAGAATATGAAGCACTACTTCATGGTTTGCGGTTGGCAAAGGAGATGAATTTAAGCCGGGTTAAGTGCCTGGGCGACTCAGACCTAGTGGCACAGCAAGTTTCGGGCAAGTGGGATTCAAGGGATCCCCTCATGGCGGCTTATCGGCGAGAGGTTGAAGCGGTGGCAGGTTACTTCAAAGGGTATCAGGTGGAACATATAGACCGGCGGAAGAACGAAGCAGCTGACGCTTTAAGCCGGCTAGGGTCGCAACGTAAACCGGTACCACCGAACACCTTTTTGGATGAGTTGCACAATCCTTCGGTTCAAGTACCTTCAGAGGACGATCTGGCTGTTCCGGACCCAGAGGCACAGTTGGTTGCGGCAACCCATGTTATTCCGGACTGGACGTTACCTTATTTGCTATATTTAAGCCGGGGAGAATTGCCAGAGGACGAAGATGAAGCACGGCAGATAATCCGGCGTTCCAAGTCTATGACAATTGCAAACGGGGAGCTGCATCATCGTAGCACTTCTGGAGTATTTCAACGGTGTGTTTCAGCTGAGGAAGGTTGTGAGATTCTAAGGGAGATTCATGAAGGGGATTGCGGTCATCATGCCGGATCAAAATCTTTAGTAGCTAAGGCTTTCCGACATGGCTTTTATTGGTTAACCGCACATGCAGATGCAGCAGACCTGGTCCGCAAGTGTGATGCTTGTCAGAAGTTCTCAAGACGTGCCCTTGTTCCGGCACAAGAACTCCGGATGATACCAATAACTTGGCCCTTTGCAACTTGGGGGCTTGACATGGTGGGTCCTTTCAAGAGATCCCAAGATCAGAAAACTCATCTACTGGTGGCAGTGGATAAGTTTACAAAGTGGGTTGAAGCGGAACCTATAAGCAAGTGTGATGCGGCAACGGCGGTTAAGTTCATCAAAAAGGTAATATTCCGGTTTGGTTTTCCACACAGCATCATCACAGATAACGACACCAATTTATCTCAGGGTGAGATGGAAGAATTCTGTCAACGAGAGCATATTCGTTTGGACGTATCTTCTGTAGCTCACCCCCAATCCAATGGTCAAGCAGAAAGGGCAAATCAGGAGATTTTGCGTGGAATCAAGCCCCGGCTTATGACACCTCTGCAGAGAACCCCAGGATGTTGGGTTGAGGAATTACCGTCTGTCCTTTGGAGCATTAACACTACACCCAACCGGTCTACGGGTTATACACCTTTTTTCATGGTTTACGGTGCAGAAGCAGTTCTTCCAAGTGACATACGCCATGATTCACCAAGGGTGGCGGCCTATGTAGAAGCCATCAATGAGGAGTCAAGACAAGACGGTTTGGATCGGTTGGATGAAGAGCGTGACATAGCTGCAGCACGGTCGGCGATTTATCAGCAAGATTTGCGCAGATATCACAGCCGCCGGATCAGAACCAGGACATTCCAGGAGGGTGACTTGGTACTCCGGCTTATCCAAGATCAAACAGATATGCACAAGCTATCCCCACCATGGGAAGGGCCTTTTGTGATCAGCAAAAATTTACACAACGGGTCGTACTATTTGGTGGACATTCGAGAGCACAAAGATTCACGGACATCAGAAGAGGAGACGAAAAGGCCATGGAACATTGCTCATCTACGGCCATATTACACTTGAGCCATAGGCTCCCATGTATCCTATGTATATATTATGAATAATGAATAAACCGGCACCTTCGGTAAACCGGGGGCTCAGCCTTTTTTCCACATACATAAAATTTGGGGCAAATATCCATATCAGTTGTTATCAAAGAATCATATCTGAATATTAGCTGGTTTCTAGAAACTAATCTTTACAGGGTATGTGAAGGAGCGGTAGAACTCACAGGAACAAAAGATCATGTCCGGTTCAGGAAGAGAAAAGCCCTATATAAAGAAAAAGGAAAAAGAGGAATATCAGCAGCCCCTGGGGACAGTGGTTCGCCCACACCCCCTTGAATGGCTATGTTACCAATATTTGGGTTCCCTGAACAGTGGGTACGCCCACATTCAAATGATGGCCCGGCCCCTGGGGACAGTGGTTCGCCCACACCCCCTTGAATGGCTATGTTACCAATATTTGGGTTCCCTGAACAGTGGGTACGCCCACATTCAAATGATGGCCCGGCCCCTGGGGACAGTGGTTCGTCCACACCCCCTTGAATGGCTATGTTACAAATATTTGGGTTCCCTAAACTGTGGGGACGCCCACGTTTAAATGATGGCCCGGCCCCTGGGGACAGTGGTTCGCCCACACCCCCTTGAATGGCTATGATATGAGTTTTTGGGCTCCCTGAACAGTTGGTACGCCCACGTTCAAATGATGACCCGGCCCCTGGGGACAGTCGGGTTCGCCCACACCCCCTTGAATGGCTATGTTATGAGTTTTTTTGATGTGTTTCTTGATGTTTTTGTGTTTCATAACCTTTTTAACTAAGAGGAAGAGCTCTAGGAGTTGAATGTCTATCTAGTGTTATAAATCTGGGTCATGAACACCAGAGAGAGTTAAACCGGCGTTCATCGTAACCCGGTTCGACTTCATGATGAGCTGACAATTAGCAGCACGCAATCAGATACAAGTTACAAATTGCTGAACCAAGAAAAGAAAGATTCATGGACAAGTTAAGACTGAAGAGTTTCAAGGGCTTATTAGAACTGATGAAGACTGATTAAGGTAATTTTAAACATCCTGCCGGTTTAAGGTATTCTGGCTACATGCAATTCTGCTATCACAGCTATTTGTTAAAGATATGCTTATTGGTTATACCAAGAGAACAAGTTAATCCGTCCAGTGGTAAAACCACTAGGACATATTTTTCATCTTTTTTATGGACAGAGCAAGGAATCCGCATCAATCAGCAAGTCAGCAAACGAGTACTTTATAAAGACCAAAAGCCGGATCACAGTGCATTAAGTTTCAGCTAAACCTATTACAAGGCATAAAAGCCAAATAGTTGGAAGCATTGTTTATGGAATAACAATTATGATTACAGCAGTAACGTTCAAGATTCTGCTTCTCCTTGCCGAGATGATTGGCCGCCACCTTGTTGCGGAACATCTTCCTCCTCGTGAAGCGGCGGGAAATCTGGTGCACGCCAATCAATCTTGGCCAAGGCACGGAAATATACTTCATCGTTGATCAACTCATCAGGATCAATATCAGGAGCAAAAGTGTGAGGACGAACCGGCGGAGTTAAGTTTGCAACATCGTAAACCGGTCGTTCCACACGCTCGTTTTGCAGGTCATATGCTGGATGGTATCGAGACAAGTCAGCTTCCACCGCAATCTTGCTAGCAAGTGGACGCATTTCCTTTGTCAGAGCGTAGAGATCCTTCTCATCAAATGCTGAACCGTCTTCCTTGGTGTCAGGGAACCCGGTTAACACTTCTGCCGGATCAATATCTGGAACCCAAGCTTTAGCCCTTGTAAGGGCCAGAAGAGCACCTCCTCGAGCAGCCGATTTCTTCACCTCTTCAAGACGAGTTGGCAGAATCGACAAACTGTTCAAAGTAGCCTTGATGGTTGAAGGAGCCGGTTTACCAAAGGAAGTAGCGCTGATAATCCTTTGTGCTCCAGAGTATAATTGTTCAACCAAGGTATAGCAAGCCTTCAGTTTCTTCCGAACATCATCCCCAAGATGGGAGACACGGCGTCCTACATACAAGAATGAAAGTTAAACCGGTACAGGTCACAGATTGCAAACATAACAGACAAGAATTCAGGTTATGCTTACCAAAGATAGCAGAAGTCATCAAATCAAGTTGACACTTCAACCCGGTCAATTCTTCAGTAACCGGGTTAAGTGCTCCTTCAGCATCCTGAACACGCTTTTCAAGATCCTTTCTCTGGACTTCAAAAGTAGTCCGTTCCTCATCAAAGAACTTCTTTAAATCTTCAGCAGTCTTTAAACTTACTTGAAGATCTTTCTTTGCCTTTGAAGCGGCTGACTCAGTCTCTATAAGCCGGCTTCGAAGTTCACTGATTTCTACAGCATTCCGGTTCAGCTCAGCCTGTAAACAAAAGTTCAAAAAGAAGGTTAGAAATTACAAAGTCTCAAGCACACAACCAAGTTGTCTACTTGACACTTGGGGGCTAATGGCAGTTGAAGTAAGACAGCAAGGATAAATTGAGAATACAAGTCTCAAGCACACAACGAAGTTGTATACTTGACACTTGGGGGCTAATGGCAGTTGAAGCGACGCATTAAGCAACAATTCTTTTTACAAGTATCAACTACATAACCAAGTTATCTACTTGATACTTGGGGGCTAATGTATGGATCAGCAGTTCAAAACTACAAAGTTCCGGCTTACCTTCAATAAAGCAGATAAACCGGAACTTGGGGGCTGTTATAAGATAAAGAGGCGTTGAAAAAAGACAAAGTCAAAGAAGAAAACTTACTTCATATTTTTCCCTCATCAGGTTTACGAGGCTGGCTTCATAATCCCGGCTACTATGGAGCCGGTTCAGATATCCGGAATAGATGTCCTGAGCACTCATACTTGAGAGACTGGAGATATCAGTACTCCACTTCCCCTTCTCCTGAGTCACCTTTTCCGCTTTAGCTGTATGTTTGGCTAAAACGGTGGGTTCGGCTGGCGCAACATAAGCAGAGCCAGTAACCACGACATCAGGGGAAGTGGTTGCATTGGGAGGAGAAGCTTCAGTTTGAGCCGGATTAGGAGACGCCGGGTTAACTTGAGGAGAGTTAACCCGGGCCGGACTTGGTGGGTCTTGGATGTCATCAGCAGCAGGTGTATCAAGAGCGGGTTCGTCAACCGGAGCAGCTGGAGTACCTTCAGGAGGAACGGCGGTAGACGGATCAATCGCCGGTTCATCAGTAGAAGGATCATCAACAGGCTTCTTAGCCTTGGCTCTTTTGCTGGGTTTCGGTTTGCTGGAAAAACAAGCAAAAATAAATTAACATTATAATGAAAGGGGGGATCATGAACCGGAAGAAGTAAAGAGAATTACCCCGGGACAGTCTTCAAAGGTGGAAGCTGTGTAGCGGTTGATTCGCCAGAAGAAGACAGTGGAGTTTCCTGATAATCAGGATCAGTCGGTTTAAGTGGTTTTCTGATAAGACCGGCCTTGGGGTGAAGAAGAGTTGGAGAGAGCATCACCTCAGCGCGGCGTTTTCGAGCCGGAGTTAACGAAATTCCAGAGGACTCCACTGCCAAGCCGCTATGGCGAGTGGTCCGGCGCAAAGCTTCGTGCTGTTGTTTCTTCAAAGTAAAATTGGGATCCAACTTAGCATAAGGATGAGAAAATTGATACTTTCTAACAGTCCGACGGCTCTTTTGAGGAGGGGGTTCTGAATCGGAAGAAATAAGGGTTACCTCAATCTCCGCCGGGTTATCACCTTCGAGTGGATCCTGTGAAAAGGGCATCATTAGAGATATGAACAAGTATATAAAGGCAAAATGTAAACCGGAGTAAGGCGTACCTCGGAGTCCGGATCATCGTCCTCAGAAGGAGAACCGGCGTCAACGACTGCTTTCCTTTTCTTATTTGCAGGAGTTTTTCGGCGAGCTTGCCTTGCAGGTTTTTCCTGAGGTTTCCTCCTCCAGAAAGGATCATCAGCCTGAATGAAAAAAGCAAAGGCAAGTAAAAGACGGTTCAAAGAGGACGGTTTATAAAGTACAAGTTAAAGACACTTACTTCAGGCAGCTTATTCTTCTTGAAGTATGGGGCCAAGCCAACTCTAGTGCAGTCTGTTAGAGCAGGATTGACAATCTTCTTGGCCGATTCAATTACTTCCGATTCAGACAACTTCTCCTTAGAAAACCTCTGAGGATCATCCGATTTACCAGAATAATTGCACATCAAATCAGGGCGACGGCTTAAGGGAAGGATACTCCATGATAACCAGCAGCGAAGGAAATCAGTGCCGATCAGGCCATTGGCCATGAAAGCTCTCAGCTTGGAGAGTTGAGGAGAAAACTAGATCCGTTCAGCAGCACTTAATCGTTGTGGCAAGGGGTGATTTGCCGGGATACGAGTTTCACGATAACCCGGCAGGGGGTTTTCACCTTCAGGGGATGTGTCTACGCAGTAAAACCAGGACTTGTTCCAGTCCTTAGGATGAGTGTGCAGGGAGGCGTGAGGAAAAACTGCATCCCTCCTTTTCTGAATGCTAATCCCGCCAAGCTCTTGATGAGGCCCGCTGGTGAACTCAGTACGCCGGTTTGCATGGAAGAAATCCCGGAATAAATCAACTGATGGTTCTTCTTGCAGATAGGCTTCAGAAAACACTTGGAAATCGCAAATGTTGGAAACCGAATTTGGTCCGATATCCTGCGGGTGCAGCTGGAAGGTAGCAAGAACGTCCCGGAAAAATTTTGAACCGGGGGGAGAGAAGCCTCTGGAGATATGGTCCAGAAATACGATAACTTCCCCGGATCTAGGAGTGGGAGGGCACTCGTTACCCGGGGCACGCCATTTTAGCTCGGCCCGAGGCCCTAAGGTGCCGATGCTCGACAGTTTGACTAAGTCTTCCTCAGTTACGACAGAGCGGACCCAATCACACGAAACATACTGTTTAGCCATTTGAGCAAACTGCTGAAGAAAAGAAGAATACATAAACCGGATTATGAACATGCAACGATCCGGGACTTATACATATTGTGCAACGGAGAGAACAGAGAACTAGCTGGCATGGTTAAACCGGCAATCCTAATGCAAGTTATATCATTTCCGGTTTAAAATGGCAGTTGAAGAGGAATAGTTAAGTCATTGCATCAGTCTACATTGTTTCCGGTTTATGACATGACGATCTAAACCGGAGCATACTTAGCGGATCTATTGAAGAGAAAAACAGGTTTTCAACGCATTGCTAAGGAGGAATAGATCTGAGCATAATGAGATAAAGAAACGAAAATTACACGGGAAATCTACAGAGGTCCAATTCAGAGCAGATGAGCTTACAGGATGTGCATAAAAATGAGACCTAAAGCAGGCAACAACAGAAATAAAAACGGCAAGATTTAAAGTACCTGACGCATCTACAACAGAATAGAAATGGAAGAAGATCATAAAGGTAAAGATACTACGGAGTTGCAGGTTTCAGAGAAAGAACATTATGAAGCTCGCGGAGAATTCTAATGGCGGAACGAATAAAACTATAAGGTCACTATGACGAAGATCTAATCTGATGCTAAGCGAGAGACCTACGGACTAGGGTTTAAAGGTTACTAAATTTCTATGAGAAAGATATCTACAAAGAGACGAAGCTTCATCAGAAGCCCTAATGGCGGAAGAACACCAGCAAGGCAATGGCGGATACAGATCTAAAATGAGGAGAATAAAACATACCAGGAACAGCGGGAATCGGTGGCGGAGAGAATCTGGACGAGTCAGGTTGATGCAGCGGCCTGAGGAGCTCTTGATCCGACGAGACGATGGCGGCGCTCCGAGCTCGGGATCTAATGGAGTTCTTGCGGGTCAGGAAGCGGAAGGAGGAAGAAGACGCGAGAAGGAAGAATGAGGAGGGGCGGTATTATTTATAGGCAGAGAGGCAGACGCGAAGCAACAGGTGCGGTAATCAAGGGAGAAAAAATCGGATAAAGATCCTTTAAACGCCTCGATTCTTGGGATAACCATTAAAAACAAACTACAGTACAGCTCGCGGCGTTAAATGCGGAGATGATGTCATTGTCAGACTTTAATGATTTTGGAGGATGACGTCAGAGCCGGTTTACAAAAGATGAAGACAGAAGAGAAATTGCAGGAGACGATGGAGACTGATATGAACAAGTTCAAATCATTCTGGGGCCTAATGTCAGGGATATGGTTAATAGGTATAAACTGGATATTGTAAACCGGCTTAGTTATATCGTACTTGGTTTATTATTTTTAGTAGAGATTACGGCCCATGAGATTTCAAGGCCCATGTATAGAAATACGGTTTGTAAACCGCCAAAGAGATGTAACTTGCGAGATAAGAAAAGAAGAGCAGAGACCGAGGCGGACACGATTATGAGCCGGCCTCGGGACTCTGTAAACCGGACCAGGCGTCACCTCTATATAAAGGGACGACCCGGTACCGGTTATGGGACAAGCAACGATCGATCCGTCGAGACGCAGGCAAGCGATTCCGCTCCCTGTAATCCGACGCCCAAGCAATACCAAACCAACTAGACGTAGGCTTTTACCTTCTCGAAGGGGCCGAACTAGTATAAAACCCTTTGTGTCCTTTGTGTGCCATGAACCCTTTCAAGCTAACCCGTGCGATGGTTCCATCATCAAGTCCGCTAAACCGGACATCTGCCGTGTTAATTCCACGACACCTCTGGTAGACATACTTCGCTCCTACAAGCGGTATCAGAGCAAGGTACTCCTTGACTCTGCTCATTTTTGTCTAACCACCTTGGAGTTCAAGTATGTCTTAAGTGAGTTACAAGTGGTACCTCAAGATCTCCATCTTCGCTGGGACATACCCCTTCTAGAAAGAGAAGATGAAGATCCATCTTCGAGCAATTGATGATGATATGTGGAATGTGGTGTAGAATGGTTTCACAATCAAAATCCCTCAAGTTCCCACTAAACATGAGAAACAACTTATTCAGATGGATGCTTAGGGCAAGGATGAAATTGGTGGCCATCTCTCTCAAGCTCAATTTCTTTGCTATCGCCAGTGTGGAACTGTAATGAATTACGGGACATTCTCGAGAAGATCAATTATGCTGTGTTTGGATGTCTGTATTGAAGGCCTTTGTATTGAATTGGTTTCAATTTCAATTCAGTCAGGAAATTGTAATGGACACAAATACAGATTCAGTTGTTTGGATGCCCATTGAATTGGCTTATGGAATCTGAGTGAAGTTTCAATACCAAATTCTGTTTGGACGACAAACTATGGAATTGGATAGTGCTTTCTTCTATATGCGTCAAATATAAATTTGTACAATGCGGGACTATAATTGAATGGTTATATAGCAATAAGAATTAACAAATATTCTAGAAATGCATTATATAACAATATAAGTTTCTCTTGCCCAACTGAACTTTTCTTTGTAATGTTTTGGGTCTGAAGCCACAATAAAAATTAACAAATATTCTAGAAATGCATTATCAATATAAGTTTATCTTTCCCAGCTGAACTTTCCTTTGTAATGCTTTGGGTCTGAAACCACATAACTGTGCTGTGCAGAAGGAGTTGTTTATTTGTCCTGTTGAAGTTCTAAATGCCACCAATCATTATCTATGCAATGAAACATATACATTGGAGGGGCGATGGCTCTAACCATGATTGTTAATTGCTTAATCAAGCGCAAACTGAAATGCTTTGCATAGAACATGCTCTTTTTGATTTACATAGAAAATTACAGAACCTGGTGGCAGTTAGCAATTATAGATAGGGTGGCATCGTCAAGAAGCTAAGGAATGTCGCCTCCAAGATAGGCCGGCGGCAGATGCCCTTCTCCTGAGCAAGGACATGGGGTACTCCGTCACCATGACGCACATGGCAGCTTGATCCCTAGTCCACTTCTTGCAAAGGATCCCTAGTCCACTGCTTGCAAAGCCAAATAAACACCACTTCAAATTTATAGCTGAAGAAGGGGATCCAGGGAAGGGGAAGAGTGACATCCAGGGAAAGGGAACAAGAAGATAGTAGAGGACATGGGTTTTGGATTCCAGAATAGATGCGAGGTACATGAGCGCCGCTGTGGGCATGGGAGGAGATGGCCTGACTCCGCTGGAGATGGGCGGAATGGAAGGCCTGAATCGGCCAGACAGATCGGACGGCATCCATGCTGTGCAGGGATGGAGAGGAGTGAGCTCTAGGAAGAAGGTAAGGGGCTATGACCGAGGGGGGTTGAAGGCGCCGCTGCCGCCGGAGAGAGGAGGAGACCAGGGAGTTGGGATGGATACTTGTGTCGCCGCCGCCGACGCGGCCAACGCCACCTCCTGAAGCTTTTGGTCGCGTGGAGGAAGGAGCCAACCAACCAGGTCTCGCGCGAGGGTTATGTCCCCAAACGTTTTATTTTGTGGAAGATGGCCAACTCGACCGAAATCGGAGCTAGGGAGGTCTGTATCATGGGTAGGATATGCGCGCGGCATCAAATTCGCTCCTGCATTGCGCCCATTACAACCCGGACGTTTCAGTGCGCACCCAAACAACTGAATTGAGGCTAGCAAATACCAAATTCGAATCAGAGGGTCCAATACGGAGATCCAAACACAGCGTGAAGGGATTTTAACCCAGAATGAAGCTTGAATTGACACCCTTCATGAAAAATTCAATTGGTTCAATAGAATTGGCAACAAAAGCTGTCAACAAACATTCAATCGTGTGATGACATTGCGAACGAGTTGCAAGGTCTTGGCGCCAAAGACATCACTGATAATGAAGTTGTGAAGAAGTTGCTCCGATCTCTTGACAGTCCCTTTGATACCCTTGTTCAGATGATTCGTGAATGAGTTGGTTTCAAAACTCTTGACTGGCTCTAGTCACCGAAAGAGTCATGCTCTCAAGGTTGTAGCTGATTCTTACTCAGATGACAATGTCGAAAAAGATTCTGATGACCCTGAAAGGATCAGCAAAGATATCACACTGATCACCAAGAGGTTCCAGCGCTTCTGAAAGAAAAACCAAATTCAGCGTAAAGTATCTAGGAACTCTGGCAGTTTAAAGTCTTCACCAAAGCCTAGTGGAGATTGATACGTCCATTTTGCATCATGTTTTCCTACAACTATTTATTATGTTTTGGGATATTATTTCACTTCATGATGCAATTCTAATGCCTTTTCTATCATATTTTGCATGTTTCACTTGAAGAGGGAGATTGTCGGCAACTAGAATTCCAGACCTAAAAAGGCTATAATAGAGATATATATTCTCCACAACTCCAAATGACCTGAAAATTTACGAAGAATTATTTTGGAATGTATAAAAATCTGGAGGAAGAATTACCAGAAGGGGGGGGGGGGTACCAAAGAGCGATGAGCTCAAGGGCGGGTCCACCCCCTAGGGCACGCCCTATGAGCTTGTGGGCCCCCAGCTGGCCCTCGATGCCCATCTTCTCCTATAATAGGCTATTTGCCCTAGAAAAAACAGAGGGAGGACTTTTGATATGAAGCGCCGACAACTCAAGGCAGAACCTGGGCACGAGCATGATGTCTACCATGCAACTTATTCTTGTAGACTCGTGTTGGGCCTCCAAGCGCAGAGTTTTGTAGGACAGTAGCAATTTTCCCTCAAGTGGATGACCTAAGGTTTATCAATCCATGGGGGCGTAGGATGAAGATGGTCTCTCTCAAATAACCTTGCAACCAAATACAAGAAATCTCTTGTGTCCCCAACACACCCAATAAAATGGTAAATTGTATAGGTGCACTAGTCGGCGAAGAGGTGGTACAAGTGTAACATGAACAATAGATATATGTTTTTACAATCTAAATATAAAAACAATAAGAAGCTATCATCAATAGGTAGTGGGTCATCAAGAACATTTTCTAACCTAGACAAGTTGTCTGCAACGGGGTTCTCAGCTCCCTTTCTATCAATAATATGCAAATCGAATTCTTGTAGTAAGAGAACCCATCTAATAAGTCTAGGTTTAGCATCTTTCTTTTCCCTAATATATTCAATAGCAACATGATCGGCGTGAACAATTACTTTGGAATCAACAATATAATATCTGAACTTATCACAAGCAAAAACAACTGCTATAAATTATTTTTCAGAAGTAGCATAATTTTTCTGGGCACTATCTAGAGTTTTACTAGCATAATGAATGACATTCAATTTTTTATCAACTATTTGTCCTAGAACAGCACCGACAACATAATTACTCGCATCGCACATAATTTCAAAGGGTAAACTCCAATCAGGTGGTTAACCAATAGGTGCAGAAATCAAGGCTTTCTTAAGTATTTCAAATGCTTTTACACAATCATCATCAAAAACAAAAAGAACATCTTTTTTCAAGAGATTAGTGAGAGGCCTAGAAATTTCAGAGAAGTCTTTAATAAACCTCCTATAGAAACCAGCATGACCAAGAAAACTTCTAATACCTTTGATATCTTTAGGACACAACATCTTTTCAATAGCATCTACTTTAGCTTTATCAACTTCAATACCTCTTTCAGGAATCTTATGCATCAAAACAATGCCTTCATTAACCATAAAGTGGCACTTCTCCCAATTCAATAGAAGATTAGTTTATTCGCATCTCTGCAAATGTTGATCAAGTCTGCTTAAGCAATCATCAAAAGAAGTTTCATAAACGGAGAAATCATCCATGAAAACCTCAACAATCTTTTCACAAAAGTCAAAGAATATAGCAGTCATACCTCTTTGAAAAGTAGCAGGTGCATTGCATAAACCAAAAGTCATACGTCTATAAGAAAAAGTACTGAAAGGGCAAGTAAAAGTGGTCTTTTCTTGATCCTCCTTTGACACATGTATTTGAGAGAAACCGGAATAACCATCTAGAAAGCAAAAATGTGTATGTTTGGATAGTCTTTCTAGCATTTGATCAATAAAAGGTAGAGGGTAATGATATTTCTTAGTAGCTTTATTTAATTTATGAAAAGCTATTACCATTCTATAACCTGTAACAATTCTTTGTGGGATCAATTCATCTTTATCATTAGGAACAACAGTAATGCCTCCCTTCTTGGGGACACAATGAACATGCCTTACCCACTGACTATCAACAATAGGATAAATAATACCTGCCTCCAGAAGTTTTAGTATTTCATTTCTTAACACCTCTTTCATCTTCATATTTAATCGACGTTGGTGATCAATAACTCGTATAGTATCTCGTTCAAACTTAATTTTGTGTTGGCATAAGGTGGGACTAATGCCCTTAAGATCATCAAGAGTATATCAAATAGCAGCACGATGCTTCTTCAGAGTTTTCAATAGTCTCTTTTCTTCATGCTCTGAAAGGTTAGCACTAATAATAACATGATATATCTTCTTTTCATCTAGATAAGCATATTTCAAAGTATCGGGTAATGGTTTAAGCTCAAAGACGGGATCACCCTTAGGTGGAGGAGGATCCCCAAGGATTTCAACAGGCAAATTGTTTTTCAGAATAGGTCCTTGTTTAAAGAATATTTCATCTATTTCCCTTCTTTCATTCATAAACATATCATTCTCATGTTCTAGCAAATATTGTTCTAGAGGTTCAGTAGGAGGCACAACAATAGAAGCAAGACCAATAATTTCATCCTGACTAGGCAATTCTTTATCACGGGGTTGTCTATGAAATTTAGAGAAATCGAAATCATGAGACATATCCCCTAAACCAACAGTAATAATGTCTTTCTCCTAGTCTATCCTGGCATTAACAATGTTCAAGAAAGGTCTACCAAATATAATGGGACAAAAATCATCTTGTGGGGAACCAAGAACAAGAAAATCAGTAGGATATTTTATTTTCCCACACAATACTTCAACATCTCTAACAATCCCAATTGGTGATATAATATCTCTATTAGCAAGCTTGATATAGTAACATCAATTTCTTCTAACTCAGCAGGTGCAATTTCATTCATAATTTCTTCATATAAAGTAAAAGGAATTGCACTCACACTAGCACCCACATCACATAAGCCATGATAACGATCTCCTATTTTAACAGAAACAACAGACATGCCCACAACAGGTCTATGTTTACCTTTAGAATAGGGTTTGACAATTCTAGCAGCTTCATCACAGAAATAAATAACACGCCCATCAACATTATCAGCCAAGAGATCCTTAACCATAGCAATATTAGGTTCAACTTTGATTTGTTCAGGTGGTCTAGGGGTTCTAGTATTACTTTTATTAACCATAGTTGAAGCTTTAGCATGATCCTTTATTCTAACAGGAAAAGGTGGTTTCTCAATATAAGCAGTAGGAATAACAAGATCAGCCTTATAAGTGATAGTTTCATCTTCAACTTTAATTGGTTCAACTACTTTAACTTCAATGGGAGGATGAAATTTAAACCACTTATCCTTAGGGAGATCAATATGAGTAGCAAATGATTCACAGAAAGAAGCTACTATCTCAGAGTCAAGTCCATATTTAGTGCTAAATGCATGAAAAGCATCGGTATCCATACAAGATTTAAGACAATCACATTTAAGGCTTATACCTGACTCATTACCTTTGTTGAGATCCCAATCTTCAGAGTTGCGTTTAATTCTTTCCAATAAATCCCATTTGAATTCAATAGTCTTATTCATATAAGAGCCAGCACGAGAAGTATCGAGCATGGATCGATCATTATGACAAAGCCGAGCACAAAATTCTGAATAATAATTTCTCTTGAGAGCTCATGATTGGGGGCAGGAATATATCATCGACTCAAGCCTGCCCCAAGCTTGAGCGATACTTTCTCCTTCACGAGGCGAAAAATTATATATATAATTCCGATCACGATGTACTAGATGCATAGGATAAAATTTCTGGTGAAATTCCAATTTCAATCAGTTGTAGTTCCATGATCCAATATCATCACATAGCCTATACCATGTCAATGCCTTTCCCTTCAAAGATAAAGGGAAGACCTTCTTCTTGAAAAAATCCTCTGGGATACCTGCAAGCTTAAATAATCCACAAACTTCATCCACATAGATTAGGTGTAAATAAGGATGCAATGTTCCGTCTCCTGTATAAGGATTAGCTAGCAGCTTCTCTACCATGCCCAAAGGAATTGCAAAGTAAATATTTTCAGTAGGTGCAGTAGATTGAAGAGCAACTCTTTGTTCTTCCAGTCGGGGTGAAGATACCCCGAACAAACCTCTCAAAGGATTATTTTCCATAGTAACAAGTGACAGTAAAGTTAAACACACTATACAAATGTTTCCTTACCAAATTCCACTTACCAAAGGCGCTTCGCTCCCCGGCAACGGCGCCAGAAAAAAGTCTTGATGACCCACAAGTGTAGGGGATCTATCGTAGTCCTTTCAATAAGTAAGAGTGTCGAACCCAACGAGGAGCAGAAGGAAATGACAAGCGGTTTTCAGCAAGGTTTTCTCTGCAAGCACTGAAACTATCGGTAAAAGATAGTTGTGTGATAGTATAATTCGTAAGGGGTAACAAGTAACAAAAGTAACTAAGGTGCAGCAAGGTGTCCCAATCCTTTTTGCAGCAAAGGACAAGCCTGTACGTACTCTTATATAAAGCAAAGTGCTCCCGAGGACACATGAGAATTACTACCAAGCTAGTTTTCATCATGCTCATATGATTCGCGTTCGGTACTTTGATAATTTGATATGTGGGTGAACCGATGCTTGGGTGTTGTCCTTCCTAGGACAAGCCTCCCACTAATGATTAACCACTCTCGCAAGCATCCACAACTACGAAAGAAGTATTAAGATAAATCTAACCATAGCGTGAAACATAGGGATCCAAATCAGCCCCTTACGAAGCAATGCATAAAGTAGGGTTTAAACTTCTGTCACTCTAGCAACCCATCATCTACTTATTACTTCCCAATGCCTTCCCCTAGGCCCAAATATGGTGAAGTGTCATGTAGTCGACGTTCACAAGACACCACTAGAGGAAAGACAACATACATATCATCAAAATATTAAACGAATACCAGCTTCACATGATTAGTTATGATTAGCAAGACCTCTCCCATGTCCTCAAGAAAAAAAGTAACTACTCACAAATCACATTCATGTTCAACATCAGAGGTGTATGGAATATGATTAAGGATTTGAACATATAATCTCCCACCAAATAAACCAACTAGCATCAACTAAAATAGAAAATGGTTGAGGCCGAGTTTGACTTTTGGTTTGGGACATATGTGGATTGAGAAAGTGGTTGAGGGTTTTGGAGCATATCACTAAGCATTTTGAGCAAGAAACCCATTAAGCAACACCTCATCCCCTTTTAATAGTATTGGCTTTCCTATGGACTCAATGTGATCTTGGATCAGTAAAATAGAAAATGTAGAGTCTTGAGCTTCAGCCAATATGTGTCCTTAGCATTTTGAGGAGTCCACATTCCTAATCCATGCCATGCCAATCATTGAACTTTCCTGAAATATTTATCTTGATATAGCATTAGTTCAATGATCTATAAGTTGTTAGTAATTATAAAAACCACCCAGGGATAGTTGCACTTTCAACCATAACAACAATAACGGGCACACAAGGTTATGTCTTCTTACCTGTACAACATGCCCATAACCTTTCGTGTTGGATGTATCCGTGTTTGGTGCGACATTCATGCACCTCGTCATGTGTAATTATTCAGTGTGTACGAGACTTGATGACCCACAAGTGTAGGGGATCTATCATAGTCCTTTCAATAAGTTAGAGTGTCGAACCCAACGAGGAGCAGAAGGAAATGACAAGCGGTTTTCAGCAAGGTTTTCTGTCTAAGCCTTGAAATTATTGGTAAAAGATAGTAGTGTGATAGTATAATTCATAATGGGTAACAAGTAACAAAAGTAACTAAGGTGCAACAAGGTGGCCCAATCCTTTTTGTAGCAAAGGACAATCCTGGACGTACTCTTATATAAAGCAAAGTGCCCCCGAGGACACATGGGAATTACTGTCAAGCTAGTTTTCATCATGCTCATATGATTCACGTTCGGTACTTTGATAATCTGATATGTGGGTGAACCGGTGCTTGGGTGCTATCCTTCCTTGGACACGCCTCCCACTTATGATTAACCACTCTCGCAAGCAACACATAAACTAGGGTTTAAGCTTCGTCACTCTAGCAACCCATCATCTACTTATTACTTTCCAATGCCTTCCCCTAGGCCCAAATAATGGTGAAGTGTCATGTAGTCGACATTCACATAACACCACTAGAGGAAAGACAACATACATCTTAGCCAAATATCAAACGAATACCAAATTTACATGATTACTTATAACAAGACTTCTCCCATGTCCTCAGGAACAAATGTAACTACTCACAAAGCATATTTATGTTCATGATCAGAGGTGTATTGAATAGCATTAAGGATCTGAACATATGATCTTCCACCAAATAAACCAACTAGTATCAACTACAAGGAGTAATCTACACTACTAGCAACCCACAAGTACCAATCTGAGGTTTTGAGACAAAGATCAGATACAAGAGATGAACTAGGGTTTGAGTGGAGATGGTGTTGATGAAGATGTTGATGGAGATTGACCTCCCCCCGATGAGAGGATCGTTGGTGATGATGATGGCTTCGATTTCCCCTTCCTGGAGGGAAGTATCCCCGGCAGAACAGCCCTGCCGAAGCTCTAGATTGGTTTCGCCCAGGTTCCGCCTCGAGACGGTGGCGCTTCATCCCGAAACCCTCCTTGTTATTTTTCCAGGTCAAAACACGTTGATATAGCAGAAGATGGACGTCAGGGGACTGCCAGGGAGCCCACAACATAGGGGATCATGCCCAGGCGGGTAGGGCGCGCCCCCACCCTTGTGGATGGCTGGTGGCACCCCTCTGGTGCTTCTTTCGCCCAATATTTTTTATATATTCCAGAAATATTCTTCGTGAAGTTTCATGACTTTTGGAGTTGTGCAGAATAGGTATATTAGATTTGCTCCTTTTTAGTCCAGAATTCCAGCTGCTGGCATTCTCCCTCTTCATGCAAACCTTGTAAAATAAGAGAGAAAAGGCATAAGTATTGTGATATAATATGTAATAATAACCCATAATGCAATAAATATCTATATGAAAGCTTGATACAAAATGGACGTATCAATAGGTTCTCAGCTTCTGATTGTACAAGTAAGACACGCACAAGTCCTTTTGCTTTCCTAAAAGAGTTTTGGTCTAATAGTTTTATCTCGGAAGAAGACCAAAAATAAAAGAAAGAATCAAATATGAAAGAAAAGCGTCCATTGCCTAATGGGTTGTCGCTTAGGTCCTTGGACCCTTCCTTCATGATGAATCTTTTTCTTTGTTTAAGTAGTGCAGGAAATTGTCGGTCTGATGGGAAGGTGTGTAAGCTCAAGAAATCTTTGTATGACTTGAAACAGTCACCACGGGTGTGGATAGGTTCAGAAGAGTTGTTTGTGGGATGGGCTACTCTTAGTGTAATGGAGATCATACAGTACCAGCATAGACGAATCCATATCACCATTTTGGCGGTGTATGTGGATGATGGATTTCGAGTCCAATGTGCTAACACTTTCTTTAGTTTTCTTGGTCTTTCTCTCTCATAATTGAAGCTAGGAGGTATTCGATTTATCAGAAATAGTTCATCATTGTAAAACGTGTATGATAAGGCGACTATCACAAACATTTAGTTTGCTCGCCCTATTTGTGATATTGTCTGACATCACACACGTTTTGCAAACGACAACTGTGTCCATGGTCGCACACGTTTTCTCTCTATGAAAAGTGTCGGACTATGAGGTATATCACACATGTTTTTCTTTTCCAGACCTTGTGCGGCGTAATGACCCGCAGAGCGTATTTTATCACCTAATTTAATTGCTGCAATTTAAAATTGTATAGAATTTGAATTTGAATTTGAAAGTAGGCAATAACTATATTCATATCTATCAGGTTCAACAACCAATGCATTATCCGATTCACAAGTACATATGATCAAGAATTATATCAAAACAAGAATTAGATTAGCAACAAATAAAGAATGATGAACTAGGGTTGTATACTTGTATTAAATACGGTAAAGAAAGAAGTGTCAGTGTCAAAATCGGTAGATCTCGGGTAGGGGTGCCCAAGCTGTGCGTCTAAGGATCGATGTTAACAAGGGACTGGTGACAGGATGTTTACCCAGGTTTGGGCCCTCTCTATCAAGGTAATACCCTACTTCCTGCTTGATTGATCTTGATGAATATAGGGTTACAAGAGTGGATCTACCTCGAGATCGTAATGGCTAAACCCTAGAAGTCTAACCTATGTAATTGTGATTCGGCTAGTCCTTACGGACTAAACCCTCCGGCTTATATACATGCTGGAGGAGGCCTAGGATTACATAAAGATGACTTGGGGAGGAAGGAATCATCACATCCGGACATCTATTTTGCCTTTCTACATACATTGGAGTCCTATGCGGACAAAAAAATGGCTTTCTGTTTTTATCTTCACGGCCCATTAGTCCAGCCCAGCTTCAGTAGCCCGGACACCTGAGGACCCCCAAATCCAGGACTCCCTTAGTATCCCCCGAACTTGCCTTCAATGACTAGGTTGTATCCGGCTCCATGTCTTCGGTTTTGCAAGGCAGGTTCTTCTTCGGAACAAGCGATAGTTTGGCTCTTGACTGCGTCCTGTTGATTCCTTCCCGCCGTCGCCTCGGCTTCCATGTGTCAGACGAATGCGAACAGTCCATGTAGTTTTTACAAATAACCCCTGGCCACATGGGGATGGCATATATTTAAGGAGATTGGATCTCAGATGCCATTCCACACCACACAGAAACCCTTAGAGCCAGCCACGGAAAATACTCCCAACATGGCCGGCGTTCCCGGCTCCTCTTGACACCCCCACGGCCCTCAAGCGGGCGACCGGGGAAGCTGCTCGGTATCTCATGCTCATCTAAATAGACTTTAGACGGAGGGATATCCCCCTCCCATGGATCTAGCCTCCATTCGGGCTGGATTGACCTCAATCGACAGCGAAGCCTTGGCGGAAAACTTCCCTAACCCCACTAAAGAGGAGCGGGTGTGTTTCATCCCCTTCCTCTTGAGAGGCGTGTGATTTCCATTCCATCCTTTCCTCAGGGGTTTTCTGGGCTCCAACTACACAATCTCACGCCAGGCTCCATCCTGCATATTGCGGGCTTCGTAGCTCTCTATGAGCTATTTTGGGCTGCGAGGCTCATTTCGGGCTATGGAGGAAATTCTTCTGCCTCGTTCCCTGCTCCCAAAAGGGTTCCATATTCGAGGTGGGTGGCGTCGAAGTGTGGTGCATAGCAGGGACAGGTTACCTGTCCGACACTCCCAAGAAGGCATTCGAAGAGTGGCCCTCGGAGTGGTTTTACATCAAAGACGTTGTTCTTCCAGACCCAATCCGGCAAGGTCTTCCCAAATTCTCCAGCGCTCCTCTGAAAAAAACGCTTCAACTGGCGTCCCCGAAGTCTCAAGGAAGGGGACAATGCGGAGATTAAGAGGCCAGTCAGTAAGATCAGAGTACTTGCCCACTCCGAACTCTCAATAGTTGAAGTGATGGCTATTACGATAACGTGACGCATCCAACCACTTCAGTCCAGAGGGTTTCCCATGTGGCACTATAATGGGCAAGACGATGCCTCCCGTTGCCTATGCAAAGGTCCGGATACCCCTGCCGCTTTGGCCGCCATCCTGACCGATCTCTATAAGGGGAAAAGGAAGACTTCGTCCACTTGAAATGTCGGGAATGTTTTTCCATGTATAACCCCATCAACCGGGTGAGTATTTTCGGCTGTTCAGCTTTATACAATCTCTTTTCCGAAATATGTCAACCGAACTAAATCCGGCCGTTTTCAATAGGAGTGGAGGAAGGTAATCGAGGGGGTTTACTGCCCCGCTCCACAGCCAGAGGACCACACTTGCTACAAAGATCCCAGATTTGAAGAAGATCTGGACATATTCATAGAGCTTATTGATGGAGTCTTTCATCAGGCGAGCCATGATGACACAGAAGTGGCCATTGTAGCCGATTACCCTGGCCTTCTTCCCTCCTCCCACGTAAGTACCCAAGAGACATCTCCTCAAAGAGAGCCTCCCCTTCGCGCCTCACCCACCGCACTGTCTCATGCTCCAAAGGGGCAACGCTCGTCTCGCCATACTACTTCAAGGGCATCTCTTAACAAGATGACGCCCGCGCAGGGTGAGTCTTTGAAGCGAAAGGAAACGGGAGGCACCGTCGAGCCCCCTCCTTCATCGAAGAGGTATATTTTTCAACATGTGCTCAGTAGCAAGGCCGGATTGTTATATTTTCCATTTATCTTATTTCAGGAGAAGTGTACGTCGAACCGTGTCCGAGGACCCTGATGGCCAAACACCAACCAATCCGTCTCCGGGACCATCCATAAGGACAGGAGCCGATACGGGCGTAATGCCGGATTGTCCTCTCCAGGAGGATTTGGATAATGTATCAGTTACAAATTTTGAAGTGGAGAGCGCGATGAACCATCGGCGGTGAAAAGAGGCCATGCGTGATCCAGTTTTTACTAAGGAGGCGTTCAACACACACAGCTATGCAGATGCGTATATCCGAACTGCTCTGGATGGACTCACTGGAGCCAGTCACCTGCTTTCAAAAGATATGCGGGTAAAGACTTTCGTAAATTTAATAGGCATAGGCAGTAGCCCCTGAGACTTGAAGCAGTTGGCCTAACTGATTTAAGGATCGTTTATTCTCGCAGGTTCTCAAGGAAAAGAATGATGCATTATCCAAGGAGCTTGAAACAACTCAGATTAAGCTTAATGCTGTCACCACCGAGATGAAAGATTTGAAGAAATCCAAGAAGGGATCTGATGGTAAGGATGAATAGTGTTCAGAAACTACGATTAAGCACCGTCAATGATGTTTAAGCATACATTGTTTCAATTTCAGCGGCGGAATCGGCATACCGACTGGAAGAGAAGCTAAGGGCTGCTCAGGCGGACAAAAGACATGTTGAAGGGCGAGAAGCCACTGGTCAACGTTCTAACACGGACCATTAATGAAAAGAATAAACTGCTAGATGAGAATGTCAAGCAAGCCGAAGAGTTAAAGGATCTACGGGCCCAACTGTCGGATGCTTTGAAGGAGAATAAAAAGTTAAAAGGAGGCATTTTTAGTGTGACCTTAAACCTAGCCTTTACATTTACCCATGATTCATAGCTTTGTAATGCTATTCTTGTAGATTTGTTAACTGGTAGGCCCAAAGGAGAAGTATCCGGATTTCAAGGTGACGTGCTACAAGAGCTCTCCAAAGCGCATGAGCGAGTTCGGAAAGCCATGAAAAGTATGGCTAAAGCCTTATGGCCTTCCGATTCTCCTCCAAAAATTATGGAGGAGCTGGCGAACTTATTCAAAGGAGCTCGGCGTCGTTTTAAACTATGGAAAGCATCGGCATGCCGGGAAGGTGCACGGGAGGCCTGGGCCATGGTGAAAATGTGGTATACCGGGCTTGATCCAAATCATATGGCCTGGGTTGGACCTCGGGGACTAAACGGTCAAGAAATTCCCGTTAGCTTGGTGTATGACCAAGTAATGGTAGCCGCAAAGTTTTCACAAGAAGACTGTGAGTTAGACAATCTTATAGATGGCATAGATGAAGAATAGGCGTTTGATTCAATGTAATAATGTACTTTATCATCAAACTTATCTCCAACTGAACTTAAAAGGTTTGTCATGACAGACCTTCGGCTTCCACTTCCTAAACCCAAAGGTTGGAGTGTTTCTGGATACTATACTTGTGTTAAACACTTAGTATGTTCGGAAACCAGGAAATCCGGTCATTTTTGCTTGAACAGACTAATTTTGTTCAGGGAGCTATGTTATATTACTGTTTAACGTAAGAAACATCTTCCAGAGAGAATAGTTCCATTAAGGGTTCCTTTCCCTGGGTCAGCATGCGTATGTATGTGTGCCTAGGCTTTTGATCCTAAAAAATAGGATTACGACAAGCTTATCCTTTAATATTGAGAAATTTTCTGCCAAAAAGCAATTCGTCGTTTGTCCATCGACCAATGATTCCCTTAAGAATGCTAGCTTTTGGCTTCACCCGTCTGAGGTACAGGTCCGGATTACCCAGTTGTAACAATCGCAGAGGTGCTCCCTTTACACCCTAGCCGAACAATCGGGAACGTAGGGTATAAACACAGGAGCCAGGCAACCTAGCTTGGCAAAAACTTAAGTCATAAAGGTGCATATAATGGCGAATAGACTATATGAAACAGACGACATGAATACTATAAGCAATAAGCTTGTAATAACAAGCTTCGTTATAGAAGCCCCCAGGTATTTTGAGGTATATACATTTTGTAAATGTTCACCCTTAACAATTCGGTTTAGCCGAATACTTTCCGAGAAGGAAAAAATGAAGAGGAAAAAGGAAAAACACAAGGGACGAGACCTAAACAAAAAGAGAGACAAAATGTGCTTCCGAACTATCCGTAGAATCGTTGGAGCCTGGCAGCGTTCCATGGATTCGGCTCAAGGCGATTATCTGATGCATTTCGAAGGCGATAGGCTCCTCCGGTTAGTACTTCGTCAATGATGAAAGGCCCCTCCCATCTTGGTTTGAGCTTATCCCTTTTCTTCTCCGGGAGGCGCAAAATGAGTTCGCCAACATTTTATGTTTTGGCCCACACTTCTCTGCTCTGGTATCGCCTAGCCTGTTGTTGATAGAATGCAGAACGAGCCTGCACAATATCGTGCTCCTCTTCAAGGCCGTCTAGGTCGTCCTGCCGATCAAGATCGGCCTCTCACTCTTCATACATACGCATTCGAGGTGAGTCATGAATAATGTCACAGGGCAAAATAGCCTCTGCTCCGTACACCGTGAAAAAAGGTGTGTATCCAATTGTCCGGTTAGGTGTGGTCCGCAGCCCCTAGAGTACGGAGTCGAGCTCCTCAACCCAGTGTTTATCTGACTCCCGTAGGGAGCGCACCTGTCGGGGTTTAATGCCGCTCATTATTAAGCCATTGGCCCGTTCGACTTGACCGCTTGTTTGAGGGTGGTACACGGATGCGTAATCAAGTTTAATGCCTAACTTGGTGCACCAGTTTTTCACCTCGTTAGCTGTGAAGTTGGAGCCATTATCTGTGATAATACTATGCGGGACACCGTAACGGTGTACTACACCAGATACGAAATCTATCACTAGCCCTGCTTTAGCCGTTCTGACTGGTATGGCTTCTATCCATTTAGTGAATTTGTCCACCATGACCAGCAAATATTTCTTTTTGTGGCTCCCCCCTTTAAGGGGTCCAACCATATCCAGCCCCCAGACCGCAAAGGGCCAAGTAATGGAGATGGTTCTTAGAGCGGTGGGAGGCATATGAATTTGATTTGCGAAAAGCTGGCATCAAACACAATGTTGG
>LR738713.1:337687086-337703904 GCA_902687465.1 Secale cereale
AATAGGATTACGACAAGCTTATCCTTTAATATTGAGAAATTTTCTGCCAAAAAGCAATTCGTCGTTTGTCCATCGACCAATGATTCCCTTAAGAATGCTAGCTTTTGGCTTCACCCGTCTGAGGTACAGGTCCGGATTACCCAGTTGTAACAATCGCAGAGGTGCTCCCTTTACACCCTAGCCGAACAATCAGGAACGTAGGGTATAAACACAGGAGCCAGGCAACCTAGCTTGGCAAAAACTTAAGTCATAAAGGTGCATATAATGGCGAACAGACTATATGAAACAGACGACATGAATACTATAAGCAATAAGCTTGTAATAACAAGCTTCGTTATAGAAGCCCCCAGGTATTTTGAGGTATATACATTTTGTAAATGTTCACCCTTAACAATTCGGTTTAGCCGAATACTTTTCGAGAAGGAAAAAAATGAAGAGGAAAAAGGAAAAACACAAGGGACGAGACCTAAACAAAAAGAGAGACAAAAGGTGCTTCCGAACTATCTGTAGAATCGTTGGAGCCTGGCAGCGTTCCATGGATTCGGCTCAAGGCGATTATCTGATGCATTTCGAAGGCGATAGGCTCCTCCGGTTAGTACTTCGTCAATGATGAAAGGCCCCTCCCATCTTGGTTTGAGCTTATCCCTTTTCTTCTCCGGGAGGCGCAAAATGAGTTCGCCAACATTTTATGTTTTGGCCCACACTTCTCTGCTCTGGTATCGCCTAGCCTGTTGTTGATAGAATGCAGAACGAGCCTGCGCAATATCGTGCTCCTCTTCAAGGCCGTCTAGGTCGTCCTGCCGATCAAGATCGGCCTCTCGCTCTTCATACATACGCATTCGAGGTGAGTCATGAATAATGTCACAGGGCAAAATAGCCTCTGCTCCGTACACCGTGAAAAAAGGTGTGTATCCAATTGTCCGGTTAGGTGTGGTCCGCAACCCCTAGAGTACGGAGTCGAGCTCCTCAACCCAGTGTTTATCTTACTCCCGTAGGGAGCGCACCTGTCGGGGTTTAATGCCGCTCATTATTAAGCCATTGGCCCGTTCGACTTGACCGCTTGTTTGAGGGTGGTACACGGATGCGTAATCAAGTTTAATGCCTAACTTGGTGCACCAGTTTTTCACCTCGTTAGCTGTGAAGTTGGAGCCATTATCTGTGATAATACTATGCGGGACACCGTAACGGTGTACTACACCAGATACGAAATCTATCACTAGCCCTGCTTTAGCCGTTCTGACTGGTTTGGCTTCTATCCATTTAGTGAATTTGTCCACCATGACCAGCAAATATTTCTTTTTGTGGCTCCCCCCTTTAAGGGGTCCAACCATATCCAGCCCCCAGACCGCAAAGGGCCAAGTAATGGAGATGGTTCTTAGAGCGGTGGGAGGCATATGAATTTGATTTGCGAAAAGCTGGCATCAAACACAATGTTGGACTAGGGCTTGAGCATCTGCTCGGGCAGTTGGCCAGAAGAAACCTGTTCGGAAAGCCTTGCTTACGAGAGCCCGAGCTGCGGCGTGATGGCCGCCCATGCCAGCATGTATTTCGGCTACAAGTTGTCGTCCCTCCTCTTTAGAGATGCACCTTTGGAGGACACAAGTAGTGCTTTTCTTGTATAGTTCACCTTTGTGAACTTTATAGGCTTTAGAACGCCGAATTATGCTGCGGGCCTCATTTTGGTCATCGGGAGCTCATGCCTATTAAAGTAGGCCAGGAAGGGTTAGGTCTAGGGGTCTATGACAACCATGATCTCGTGAGCCGAAGATGTTATTTCCATATCCGAATCCCTGATGACATTTGTATGGAGTTCGGCTGATGGGGGAGTGTTCGGGTCTGCATTAGCGTCTCCGCTCTCGTCCTACCATGTCACTAATGGCTTAAACAACCTGTCTACAAAGCTGTTAGGCGGGACCAGGTCGCGTTTGGCGCCCATGCGAGCAAGTATATCAGCTGCCTGATTACTATCCTGAACGACATGGTGAAATTCCAGCCCCTCAAATCGAGAAGATATTTTCAATATGGCGTTTCTATTAGCTGCCATATTTGAATCCTTCGCATCAAATTCTCCGTTTACGTGAGATATTGTGAGGTTTGAGTCTCTGCGCACCTCGAGGCGTTGTATGCCCATGGATACAGCCATGCAGAGGCCATGTAGTAGTGCCTCGTATTTGGCAGCATTATTTGAGTCCGTATACATGATTTGTAGTATGTAGCGGACTATATCCCCTGTGGGAGATATCAAGATGACACTGGCCCCCATTCCAGCTAGCATTTTGGAGCCGTCGAAATACATGGTACAATGGGAGTATGCTCCGTACTCTTTAGGGAGTTCGGCCTCAGTCCATTCTGCGACAAAGTCAGCCAGCACCTGAGATTTAATAGTCCGGCGTCATTTGTATGTTATTTCGAACGGCAAGAGCTTGATGCCCATTTGGCTATGCGGCCTGTGGCGTCTTTATTGTTTATGATATCATTGAGTGGTACCTTGGATGCCATCGTAATCTAACACTCTTGAAAGTAGTGTTGGAGCTTCCGAGATGCCATGAACACCGCATAGGCAATTTTTTGATAATGGGGGTATCTTGACTTGCACGGTGTGAGAACCTCTGATACGTAGTATACTTGTTTTTGGACAGGGAATTTATGTCCCTCTTCCTCTCGTTCGACGATGAGTACAACACTCACTACCTGGTGAGTGGCTGAGATATAAAGCAGCATTGGCTCGCCAACACTTGGAGCGGCTAAGATTGGGTTGCCCGCTAATAGGGTTTTTATTTCTTCCAATCCGGCCGTGACCACATCTGTCCGTTGGAAGTTGTTCGTGCGCCTCAACAGTCTATAAAGTGGTAATGCTTTTTCTCCTAGTCTGGAGATGAAGCGACTTAAGGCCGCCATGCACCCTACTATCTTTTGGACTTGTTTTAGATCGGTTGGCGTAGCCAGCTATGACAAGGCCCGGATTTTAGTTGGGTTCGCCTCAGCTCCTTTGTGGGAGACAATAAACCCTAACAGCTTTCCGACCGGAATGCCGAAGATGCATTTTTCTGGATTGAGCTGTATGTCATATGTTCGGAGGTTATCGAACGTGAGTTAGAGATCCTCCACCAATGTTTTGATGCGTTTGGTCTTGATGACTACGTCGTGACGTATGCCTCCACCGTCTTGCCAATTTTTTTCTCTAGGCATGTTTGAATCATGCGTTGATACGTGGCACCGACGTTTTTGAGCCCAAAGGGCATAGTATTGAAGAAAAAGAGGGCGTACAGAGTGATAAACATCGTCACGGCCTGGTCAGAATCCTTCATTTTTATCTTATGGTATCCGGAGTAAGTGTCGAGGAAGCATAACGAGTCATGTCCTGCTGTTGCATCGATGATTTGATCAATGCGAGGCAGCGGAAAAGGGTCCTTAGGGAAAGCCTTGTTCAGGTCCTTAAAGTCAACACAAAGGCGCCATGATTTATCCTTTTTGGTACCATGACCTAATTGGCTAGCCAATCCGGATGTTTAATTTCCCTGATGAATCCGGCCTCGAGTAACTTGGCTAGCTCTTCCCCCATGGCTTGTATTTTGGGTTCAGAAAATCATCGCAATGATTGCTTGACTGGTTTGAACCCTTTGATGATGTTGAGGCTGTGTTCAGCCAGCCTCCGTGGGATGCCAGGCATGTCTGAACGATGCGAAGCGAATATGTCCCAGTTTTCTCATAGGAATGCACGCAAAGCGCTGTCTACCGTTGGGTCCATCTATGCTCCCATGAATGATGTTTTATTGGGGTCCGTTGGATGTACCTGGAATTTGATAATTTTGTCTGCTGGCTTGAAGGAGGTAGACTTAGATCTTTTGTCAAGGATCACGTCATCCTTGTCCACCGTGGATCGTAAGGTGGTTAGTTCTTCAGCCGCAAAGGCTTCCGATAGTGCCTCTAGGGCCAAGGATGCGGTTTTATTTTCGCGATGGAGTGCTCTGTCCAGATCACTTATGACTGTGATTATTCCATTGGGCCCTAGAATTTTGAGCTTCATGTACCCGTAATGGGGTATGTCTTGAAAGCGTGAGAAAGTGTCTCGCCCTAAAAGGGCGTGGTATCCTCTATTGAAAGGGACAATGTGGAAGAGCAGCTCTTCTGACCTATTGTTCTCGGGCGTGGCAAATACTACGTCGAATTTAATACATCCAACACCGGGCTTCCCGGCTGGGGATGATTCCTCGAAAGGTTGTGTTGCTTTGCTCAATGGGGGTTTTATCTACCTGCATTTTTTCGAGCGTGTCCTCGCTTATGAGGTTGAGTCCGCTGTTGCCATCCATGAGCACTTAAAGCCATCTACTAGACTGTCCGGACTCGAGGTTCGTCATCGGCAGTGAAAGTGATTGCCGTGTCATTCCATGGACTTGTAGCTGTTATTTGATAAATCTCAGTGAGCTCGTGATGTGCTCTCTTGCATCTCTTGTTTGAAGAGAAGGTCTCGAAGACCGTGAGGGCGTCAAAATTGTCCTCTTCTGGAGGTGTAGTGGCGAGGATGGCTTCACCGCTTTTTAGCTACATGCTGGAGTACCCAACATGCTCGAAGGCTGTGGGTTGGGCTCGTGCCCGGGGTTGCATGTATCAGGCAAGGTTTATCTAGGAGTGTGTCCAGAACGGACCTGTGTCCTGCAAAAGGTTTATATTTCTTGCCGACAGGTATATGATCGGACGCCCTGTTAGGGTATGCCCATTTCGCTTTAGCGACACTTTGTCGGAAGACATGCTGTTCCAGATGGGTATTCTGGGCCTTCCAAGTACTTTCAATGGCACAATACTTTCGTACTAATTGCGACAATTCCGTGAAACTCTGTACACGACGACGGTTGAGGGCGTTCAAGACTCCCTTGTCCGTGCAATTGCGGTGGAAGATTGGAACCGTGTTGTCGTCGTAGTAGTCCTTAATCTTGTTTTTAACAAGTAGGAATTTGGCCCAAAAGTGATGGACCATCTCCTGGGGCTGCTGCCGCACGTACATTAAGTCACATATGTCTGCAGGCCCAGAGTTACTTGGAGAGTATTGATTGTGGTGGGTGGGTATGGTAAAATTTGAATCCCGACCCAATGTAGTGTCAGGACATGGAAACCTTCCGGTATCGACAACCCAGGCCCAACAGGATCTGAACGTTCCCCAGGCTCGGTGTCTGTCCTTGAGCTCGAAAGATGTGAAGCCTCGCCTGAAGGAGGGGTGTTTGTCTAGGGTCCAGAGATCCGAACACAGTCGGTCTCCGGTTTATGCGGAGAGGTGACTTCGGCCCGTTCCTCGACGGCTGCCACCAGGTGAGTGATCGGGGTGGAATTGTCTTCCCCCTGATCGGGTTTAGGCCTGATCTGATCATTGAACACTTAAAGCCCCAGGGCAGCAATGCGGTCCTGCAGCTCATTTAAATACGAGGAGTCTGCCGGATTCGCGTCTTCAGAGAGTTCGGAGCCAATGTAAGAGTGGTGCTCGGTGATTGCAGGGGATGCGGTCGGCTTGAAGGCCATGCCAGCGCATATGGCGAGCCCGCCGAGCTAGAGGAATTGCCAAAGAGCCAGGCCTTTTCCAAGGGTGATGTCGTTGTCGATAATGAGATGAGCCACTGATCGCTTCTGGCGAGTACTGATGAGGACATCCCAACCATGGGCACTACACCACTAATCATCAACAGTCCAATCACAAGAAGTGGCGCAATGCAAATACAAGATTAGGTGAACGCTAACTTAAGTCTATCATTTGACCTTGAAAACATGATTGTATCGTCACCTCCTTTGTTGTTGGTTGAACTCGGGTGCGATATCGAAGAAGGCCAAACACATTTTAGTCCGCGCAAAACAATGTTTTATGGCAAAGAAACAAAGTTAGGAATCCATGAAGAAATGAGTTGTCTGCTGAAGAAACATTGTTCTGATTCTGTTGAAACAATGTTTTGCACGAGTTTGGATATCCTGACTTGCGAAAGGTTCCCAGAACTCAAGTTTTCTGCTGAAGGAAACATTGTTCAACCCAAGTGAACAATGTTTGGTTGGGAACTGCCAACCACCTCCAACAAGAGTTTTCCAGAAGCTACCTCATTAAGTCTCTAAGCCATTTAGTCAAACCAAAGCTGGTTCTCTTTCACACCTAAGCTGGTTCCCAAAGCTAGTTTTATTTCACACCTATTCAGGGGGGTTGTCCCGACTATAAATAGGCAAGCTCTTCCCTTCGCTGGGGACTTTTGCCATTTTCTATCAAAGACCAAAGACATAGACTCCTCCTGAGATTGGGAGATCTTGTTACCCTTATTCTCGTGATTCTTTGAGAAATTGCTCCTAATTTGTGCTCCATGACTATATCGTGTTGTGTGGGTTAGAGTTCGTGGTTTCCCTTGCGGATTGCACCTATCCCGTGCTCCATGACTTGAGCGTGGTTGTGTGGGGGTAGTATTGCGGGTTGTGGATCGGCAAATGTTCGGATTGCAAGATTTGATGAGCATCCTCCTCGTCGGGTCATAATCTCTCATTTTCCATTTTTTGGCTACTTGCAGCTAGTTGTCCCCATCCTTTATCGATCCTACGCTATGAAGATCGGACCTCCCCTTGCCCACCCTCTTCTCCGAAGACGGTGCCACGCCAGCTGGTATTCAGAGCAAGGTTTACACGGTAGGATCTGTATCTTTGTTGCTAGATCTATCCTTTTTAGTTTGAGTTTTCCCCGTCCTAAAGTCCAAAGCCAGAAAAGCCACACAAAATCCAAGCCTTTGTTTGCTGAGATCTAGTTGTTTGCTTTCCTCTTTGTGTTTGTACCAAGTTTGATTTAAAGTTGCTGCTGGCATAGAAAAGATATCAAAAAACGGACAAGCCATGAAAATATCGTGCTAGTTGTCTTACGATCATGCAAAGCAATATGAAAATGAATGCTCAAGTCAACTATATGATGGAAGCGCATGACAATATATCTCGGAATGGCTATGGAAATGCCATAATAGGTAGGTATGGTGGCTGTTTTGAGTAAGGTAATGATAAAGTTTATGCACCATCGAAAATTGCGCGGTACGAGAGAGGCTAGAAATTCTGAAATGGTGAGAGTGCGTATAATCCATGGACTCACATTAGTCATAAAGAACACATATAATTATTGCAAAAGTTTATTAGCCCTCGAAGCAAAGTAATACTACGCATGGTCCTAGGGGGGAGGTTGGTAGGAGTTAACCATCGCGCAGCCCCCGACTTTCACACAAAGATAGGACAATCAAGGATAAATTGTGCTCCAACTTCCTGGCATAACGAGAGACTATACGTGCATGCTTCGGGAATCACAAACCTTAACATCAATATCTTACTAAACACGATCATCTACTAGTACCTCCCACATATTATCATCTCTATATCATATCATATTCAGTGATCCATAAGTTTTATGTAGGATTTTATGACTAACCATGCATTTTACCAATTCCGTTTGACTCTCTAAATAGATATAAGTGAAGCATGAGAGTTTAATTCTTTCTAAAAAAGATCATGCTCTAACAAATATAAGTGAAGCACGAGAGCATTCTATGAACATCGATTTTCTATGTGAAGAGAAACAGACAATCCAAACTTCAAATGATATAAGTGAAGCACATGAAGCATTCTACAAAGCCATACTCAAAAGATATAAGTGAAGTGCAATGAGCATTCTATAAATCAACCAAGGACTATCTCATACCAGCATGGTGCATTATTAAAAGAAAAATGAAAAGCACACGACTGATACATCTCCAACGTATCTATAATTTTTAATTGTTCCATGCTATTATATTATCTGTTTTGGATGTTTAATGGGCTTTATTATGAACTTTTATATTATTTTTGGGACTAACCTACTAACCCAAGCCCGAGTGCAAATTGCTGTTTTTTTTGCCTATTTCAGTGTTTCGCAAAAAAGGAATATCAAACGGAGTCCAAATGGAATGAAACCTTCGCGAGGATCTTTTTGGAACAAACGCAACCCAAAAGACTTGTAGTACACGCGAAGGAAGCCACGAGGCGGCCACGAGACAGGAGGGCGCGTCCCCACCCTCATGGGCCCCTCGTAGCTCCACCGACATACTTCTTCGTCCTATATATACTCATATACCCTGAAAACATCCAAGAGCACCACGAAACCCTATTTCCACCGCCGCAACCTTCTATACCCATGACTCCCATCTTGGGGCCTTTTTCGGAGCTCCACCAGACGGGGAATCGATCACGGAGGGCTTCTACATCAACACCATAGCCTCTCGATGAGTTGTGAGTAGTTTACCACAGACCTTTGGGTCCATAGTAATTAGCTAGATGGCTTCTTCTCTCTCTTTGGATCTCAATACAAAGTTCTCCTCGATCTTCTTGGAGATCTATTCGATGTAGTACTTTTTGCGATGTGTTTGTCGAGATCCGATGAATTGTGGGTTTATGATCAAGATTATCTATGAACAATATTTGATTCTTCTCTGAATTCTTATATGCATGATTAAAATATCTTTGCAAGTCTCTTGGAATTATTAGTTTGGTTTGGCCTCCTAGATTGATCTTTCTTGCAATGGGAGAAGTGCTTAGATTTGGGTTCAATCTTGCGGTGTTCTTTCCCAGTGACAACACGGGCAGCCAGGCATGTATTGTATTGTTGCCATCGAGGGTAAAAAGATGGGGTTTATATCATATTGCATGATTTTATCCCTCTACATCATGTCTTCTTCCTTAAGGCATTACTCTGTTCTTATGAACTTAATACTCTAGATGCATGCTGGATAGCGGTCGATGTGTGGTGTAATAGTAGTAGATGTAGAATCGTTTCGGTCAACTTGTCATGGATGTGATGCCTATATAAATGATCATGCCTAGATATTCTCATAACTATGCGCTCTTCTATCAATTGCTCGACAGTAATTTATTCACCCACCATAGAATATGCTATCTTGAGAGAAGCCACTAGTGAAACCAATGGCCCCCGGGCCTATCTTCCATCATATTAATCTTCAGTCAACTAGCTATCTTTTATTTTGCAATCTTTACTTTTCAATCTATAAAACAAAAATACCAAACATATTTATCTTATTATCTCTATCATATCTCACTTTTGCAAGTGGCCGTGAAGGGATTGACAACCCCTTTATCGTGTTGGTTGCAAGGTTCTTATTTGTTTGTGCAGGTATGAGGGATTTGAGTGTAGTCTCCTACTGGATTAATACCTTGGTTCTAAAAAACCGAGGGAAATACTTACGCTACTTTGCTGCATCACCCTTTCCTCTTCAAGGGAAAACCAATGCATGCTCAAGAGGTAGCAACGATGCTCCAACAGTTTGCGCATATCATGTGAACGAACTGAATCCGAAAACATACCGATACTTGTTGAAGAAAGATGGGATGCCTTCCGAGGCATCCCCAAGCTTAGACGCTTGAGTCTCCTTGAATATTTACTTAGTGTGCCTTGGGAATCCCCAAGCTTGAGCTCTTGCCTCTCCTCCTTCTCCTCAAATCGAGACCTCTTCCATCTTCGAACACTTCATCCACACAAAACTTAATCGAATTTTTAGTGGCGGGGTTAGTTCATATGATCAATGAAATCCCATCATGTACTGCTCTAACATTATTGTATAATTATAAACAAACATTACCCACTGTGTCGTGGAATTAGCACGGCAGATGTGCGGGTTAGCGGACTTAGGTGTGAGGCCATCGCCCGGGTTAGCTTAAAGGGGTTAAAGCGGACGAAGGACACAGGGAGTTTTATACTAGTTCGGCCCCTTCGATGAAGGTAAAAGCCTACGTCTAGTTTGGTGTGGTATTGCTTGGGCTTCGATGACCAGGGAGAGAACCCGCTTGCCTGTGTCTCGAGCTGTTCTTTCTCATCCTGAACCGTCGCCGGGTCGTCCCTTTATATAGGAGGCGACGCCCGGTCCGGTTTACAGAGTCCCGAGGCCAACTCATAAACGTGTCCGCCTCGGTCTCTATTCTTTCTATCTTACATCCCAAGTTACATGGTACGACGGTTTACATACCATGGGCCTTATACACGGGGCCTAAACCTCTATGGGCTATGATCCTTTATTACACATCCTACTGGGCTTGTAATAATACAACCTTGTCAGTGTAATCCGGACCCTCCTGGCCGGTTTATACCTACTACTAATATCCCTGACATTAGGCCCCAGATTGATTTGAACTTGTTCATGTCAGTCTTCCAAGTCTTGTACAAATTTCCTTTCTGCAACTTGTTTGCTTCATAAACCGGCCATGACGTCATCTCCTGAAATCATTTCAATCCGTCGTGACATCATCTGTTTGTTACCTTTCTTTATTGCCGCACTGAAGATCGAGGCGACAGCTCAATCTTTATCCGATTTCTGGCCTCCTCGATTCCCGCGCTTACTGTTTTTATCTCTTCGGCCTATAAATACCGCCGAGGCCCATCTCTTTTCCCCTTCTGCTTCTTCTTCCTCCGTCTCTAGCGCCCGAGCTTCCACCGCCGTCCTTCGAGCTCGCCCTCGCCAGCAAGTCCGGCCGCTGCATCAACCTGAACGTGACCAGAAAACTCACCGCTTTTCCTTCCATTACTCAGGTATGCTTCCTTCTCCCCATAGATCTCACTTTTAGGGTTTCTTCTGTAGCTCGCCTTGAACCCTCGTTTCTTCGTAGTTCATCGCCGTAGGTCAGTCTAAGCTGTAGATATAACTCGTCAGGCTTGATCCTCATTCGTGCGCTTCTGCTCCATCGTTGTACTTTAGCTTCTCCAGCACTGCTAACTTAGATTGAATCTGTAGAGAACTTCCATTGTCTTCACTGAATATGACCGTAATTATCTTGTCTTTTTCGTGCGCCGTAGATCCATACCTTACCTCTGCTTATGCGAAAACTGTTTTTCGCACTTTAGATCTGTAGCTTATCTACTTTATATTACCGGTTTAATCATAGTCCACTTCTCATATACTTGTCCTGACGGTTTAGATATGAACTTGTATTCCATAGTCGACGATTTAACTTCTTCTTTTTGTTACCATAAACCGGTGGCTGTCTTGTGCACGCCTGATCTGGATTAGGCGGTACCATTAGCCCCTTGCTTAAACCGTCGATTAGGTCAATGTCTTCACAAAAACTGCTGGTTTGTTTCGCTAGTTGTAAAGCGGATCTTCCACTGTATTTTTCAGCACTCCCTCATCAGAAACGATGGCCAAACAATTTGTTGCTTGCAATTGGGTTCCTTCCCGGATCACTGAGGACAACTTAGTAAATGCCACTTCAATCGGCCTTCTGGGTCCAAGAGAGGCTCTGCACTGGCGGCCCCCTAGAAAGGAATGTCCTCCTACACCCCAAGAAGGAGAGATAATTGTTTTCTTTGATCATCTGGCCCGGGGTTTCAGTCCTCCCGGTTCAAAGTTCTTCCGGGATGTGTTAGCCGCTTTTCAACTCCACCCACAAGATGTAGGCCCGAGTTCTGTATCAAACATCTGTAACTTCCAAGTTTTCTCGGAGGCATACCTTCAAGAAGAACCATCAGTGGATCTGTTCTGGGATTTCTTCCATCTGAACAGGCGGATTGAGTTTACTGATGGACCTCATCAGGAGCTGGGTGGTGTCAGCATCTAGAAAAGAAAGGATGCAAGTTTTCCTCACACCGCTCTTCATAGCCACCCCAAAGAATGGAACAAGACTTGGTTCTATTGTAAGGATACTTCACCTGAAGGAGAGAATCCGCTGCCGGGTTACCGCGCTTATCGTCTGGCAACAACCCATCCTTTGCCGCAGCGTTTAAGCGCCCAAGACTGGGCTCGATATGCCCCTCAACTTTCCAAGCTCAGGGCTTTCGTGGCGAACGGTTTAACCGGCGTTGACTTCGTTCGCTGCTGGCTTTCTTGGAGCATCCTTCACTAAGACGGCGCTCAAGTATGATGTTCAAATATACCGGCAAACCGGAAGATCCTCAACGCCACACCAAAATAGTACTTCCTGACAATGAAGTTACCGAGTCTGCGAAGAAAATGCTGAACAACCCTCTGGAGGATTGCAGCCGGACCGGCTTAGCTCCATTCTGCTTGACCAACAAACCGCCATCGGTAAAGCTTTTCCGACCCTTTCTTTTCATCTTAATCCGTTCATATCAGTTGTCTTCAACTTGTTATTATTCCTTTGCACATGCCAACGATCCTTTCTGGAAGAGAAAAACTCAGGATAAACCGGCCAAGCAATCCCACCGGAAAACCTTTGCTGTCAAGAAGAAAAAAGCTGTTGCCGCTTCCGGTTCAAACCCTGTAGAGGATGATCCAGATTCTGAGGTACCAATTAACCCTTGTGTCTTTTGATCTCCCTTTGTATGAATTCATGTTAATAATACCTTTCCTTAGGACCCGGTAGAGGGAAGTAAAGCGGAGGGAGTTGAGGTAATTTCTCTCTCTTCTGATTCAGAACCGTTGCCACCCAAGGTCCGCCGGGTATCCTGGAATATCCATTTTCTCATCCTTATGCTCAATTGGATCCCAACTTTCTTTTGAAGAAACAACAGCATGAAGCTCGCCGGACCACGCGCCATAGCGGTCATGTGGTTGAATCGTCTGGAATACCTCTTACGCCAGCTCGGAGACGCCGCTCAGAGGTTTTGCTCACTCCAACCCTCCTTCATCCAAAAGCAGGCCTTATACGTAAACCACTTAAACCATCTGATCCCAACTATCAGGAGGCTCCTCTATCTTCTTCTGGCGAGTCGACCGCTACGCAAGTCCCAGTGCTCAAAACCGTCCCTGGGTAAGTCCTTCTTTCAAACGTCCGGCTTATCTTCTAGTTTTTAACTTTGTGATTCTCATTGTTCTTTTGACCTTTATCAGAATGCCAAAGCCTAGCAAAAAGGCGAAAGCAAATAAGCCAGCTGCGGAGACCACTACTGCTGAACCGGCCGGGGACCCTGAAGCGGCCATCCCTCTAGAGGACAACTTTGAAGTTCAGCTCGATGATCCCGCTCCTATGGATCATGAAGATGTTGCTGCTCCGGGAGGTGATGACCTGGAGAATACGGCTGAACCGGCAAGCCCTGTCCGGGTTAGTCCTCCTCGGGCTAGCCCGGCTCCTTTTAGTCCGGTGCACACTGCTGATCCTCTCCAGCCAACTGCTGCCTCGACAGCAGATGTTGAGATAACCGGGTTAGGCTTTACTGCTCCCACGGAGCCTGTCACCTTGGCTAGGCATACTGCCAAGGAAGAGAAACTTCAACAAGATAAAGGCAAGTGGAGCACAAACCTATCAAGCTATGCTCAGCTGAGTGCCCAGGAGCTTCATTCCGGGTATCTGAACCGGCTCTTCACCAGCCGTGACTATGAAGCCGGCTTAGTTAACATGATGAAGGACAAATATGAGGTGACTTTCTTTCCTTTTGCTTTCTGTTTCTGCTTTGTACTTTGCAATCATACCTTTAGACCATAGTAGCCCCCAAGTGCCGGTTTAGCTTCTGTAGGTGAACCGGGACTTCAATTATGTCTGAGAATGAACTTACATTAGCCCCCAAGTGCCAAGGGCATAACCTGTTTATGTGCTTGGGACTTGTCTGAATTTTTTTGCTTTCCTTACTTCAATTGTACATTAGCCCCCAAGTGTCAAGTGCATAACCTGTTATGTGCTTGAGACTTTGAATAATCCGTCCCTCACCCGTCTGCTTTTCTTGCAGGCTGACTTGAACCGGAGAGCTTCGGAGGCAATTGAGCTCCGGAATAGCTTGGCCTTCCATGAGGCTGCTTCAACCAAAGCTAAGGAAGAACTTGTCCTTGCTTTGACTAACATGGAAAAATTGAAGAAAGATTTTGAAGCGGAGCGGTACACATGGGAGGTGCAAAGGGACGCTCTAGAAAAAAGAGCAAAGGATGTCGAAGCCGCTCTCAACCCGGTTACACAGGAACTATCCGGGTTGAAACAGCAAATAGAAAACATGACTTCTACTATCTTCGGTGAGTATCTGTCTTCGTATGTTTGTATCTTTGCAATCTTTGTTCTGCTCCGGTTTAACTCGCCAATTGCATACAGGGAGGCACATAACTCATCTTGGAGACGATGTCCGGAAGAAGCTCAAGGCAGCTTATACCCTGGTGGAGCAGCTCTACTCCGGCGCTCAAAGGGCTATCAGTGCCATGTCACACAATAAGCCGGCGCCGACCACCATCCAAGCCACCCTGGAAAAGTTGTCTGTCCTACCTGTACGTCTTGTTGAGGTGAAGAAGTCTGCTGCACGAGCTGGCTCTCTCATGGCGCTGACCCGGGCCAAAGCATGGGTCCCTGATTTTGATCCGGCTGAAGCCATGAACAGCTATCCCAGCATGAAAGAGGACGGGTCAGCTTTCTCTGCTGAAGATCTCTGCTCTTTGACCAAGGATATGCGCCCTCTCGCCAGTAAGCTTGCCGATGAAGCAGATTTGACAAGGTATCATCCGGCTTACGATCTAGAAAATTCGCGGGTGGAGCGGCCGGTTTACGACACTGAAAATCTGATCCCACCAGTTCGTAACCACACTTTCGCTCCAGATATTGACCCTTCAGATCTTATCAATGATGAAGTGTATTTCCGTGCCCTCTCCAAGATTGACTGGAGCGCTCCTGGTTTCCAGCCATTGCCTGAAGTCGATGAAGACCCGGAACAAGTTGACCCTCAGTCTTCCCAGCGTGAAGAGGAGTCGTAAACCGTCCGGTTTAACTTGTAGTTGCTGAGTACTTTGCCAGAAACTTTTGATCCATTCGGGCCTGCAAGTGCCTTGTAATAGGATAATTGAAATACTGCCTTTGTCCCACTGTTTATGGCACTATTTGAATTGGCATCTCTCAATTTAATCTTCTGTTTGCAATGCGTGATCAGCTTATATTACATGTGCCTGCATGAACGAAGCTAAAAGATGTCTTGGCGGTTTACCACCGGACGGATTATATTGCTCTGATAACATTATGAGAATAATATTCTCATAACACTTCCGAACTGCATTGCAAAATTGCATTGGTGAGCTAAACGCACCGCACCACAGAGACCAGCGAACTTCATGTTGAAAAAACTGTACGTGTTGTTTTTTCGGTACCTTTTTTGCTCTAGTTTTTTAACCGTTTATCGGAATTATGCGTGTAATATACCATTGAAAAGCTATGGAGTAGACGCATCTTCGCCATGTTGAACACTTTTCAAGATTCCGCACGGTTTAAGAGCAGTTTCGAAAATCGTGCGGCTCACAACGAATGGCAGCGAGCATTTTTTGGCGTTTTTTTCTAAACCGCTCGTCGGAACGAAACATATGATACACCATTGGAAAGGTATCGTCGTCGCACATCTTTTTCGTATCTATTATTTTTTCTAATTCGCTACGGTTTAAGAGCAGTTTTGAAATTACTAAATCGCGGAATTGTGTTTTTCGAATTTTTTCAATTTTTTGGTACTGTTTTCACTCCAGTTTTTTAACCGTTTGTCGAAACAAGGCGTGTAGTATACCGTTGGAAAGCTACGAACGAGGCGCAACTTTCATATGTTGAAATGTTTTTGAGATTCCTTACGGTTTTTAGTTAAATTTGAAAATCGTGCGGCTGACTACGAACGGCAGCAGCCGTTTTTTCGTGAATTTTTTACAAAAAGTTGGCCGAAATGATCCAAATGATACACCGTTGGAAAGATATCGTTGAGACGCTACTTTCTCATGTAGAACACGCCCTCTAATTCATTACGGTTTAAGAGCAGTTTTGAAATTACAAAAACGCGAAAAGCGCACTGCTTCAAACTGAAGAACGCACTGCATCAGACAGTTAACCGAACCTCATGATTTATTTTGTTGGACGTAGATTTTTCTAAGAGGAGTTTTGTTGTCTTTTTTCCAACTTTTTTTTTGAAGGAAAGTGGACCGCAACATTCCCGAAAGTGAAGCGGAACACTACCAAAAGCGAACCTCATGATTTGTTGTTGTCTTTTTTCGTACTAATTAATTTTTACGCGCGTTTTGAGAAGTGTTGAGAAGTGAGCTGCTTTTCCGATGTGTTTTTGTTTTTGGATCACCAAGTGAACCGCAATGGTTTTATTATGGCCAACTTCGTGGAAAGAAACAAAGTGAGCTTCAAAGAGTCCTTTGCATTGGAATTTTTTTAGACGAAAGTGCACTGCATTTTACTTGTTTTTAAATGCATTTTGTTCGAAATGAACTATACCGAGGAGTCCTTCGTAGCAGACTTCTTTTTTACTCAAGTGCACTGCACGTTCACTTACATAACAAACCACCACAAAATGAACCAGACACCTTTCATAGACACCACAAAATTCGTTTTTACTTTGAGAAGTGAGCTGCTTTTCCGATGTGTTTTTGTTTTTGGATCACCAAGTGAACCGCAATGGTTTTTTTATGGCTAGCGGGCGCTTGATCTGGCGGTAGGCACGTCGATGCAGTCCATCCTCGGATCCGAGCGCAGATGCCGACCCCTCTGCACCTTGGGGGCGCAGAGGGGCCGGTGGTGGAGCTCCTCGTCCTTCTCCCCTGCGGTGGACAGTGTGGGACGGGGTGAGAACCCGATCTAAACTGAACGACGCCATGACCCTCGTCGGATCTGACGGGGAGGTGCTGCTCCTCCCAGATCGAGAGCAGCCCCGACAGCGGTTGTTGATGCACCGCGCGGTGGATCCTCGTCGGCTCCGGGAGGCAGATTGGATGGAGGTGCTGCGGCGGATGAAGAGGGCCGGCATGGCCGAGGTGCGGCGGCACAGTTAGTGAATCACGACGGGGCGGGGAGCGCGGAGAGGTTGTAGGGGTAGCGGCGCTGGGTGTTGGCCGGGGAGGGAGGCGCGGGGTGGTTGGTCGCCGGGGCGGGTGGCGCAGG
>LR738713.1:337704068-337720713 GCA_902687465.1 Secale cereale
CAAAGTAATAGCTATTGATCACGAACATATGCCATACCTCTAATTAAGTGTGCTTGTAGGAATAATTGAAGGCGCATGCGCTGATGAGGCTCTTGGCTCTCTTGTTTGGCTTAGCCTGACGGCCGATACGGGTTACAATGAACGCCGGTTTAACTCTCGCTGGTGTTCATGACCCACACTTTAACTTTGCAGATATATGGTCAACTTTGTAGTTGTCCAGTCTCGCATCAATGGACTTGGTTAAAAACCAATGATCATGATGACCAAGATTTGTGAAATCATAAAAAATAGAAATAAGGTTTTTTGGGCAAATAAGACCATGTAGTCGAGGCTTTTTATGAGCTGCCAGGCTCCAAATTCGAGGCTTTTTATGAGCTGCCAGGCTACTGTCATTAACCATTTCAGCAAAGCCTGTCAAGATGCTCCGCAATCCTTAACCAAATCATCGATGCCAAGCTACCCAATGTTTCAAAATCTCATAAGGATTTTGTCTTTAGGTAATCAACTCGATGATCGTCAATTTAACGTGGCCAAGTTCAGGGTCCCGAAGGAGTAACTTGTGGCAGGTTCGACGGGTCATACCAGGTTTACCTGGACGGCGTGATTTACTTGAGGCAGGCAGGTTAATCCGGGGTTTTAGGTGCATGCACCGGGCTTCCAAGCCATGTTCACTACAAGGGTATTCAACTCTCTGCGAGCCCCCCGGTAGTGTGTGACTCGTTTTTGCTCATCGGGGCATATGTTTGAGCTGGGTTGGGCACCAACACTCTCTTTTACCCCTCATCATCATGTGGAAATTGCCGAAGCAACCGGAGCAGTGCTCTTATGATGGGCTTCATACCGCCGCCGGCTCAAGAGGCCATGGGAAACTCTCTTGCCCGTGGAAGCCCCCATGTGATTCTTGTTTGATAAGATGGTTGATTCCTTGATGTATCAAGGACGCCGGTTTAGGAGGCCATGGTAAGCTTCTGTAGAAACTCCCATGTGATACTCCTTTGAAGAACACGACTGATTCCCTGATTCTGTCAAGGGCGCCGGTTCAAGAGGCCATGGAAGGTTTGTTTCGAAGCCCCCATGTGATACTCTTGGGTATAAAAGACATGGCTAATTCCCTGATTCTATCAGGGGCGCCGGTTTAAGAGGCCATGGAAGGTTTCTTTCGAAGCCCCCATGTGATACTCTTTTTGCGAAGAAGATGGCTGATTCCTCGGTGATCCGGGGGCGCTAGTTTATTTTATTAAGTATAATATATACATTGTACATAAAGTGGAGCCAATGGCTCAAGTATAGTAAGGTCTAAGAAGAGCGATGTTCCACGGCCGCTTCGTCTCCTCCTCCGCCGTACGTGAGTCCTTATGTTCTCGAACGTCGACAAGGTAGTATGATCCGTTGTGTAGGTTTTTGCTGACCACAAAGGGTCCTTCCCAAGGTGGGGATAGCGTGTGCATATCTGTCTGGTCTTGGATGAGCCGGAGCACCAGATCTCCCTCCTGGAACGTTCTGGTCTTAACCCGGCGGCTGTGGTACCGGCGCAGGTCTTGTTGATAAATCGCTGATCGCGCTGCTGCCGTGTCCCGTTCCTCGTCCAGCCGGTCCAAGCCGTCTTGCCTTGCTTGTTCATTATCCGCTTCAACATAGGCCGCCACGCGTGGTGAATCATGCCGGATATCACTAGGGAGTACCGCTTCAGCACCGTATACCATGAAAAAGGGCGTGTATCCTGTAGATCTGTTAGGCATAGTGTTGATGCTCCACAAGACAGAAGGCAACTCCTCTACCCAGCAACCCGGTGTTCTTTGCAAAGGAACCATAATCCGGGGCTTGATGCCTCTCAAGATCTCTTGGTTGGCTCTTTCATCTTGGCCATTGGACTGAGGGTGAGCTACTGATGACACATCAAGGCGAATATGTTCTCTTTGACAGAACTCTTCCATCTCTCCTTTAAATAGGTTGGTGCCATTATCAGTTATAATGTTGTGTGGAAAGACAAACTGGAAAATTACCTTTTTGATGAACTTAACCGTTGTTGCCGCATCACACTTACTAACAGGCTCTGCTTCAACCCACTTTGTAAATTTGTCCACTGCTACTAACAGGTGGGTTTTCTGATCTTGGGATCTTTTAAAGGGTCCAACCATGTCAAGCCCCCAAGTCGCAAACGGCCAAGTGATTGGGATCATCCGTAGCTCCTGCGCCGGTACATGAGCACGCCGTGAAAACTTCTGGCAAGCGTCACATTTTCTGACCAAGTCCTCTCCATCAGTGTGAGCCGTCAGCCAGTAGAACCCATGACGAAAAGCTTTAGCCACCAAGGACTTTGAACCGGCGTGATGACCACAATCCCCTTCATGAATCTCTCGAAGAATATCACAGCCTTCCTCTGATGATACACACCGCTGAAACGCTCCAGAAACGCTGCGATGATGAAGTTCTCCATTGACGATAGTCATGGATTTAGACCGCTGGATTATCTGCCGGGCCTCCACTTCGTCCTCTGGCAACTCACCTCGGCTCATATACGCCAAATAAGGGAGTGTCCAATCCAGAATGACGTGAAGTGCTGTGACTAACTGTGCTTCCGGATCAGGAACAGCCAAGTCCTCCTCTGACGGTATCTGTACTGACAGGCTATGCAATTCATCCAGGAAGGTATTAGGTGGAACCGGTTTACGCTGAGAACCCAGCTGACTCAATGCATCGGCCGCTTCATTTTTTCACCGGTCTATGTGGTCCACCTGATATCCCTTGAAGTATCCCGCGACTGCATCCACTTCTCGCCGGTAAGCTGCCAGGAGGGGATCCTTAGAATCCCACTTACCAGATACTTGTTGCGCCACCAGATCTGAGTCACCAAAGCACTTAACCCGGCTCAAGTTCATCTCCTTGGCCATCTGCAAACCGTGGAGGAGATCTTCATACTCAGCAGCATTGTTAGTACAAGGGAACATTAATCGGAGGACATAACAGAACTTATCACCTCGTGGGGAAGTTATCACGACTCCAGCCCCCGAGCCCTCCAATTGCCTTGAACCGTCAAAGTGAATAGTCCAATATGTATGATCCGGCTTCTCCTCAGGTGCTTGCAACTCTGTCCAATCATTGATGAAATCCACCAGTGCTTGGGACTTTATAGCAGTACGGGGCACATATTTTAATCCGTGTGGGCTAATCTCAATGGCCCACTTCGCCACTCTGCCAGTGGCTTCTCTGTTCTGGATTATATCCCCCAACGGAGCTGAACTGACAACAGTGATTGGGTGGCCCTGGAAGTAGTGCTTCAACTTCCGGTTTGCCATGAACACGCCATACACCAATTTCTGCCAGTGTGGATATCTTTGTTTTGACTCAATGAGCACCTCACTGATGTAATAAACCGGACATTGAACCGGATATTCTTTACCTGCTTCTTTGCGCTCCACCACAATGGCCACGCTAACTGCACGGGCATTGGCGGCCACGTATAACAACAGCGGCTCCCTGTCAACCGGGGCAGCAAGGACTGGTGGTTTTGCCAATTGCCGCTTCAAATCCTCAAACGCAGCATTTGCCGCATCGCTCCAGACAAACCGGTCCGTCTTCTTCATCATCTGATAAAGCGGGATCGCCTTTTCTCCTAAACGACTGATGAACCGACTCAACGCTGCAATCCGGCCTGCCACGCGCTGGACATCATTGATACAAGCCGGTTTAGCCAAGGATGTGATTGCCTTGATCTTCTCCGGATTAGCTTCAATCCCTCTGTTTGACACTAAGAATCCAAGGAGCTTGCCTGCTGGAACACCAAAAACACACTTCTCCGGATTAAGCATCATCTTGTAAACCCGGAGGTTGTCAAAGGTTTCTTTTAAGTCCTCTATCAGCGTCTCCTCCATCCTGGATTTTACCACAATGTCATCCACATATGCATGGACATTTCTTCCAATCTGCCCTTGTGGGCAGTTCTGCACGCAACGCTGATAAGTTGCTTGGGCACTCTTCAGCCCAAAAGGCATGGATACATAGCAGAAGGCTCCAAAGGGAGTTATGAAAGCTGTCTTCTCCTGGTCCTTAACTGCCATCTTAATCTGATGATAACCTGAATATGCATCCAAAAAACTTAGCCGCTCACATCCCGCCGTAGCATCGATAATCTGATCAATACGGGGGAGAGCAAAAGGATCAGTTGGGCAAGCCTTGTTCAAGTCTGTATAATCAACACACATCCTCCAAGTTCCGTTTTTCTTTAGCACCAGCACCGGATAGCCAACCACTCTGGATGAAATACTTCAACCATGAAGCCTGCGGCCAAAAGCCTAGCCACTTCTTCACCTATAGCCTTGCACCTCTCCTCATTGAAGCGGCACAAATACTGCTTGACCGGTTTAAACTTCGGATCAATATTAAGACCGTGCTCAGCGAGTTCCCTCGGTATACCTGGCATGTCAGAAGGCTTCCATGCAAAGATATCTCGGTTCTCACGGATGAACTCGATGAGCGTGCTTTCCTATTTAGGGTCTAGGTTAGCGCTGATAGTGAACTGCTTGGATGAATCGCCTGGAACAAAGTCAACCTGCTTGGTTTCCTCTGCCGATTTAAACTTCAACGCTGGATCATGCTCTGTAGTTGCTTTTTCAACAGGGACATATCTGCCGGATCAACATTGTCCTTATAAAACTTTAGCCCCTCCGTAGGGCAAACGGCCTCAGCGTATGCTGCTTCTCGTTCCTCGCATTCCAACGCGATCTTGCGGCTCCCGTGAACCGTGATGGTTCCCTTGTGACCCGGCATCTTGAGCTGCAAATAAACATAACACGGTCTAGCCATGAACTTGGCGTAAACCGGTCTCCCAAACAGAGCAAGATATGGGCTCCTGATCTTTACAACCTCGAAGGTCACTGTCTCCGATCTAGAGTCATGCTCATCCCCAAAGGTAACTTCCAGATCGATTTTCCCAACTGGGTAAGCCGATTTACCGGGCACCACTCCATGGAACACTGTGTTGGACTGTCGGAGCTTCTTATCTATCAATCCCATACGTCGGAAGGTCTCATAGTATAGGATATTGATGCTGCTGCCTCCATCCATAAGTACCTTTGTGAACTTATAACCACCCACCTGTGGTGCCACCACCAAGGCCAGCTGACCCGGATTATCAACCCGTGGCGGGTGATCCTCTCTGCTCCACACAATGGGTTGTTCAGACCAACGTAAAAAATGTGGTATCGCCGGTTCAACAGAATGCACTGCTCTCTTCAGAACCTTTTGATCCCGTTTGCACAGACTTGTGGTGAAAACATGATATTGCCCACTGCTTAGCTCCTTCGGATTATTCTGATATCCGGATTGCTGCTGCTGCTGATGCTGTTGATTCCCTTGATTGTTGTATCCACCCTGACCATGTTGCTAGTTCAGCTAATGCTGATTGTTGCCATTATGGTTATTGTTACCGCCGTGGTATCCTGATCCGGAACCACCTCCCTGGTAACCCGGACCCTGAAAACCGGGACCTGATCCGCCGGGGGGCCCGTGGTTATACTTGACATGTTTCATAAACTCCTGCATAATAAAACAGTCTTTCCAAAGATGCGTAGCCGGATTTTCCTCTGTACCGTGCTTTGGGAAAGGCACGCTCAACGGTCGATCTAGATTAATAGGCGGCCTCCCATTGGGTGGGGGCGGTCTACCCTTGCGGCGCTGCCCGTTGTCTTGAACGTTGGTATTGGCCATAAAGTCCGAGCTGCCTTCTGCTTTACGCTTGCCATTGTAACCTGTACCTGCCGGATTGGCCTGCGCTGGTTTACCGCTTTTTCTCGCTTTCCCGGACTTGTCTCCGTCTATATCTGGATACTTAGTGTTATCAGAATCCCCATACTTTACCAAAGCGCCCATGAGCGTTCCCATGTCATTGCAATCATGTTTGAGCCGTCCCAACTTCTGCCTTAAAGGCTCAAACCGGCAATTGCCTTCCAAGGTTACTATAGCCGTGCTTGGATTGATGCTATTGGAGGAGTGCAAAATTTCTGATACTCGCCGTACCCAACTGCTGGTGGTCTCTTGCTCTCCTTGAACGCAGGCTGCCAAGTCAACCACAAACATCGGCTGCTTGCATGTGTCTTTGAAATTATTGATGAACCAGCGACGCAACTCGCCCCATGATCCGATGGAGTTAGGTGGTAAACCTTTTAGCCATGTCCGGGCCGTGCCTTCAAGCATCATCGTGAAGTACTTGGCGCATGCAACTTCATCCACATCAAGCATCTCCATAGCCAGCTCATAACTTTCAACCCATGCCTCCGGAGCCAGATCCGCCATGTAGTTGGGTACCTTGCGCGGGCCTTTGAAGTCTTTGGGTAATTTCATGTTCCGTAAAGCAGGGATGAGACAGTGCACCCCTAAGGAACTGGACATGATTCCTGTTTCTGTGGTGGTGGGGTGAACCGGCGTTGCTTGACGGGTGTCGTCGCAGGCAGTATGTCTAGCCTGGTCCACCGCCTCTTGGGCGTGTGCTCCTGCTCCTGCCGGATTATCCTGCCTCTGTCGGTGCCGTCTCCACGCGCTGCTAGATACGGCCGGTTCATCCAGGTGCCTCGTGTAGCTCCGGCTCGGGCGGGAGGTTGAATGAATCCTCTCCCGGCTATAAGAATACGCCTGCTGCTCTGTTAACGCTGTGTCCAGCAACTCCTTAGCCCGTCGTACCTCCATTGCTATGGGGGACGTCCCCTCAATGGGAAGTGCAGCCAGCCGTGAAGCGGCGGCGACAATGTTGTCCAACGGGTTAGAATAATGGTCGGGAGGAGTGGGTACGTGCGGCGTCGGCAGAACTTGGCGGTTCCGCTCTGCGACTGGTGGCTGAACCGACGCGCCCGTCCCCGGAGCTCCTCCCTGGTTTACCTCTGGGCGGTTACTGGTTCCTGCTCCTGGTGTGCTAAAGAGATTCCTTGCCTCATAAACCGGCGGTAAACGAGATTGTTGCCTTCTGTACATTACCTCATGTGAAGCGTTCTGATCCAGCCTGAGCCAAAAAGCTTGGGAATCTAGCTCTGCCTGCCTTGTAGCCATCCTGGCTTTCTCCGCATCCACATCCAACTTAGCTTGCTCAATCCTGCTCTTCAACTGAGCGATCTCCGCATCATGCTGCGCCTTGTCGGCCTGGGCTACTTCCGCTGTTGCGAGCGCCGTCAAGTTATCGACTAAGGTGGTTAGGACGTCAGAGGGCGACGGGGGAAGGTCTCCAACTCTGGCTCCTGCTGCCTCTGAGGTTATCGCCCCGGTCGTCGAGGGCTGCTGCATAGATTGTGATCCAGCCATGAAAACAGCAACCCTGTTCGGCGGATCAAAGGGGTCCGGAATACTACCGCCATAGGACACACCCTTAGACCGGCCGTCCTGCAACAGATACAAAGATTCGGTCTCTCTGGATGAAGATTCATCGTCGGAATAGACAACTGTCTCGCCACCAGAATCCGATCCGTCCTCGGCTTGTACTCCATGCACTGCTCCAACGAAAACATGCTTCACGGCGGGCTGAATCCGGGCCGATCTCGCACGCTAAGCCGGCTCGACGATGTTGGGGAAGATGTCCGACTCAGGTCCCGGTTCACCGATCTTGCCGATGAAGACGTGGATGCCGCCGAAGGGGACCCGATACCCGTATTCGATTGAATCGGCCTCGGGGCCCCAGCTGGCGTCGTCGATGTAGATCCGGCCGCGACGACTCTTGGTCATCCGGCCCACTGCGTAACCCTTGAGCCCTTCAAAGCTGCCCTTCAAGAACTCGAAACCATCATGCGATAGCCCCACGGTGGGCGCCAACTGTCGTGGAATTAGCACAGCAGATGTCCGGGTTAGCGGACTTAGGTATGAGGCCATCGCCCGGGTTAGCTTAAAGGGGTTAAAGCGGACGAAGGACACAGGGAGTTTTATACTAGTTCGGCCCCTTCGATGAAGGTAAAAGCCTACATCTAGTTTGGTGTGGTATTGCTTGGGCTTCGATGACCAGGGAGCGAATCCGCTTGCCTGTGTCTTGAGCTGTTCTTTCTCGTCCTGAACCGTCGCCGGGTCGTCCCTTTATATAGGAGGCGACGCCCGGTCCGGTTTACAGAGTCCCGAGGCCGGCTCATAAACGTGTCCGCCTCGGTCTCTATTCTTTCTATCTTACATCCCAAGTTACATGGTACGACGGTTTACAGACCATGGGCCTTATACACGGGCCCTAAACCTCTATGGGCTATGATCCTTTATTATACATCCTACTGGGCTTGTAATAATACAACCTTGTCAGTGTAATCCAGACCCTCCTGGCCGGTTTATACCTACTAGTAATATCCCTGACACAATGTATGCTATCACAATTCTATGGCCCTAAGTCAAGGAGGCTTCAACAAGAATTCAAACATATGCAAATAATGAAGCTATAAGAGCAATATGTGAAAACAGAACAATCTGTAAAGATTTGAACATCCACCATACTTCTGTAACTCTTAAAATTCTGAAACAATTAGTAAAAATAAAAAAATTATAGCAAGACTGTGCAAAAAGTTTCAGAACCGTTTGACATTCCAATAAAAAATAAAAAATCATGCACTACAGCCAAAGTTTCTGTTTTGCACCGCACAAACTGACAAGCAATCTAATCATCCTAAAGGAAACTCTTGGCACCTTATTTTTATAATACAATGGAATTGAACATGGGGATAATTATTTTTGTGAGAAACTTCCATGAAAAAGTCTACATTGTTTCCATAAGCATGAACACAAGTGTTCAAGGTCGACCCTTATTTCCGCAATGCATCACCTTTCAATCGCTTCTCTTTTTGAAAAAGTTTTAGGTTCCCCTCTATATTTTTTGTTTTAAAACTTTATAAAAGCACTCAACAGAAATAAATGACACCTTTTTTAAACTTTCGAGTTGTCTCCCTAGCAGCGCTTTCTTTAAAGCCATTAAGCTAGGCATAAAGTGCTCAAGTAATGAATCCACCCGTATCCGAAGGTATATCGAAGCCAATTTTCACTAGCAATGATTTGGCATTTAGTAGTGAGCACAAAGTGATATGTGTCATGCAACAACAAAGTATAACTATCTTCCTATGCATCGGCATGTCATACGAGAACAATTCATGCATATCAAGTAATGGCCAATGCATAGTATAAACAGTTTCTTGCAATTTTGTTGTGTTGGAAACATAGAGAGGCGGAGATGTAGTTCCTCTCTCATAATAATTGTAAGTAGGAGCAGCAAGCACATTCATATTATATTCATCAAAAACATCATGTGCAACGGTAAAAGGCAACCCATCAATATAATCCTTAATAAGTGCAAGCTTCTCCGATATAGTGTAGTTTGGAGAATTCAGAAAGATAATAGGACTATCATGCGTGGGTGCAATAGCAACAATTTCATTCTTAACATGATGAACTATAGCAAGTTCATCTCCATAAGCATAATTCATATTGGCATCTTGCCCACAAGCATAGCAAGCATCAAGTTCATCAAAAGGGATATTTCAAGTGAATCAACGGGATCATAGCATTTATCATAGCATTCATCCTTCGGTAAGCATGAAGGGAAATTAAACAATATATGAGTCGAGGGGTTACTCTCATCAAAAGGTGGTCACGGTAGCTAATCCGTTCTTCCTCCTTTTGTTCTTTGCTCTCCTCCTCATCTTTTTCATCCAATGAGCTCACAATGTCATTACTTTCTTCTTCCATAGACTCCTACAAAATATTAGTCTCTTCTTGGACAGTGGAGACCTTCTCAATATACGCATCAATATGGGCATTGTATTTATAATTCAAATATCAATATTTAAGTATAGCAAGATTTTTAGATCTGTAAATAGCATCATCATAATTTTTATAATCTTCAAACAAACTTTTAATTTCACAAGCACCCTTAAAAGCAACAAATTCTTCTATTTGTTCCACATCGTAATAATCAAATACACCTCTAGCATAAGAAGCTAAGGTTTCATTGTCATTGAAGTCACATGAAAAGGGTAGGTGTGAAGCATCATTCCTAGAGAAACAAGTTTAATCATATCTCAAGCATAAATTATAAGCATACCAATGCAACATATGAATTTGATCCCATAACAATTTCCCTTTATGAGTCAAGCGGTAATCCCTAAAGTATTCACGTTGATCCAATGTTTCTCCCATTATATAGTTGAATGGGGTTTTCTCAGGATTATCAAAGTAGTGCATAATATCTTTCACATAACGAGCATCGAGGGTTTTAGGAGGTTCCCCATCTCCATGAGCAGCAAGTACCACTATTTTTTTTGGAGTTTCGTGTTCCATATCCATAACTAAAGATAGAGAACAACTTCGAACAAAAAATAAAAACTACTTAGTGATAAAGCAAACAAGCACACACGAGAATATTCACCCCATGCTATAACTGGCCGGCAACGGCGCCAGAAAAAGGTCTTGATAACCCACAAGTATAGGGGATCGTCTGTAGACTTTTTCAATAAGTAAGAGTGTCGAACCCAACGAGGAGCTAAAGGTAGAACAAATATTCCCTCAAGTTCTATCGACCACCGATACAACTCTATGCACACTTGACGTTTGCTTTACCGAAAATAGGTATGAAACTAGTTTGTAGGAGTGATGCTAGAACTACTTTGCAAGAATAAATCTAGAAGTACTTTGCAAGATAATAAAAGTGGATAGATTTTGTCAACAAGAAAGTTATTTGTCCCTAGGTAATCGATAACAAGTACCGGTAATCATTCTTGCAATTTTATATGAGGGAGAGGCATGAGCTAACATACTTTCTCTACTTGGATCATATGCACTTATGATTGGAACTCTAGCAAGCATCCGCAACTACTAAAGATCATTAAGGTCGTGAAACCCAACCATAGCATTAAGTATCAAGTCCTCTTTACTCCCATACGTCATACCCCCTTACTCGGGTTTCAGTTTTTGTCATTCTCGCAACCCGCTGTAAACGAACCATGAACATATTCCAACACCCTACAACAGGGGCCCCTCACGTTTGCGTGAGAATGGAGGGCACCGTAGGACAGCAACATAAATAAAATATACAATCATACCAACCAAGTTGACGATTAACCCATAGGACAAAAGGATCTACTCAAACATCATAGGATAACCATAGATCATTGGGAAATAATATATGGAGTTGAGCACCATGTTTAAGTACAGATTACAGCGAGGGGAAAGAGGTGTTAGACCGCTACAATGAGGGGGAGAGAGGTGGTGTGGACGGTAGCAAGATTGTTGATGTAGATCGTCGTCCTGATCGTTGCCCCGGTGGCACTCCGGCGCCACCGGAAGCGAGGGGGAGAGAGCCCCCCTCCTTCCTCTTCTTCCTTGGCCTCCTCCCTAGGTGGGAGAAGGGTTCCCCCTCTGGTCCTTGGTCTCCATGGCATGGGAGGGGCGAGAGTCCCTTCGAGATTGGATCTGTCTCTCTGTCTCTCTCTATTTTGCGTCCCCAGATCTGGCCAAAAACCGTTTCTTATATTCCCGGAGATCCGTAACTCCGATTGCGCTGAGATTTTAACATGATTTTTTTCCAGATATAAGCTTCCTTGCACCCAAAGTAGAGCTCCAATCGACGTTCGAGGAGGGCACAACCCACCGCCACGCGCCAGGGGGCTCTGGCGCGCCCTGGTGTCTTGTGGGCTGTGCGGGCCTCCGTTTCCGGTGATTCCAACTCCCAAAAATCACATATTTCAAAAATAATTCTCCGTAAAATTTTATTGCATTTGAACTTCGTTTGATATGGATTTTCTGTGATACAAAAAACATGCAAAAACAGGAACTGGCACTGGGCACTGGATTAATAAGTTAGTCCAATAAATCATATAAATAGTTGCCAAAAATATGTGAAAGTTGTATAATATTGGCATGAAACAATAAAAAAATATAAATACGACGGAGACGTATCATCAGTCCGGCTCGCCGCTCACCAAAGGGATGCTCATCGGCTTGGTGCGTCACTAACATGTGCGACCGCATGTAAGCAGTAGCACCAATATGCGGTCGGTCTGGCCCGCCGCTTAGCATGAACAGACGGTATGTCCGGCCCGCTGCTCACCAAAGCGATGCGCATCGGCTTGGTACATCGCTTATGTTCGACCGCACAGGAGCAGTAGCAAACCGACAAGGCCAAGCTCCCCCGCCTACTGCGCGCCAAAAGCCCGGCCTTTTATTGTAGATCGCTTTAAAAAATGAAGATCACACATAGGAGCAGACCATGGCAGTTGTGAACGCTCGTTTGGCAGCTTCATGGGTAGGGGAGGGCATGGCTTGGCGAAAATTATAAAATGCACGGAGTAATATGGATTCTAACACACGGAGTAATATGGGGAGTTTACGGACTCCTTCATTATCTAATCTTCACCCCATGATTTTCAGGGGGTTTGGGGCCCCTCACACTTATTTCTTCCAACCATGTTATTCCAGCTAAGCCATCCCATAAACACAGTAAAAAATATGCCCGTGCGTGTAGCAAAGCTAGTGGAGTGGCAGTTTTGTTAAATGCCATGGCACTTCTTTATTTTACTGATGTTTTCGTCCAATAGCTGGCACCCTCGGATGCAGATTTTACGATTATTGGTGCGTTCTCCAGGAATAGCCTCGTGGCGAGCCATTGACTAGTCTTTTTTCCACACGTGTTACATCGACACTCTCCCTCTTTCCCACACACACACCTACGCTCACGAGTATCTCGGGACTTCTGGCACACACCCTCTCTTACACACGGCACCAGCACGACACGAGCTTGGTGCCTTGGTCTGCTGCGCAGTCGGGTGAGTACTACTAGTAGTACTACATTGATGTGCTGCGTTAACTCGCAGAAGTATGCAACACTTACTCAATAAACAAGCATATAAGCAACTTCTATTTAGATTTACTTCTTACACAAATGATCTTATATCCAACGGGCATAAAATATCTCTTCGGCCGTTGGAAATTACTTCAACTACTGATCAGATGTTGAAGTAATTGCTGCATCGCCATCAAAGCTAAAGTAGACCATACTAAACCCTAATTCCAGTGTTGATCTGATGTTGGAGTATATTATCATATTAGTACTAAGATAAATAGAAGGCACTATGGAATCATTTAGGAGGTTAGCTTGTCAATTTGAATGTGGAGGGACACCGTACTCGAATACTCAGCCCCGGACAGCAGCTTGGGCGGCACTGTGAAGTAGGTGAGCTCCTCCGCGGCAATGGCACTAGGCTCCTTACTGCTTGTCACCTCTATTTCCACCTTGACGGTGTCGGTCGTGCCTCTGGGTGACCCCGACGGCCCATTCGCCCACATCTTGGCCACATAATGCAGCAGTGCGTACGCCCCCGCTCTGATGCAGACGACCGACATGGTGATAGACACGCCTAAGTCGAGCGCCCGCCAACCACGAAAAATGCGCGGACGTCCTCCTTCGCTAACAGCAAGCGACGCGGCTCTGACATCGTCACCTGCAGCTGGAGCACCTTGCCGTACTGGATCATGTGGACGGGCATGGGGTGCACGATGCTGATGTGGCAGGGGAGCGCTGGTGGCAGGCTTTCGTAGGCGTAGCCGAGCACGGGGCACTTGCAGGGCGCGAGCGGACACACGCTCTGGTGATCGGTGAGCTTCGGGTAAGTGGCGTAGAGGCCACATCCTTCGTGTGGGCACTCAACCGTCACCGAGGAGAGGCCGGTATCCATCGGCATGTTGCGCACGTCGAAGCTACCGCCGTGCTCGCACTTCTAGCCCTGCCGCTCATTCCCCGGGCGCTCGCCATGGTAGTCCCCGTAGGCCAGGTGCCCTCCCTTGCACTGCATAAATCAATCGAAAACCACACCAATCAAGAAACCCTCACCTTGCTCGATCAGCCGAACGGACGACATGTATTCGAACCTCGTAAACTGGAGGCTTCAAGGGGCGGAGGCACAAGGCGCAGTGGAGCAAGGTGAGGTCCATATAGACCTCCGTCGTCTGGTTCGGTTCTGTCATCATGATCTCACCCTCCTCGTGCACCACCATCTCTCGCTTTAGGGCCGGGGCATAGAAAGTTTTACCATCACATATTCATACTACTACTTCAAGGTGCATTAAATCAACACATGGAAGGATAAAAAAGGAAACTCATGGCATGCATGCATGCATTGTATTTAATGCATCGGTAAACACATTTTTTTGAAATATATCGAGTGCACTGCTTTGATGTGTCACGTCAACTCGTACAACAAGGAGAAGCTTGATTACAATGCCCTCTCCCTCGCCCATGAGCGTGGTGGGTCGCAGGAAGAGGAGAAACTTTTGCTACACGCTCTCCCTCCCGCACGCGGTGGACATGCAATAGTTCATTCGGTGTCAGATGGTCACAAGCATACTATAGTAGTGCCATCATTGTTCGACTTCCAGAAGAGGCAAAGAGCCAAGCGCAACATGAATGGTTGCATGGCAGTTTCATGTGTTGGGGAGGTAGTATAAAGTTCCTCCCTCCGTCTAGGTGAATAAGTCATCTTAGGTTGTGCATTGCAACGAAGGAGGAGGGGAAAACGAGAGAACTTAATGTTTATTTTCTAATTAATAGCATTCCATGCAATGAACAGACCACTGCATGTCATGTTTGGTAGTCTCAAGTCATTGAAAGAACACACACCCCACATCTCTTATTGGTTAATTGTTTTATTCATGTCAAATAAATGAGGTGAGAGTTAATGCACTGTGCCTAAGTTTTTTGGGATTATTTGGTTTTCATAAGGTGACTTAGAGCAAGTACAATAGAGTTGGGTCAGCTGGCTATAACAAATAAACTATATTCTTGCTTAGTTGGTGGAAAGAAAAGAGGAGAGAGAAGGTAAGCGGGCTCTTGGTGAAGAGCCAGCTCTAGCACGTCCTCCTATGCACTTTGTAAACACATGTTTTTGAGAAAATCGTGCTATGATGTGTCGCATCAACTCATACAACAAGGAGAAGCTTGATTAGTAGTACGCCCTCTCCCTCACCCATGCGCATGGTGGCTTGCAGATGAGGAGAGGCTTTTGCTTATAACAAGAAGCTCTCCCTCCCCCACGCGGTGGACATGCAGTAGTTGATTCGGTATTGGAGAAGTAGTGCTAACATTGTTTGACTTCTCGAAGAGGCGAAGAGCCAAGCGCAACCCGAATGTGGCAGTTGCAAATGCTCACGTGACAGTCTTATGTGTAGGGGAAGGGCATGGAGTGGCAGTTTTGTGGCAATTATTTTCTAGTATTGCTGTTTGCGTCCAATAGGTGCCACCGTCGGCCACAGATCTTACGGTTATACTCCCTCTGTTCCCATATATTTGCCTTTCTAGACATTTCAAATGGAATACGCCATACAGATGTATGTAGACGTATTTTAGAGTGTAGATTCACTCATTTTGCTTCGTATGTAGTCACTTGTTGAAATCTCTAGAAAGACAAATATTTGGGAACGAAGGGAGTAGTTACCTTACGAAAATCAAATATTCCCAAAACAAACCCGACCATCTTTCTTGTTTCTCTTGTTTTTAATGACTTGAGACATACTACTACCTAGCACATCATGCAACGGTCAGTTCATCGCATGCAATCGTATTAATTAGCAAATAAATATTAATTTCTCTCATTTCCCTCTCCACCTTGGTCGCATTGCATAATGTAGTAGTCTCTTTTTGACACGCATTTACGTTGATACGACTTGAATCATTGAATGCCAATGAGGGGACGGGTAGCGGTTCCCGAAACGTTAAACAGTCAATGGTGCATCCTCATTCAATTAGCATGCAGCGGGAATTAATTGGAGAAGCAGAATGGAGCCAACACGATGTTAATGCAACGCAATTTGGACTCTCGTATAAAAGCGCCCCACCACTCCAATCCATATACCCCTAGTCTCTGCGCAACACTGCTCACTCCAATCCAAGACATTGTGACCATAAGGCACAAGCACCCATGGCGTTGATGGACGCGAGCAACAGTCGGCTATGCCAGATCATCCAAGACGCCGGCCTATGGCTCCGCACCACGCAACATTTCCAAACGGTCCTGGCGACCGCCGGCGTCATAGCCCTCATCGACGCTGGCTTCGCCTCTCGCGTGGATGAGATGACTGTTCGCTCCATCCACAAGTTCACCATCGTCAAGAAGCGCATGGACGACCTTGCCGTACTCCTCCAGACCAAGTGCCCAGGCTCCTCGTTGCCTGCCACCCTGATCGACCTCCATGGTAACGAACTCTTTCAAGAACTGGTGGCCCTGCAGCTGCCGGAGGTCGCGGCGAAGAATGTGCACCTCGAGACAGCGCTCGCAGCGCAGCACCTCGCCATGCAAGAAACCGTCGACCTACACATCCTCGTCTAGAAGGAAATCGTCTACATAGGCCACTACAAGGCCAGGGAGGGCGAAAAGACGTTGGCCTTCTTTGTTTAGCTGGAATCTTTTGACGCCATTGTTCAGAAGCACGTGGACATGGCCACGAAAGCCGCTGCTACTTAGCCGTTGTTCGGTGAGCCGGCGCCCTGAGTCGAAGAGGAGGAGGTCGTGGATGGACGCATCTTTCTTCTTGCCTCCTGTAACCAGCACTGCATCGCCTCGTGGCCTTAATGTGTTAGTGTATGGCATTTTTATTCTAGTCGTAAATGACATGTGTGATCCCTTGCTTTTATTTGGTAGCGTTAATTATATGT
>LR738713.1:337721319-337746170 GCA_902687465.1 Secale cereale
CTCTAATCTTATTAAAAAACAGAGTTGGTGATGATGGTGTGCCTGCCTCCTGCAATACAGACCATCCGATCTATATCTGACGGATAGGAAGGAAACTATGACAATTTTGCAAAAAAGATACCCACACTCCTCTCCACATTTGAGATAAGCCCTTCCCTCATTCATCCTTATCTCCCACATGATAAACTACTCATATAAATGCATCTTGATGTTATGTGCAATGCACGGGCATCTTGCTAGTTTTCATAGAAGCCGAAGCACGCTCATTAAATTTTGGCCATAACATGTTGAAAAAAAATGTACAGACCTAAAACAGTCTAAGAGCCTCTTTGATTTGTAGGATACTGAAAACACATGAATGGTGAAAGTAGATGGCGATGAACTGAGAGGAGGACGTAAGTTGTTTTTTATGGCGATATCACCACATTGTTTTCTATGGCTATCCCCTGCTGGTTCACTCGGCTGTCGTGTTTCACACTGCTCCCGACGTGATAATGACTATTATGAGCCGTCATATCACAAGACCCCATCTTTCCTGCAGTAACGAGCCGTCCAATCACACAGTCCTACTTTTCCAGCAGTAAGTTGAATCTGATAGTCCCTCACCCTCCTCCTCTCTGTCAAACCAGTTAGGCGAAACTGCCGCGCATACTGCCCGGGAAAAGCGCCGCCCTCGACTTTTAATTACTCCTACTCCCTACGTTCCTAAATATTTTCTTTCTAGAAATTTCAAATGGACTATAACATACGGATGTATGTAGACATATTTTAGAGTGTAGATTCACTCATTTTGCTTCGTATGTAGTCACTTGTTGAAATCTATAGAAAGACAAATATTCAGGAATGGAGGGAGTAAAATTTTGTATTGATGAATTCTGCCATGGAGCAGAAAACTAAAAGAAAAAGGTCGTACAGTACATGTAAACAAATACAGTTCAAGTTCTAGCTAGCGATTCGGAATGTAAACCGCGCATGTTTTTTTATAGTACAGTACAATACACAGTGCGACGTCTAGTTAGTCACGTTAAACAGAGAGTTTCTTTTCTTTAATACCACGTACACAAATTGAAACGCTTGTTATGGAGAAAAAAGATAACCACTCCACTATATACATAGGCAGGAGCCTGAGCACTTACTTTTCTAGTGATATTTTCTCTCAGCGCACCGCTGGTCACAGATCTAGCTGGATCCCTTCGGCCTGGGTGTGTAGGGGACCAGGTGTATCGTTCACGCGGTCATCGGTGGCAAGGGAGGAAACCCACAACTACCGGCGGGTCCTGATCCTCTGTTTGTGATGTTCTCTCCAACACAGCGGCGGCTCGGGAGGTCCTCGGACCCCTTCTTCTTGCCTTCCGTATTGTGGGCAGATCCGACCTCCCGCCGGCCTCCTAGCCACATCCCGACGACCCTCAGGTATAACTTTCTTCGAAAATTGCCTTGCTCTACTGCCCCAGCTCCCCACGTGGCTACATGTGGATCTTTTTGTACTTCAATCAACTCTCCCAAAGCCACCTAAAATTTTATTACTATTAGTGGTAAAGATACGTCATGAAGTAGAATCTAGGACTTGGTTCAAACAGGGAAGAAAGGGGGGGGGAGTCGTAGCATGAATCCAGGACTTTATTCAGAGAGGAAATAACAGGAGGGAAGCAGTGCAGAATGGATACCCAACAGATCTCTTGGTTGAAGAATGAAATAAAGGGAAAATGCAGTTCAAACAGGATAAGGAACACATCTATTAGTGGTTAAAAAATGAAAGAAAGTGGCGGCCGCGGCACAAGCAACTGAGTATGTCTAAGATTAGATTTGCTGCTCTCACATAGGAAAAGGTGAGTAAATAGAACAAAATTTGGGACCAGTCAGGATCTTGATTGAATGTTGGCATCACCACTTTATGCCTTTCTGTATGTACATGGTGCTGATGCGTCCACTGTCGCATACCCTTATACCAACTTTTTGTTGTTGTTAATGTAAGGGCAGTTGTAAAACGAAGCATCCCACTATTACAGTAAGGACATGTCTAACCAATGTTATTGTTAATCTAATGCCTCCAGTAATATGATGCAATTAAACTATTCTACAAATGGTACTCTCTAGCTATTTTTACCATTACGACAAGTTGCTTCTTTACGCTGGTGAATGTCTTGGTGTCCCCACTGTCCCATGCCCTTGTACCAACTCTTTAGCTGTTGTTAATCCCATGTAGATAACTTGCAGAAGGTGTATCCGGCAGAATGAAGTCCATGTGCATTGCATCAATCAAAGCCTAGCATGTGCACCGAACTAGTTGAGTGACTCAGGCCTATCATCGAGGATGCACGTAGGCCCGCTCTCTCCCTTGCGGTATCACATACGCCATAATTTTTGTTGAACTGCACAAAAACAGAGATTGGAAAGAGTCGACGCTCCTCCTTCTACTGCCACACTGATCGGTACTGTCCTTTATGGCCTTATTCACATGATCGTGCTTTGTCATATTGTGCTAACATTGTATTATTTTTTAATAAAGCTATTCTATCACAATATTTTCTCGTTTTCAAAATAAAGTTGCTTCAACTAGTGCCACTATTATAATAATCATGCTCTTTCTTTATCTGTGCTAACAGGAATACTCAACTACAGATGTCGGTCTTGCGTTGTATGACACGGCTGGCCAACATGGATTTAAACCCGAGTTTCACTTTAGCCAAAGGCTCCGAGTGCCGTGAGTATGTGGAAGCTAAGAAACATCGTTAGCCTCACAAGCCTGGGAAGTAGAGACACTTGGAACCATTACAACTCATCAACTCATACATTCAGATCTGTGCGAGATGAAGGGTGCCTTGACTAATGGTGTGAATCATTCACATGTGTAGGCATCTTTGTTGTACTTATTATTTGAATCTATGGGTTGGTTGTGAATCTTGCAAGATGGGAAACACGACATGATGATGCAGAGGACAACAACCATAAGAAGCTGTTCAAACTTGGTAGTATTGTAATTTTGAAAGTGCGGAAAATGAGTTGATCGTGTGCATCCCGAGAATAATAATTCTCATTGTTTTGTATGTTGGTCATGTTGCACTGATAGAAGGAGTAATGCTTTGATCGTTTTAAGAATCAAATTTGAGTAAAGCGAATAAAATTTAAGTAAAGTTACCCGCTCGTGAACGGACGTGTGGCCGGAATAGGTTTCTCGGCTTCCAGGACAGTTTAATGGAGGCGTTTGAATGCATCCCTACCGCTTGTACCCACTACGTTTACTCGTGATTGCAGTTCTCAAGAGTTGAAAAACTAACTGCTACCGCCGCATACTCTGCCTCACCAAGTTCAAGCAGTACCTACAGGAGGAGAAGCACAAGGTTGCGGGACTAGACCTTGTGCCCATCCATTCGTCTCCTAGAAAGGACCATCGGATCGCCATCGCCCATGTATGCGTGCGGGACGAGGTTCTCATCTACCATTATGGTAGGACCATCAGAGGTTCTAGAGCATTCACACAATTCATCGACACTGCCGATTGCACCTTCGCTACGGTGGACAGCAGGAAGAACGCCACTGTGCTTTACAATTCGGCCATCTGGTGCAAAAAACTCGTTGACATCCAGAAGCAATACAAGGTCGCCGACAATGGGCAGGAGAAGGACTCCGTTGTTCACCTCGCCGCGGCAATCATCGACCCCTGCTACACCAACATGAAAGAAGAAGTGGATACAACATACATGAACACGTGGGAGGTACCTCTGAATCTAGCCTACATCACCTACATGGCCAAGGACGCATAGGTATGCTACAACATGTACAGCCGGATCTGGGACATGAGGGTGTGTCTGCTTCCCGTGACCGAGGAGTACACGGACAGCCGCAGCGCCATGACCAAGTGTGTCAGGAAGATCTAGATGGTGTACTTTGTCTTCTTAAGAACCTTTATCATCTGTGTGTTTCATGCATTATCCTATGTGTCGAAATTATCCGTTTTATCTGAAACATTTCGTCTAAGAACCCATTCACCTGTTTGTCTTTTATTTCTTGAGTGGCTATTTGCTTATGTACGTAACTAGTAGTTCAGTGGGCTGCCATGTCTCCTTTTTTTAAAGTCCAGTAGGTATCAACTGGGCCGCGGCCGCCCAACGCAGGTTCCTTTTCTTAGGACATCCGCAGCCCAAAACATGATTATGGGGATCCAACAGGTGTATCATTTTTTACAGTGCGGTTTTTCTTCCGCTAAAAAAAAGTAGGTGTATCATTTTTTTACAGTGCGGATTTTCCTTTCCTATGTTTTTCCTTCTATAATAGTATGTATATTTATACTTATATTTATATTTTATTACATATATATTTTGTAAACGACCTAAGGTTCCCATTTGACCTTTCCTTTGTCCAACCTTTGTATAGACCTTACGACTTCCTTTTTTCCTTTTTATTAATCTTATTTCTGATTTTTCTCCCACTTTCTTTTTTGAGGTAATTTGATTTTCTCCCACTAGTTTTCCCTTCAACCAACTCGACTCTCCGACGTCTAGGCTAAAACATAATAATACCCCATGTCTTATTAACTCATCAAATTAAATTATTATTTTATTTCGTAAACGATAAGTTCTTGCAAAATAATAATAATAATAATAATTGTTTAACAATAAGCTTGCAAGTTAATTCCTGTTGGACATAAGCTTTGCTAATATTTTACTCACCAATGCAGTAATAGACGTGCAATCACGTGTTTATGTTTCTATAACATTTCTCCGTCTAGCCCAACATAATAACCTAGCCTAGCAAATCCGTGTATCCTAAAAAAAATTGTTAATGCGCTGCAAATTGTGACATAACATACAAATGGGCTGCATAGACGCTACATTATTGTTTCACCCAGCCCACCAAATGGACCCGCTGGCATGTGGGCCAATAGGTCGAAGCCTAAGCATGGCGTTGGATTTACATCCAACGGCGGACATTCCTCTTCAATCTCTCGTCTTCTTCCTCTAGCACTGGCGGGACCGCATGCTCCAACCTCCGACGTCGAGCAGCGCTGCTTCACACGCCTTCGAGAAAAACACTATGCTACGGATGGTCAGGCCACCCCTCCACTCCTCCGCACCTCCTGTCCGTCTGTGACACCACTGCCACGTCTTCCCCGTCTCCAGATCGTTCCCGTCTGGGGCCTCGCCTTCGTCCATCGCGTTGGTGCTCTCGACATGGCGTGGTCAACGATCGACATCCATCGGAAGAGGACTGTGCGTGGAGAGGCTGACAGCTGGGTCCATGACCGCACACAAGTAAGTGCCTCCTTATTACACGCAAAATAATGATTCATCCACCTGACAGCGGGGACCCACCAGAAGGGCCTTTATTTGTCGTGAAAAAACGTTCCTCCCTGATACGTCCATTTTGCATCATGTTTTCTTACTATTATTTATAATGTTTTATCCATAATTCTAATGCTGTTTCTCTCATAATTTACAAGGAACACACCAATAGGGAGAATTCCGGCAGCTGGAAATATGGACCTGGAAAAGCTACGTCAGGCCACCTATTCCGCACTACTCCAAACAAGCTGAAACTTCACGGAGAATTTTTATGGATTATTTAATAAATACTGGAGTCAATAAACACCAGAGGGGGCCACCAGGTGGGCACAACCCACCTGGGCGCGCCAGGCCCCCCAGGTGGTGGGTTGTGGCCTCCTCGGCCCACCTCTGGTGCCCATCTTCTGGTATATAAGTGATTCTGACCTAGAAAAATAAGGAGAAGGATTTTGGGACGGAACGCCGCCGTCTCGAGGCGGAACTTGGGCAGGAGCACTTTTGCCCTCCGGCGGAGCGATTCCGCCAGGGGAACTTCCCACCCGGAGGGGGAAATCATCATCATCATCATCACCAACCATTCTCCTATCTTGGGGAGGGCAATCTCCATCAACATCTTCAACATCACGAGCTCATCTCAAACCCTAGTTCATCTCTTGTATTCAATCTTGTTACCGGAACTATAGATTGGTGCTTGTGGGTGACTAGTAGTGTTGATTACATCGTGTTGTTGATTACTATATGGTTTATTTGGTGGAAGTTTATATGTTCAGATCCATTATGATATTTAATACCCCTCTAATCATGAGCATGCTTATCATTTGTGAGTATTTACCTTTGTTCTTGAGGTCACGGGAGAAATCATGTTGCAAGTAATCATGTGAACTTTATATGTGTTCAATAATTTGATAGTATGTATGTTGTGATTCCCTTAGTGGTGTCATGTGAATGTCGACTACATGACACTTCACCTTCTTTTGGCCTAAGGGAATGCATTATGGAGTAGTAATTATATGGTGGGTTGCGAGAGTGACAGAAACTCAAACCCCAGTTTATGCGCTATTCCGTAAGGGACCGATTGGATCCAAAAATTTAATGCTATGGTTTGAATTTATTCTTAATAATTTTCTCGTAGTTGCGGATGCTTGCAGGAGGGTTAATCATAATTAGGAGGTTTGTTAAAGTAAGAACATCACCTAAGCACCGGTCCACCCACATATCAAATTATCAAAGTAGCGAACACAAATCAAACCAACATGATGAAAGTGACTAGATGAAATTCCCGTGTAACCTCAAGAACGCTTTGCTTATCATAAGAGACTGTTTTGGCCTGTCCTTTGCCTCAAAAGGATTGGGATACCTTGCTGCATACTTGTTACTATTATCGTTACTTGCTCGTTACAAATTATCTTGCTATCAAACAACTCGCTACTTACAGTTTCAGCACTTGCAGACATTACCTTACTGAAAACTACTTGTCATTTCCTTCTGCTCCTCGTTGGGTTTGACATTCTTACTTATAAAAAAAAGCTACAATTGACCCCCTATACTTGTGGGTCAGCAAGGCTATTTTTTGGCGCCGTTGCCGGGGAGTGAAGCGCCTTTGGTAAGTGGAATTCGGTAAGGAAATATTTTTATACTTGCTGAAATTTATTGTCACTTGTTACTATGGAAATCAATCCTTTGAGGGGTTTGTTCGGGGTATCTTCACCCCATCCGGAACCACAATTAGTTACCCCTCAACCCACTGCACCTACTGAAAATATTGAATATGTAATCCCTTCCGGTATGATAGAACAACTACTAGCTAATCCTTATGCAGGAGATGAAACTGAACATCCTCATATGCACTTGATATATGTGGAACAAATTTGTGGATTGTTTAAGCTTGCAGGTTTACCCAGGGATGAAGTTATGAGAAAGGTTTTCCCTTTATCTTTGAAGGGAAAAGCATTGGCATGGTATAGGCTATGCGATGATATGGGATCATGGAATTGGAATCGTTTGAAATTGGATTTCCACCAAAATTTTTATCATATGCATCTAGTTCATCGTGATCAGAATTATATATATATATAATTTTTGGCCTCGTGAAGGAGAAAGTATCGCTCTAGCTTGGGGGAGGCTTAAGTCAATGTTATATTCATGCCCCAATCATGAGCTCTCAAGGGAAATTATTATCCAGAATTTTTATGCTCGGCTTTCTCATAATGATGGATCCATGCTTGATACTTGTGCTGGTTCTTTTATGAAGAAGACTATTAAATTCTGGTGGGATCTTTTGGAAAGTATTAAACACAACTATGAAGATTGGGAACTCTACGAAGGTAAAGAGTTAGGTATTAAACTTAAGTATGATTGTGTTAAATCTTTTATGGATACCGATGCTTTTCAGAAGTTTAGCACTAAATATGGACTTGACTCTCAGATAGTAGCCTCCTTTTGTGAATCATTTGCTACTCATGTTGAACTCCCTAAAGAGAAGTTGTTTAAATATTACCCACATATTAAAGAAGAAATTAAGAACCAGTACCAATTAAGGAAGAAACTATACTTTATAATGTTGATCCAGTTGTTCCTTCTGCTTATATTGAGAAACCACCTTTTCTATTAGGATACATGAACATGCTAAAGTTTCAACTCTGGTTAACAAAAGTTATATTAGAACACCTAAACCAGATGAGCAAATTAAAGTAGAACCTAATATTGCTACGGTAATGGATCTCTTGGAAGAAAATGTAGATGGGCATGTTATTTGCTTTAATGAAGAGGCTGCTAGAATTGCCAAACCTGATAGAAAAGATAAACATAGACCCATTGTGGGCATGCATGTTATTTCAGTTAAAATAGGAGATCATTGCTATCATGGTTTATGTGACATAGGTGCTAGTGTGAGTGCTATTCCCTACTCTTTATACCAAGAAAATATGAATGACATAGCACTTGCAGATATAGAAGACATTGATGTCACTATTAAACTTTCTAATAGAGACACTATATCACAAATTGGGATTGTTAGAGATGTTGAAGTCTTGTGTGGGAAAATAAAATACCCTACTTATTTTATTGTTCTTGGTTCCCCACAAGATGACTTCTGTCCCATTATCTTTGGTAGACCTTTCTTGAATACAGTTAATGCTAAGATAGATTCTACGAAGCAAATTGTTGGTGTTAGTTTTGGTGATGAGTGTCATGAGTTTAATTTTTCCAAGTTTAGTAGGAATATTCATGAAGAAGAATTGCCTAGTAAGGATGAATTAATTGGTCTTCATTCTATTGTTGTGCCACATACTGATCCTTTAGAGCAATATTTACTAGACCATGAAAATGATTTACATATGCATGAAAGGAATGAAATAGACAAAAATTTCTTTGAACAACATCCTCTACTTAAAAACAATTTGCCTATTGAAACTCTTGGAGGTCCTCCTCCACCTAAAGGTGATCCTGTGTTTGAATTAAAAATATTTCCACACATTTTGAAATATGCTTATCTTGATGAAAAGAAAATATATCCTGTTATCATTAGTGCTAACCTTTCAGAACATGAAGAAGAAATATTATTTAAGGTTTTAAGGAAGCACCGAGCTGCTATTGGATATACTCTTGATGATTTAAAGGGCATTAGTCCCACTCTATGTCAGCACAAAATTAATATGGAACCTGATGCTAAACCAGTTGTTGATCACCAACATCGGTTAAATCCAAAGATGAAAGAAGTGGTAAGAACAGAAATACTAAAACTTCTGGAAGAAGGTATAATCTATCCTATAGCTGATAGTAGATGGGTAAGTCCTCTTCATTGTGTCCCTAAGAAAGGAGGTATAACTGTTGTTCCTAATGACAAGAATGAACTTATTCCACAAAGAATTGTTACATGCTATAGAATGGTAATTGATTTTAGAAAATTAAACAAAGCAAGTAGAAAAGATCATTACCCTTTGCCTTTTATTGATCGAATGCTTGAAAGACTATCTGAGCACACACATTTTTGCTTCCTTGATGGATATTCTGGCTTTTCACAAATAACTGTTTCTCAACCTGATCAAGAAAAGACCACTTTTACTTGTCCTTTTGGAACCTATGCTCATAGACGTATGCCTTTTGGTTTATGTAATGCACCTGCTACCTTTCAAAGATGCATGATGGCTATATTCTCTAATTTTTTTTGAAAAGATTGTTGAGGTTTTCATGGATGAATTTTCTGTTTATGGGAAGTCTTTTGATGATTGTTTAAGCAATCTTGAGCGAGTTTTGCAGAGATGTGAACAAACAAATCTCATCTTGAATTGGGAGAAGTGCCACTTTATGGTTAATGAAGGCACTGTCTTGGGTCATAAAATTTCTGAAAGAGGTATTGAAGTGGACGAAGCCAAGGTTGATGCAATTGAGAAAATGCCATGTCCTAAGGACATCAAAGGTATTCGTAGTTTCCTAGATCATGCTAGTTTCTATAGGAGATTTATCAAAGACTTTTCTAAAATCTCTAGGCCTCTTACTAGTCTCTTGCAAAAGGATATTCCTTTTGTTTTCGATGATGATTGTCTTGAAGCCTTTGAAACACTTAAGAAAGCCTTAATATCTTCACCTATTGTCCAACCACCTGATTGTAACTTACCTTTCGAAATTATGTGTGATGCTAGTGATTATGCTGTTGGTGCTATTCTAGGACAAAGAGTTGATAAGAAATTGAATGTTATTCATTATGCTAGTAAAACACTAGACAGTGCTCAAAGAAATTATGCTACTACTGAAAAAGAATTCTTAGCAGTGGTGTTTGCTTGTGATAAATTTAGATCTTATATTGTTGATTCTAAAGTAACTATTCACACAGACCATGCTGCTATTAAATATCTTATGGAAAAGAAACATGGTAAGCCTAGACTTATTCGTTGGGTTCTCTGGTTGCAAGAATTTGATCTACATATCATTGATAGAAAGGGAGCTGAGAACTCCATAGCTGATAACTTGTCTAGACTTGAAAGTGTGCTTGATGACCCACTACCTATTGATGATAGTTTTCCTGATGAGCAGTTAGCTACAATAAATGTTTCTCATAGTACTCCTTGGTATGCTGATTATGCTAATTACATTGTTGCTAAATATTTGCCACCTAGCTTTACATACCAACAAAAGAAAAAAAAATCTTCTATGATTTAAGACACTACTTTTGGGTTGACCCACATCTTTATAAAGAAGGAGTAGATGGTATTATTAGACGTTGTGTACCTGAGCATGAACAGGGACAAACCCTACGGAAATGTCACTCCGAGGCTTATGGATGGCATCATGCTGGAGGTAGAACTGCTCACAAGGTACTGCAATCTGGATTTTATTGGCCTACTCTCTTCAAGGATGCCCGTAAGTTTGTCTCATCTTGTGATGAATGCCAAAGAATAGTAATATCGGTAAGCGTAAAGAAATGCCTATGAATTATTCACTTGCTTTTGAACCATTTGATGTTTGGGGATTTGACTACATGGGACCTTTTCCTTCCTCTAACGGGTATACACATATTTCGGTTGATGTTGATTATGTGACTAAATGGGTAGAAGCTATCCCAACTAGTAGTGCTGATCACAACACCTGTATTAAAATGCTTAAGGAAGTTATTTTCCCAAGGTTTGGGGTCCCTAGATATTTGATGATTGACGGTGGTTCACACTTTATTCATGGTGCTTTCCGTAAAATGCTTGCTAAGTATGATGTTAACCATAGAATTGCATCAGCCTATCATCCTCAGTCTAGTGGTTAAGTTGAACTTAGCAATAGAGAAATAAAATTAATTTTGCAAAAGACTGTCAATAGGTCCAGGAAGAATTGGTCTAAGAAATTATATGATGCACTTTGGGCTTATAGAACATCATATACAAATCCTATGGGTATGTCTCCTTATAAAATGGTTTATGGAAAAGCTTGTCATTTGCCCCTTGAGTTAGAACATAAAGCATACTGGGCAGTTAAAGAACTCAACTATGATTTCAAACTTGCTGGTCAAAAGAGGTTATTTGATATTAGTTCATTAGATGAATGGAGAACCCAAGCTGATGAAAATGGAAAGTTATTCAAAGAAAAAGTTAAAAGATGGCATAACAAAAGAATTCAAAAGTGTGAGTTTAAAGTCAAAGAATATGTTCTTTTGTACAACTCTCCTTTTAGATTTTTTGCAGGGAAGCTTCTCTCAAAATGGGAAGGCCCATATGTCACCGAGGAGGTTTACCGGTATGGTGCCATCGGAATAAATAATTATGAAGGTACTAACCCGAAGGTTGTCAATGGGCAACGAATAAAGCATTATATCTCAGGTACGCCCATTAATGTTGAGAGTAATATTACCAAACTTTGACACCGGAAGAGTACATAAAAGAGTCCTTCTGGAACACTCCAGAATCGTGAAAATAAGGAGGTATGTGATATGGTACGTAAACAGACTCTGAAAAATCCGCATAAATATTTGTCAGTTTTGGAACATTTTTAAATTTTGGAAATACAGAAACTTTCAGGAAGCATCCCCTGGTGGGCACTAGACACCAGGGCGCGCCGGGCTTGCCTGGCGCGCCCAGGTGGTTGTGCCCACCTGGGACACCTCCCGGACTCCATTTTTCTTCCATGTACTTGTCCCCCAAGATAAAAAATCTATATATACTTCCCGAACCTATTAATCACCGTATCGCGGAGAAACCCTCTGTTCTCTTTTTTTCTTGCTGTTTTCTGTCAGACCCCATCTACTATGGCCTCTACAAGCTCCTCCAAGGACAAGTTTTTCAAGAACGTCATCAACCCATATATGCGGGAAGTGGTGCAGCACCCTCAGGTCATCCAGATGCATGAGGGGGTGCTTCACCTCCATGATGTGCCCTGTCCCAAGGGGACGGAAACCATGGAGGCCAGAATTGATGCTGTGGAGCAAGACGTCTTCCGGTGCAAGGGGATGGTGGAGCTTGTGAAGGAAATATGCCCTAGAGCCAATAATAAAGTTGTTATTTATATTTCCTTATGTATCATGATAAATTTCTTTTATTCATGCTAGGATTTTATTAACCGGAAACTTGATACATGTGTGAATACATAGACAAAACAGAGTGTCCGTAGTATGCCTCTACTAGACTAGCTCGTTAATCAAAGATGGTTAAGTTTCCTAACCATAGACATGTGTTGTCATTTGATGAAGGGGATCACATAATTAGGAGAATGATGTGATGGACAAGACCCATCCGTTATCGTAGCATAATGATCGTTTAGTTTTATTGCTATTGCTTTCTTCATGACTTATACATGTTCCTCACACTATGAGATTATGCAACTCCCGAATACCGGAGGAACACCTTGTGTGCTATCAAACGTCAGAACGTAATTGGGTGATTATAAAGATGCTCTACAGGTGCCTCAGAAGGTGTTTGTTGAGTTGGCATAGATCGAGAATAGGATTTGTCACTCCGAGTGTGAGAGAGGTATCTCTGGGCCCTCTCGGTAATACACATCATAATAAGCCTTGCAAGCAAATGACTAATGAGTTAGTCATGAGATGACGTATTACGGAACGAGTAAAGAGACTTGCCGGTAACAAGATTGTACTAGGTATGAAGATACCGACGATCGAATCTTGGGCAAGTAACATACCGATGACAAAGGGAACAACGTATGTTGTTATGCGGTTTAACCGATAAAGATCTTCGTAGAATATGTAGGAGCCAATATGAGAATCCAAATTCCGCTTGGTTATTGACCGGAGATGTTTCTCGGTCATGTCTACATAGTTCTCGAACCCGTAGAGTCCGCACGCTTAATGTTCGATGACGATTTGTATTATGAGTTATGTGTTTTTTGAGGACCAAAGATTGTTCGGAGTCCTGGATGAGATCACGGACTTGACGAAGAGTCTCGAAATGGTCGAGACATAAAGAATTTTATATTGGACGATGTTATTCAGACACCAGATGAGTTCCGGGGGTCACCGGATAAATATAGGAGTGCCGGGGGGTTATCGAAACCCCCGGGGGAACTAATGGGCCTTAGTGGGCTTTAGGGGAGAGAGAGGAAAGGCCACATGGGCTGGCCGCACGTCCCCCATGGGCTTAGTCCGAATTGGACTAGGGGGAGGGCGGCGCCCCCTCTTTCCTTCTCCTCTCCCTCTCCTTCCTTCCCCCTCTCTTCCCCTTGTTGGAAACCTACTAAGAATAGGATCCCTAGTAGGAATCCTACTTGGAGCGCGCCTAGGAGGGCCGGCCGGCCTCCCCCTTGCTCCTTTATATACGGGGGCAGGGGGAACCCTAGAACACACAAGTTGACAATTGTTTTAGCCGTGTGCGGTGCCCCCCTCCACAGTTTCTACCTCAGGTCATATTATCGTAGTGCTTAGGCGAAGCCCTATGCGGATCACATCATCAACACCGTTGCCACGCCGTCGTGCTGTCGGAACTCCCCCTCATCCTCAACTGGATTAAGAGCTCGAGGGACGTCATTGTGCTGAACATGTGCTGAACACGGAGGTGTTGTACATTTGGTACTTGAATCGGTTGGATCGTGAAGAAGTTCGACTACATCAACCGCGTTATTAAACACTTCCGTTTTCGGTCTCCGAGGGTACATGGACACACTCTCCTCACTCGTTGCTATGCTTCTCCTAGATAGACCTTGTGTGATCGTAGGTTTTTTTTGAAATAATACGTTCCCCAACAGTGGCATCATGAGCCAGGTCTATGCGTAGATGATATGCACGAGTAGAACACAAAGAATTGTGGGCGATAATAGTCATACTACTTACCACCAATGGCATACTTTGATTCAGTGGTATTGTTGGATGAAGCGGCCCGGACCGACATTACATGACCGCGTTCATGAGACTGGTTCTACCGACGTGCTTTGCACATAGGTGGATGGCGGGTGTCAGTTTCTCCAACTTTAGTTGAATTGAGTGTGACTACGACCGGTCCTTGTTGAAGGTTAGCACACTTGACGAAAAATCGTTGTGATTTTTTTATACGTAGGTAAGAACGATTCTTACTAGAAGCCCACAGCAGCCACGCAAAACTTGCAACAACAAAGTAGAGAACGTCTAACTTGTTTTTGCAGGGCATGTTGTGATGTGATATGGTCAAGACGTGATGAGTTATACGATATTGTATGAGATGATCATGTTTTGTAAATTATCGGCAACCGGCAGGAGCCTTATGGTTGTCTCTTTATTGTATGAATTGCAAAAGCCATGTAATTGCTTTACTTTATCACTATGAGTTAGGGATAGTAGTAGTAGCAATAGTTGGCGAGACGACCACGATGCTACGATGAAGATCATGGTGTCAAGCCGGTGGCGAAGGAGATCATGATGATGCTTTGGAGATGGATATCAAAAGCACAAGATGATGATGGCCATATCATCTCACATATTTTGATTGCATGTGATGTTTATCATATTATGCATCTTATTTTGCTAGTACGGCGGTAGCTTTATAAGATGATCCCTGATAAAATTTCAAGGTACAAGTGTTCTCCCTGAGTATGCACCGTTGCGATAGTTTGTCGTGCCAAGACACCATGTGATGATCGGGTGTGATAAGCTCTATGTTCTCATACAATGGGTGCAAGACAGTTTTGCACATGCAGAATACGCAGGTTAAACTTGACGAGCCTAGCATGTACAGACGTGGCCTCGAAACACTGGAGACCAAAAAGTCGAGCATGAATCATATAGTAGATACGATCAACATAAGATGTTCACCATTGAAAATTACTCCATCTCACGTGATGATCGGACATGGTTTAGTTGATTTGGATCACGTGATCATTTTGATGACTAGAGGGATGTCTATCTAAGTAGGAGTTCTTTAGTAATATGATTAATTGAACTTTAATTTATCATGAACTTAGTCCTGATAGTTTTTGCTTAACTATGTTGTTGTAGATCAATGACCCGTGCTACCGTTCCCATGAATTTTAATGCGTTCCTAGAGAAAGCTAAGTTGAAAGATGATGGTAGCAACTACATGGACTGGGTCCATAACTTGAGGATTATCCTCATTGCTGCACATAAGTATTATGTCCTGGAAGCACCGCTAGGTGGAAAGCCCACTGCAGATGCAACACCGACGTTATGAACGTCTGGCAGAGCAAAGCTGATGACTACTCGATAGTTCAGTGTGCCATGCTTTACGTCTTAGAATCGGATCTTCAAAGACGTTTTGAATGTCATGGAGCATATGAGATGTTCCAATAGTTGAAGTTAATATTTCAAGCAAATGCCCGAGTTGAGAGATATGAAATCTCCAACAAGTTCTATAGCTGCAAGATGGAGGAGAACAGTTCTATCAGTGAACACTTACTCAGAATGTCTGGGTACTACAATCACATGAATCAACTTGGAGTCAAAGTTTATGAAGATAGTGTTATTGACAGAGTTCTTCAATCACTGCCGCCAAGCTATAAAGGCTTCGTGATGAACTATAATATGCATGGGATGCGGAAAACAAATCCCGAGCTCTTCGCTATGCTCAAAGCTGCGGAGGTAGAAATCAAAAAGGAGCATCAAGAGTTGATGGTTAACAAGACCACTAGTTTCAAGAAAAAGGGCAAGGGAAAGAAGGGGAACTTCAAGAAGAATAGCAAGCCAGTTTCTACTCCTAGGAAGAAACCCAAATCTGGAGCCAAGCCTGAAACTGAGTGCTTCTACTGCAAAGGTCCGGTCACTAGAAGAGGAACTGCCCCAAGTATTTGGCGGATAAGAAGGATGGCAAAGTAACAAAGGTATATTTGATATACACGTTATTGATGTGTACCTTACTAATGCTCGTAGTAGCACCTGGGTATTTGATACTGGTTCGGTTCCTCATATTTGTAACTCGAAATATGAGCTAGGGATTAAACGAAGATTAGCTAAGGACGAGGTGACGATGCGCGTGGGAAATGGTTCCAAAGTCGATGTGATCGCCGTGGGCATGCTACCTCTATATCTACCTTCAGGATTAGTTTTACACCTAAATAATTGTTATTTGGTGCCTGCGTTGAGCATGAACATTATATCTGGATCTTGTTTGTTGAGAGACGGTTATTCATTTAAATTAAAGAATACTGGTTGTTCTATTTATATGAGTAATATATTTTATGGTCATGCACCCTTGATGAATGGTATATTTTTGTTGAATCTCGATTGTAGTGATACACATATTCATAATATTGAAGCCAAAAGATGCAAACTTGAAAATGATAGTGCAACTTATTTGTGGCACTGCTGTTTAGGTCATATTGGTGTAAAGTGCATGAACAAACTCCATACTAATGGACTTTTGGAATCACTTGACTATGAATCACTTGGTTCTTGCAAACCATGCCTCATGGGCAAGATGACTAAAACTCCGTTCTCCGGAACAATGGAGCGAGTAACTGACTTCTGGAAATCATACATACTGATGTATGTGGTCCAATGAGTGTTGAGGCTCGCGGTGGGTATTGTTATTTTCTGACCTTCACAGATGATTTGAGCAGATATGGGTATATCTACTTGATGAAACACAAGTCTGAAACATTTGAAAAGTTCAAAGAATTTCAGAGTGAAGTAGAGAATCATCGTAACAAGAAAATAAAGTTTCTACGAGCTGATCGCGGAAGCAAATATTTGAGTTACGAGTTTGGTCTTCATTTGAAACAATGTGGAATAGTTTCACAACTCACGCCACCTGGAACACCACAGCGTAATGGTGTGTCCGAATGTCGTAGCCATACTCTATTAGATATGGTGCGATCTATGATGTCTTTTACCAATTTACCACTATCATTTTATGGTTATGCTTTAGAGACTGCTGCAATTACGTTAAATAGGGCACCATCTAAATCCGTTGAGACGACATCTTATGAACTGTGGTTTGGCAAGAAACCCAAATTGTCGTTTCTTAAAGTTTGGGGCTGCGATGCTTATGTGAAAAAGCTTCAACCTGATAAGCTTGAACCCAAGTCGGAGAAATGTGTCTTCATAAAAAACCCAAGGGAAATTGTTGGGTACACCTTCTATCACAGATCCAAAGGCAATATATTCGTTGCTAAGAATGGATCCATTCTAGAGAAGGAGTTTCTCTCGAAAGAAGTGAGTGGGAGGAAAGTAGAACTTGATGAGGTAATTATACCTTCTCCCGAATTGGAAAGTAGTTCATCACATAAATTAGTTCCAGTGATTCCTACACCAATTTGTGAGGAAGCTAATGATGATGATCATGAAACTTTGGATCAAGTTACTACTGAACCTCGTAGGCCAAGCAGAGTACGTTCCGCACCAGAGTGGTATAGTAACCCTGTTCTGGAAGTCATGTTACTAGACCATGATGAACCTACGAACTATGAGGAAGCGAGGATGAGCCCATATTCCGCAAAATGGCTAGAAGCCATGAAATCTAAGATGGGATCCGTGTATTAGAACAAAGTGTGGACTTTGGTTGACTTTCCCCATGAACGGCAAGCCATTGAAAATAAATGTATCTTTAAGATGAAGACTAACGCTGATGGTAATGTTACTATCTACAAAGCTCGACTTTTTGCAGAAGGTTTTCGACAAGTTCAAAGAGTTGACTATGATGAGACTTTCTCACTCGTAGCAATGCTTAAGTCTGTCCGAATCATGTTAGCAATTGCTGCATTTTATGATTATAAAATTTGGCAAATGGATGTCAAAAACTGCATTCCTTAATGGATATCTAAAAGAAGAGTTGTATATGATGCAACCAGAAGGTTTTGTCGATCCTAAAGGTGCTAACAAAGTGTGCAAGCTCCAGTGATCCATCTATGGACTGGTGCAAGCATCTCGGAGTTGGAATATACGCTTTGATGAGGTGATCAAAGCATATGGTTTTATACAGACTTTTGGAGAAGCCTGTATTTACAAGAAAGTGAGTGGGAGCTCTGTAGCATTTTTGATATTATATGTGGATGACATATTGTTAATTGCAAATATGTGGAATTTCTGGATAGCTTAAAAGGATACTTGAATAAGAATTTTTCAATGAAAGACCTTGGTGAAGTTGCTTATATATTAGGCATCAAGATCTATAGAGATAGATCAAGATGCTTAATTGGAATTCACAAAGCACATACCTTGATAAAGTTTTGAAGAAGTTCAAAACGGACCAGTCAAAGAAAGGGTTCTTTCTTATGTTACAAGGTGTGAAGTTGAGTTGGACTCAATGCCCGAACACTGCATAAGATAGAGAGAAAATGAAAGTCATTCCCTATGCTTCAACCATAGGTTATATCATGTACGCAATGTTCTGTACCAGACCTGATGTGTGCCTTGCTATAAGTCTAGCAGGGAGGTACCGAAGTAATCCAGGAGTGGATCACTGGACAACGGTCAAGAACATCCTGAAATACCTAAAAATGACAAATGATATGTTTCTCGTTTATGGAGGTGACAAAGAGCTCATCGTAAACGGTTATGTCGATGCAAGCTTTCACACTGATCCGGATGACTCTAAGTCACAAATCGGATATGTATTTTTGTTGAATGGTGGAACTCTTAGTTGGTGCTGTTCCAAGCAGAGTGTCGTGGCGGGATCTACGTGTGAAGCGGAGTACATAGCTGCTTCGGAAGCAGCAAATGAAGGAGTCTGGTGAAGGAGTTCATATCCGATCTAGGTGTAATACCTAGTGCATTGGGTCCAATGAAAATCTTTTGTGACAACACTGGAGCAATAGCCTTGGCAAAGGAATCCAGGTTTCACAAGAGAACCAAGCACATAAAAATACGCTTCAACTCCATCCGCGATCAAGTCAAGGAAGGAGACATAAAGAATTGCAAAATACATACGATCTGAATGTCGCAGACCCGTTGATTAAGCCTCTTCCATGAGCAAAACATGATCAGCACCAAGACTCCATGGGTGTTAGAATCATTACTATGTAATCTAGATTATTGACTCTAGTGCAAGTGGGAGACTGAAGGAAATATGCCCTAGAGGCAATAATAAAGTTGTTATTTATATTTCCTTATATATCATGACAAATGTGTTTTATTCATGCTATAATTGTATTAACTGGAAACTTGATACATGTGTGAATACATAGACAAAACAGAGTGTCCCTAGTATGCCTCTACTAGACTAGCTCGTTAACCAAAGATGGTTAAGTTTCCTAACCATTGACATGTGTTGTCATTTGATGAACGGGATCACATCATTAGGAGAATGATGTGATGGACAAGATGTCGTGGTTCCAAGCCTGACAGTACGAGTAGGGGGTACGAATGAGGAGGCAAGGCCCTAGCTATGGTGAAGTTGTACACGAGGTGTTTTACGAGTTCAGGCCCTTCTCGAAGGAAGTAACAGCCCTACGTCTCGGTGCCCGGAGGCGGTCGACTGATATGTGTATATGTGAGTTACAGGGATGCGAACCCTTGTATAGGAGGAGGGGGTGGCTTATATAGTGTGCCAGGACCCCAGCCATGCTCCAGGTTACCAAGGGTTCAATGTACATTAAGGCAGGCGTTACTGATAAGGTCTACAGTAAAGAGTAATTAAGGCATTCACTATGGCAAGTAAATACCAGACTGTTATTTTCCTAAGGGACCTTTGACCTTCGGGGGTCGAGTGCCATGGATTGGTCGAGTGGGGTTGAGTCGTCTTGTAGGTGTTGTCCAGTCGAGTGGGATGTCCTCTTGGGCCGTCTCAGTCGACTGTCTTTGTCATCATATGTTTTGTATTTTGATCTTCTGGGGTAGTGACCTTGGGTGGGGTACCTCGGTCAGGCCTGTGACCCTACCCTAGGTCTGTAACCTCGTCAGTAGCCCCCGAATGGATTGAGGATTGAGCAGGAGAGAGTGCTGAGGAAAGCCCTGGTTCTGGCTCGACGCCCCTGGGGTAGTCTTCTCTGGGCTCGCGGACTAGGCTGTCCTCCCCAATCTTGTCTTGGTCGCCTTGATCGATTCTTAAACCGTCGAGTGCGTAGGTTGCGTCTTCCGTCGACTGAACTTTGTGCTTGGCGTCGGGTGTCGTTGGCGTGCGCTGTTTTCGGCGGGGTTGGTTGCTCTTTGGTCGCCGGATTCCACGGGGTTTCGAAATTTGGGGAAGCGCGCGGGGCGGGACGTGTCGCAGCAATCGAACGGATATGCTCGGGACGCCTCGATCCTCGCGCCACCTTTTTCGCCACGTATCGCGTCTGCGCCTGTTGCGGGATTTGATAAGATCGCTCGGGGTCACCGGTCAGCCACTCGACCGGGGCGCTATAAGTGTGCGCCGAGCCCGAAGCGGGGGCACTGTGCGCCCATTCCTTGCTCTTTCACCCCTGCCTCTCTGCCGTGCCTCTGCTCCTTCTCGCTTTTCTCCACAGCAACCACCGGCTCGCGTGCCATGGGCAAGGACAAGACCACGGCGATGGAGCGTTCGAAGAAGGCGGCGACGGGCAAGGGGAGGCGGTCCGGTCGTAGCGGATCGTCGTCGAGGTCCGGGCTCCCTCCTGGTTGGATCCAGGGGGATTGGATCCGGTCCACCGTCACGGCGGAGGATCTGGAGGAGTTGGAGGAGGAGGGACTGGTCGCTCACGGCTCCTGGCGGGTGCTGGAGGGCGAGCTCGAGCCCCGGCCGCGGGAGGGCGAGTGCGTCCTTCTCGCGACCCACGTCGACCGAGGTTTCTACATGCTTCTGCACCCTTTTTTTCGTGATTTCTTGATATTCTTCGGCGCCCAGCTGCATTACTTCACGCCCAATTCCATCGCTTTCCTTGTCGCGTTCGTCTCCATCTGCGAGAACTTCCTCGGCTGTCGGCCGCACTAGGGTTTGTTCAAGCACATCTTTACTTGCCGCTCGCAAACCGTCAAGAAGGCAAACCCGAGCGACGATAAGACGCATGTCCTCCAGGCGTGCAGCGGGCTCGGCATCCAACTTAGGAATAGGAGCGCTTTTCCCCCTATGATCCTTCCGGAGTCGATTCGGGGCTGGCAGTCGACTTGGTTCTACTACAAGGACAGTCCGACCCCGGGTCAGTCGACTGGTCTCCCCCCTTTCTCTCTTGGTCGAGCCAGCCAGCCTCCTTCAATGATCGTGGGTTAAGTCGAGAGGGCCGAAGTGAACATGTTGGTGGAACGGGTCATCCAGTTGGTCCGCGAGGGAGTAACAGGGTTGGATCTGCTTGAGGTGTACCTCACACGGAGGATCCAGCCGCTCCAGGCTCGGGACCACCCGATGTGGTTGTACTGCGGCACCAACGACTCGTCGCGAGTCCACCCGGAGGCGGCCGACGTGAAGTACATGGCGCAGTGCCTGAAGTGTGTCACAGGGAACAAAGACAACCCCAGGGGGTCCGGGAGGGTCCTTCCAGTCGACGCTGACCATTTGCCTGATAAGGTTTGTCTTCGGCTACCGAGTGGTGTTCCTGTTGTTGGCTTGTAATTGTCTTGACGAGTCCGACTGGTGTTTGGCTAATCTTCCTTTTTTGCAGATCTATACTGAAATGTACTCGCTACCCAATGGGGATCTGGTCCAGGAGGACGAGGAGGGCGTGGGCGACGTCTCCGAGTGGAAGTCGGAGGAGGAGACCGATGAGGAGAGCGAGGACTACAGCAGTGGGGAGGAGGTCGAGTCACCTCCCCATGATGAGAAGCGGTCCATGGGGAAGCACGACCCAGGGGCTGTGCGTCCTCGGACAGGTCCCTCTAGCTCCCAAACACCCAAGCACGCTTGCACGGCCACTCCCGACCCATCTGAGAAGGCGCCCAAGCATCCCAAAGTTATTACTGCCAAGCCCCGGAAGGCTCTGCCCAAGATTAAGGTGGATGTTCCCATCGCCTCCACATAAGTACCATTTAGTTTTGTTCCTTTCTACCTTTCGGAGGTCGACCATGTCTTTGTCGACTCATCTTCGAGGGGATTCTTCAGTGCTGCTGCCTCCACGACCTTGATGGACATTGATAAGGGCCGGGACGATGAGGAGACCGCAGATGCCGCAACATCCCGCGCAGGTGCGAGTTGTAGATCGTGTCTTACTTTTTGTTGGTTAGGGATGACGGTCGACTGAAATTCACTATTGTTTGTCTTGAAGTGCCGCACCACATCATAGAGCTCCCAGATGACGATGATGTTGATGAGGAGCGCTTGGGAGGGGCTCGACGATGCACAGGGAAGAAGGGCTGGAAGGTGCCATCTGGCCCGGAGGCCCGGCAACAGGAAGACGCGGTCCGAACCACAGTCTCCTTTGCTGACCCCGTGTCGACCGTATGCCCCGCTTCATCAGCTGGAGGGGCCGTCGACCCAGCGCTTGTCCCAACTGTCGACCCAGCGCCTGCTCCGGTCGTCGACCCAGCGCCTGCTCCGGCCGTCGACCTAGCGCCTGCTCCGGCGTCCGTTCTCTTCTCCTCCTATCGCCTCCCGGAGGATCCCGTGGGTGCAGCTCAAGAAGCCGTTCTCCAGGCGGGGTTGATGATGGAGAAGACGAAGGCGGCGTACGAGGCTAGCATGGCTGCTTACGACGCTAGTTCTACCCTTCGGGCCAACGTCCAGGTTTGTTTTCTCCACTGGTTGGCTTGCTGCGCTGGAATAGTCTTTGGTTTTGAAAAAATCAGCTGCTTTGTTCGTAAGATGATGCCACACCCACTGGGTGAGAGTCTTGATGTGTTTGTTTTCAACTTCCCTTGAGCTCGAGCGAGACTGATCTTGGTCGAGTGAGAACCGGTGGGGGCACGCTCAGTGCACCCACTGGGTGTAGTCCCCGAGACCGTGGTCGACTGCTCCTCCTTGTTTTTTTTGAGCTCGAGCCAGACTGATCTTGGCCGAGTGAGAACCAGTGGGGGCATGCTCAGTGCACCCACTGGGTGTAGTCCCCGAGACAGTGGTTGAGTGTTTGACTCGACTGTAGTCTTAGAATCTTGTTTTGTTGTGTTGATGCAGAAGTCTTGCGAGTTTGGAGCCAAATTTGCAGACCTTGAGAAGAAGCAGATCCAGCTCAATCTTGACTTGCAGCTGGCTCGGGACCACCTGAAGAAGACGCAGGATGATGCGGCCGGTAACTGACGCTAACCATTTGTCGACTAACTTTTGATAAATACGCCTTGTGTCTCCTCATGTTCATCTGTCCAGTGATGTCTTTGGTAGGTCAACTGAAAGCGGCCTTGGAGCAGAAAGATCTCGACTTGGCGGCGGCGCAGCAGGCGGCTCAAGAGAAGGCAGAACTGGTGGCGCAGAAGCTGGCCTCCGTAGGCGCGCTCGAGGCGGAGATCACTAGGCTGAAGGGCTCACTCGACGCAGCTAACCAAGAGGTGACTCGACTGAAGATTGCCAAGAGCGTCCTGAACGACAAGTACGAGGCCCTCTTCCAGAAGAGGATTGATCTTGAGGATTATCTGGGCGACCTTACCAAGAAGTGGTACCTCGTGCTCGAAGGTATGTCCCTTTGGCTCAGGCTAAGTTGGATCGGTCGAACCATGTTTTGTTAGCTGACTCGACTTGTTTTTTGTGGTGCAGAATTCTGTCGCAACTTCGAAGAAGAGACTGGGTGGGTCGAGCCCGGCCTGGACCCAACCAATTCCATCGCCAAGGACGAGGTTTCCATGAACATCTTGAGGCTGGAGTCCCGTCTTACTGCTGCCACGGACTATCTGGGACGGCTGAAAGCGGTGATGGCCCGGATCGACACCGTGCTCTGGAGGGGAGTCGTGCAGGAGAACGACCTCGATTCTCTGATGACTCGACTCAATGGGATCCCCAGCCGAGTGTAGGAGTGGAATAAGTCGTCCGCCCGGGGTGGAGCCGATGTGGCACTGTCCTTGGTCCGCGTGCACTACAAGGAGGTGAAGGAGAGAAGGCTTGCGGCGCTCAAGGTCGCCAATACGAAGGAGCTCCAATTCCAGTCGTTCATGGAGACTTTCTTGGAAGCCGCCACCTGCATCGCCAACGGGATCGACCTGGACTAGTTTGTCACACCTGCGAGCCCTCCTCCTCCTGAGGAATGAGTGAACTTTGATACTTTAATCCAATTTGCCTCAGAATGCCGAGTGATCTTGTAATCGTTAAACTCTGGTGGGCCGGTGGTCCAGGTACTCTTGCCCGAATCTCGCGGGATTTTATCTAGATTTGATTCCTTGGTTTGTGACTCTTTTTTATCGCTTGAATCTTTGAGTCGACGCGTTGATGGCGACGTTGCACTTGTGGCGGAGCTCGGAGGACCGAGGTTGAGCCTCCAAGTGAGAGAGCCGCTCTCCACTCGGAATGGTTTTTGTAACTTAGGCGAGTCGCGGGGTCGCAGCTAAGCTCCCGAGTGAGAGGGTCACTCTTCACTCAGAGTAGGTGTTTGTAACTTAGGCGATTCCAAGCTACGTTGTATTTGTGGCAGAGCTTGGAAGGCAGAGCCACATTATACTTACAACGCAGCTCGGAGGACCGCATCTAAGCCCCCGAGTGAGAGGGTTGCTCTTCACTCGGAGTGGATGTTTGTAACTTAGGCGATTCCAAGCTACGTTGTATTTGTGGCAGAGCTCGGAAGACAGAGCCACATTACACTTGTGACGCAGCTCAGAGGATCGCAGCTAAGCCCCCGAGTGAGAGGGTTGCTCTTCACTCGGAGTGGATGTTTGTAACTTAGGCGATTCCAAGCTACGTTGTATTTGTG
>LR738713.1:337746605-337759362 GCA_902687465.1 Secale cereale
TAAGCCCCCGAGCGAGGGTTGCTCTTCACTCGGAGTGGATGTTTGTAACTTAGGCGATTCCAAGCTACGTTGTATTTGTGGCGGAGCTCGGAAGGCGGAGCCACATTCACTTATGACGCAGCTCGAAGGACCGCAGCTAAGCCCCCCGAGTGAGAGGGTTGCTCTTCACTCGGAGTGAGCGTTTGTAACTTAGGTGATTCCAAGCTACGTTGTATTTGTGGTGGAGCTCGGAAGACAGAGCCACATTATACTTATGACGCAGCTCGGAGGACTGCAGCTAAGCCCCCGAGTGAGAGGGTTGCTCTTCACTCGGAGTGAGTGTTTGTAACTTAGGCGATCGAGTTCGCGGCTAAGCCCCCGAGTGAGAGGGTTGCTCTTCACTCGGAGTAATTTTTTGAAACTTAGGCAAATCGGGTTCGCGGCTAAGCACCCACTGGGGGATTTTGAAGACCAGCGTTTTTAGAAAACAACAATCATTAAAGGTTCGCTGCAAACTTGTCTTTGAAACAAATCGGAAAATCTTTATTACAACTCGACCGTCGAGTGTCTCAACTGTAGAAGCGGCGGAGCAGGTCCGCGTTCCACGAACGAGGTTCGTCTTTCTTCTTGGCGACATTGTAGAGGTGGTACGCTCCGTTGTGCAGCACCTTGGGGATGATGAATGGGCCTTCCCAGGCCGAGGCAAGCTTGTGTGGTCGTTTCTGATGCACTCGAAGGACCAGGTCTCCTTCCTGAAATGCTCGGCTTCGGACGTTGCGAGCATGGAATCGACGCAGGTCTTGCTGATAGATGGTCGACAGGATCAAGGCCATCTCTCATTCCTCTTCCAAAAGGTCGACTGCATCCTGACGAGCCTGCTCTGCCTCGGCTTCGGAGAAGAGTTCCACTCTGGGGGCGTTGTGCAACAAGTCTCTCGGCAACACAGCTTCGGCTCCATAGACCATGAAGAAAGGGGTACGGCCAGTCGACCGGTTTGGAGTTGTCCTCAGACCCCATAGGATAGATGGTAGTTCAGTTACCCAAGCCCCAGCGGCATGCTTAAGATCGCGCATGAGCCGCGGCTTTAGGCCTTGGAGAATCAAACCATTTGCTCTTTCTGCCTGTCCATTCGACTGCGGATGTGCCACGGAGGCGTAGTCGACTCGTGTTCCTTGAGAAGCATAGAAAGCTCTGAATTTATCCGAGTCAAAGTTGGAGCCGTTGTCTGTGATGATGCTGTGGGGAACTCCATATATGAATATCGATTCCCTGATGAAGCTGATGGCGGTGCTCGACTCGAGGTTCTTGATGGGCTTGGCCTTAATCCATTTGGTGAACTTGTCGACTGCCACGAGTAGGTGGGTGAATCCGGTTCTGCCCGTTCTGAAGGGGCCGACCATGTCCAAGCCCCAAACGGCAAAGGGCCAGACTAGCGGAATGGTCTTCAAGGCAGACGCCGGCTTGTGGGACATGTTGGAGTAGAACTGGCAACCTGCGCACTTGTCCACAATATCCTTAGCCATCTCGTTGGCACGGGGCCAGTAAAACCCGGCTCGGTACGCTTTGGCCACTATAGTCCGAGAGGAAGCATGGTGGCCACAAGTTCCCGAGTGAATCTCATCCATGATCAATCGACCTTCCTCTAGGGTGATGCAGCGCTGAGCGACTCCAGTGACGCTTTCTATGTAGAGTTGACCCTGAATGACAGTGAATACCTTGGATCGGCAGACGATCTGGCGCGCTTCCTCCTCATCTTCCGGGAGTTCTTGCCTGAGCAGATATGATATGTATGGCACAGTCCAGTCTGGCGTAATCACTAGGACCTCCATGATCAGGTCGACCACCACAGGTACTTCGACTTCAGTAGGATCTGACGCACTGGCTGGCTGCGGGGGCTCTTCCGTGAAGGGGTCTTCTTTGACAAAATGGGTGTGCAGATGCTCCAGAAACACATTCTTGGGTACAGGCTTCCGAGTCGACCCAATTTTTGCGAGGTCATCGGCCAGCTGATTCTTGGCTCTGGGCACGTGATGGAGCTCTAAACCTTCAAACTTCTTTTCAAGCTTCCGCACTGCACTGCAATAACTGGTCACTACCGGGCTCCTGACGTCCCATTCCTTCATCACTTGGTTCACCACTAAGTCAGAGTCGCCATAAACCATCAGGCGACGGACGCCGAGTGAGATGGCCATGCGCAACCCGTACAAAAGTGCTTCGTACTCAGCTTCGTTGTTCGACGAGTCAAAGTGGATATGAAGGACGTAACTGAGCTTGTCGCCCCTGGGAGAAACCAGGACCACGCCTGCGCCGGATCCATTCAACATCTTGGATCCATGGAAGAACATAGTCCAGTGGTCCGACTGAACTTGAGTCAGCAACTCTTGTTCTATCCACTCGGCCACAAAATCTGCTATAGCCTGAGACTTGATGGCTTTCTTCGCTTCAAACTTGATATCTAACGGAAGAAGTCCAATCGCCCATTTTGCCACTCGACCGGTTGCGTCTCAATTGTTCAGGATCTCTGATAGCGGGGCGTCGCTGACGACTGAGATTGTATGGTCCGAGAAGTAATGGGCAACCTTTTTTGCAGTCAAGTAAATCGCGTACACGAGCTTTTGGCAATGCGGGTACCTTTGCTTGGAGGGAGTCAAAACTTCAGATATGTAATAAACCGGGCGCTGGACCTTGTATGCCTAGCCCTCTTCTTCGCGCTCGACCGTGAGTACAGTGCTGACAACTTGTCCGGTGGCTGCAATGTATAGTAGGAGAGGCTCTTTGCTGAGTGGGGCAGCAAGCACCGGTTGGGTGGACATCACGGCTTTGAGCTCTTCAAACGTTGCTTCGGCTTCGGAATTCCACTCGAACTTGTCTGATTTCTTCATGAGTCGGTAAAGAGGCAGTGCCTTCTCACCGAGACGAGAAATGAATCGACTCAATGCGGCCAAGCAACCAGTAAGCTTCTGGACATCGTGTATACGCTCTGGGCATTTCATTCGGAGGATGGTGCGGACCTTCTCTGGATTGGCGTCGATTCCCCGTTCGGAAACGAGAAAACCGAGCAACTTGCCGCCAGGAACTCCAAATGTACACTTTGACGGATTGAGCTCGATATCATAGCTTCTTAAGTTTGTGAATGTCTTAGCGAGGTCGGTCAGTAGGTCGGAACCTTTTCGTGACTTGACCACAATGCCATCCATGTATGCCTCGATGTTCCAACTAATTTGCTTTATTAAGCACTTCTGGATCATGCGCATGAAGGTAGCGCCGGCATTTTTGAGACCGAAAGGCATGGTGACATAATAGAAACACCCCGAAGGGGGTGATGAAAGCTGTCTTGATTTCATCGGGTCCGAACAGACGGATCTGATGGTACCCGAAATACACGTCCAAAAAGGACAAACACTCACATCCCGTAGTCGAGTCAACTATCTGATCGATGCAGGGGAGAGGAAAATGATCCTTCGGGCAGGCCCGATTGATGTGCTTGAAATCGATGCACATGCGGAGAGACTTGTCATTCTTGGGGACCACAACGACATTGGCGAGCCACTCGGAGTGGTAGATCTCGCGGATAAACTCAGCTGCCAGGAGCCGAGCCACTTCCTCGCCAATTGCCTTTCGCTTCTCCGCAGCAGACCGACGGAGATGTTCCTTCACAGGCTTCACCTTTGGGTCGACTCCCAAATGGTGCTCAGCCAGTCCCCTGGGCACACCCGGCATGTCTGATGGTTTCCATGCGAAGATGTCCCATTTCTCACGGAGGAACTGGATGAGCGCTTCTTCCTATTTGCTGTCGAGTGTAGTGGAAATGTGGGTTGGTGCTGCATTGGGATCGGTGGGGTGGATGTGTACGGGTTTCGTGTCCCCGGCCGACTGGAAAGATGACTCGGAAGCCGGCTTCTTTGCCCTCAGCAGATCACTCGGATCCACGCTCTTTTGGTACTCCTCCATCTCTACTGCTGCCACTTGCTCGTGAGCGATCTTCGAGCCTTTTTGGAAGCACTCTTCCGCTTTCTGACGGTTCCGAGTGACGGTTATAACGCCATTGGGTCCCGGCATCTTCAGCTTGAGGTAAACGTAACACGGTCGAGCCATGAACCTGGCGTAGGCGGGCTTACCCAGGATGGCGTGGTAAGCGTTGTTGAAGTCCACCACTTCGAACGTCAACTTCTTTTTGCGATAATTCTTTGACTCGCCAAAGACCACGTTGAGTGTGATTTGGCCTAGTGAGTCGGCCTTCTTCCCGGGGATGACCCCGTGGAACCTCATGTTACTTTCGCTCAGCTTGGACATTGGAATGTCCATATCCCGGAGGGTTGCTGCATACAAGATATTCAAGCCACTGCCTCCATCCATCAGGACTCTGGTCAGACGTGTGCCCTCGACCACAGGGTCGACCACGAGTGCCTGCCGCCCGGGGGTGGCAATGTGCGCACGGTGATCAGACTGATCGAATGTGATGGGGGTCTTGGACCATTTCAAAAACGTGGTGGTCGACGGGGCAACCATGTTTACTTCTCTATTGATGACTATCAGTCGACTTTTGCTCTCGACGTCTGCGAAGATCACCAAAGTGGAGTTGATCTGGGGGTATCCTCCATCCCCTTCCTTGTCTTTGAACTCTTCTGATTCCTTTCCCTTCTCAGTCGACTGATCTTTCTGGAAGTTCTGGATCAGGAGCCGACACTGTCGAGTGGTGTGCTTGGGATATACCAAGTTTCCCTCTTCATCTTTCTTCGTGTGAATGGGACATGGTTGGTCGAGTACATCATTCCCGGCTTGATCCTTCACTTTCTTGGGGGCCCAGGACCCCTTCGGCTTTCCTTTGCCCTTTCCTTGATTGACCACTGCAGCCTTGCCCTGAGCAGCTGGCTCGGCCTTGCGCTTGTTCTTCCGATTGGAATTCTGATCATCCTGCCCGACAGGTTTCTTGCCACTGCGGAGCCGATCGGCCTCTTCGCCGTTGGCGTACCGACTGGCAATCCCCATCATCCGTGACAAGGACATATCGCCTGTTCGACCAAACTTCAGATTCAGCTCTCGGTTACGTACGCCTTCCTTGAAGGCGCAAACCGCCTAGTGCTCACACACATTTTCCATTGTGTGATGCAAGGTGGTCCATCGCTGGATGTAATCCCTCAAAGTTTCATTCGACTTCTGCCCGCAGTGCTGAAGCTCTGAGAGTCTAGCAGGTTTCTTGTAGGTGCCTTCGAAGGTCCGAATGAACACTCGTGCGAGCTCTTCCCAACTGTAAATACTCCCGGGGGCCAACTGATTGAGCCACGCCCGAGCCGAACCGCCCAGCATCAGAGGAATGTGCTTCATGTCCACGTCATCATTGCCACCTCCGATCTGTACAGCCACTCGGTAGTATTCTAGCCAGGTGTCTGGTTTTGACTCGCCGGTGAACTTGCTTACTCCCGCCGCTAACCTGAAGTTTGGGGGGATCTCTGCGGCTCTGATGGCACTGCAGAAACACTCGGGTCCAGAGACAGGTGCTCGGCTCCCACTCGATTGATCTCTGCCTTGCTCTTCTCTGAATGCCCTGTTCCAGTTGACCCGTCCCTACACAAGGATAGACCTTGCATCGAAACCCGGCCTCCGGGGATCTGGGGGAGCCCTCCGCTCGTCGTCGCGCAGGCTCCTGCCCTCGTGCCGTCGGGGCGAGTACGATCCGCTTCCCGGAGGAGGCGTAGGCACTCGACGGCGGTCGTGATGACCGGGTCGATGGTCGTGTTGCTCGTCATTCCGACCCAGATGCCGGTCTTGCCACGGGCCACGTTCCTCACGCCTTGGGGGCGATCTTGGACTGTGGGCTGACCAAACGGTGTCCGCAGCCACCGATCTACTGTGGATCATGTTGCATGACTGAGAAACAGCCGCGTTTTGCTCTTCAGCTGTTCGGAGCAAAACTCGGATCTGCTGAAGGCCTCTCCCAGCCTCCGAATGAGAAGGTTGAATCGACTCCGTGATGCGAGCCACGGCTTCGAGGTTATGGACTGGTGTGCGGAACACCTGAGTCTCGCGCGGGTGCGATTGCCGCGGTCGTCGACTGGACTCGGGGACCAGTCGGCGGGCCTGTTCGTCGAGTGCGTGCTGGATATTTTCCAAGCGTGTGGCTTCCAGGGCCAGAGCCTCTGGAGAATCTCCCACGATGGGAGTGAAGAGTGCGTCTTCGTTGCAGCGACAAAGCTCAGCCCTCTGCTCGGCAGTGAGGGGTGGAGGAATGTAGCCGTCGTTGTCGTGCGAACGGCCGCCGCCGCCGCCGCCGTCTCCACCACGAAGAAAACCCGACGGGCTGCGGCGCGAGTCGACCATGAGGACTTCCGCTACGGGATCGCTACTCCCGCACTCGAAAACAGAATCTATGAGCTCGATCGACGGATTGACCGGCCCGTAGAGGTAACCGTCGGGCTCGATGGCCGCGACTTGAGGGGTGGCCATCTGACGGGCCACCGCGTGTTTCACCCACCGCTAGAGCCGTGAGCGACCGGACCGCCTGCGACGGCGTCTGGCGGGGATGGGGGACGATGTAGGGATTGACGAATACTGAGTAGACGGCTGCCGAAGGAGGACGCCGCAGGCGCTGGCGCGGAAGTGCGCAGCCCCGTGGGCGGTCAGAGCCTCGACGTCGAGAGGGGCCTCCTAGAGCCATGCGGAGTCGTCGGCGGTGAAGACGAGCGCACCGAGCTGGATCTCGCGGCCCAACGCTAAACCACCGCTGGACACCATGATGAAGGAGGCCGAAGAAGAAATTGCAACCTCACCATATGTCGCTAAGACGCCTTGCCCCATGGTGGGCGCCAACTGTCATGGTTCCAAGCCTGACAGTACGAGTAGGGGGTACGAATGAGGAGGCAAGGCCCTAGCTATGGTGAAGTTGTACACGAGGTGTTTTACGAGTTCAGGCCCTTCTAGGAGGAAGTAACAGCCCTACGTCTTGGTGCCCGGAGGAGGTCGACTGATATGTGTATATGTGAGTTACAGGGATGTGAACCCTTCTACAGGAGGAGGGGGTGGCTTATATAGTGTGCCAGGACCCTAGCCATGCTCCACGTTACCAAGGGTTCAATGTACATTAAGGCAGGCATTACTGATAACGTCTACAGTAAAGAGTAATTAAGGCATTCACTATGGCGAGTAAATACCAGACTGTTATTTTCCTAAGGGACCTTTGACCTTCGGGGGTCGAGTGCCATGGATTGGTCGAGTGGGGTTGAGTCGTCTTGTAGGTGTTGTCCAGTCGAGTGGGATGTCCTCTTGGGCCGTCTCAGTCGACTGTCTTTGTCATCATAGGTTTTGTCTTTTGATCTTCTGGGGTAGTGACCTTGGGTGGGGTACCTCGGTCAGGCCTGTGACCCTACCCTAGGTCTGTAACCTCGTCACAAGACCCATCTGTTAGCTTAGCATAATGATTGTTTAGTTTTATTGCTATTGCTTTCTTCATGACTTATACATGTTCCTCAGACTATGAGATTATGCAACTCCCAAATACCGGAGGAACACCTTGTGTGCTATCAATTCTCACAACGTAACTAGGTGATTATAAAGATGCTCTACAGGTGTCTCCGAAGGTGTTTGTTGAGTTGGCATAGATCGAGAATCAGATTTGTCACTCCGAGTGTCGGAGAGGTATCTCTAGGCCCTCTCGGTAATACACATCATAATAAGCCTTGCAAGCAAATGACTAATGAGTTATTCACGAGATGATGTATTACAGAACGATTAAAGAGACTTGCCGGTAACAAGATTGAAGTAGGTATGAAGATACCGATGATCGAATCTTGGGCAAGTAACATACCGATGACAAAGGGAACAACGTATGTTGTTATGCGGTTTGACCGAATAAGATCTTCGTAGAATATGAAGGAGCCAATATGAGCATCCATGTTCTTCTATTGGTTATTGATCGGAGATGTGTCTCGGTCATGTCTACATAGTTCTCGAACCCATAGGGTCCGCACGCTTAAAGTTCGTTGACGATTCGTATTATGAGTTATGTGTTTTTTGATGACTGAAGATTATTCAGAGTTTTGGATGAGATCACGGACATGATGAGGAATCTCGAAATGGTCGAGACATAAAGAATGATATATTGGACGATATTATTCAGACACCAGATGAGTTCCAGGGGTCACCGGATAAATATCGGAGTGTCGGGGGGTCATCGGAACCCCCAGGGGAACTAATGGGCCTTAGTGTGTAGGGGAGAGAGAGGAAAGCCACAAGGGCTGGTCGCACGCCCCCCATGGGCCTAGTCCAAATTGGAGTAGAGGTAGGGGCGGCGCCCCCTCTTTCCTTCTCATCTCCCTCTCCTTCCTTCCCCCTCTCTTCCGCTTGTTGGAAACCTACTAGGAATAGGATTCCTAGTAGGAATCCTACTTGGGGCGTGCCTGTAATGCCCCAAATGTAACAATTCCCTTTATGGCAATATATTCTTCGTTGACTTAATCAATTCCATTATGGGCTCCTTCCTTCATTTCGGGTTTCTTCGTTTTTTCCTTGTGCGTGTGTTGCATGTCACCATGTCATTTTCATTATGTGCATTGCATTGGCATAGTCTCACTTGCATCCGTGTGTAGTTGCATCGTCTCCGTCCTCCCCGTTGTCCGTTTCGGTTTCCGACTCTGTCGCTTGGCACCCGTCGCACCTCTCTAGCCCGTGTTTCATGAGTGGGATAAAAACATCCTCGGAATGGTTCGAGAGTTGTCGAGTGGTATTGGTATATCACCGGCAGACCGCCTGTCAAGTTTCGTCTCATTTGGAGGTCGTTTGATACTCCAACGGTTAACCGCGTTTTCCGTGGAAGCCCTCTCTCTTTTGGCCCAGCATTCCTCCACAACAGCCCACAAGCCCATCCTAACCACCTCCATGCTCTCGGTCATCGGATCACGATCGTGTGGGAGAAAACCGCACCCCATTTGGACTCTCTAAGCTCCCTCTACCTATAAATATGCCCATCTCCCCCGAATCATGGATGAAACCCTAGTTTTCGTCCACCTCCCGCAGCCGGAAGCGTCCGACCCGCGCCGGACACGTCCGCCGCCGCGCCCGACCGCTCCCGTCTCGCCACGTGGTGCCCAGCCGGCCTCTCCTCCCCGTGTCGCTGCGGGCCCGCCGGGGCCCGTAGCCGGCCCTTCCGGCCCGCGCCCCGCCCCGCACCGGGCCGCGCCAGCCGCCGCCACGACCCAGCACCGCCTCGCCGCCACGTCGCCTCCGGTCGGCCGCCTCACCGCCCGCCGCCGGTGAGCTAGGCACCGCCCCGCTACCGGTCGCCCTCCGCGACCCACCGCGCCGCCGCGCCTCAAGCTCCGCCGCCGGCTGCCTCGGGCCCCGCCGTCCCGCCGGCTTCGCCGCCGGGCGCCGTCGTCTTCTCCAACTCCGGCCACCGGTCCGGCCGGATCCGGATCTGGATCGGGGTGGATGAGATCCACCCGTCCCATGAACCAAATGCGCCATCGCTCCACCCGGATCCCTCCGTCCCACTCCACTCCGTCCATGTTTGACTTTTCGTGAGGGTATATTTTCTCTAAGTCCCGGATCTGTGTTATTTTGTTGCCTCCTTCATCATGTCATAACTCCATGCCCCTAGCTCCGAATCGCGCATATGATATATGGAAATGTTCGTCTTGAAGTGCTCTACGCGATGGCATCAGTTTTGTGCATGTTAGCATGCATCCAGATGTCTTACTCTTCGTTGACAAACTGCTATGTGATGTTACTGTTTCAGCAGTAGTTATCTGTTAACAATATGTTGGCATGTTCGTGAGGTCATAACTTTGTGCATGTTGGTCTAAGTGGAGTGTATGATATGTCAAAATGTTCGTCTTGTAATGCTCTTCATGATGGATGCATTTTCATACATGTTAGGTTGCATTATGCCATGTTTAACCCTGTTGCAAAAGTGCATGTTGTTGTTGAGTTGCTGAAATTGTTATAACTTGATGATTTGTCTTTTTCGTAGCATTTTGTGTGATTTTCTTTTGAGGCACATGTCAACATGTTTTACGAGCATAATCATGTTTTCTTTGAAGTGGTGTATTTGGTTTTCCATGATATGCTCTGTGGTGACTTGAGCAAGCTTGTAAACATGCCATGCCAATGTTGTTGTTTTTACACTTCGTGAAAAACTGCTAAGTCTAGAATCTGTAATAACAAGTTGCCATGTAAACTTTATGCCATAATCTTTTCCATGCATGTTTTGGATTAACTAGTGAGCATGTCTTGATATCCATGTTATTGTCTACCAATCCATGCCTTTGTTTGCATATATGCCCTCCTGTATCTTATTGTAATCTTGCTCTCAAAATGCTTGAAATTAAAACTGGAAGCCTGTTAACAGAACATTCATTTTGGCAAAGCTCTTATTAAGTAACCATTGCATGGAATGACTTGTTTCTTTAGATTAATTGGAAGTATATTATGTCTTCTTCATGCTCATGTGAATTTCATGCTTGTTGTACTTGTTTTTCTTGATGTTGTGTGCCTCCAAAGGTAGCAATATATCGTTCCAGATTGCATGCCTAGTAATTTTCACTAAGTCTGAGAAATCTGTTAACTTATTGAATCTTGCCATGCTTGTTTAATTGCGTTCCAGCAAGTTTTTGGGTGTTCTCTGAGTTCATGCTCATTAATAATCATGTCTATTTCACATCCATGCCTTTTGTCTTCATGTTTGGGTGTTGTAGCATAATTAAACCTTGCTACAAAGATGACATGTTGCTGTTAACTACAATTTTGCATTGCATCTTGTTTTTCTTGCCTTTTGCAAACCGTGCATCCGACTCCAATGATCCTTATATCGATTTCGATCGAAATCTTCCCCTCTATCCAGTGGCTTGCTTGGTTGCCCAAGATTAAGCCATTTCCATCATCTTCTCCTTTAGGCTTGAGAGCATCCTCATGCGTACGCACATCATGACTTGCATCCCATGGCATGTCTTGCACCATGTTGTTTGTGCATTGCACCATGATTGATCTTGTACTGCTGTTGTGCTCTTGTGTTGGGTAGAGCCAGGAGCCGATACCGAGTTTGAGGATCATGTTGAGACTAAGTTTGAGGAGCCATCTTACCATTCCACCGAGGACTTAACAAGCAAGATGACCGTTCCCCGATATCACCCCTATCTTTGGCTTGCTAGTTGTCTCGCTCTCTAGTTATGCCTCGATGCTTATTCTTGTCTTGTCAGCCTCCTATGTTGCAATGAAACACTCTAACCGCCTTCCTAGCAAACCGTTGATTTGCTAAGTACGCTTTTGCTCAGCCCCTCTTATAGCGTTATTGGTTGCAGGTGAAGTTGGAAGATTGCTCCATGTTCAGACTTGTTTATTGGGATAACACAATATATATATATCTTCATCAATTAATGCACATATATATTGGTAATGGGTGGAAGGCTTGGCCTTCTGCTTAGTGTTTTGTTCCACTCATGCCACCTTAGGACCCGATAAACCGGTGTTATGTTCCTTGATTTTGCGTTCCTAACATGGTTGGGGTTTATGGCCCCCCTTTGATAATTCGCATTGCTTAAAGCTTTTCCAGCAAGGCCCAACCTTGGTACTACATTTGCCTAAAAACTAAAAACTTGCATAGGGAGTTATAAACCCGAGTTCTTAATCAACCCCTGGGCCAGTGCTCCTCATGAGTGTTGGTCCAACCTAGAGCACCTTGCGTCACCCCCTTGGCAACTTGGACTTCAGCGATCTGTAAGCTTAGCTCATCCGATCGTGGACTGAGACGAGATACGCGCGACTCTTGTCAGGGTGTCGGCACGTCGGGAGGTCTTGCTGGATTAGTTTTACCTTTGTCGAAATATCTTGAGCACGGGATTCCGAGAATACTCGAGTCTTCCCAACATGGAGTTGCGACTCCGTGGATCATGAGCTTGTGATGGGCTAAGTTGGGACACCCCTGCAGGGTTATGAACTTTCGAAAGCCGTGTCCATGGTTATGTGGCAGATGGGAATTTGTTAATATTCGGTTGTAGATAACTTGACACCATATCCTTAAGAATACACTACATGTGTGAGTAACCGTGATGGTCTCTTTTCGAAGGGGTTTTCGGAACATGGTGGGGTTATGCATGAACGGGAGTAGCTAGGATCACTTATTGATCATCTTTGGCGACCGTTGGCACATATCCTCGTCTCGCTCTGGCTTCGTAAGCTAGTTGCTTAGTGCCTGTTGCAGCCACTTTATTACCTCTCCACACCTAAAGGCTTTGTTAGTTTTGATACCCAGGAATGGGATTGCTGAGTCCTTGTGACTCACAGTTTACAACATACACCAGATGCAGGTACAACTGAGTACGACATAGGAGATGGACAAGAACTTCACTGGGAGTTCGATGAAGAGCGTGGTCATATGTATGTGACATACCCCGACGATCAGTAGTGGTTCCTACTAGGGGCGATCAGGACTTGTGGTTGTGGTATCTTTTCTCGTTTGATTTCATCCGTAGTCGGACCCTGTGTTATTTGGATGAATGTATGCTATTGTGTTAATTGTGTGACATGGCGAGTGTAAGCCAACTATTTTACTCTTTCATCCCTGTTCATTACATGAGTTGTGCAAAGATACCACACTTGCGATCATTCCAGAATGCGCTTATGTCTCTAACTCATGCCTCGACACGTAGGAGATATAGTCACATCCTGGGCATTACAAGTTGGTATTCAGAGCCTTCTCCGACCTAGGATCCCCCTGATTGATTGAACCGCTGCCGATGTTGAGTCTAGGCACACACACAAAAATGTTTTGAGTCCTATATATATATAT
>LR738713.1:337760362-337782519 GCA_902687465.1 Secale cereale
TCTGTTCAATCCACCTCACTTTGTGACTCTGAACCAATTCCTTGCCAATCAACCCAAGTCTTTCAGCTACTGTGTTGATCCGCTCAATGCTGAAGATTGGATCACAGACATCAAGAAGCATTTCGAGTGCAGTAATGTCAAACCTGAGGATTATGTCAAGTTTGCCGCTTTCCAACTCAAAGACCAAGTTGTAGATTGGTAGAAACTGTACAAAGACTCCAGAGTGGGTCGTGAGATCTCTTGGGATGACTTTTGTTGCGATTTCTGTTCTCATCACATCCATACCAGTGTCACTGAAGGCATGCGTGAGCAATTCCACAATCTGAAGTAAGGCACCATGTCTGTCTACCAGTACAATGTCAAGTTCTAGAATCTTGCCCGTTATGCGAAGCAAGACATCCCCGATGCCAAGAGCAAAATCTACCAGTTCCGAGGTGGTCTGAAATATGAACTCCAACTTGCACTCTATTTGAGCCAGAGGAATTTGATCAATTCTACAACATGGATCTCAAGCAAGAGGCAGCTCGGCTCAAATTTGAAGCTTCCAAGAAGAGGATAAGAGATGTTGTTCACTCCTCATCTTCCTCTCCAGTGGTTACCAAGCAGCAGAAGTCCTGGCTCCCGCCTCCTCCAGTGCTCCGTACTCCGAGTCAGAACAAGCACTCAGGTGGTCGTGGATTTTCCCACCCACCCAACGCAAGCAACCAGAACAAGTCTCAGTACCAAGCTCCAAGACCAAGCATTCCTCCTTTCCGTCCTGCTTCGGAGGTCACTTGCTACAAATGTGGTCTGAAGGGTCACTATTCCAACAAGTGTTCCAACCAAAGGAGCCTTCCGCCTCCTCCACCTGTCAGGCCTACAAGCAACACTATTGTCAATCACAACCCCAAGTCAGCAAGAGTGAACCTATTGAACGCAGCTCAAGTAGAGGATTCTTCTGATGTCACAATGGGTAACCTCTCAGTTAATTCAATTCCTGCAAGAGTTTTATTCGACTCTGGCGCATTGCATTGTCTCATGTCAAGACTGTCCGCTATGAAGCATGATTTCATTTCTCAAATGTTGGAGAGACCCTTAGGAATTGTTTCTCCGGCATTGTCTATGAGGACTACTACAATGGTTCCGGATATCTCCATGAAGATGGGCGATTACAAATTTCTAGCTTCCCCAGTTGTTCTCGGCAACTCGGACATTGATCTTATTCATGGGATGGATTGGCTCTCTAAGGATGATACACTTATTGATTGTGCAAACAAAGAGGTGAATCTAACTCATCCTTACGAAGATGTGATTATCTTCGCAGCTCAAGATAACACAATCAGGCTATTCTCTCTCAATGACAAGGGCGAGATTAATGCCATATCCCAGATTCCGGTGGTTTGTGAATATGAGGATGTATTTCCTGAAGAGCTTCCAGGCATGCCTCCCAACCGTCTAGTTGAATTCATCATTGAACTTGAACCTGGTACGGAGCCAGCCTGTCGGCGTCCGTACAAGCTTTCTCCCAAAGAGTTGAAGGAGTTGAAGAAGCAACTTGATGAGCAAGAACGCATGGGTCTGATCAGCCCAAGTTCTTCTCCTTGGGGCTGCGATGTTCTTTTTGTAAAGAAGAAGGATGGTACGGAACGATTGTGCGTCGATTACCGGCCATTGAACAAGAAGACAATTAAGAATAAGTAACCTCTCCCCTATATCAATGAACTGTTCGGGCAGCTCAAAGGAGCCAAGGTTTTCTCGAAGCTTGATCTCTCTATGGGCTACCATCAAATTCATATCCGTGAAGAGGATATTCCCAAGACCACATTCAGGACAAGTTATGGCTCCTACGAGTACACAGTCATGTCCTTCGGGCTTGCAAATGCTCCACCCACTTTTTCTCGGATGATGCACTTCATATTAAACCCCTACACCAATGAGTTCGTCCTCATCTACCTTGATGATATCTTGGTATTGTCCAAGAATAAATAAGACCACGCCAAGCACCTCTGTTTGGTTCTTGACAGGCTCCGAGAGCACCGCTTTTATGCGAAGTTCTCCAAGTGCGAATTTTGGCTCGATGAAGTCCTCTATCTTGGTCATATTATTTCTGCTTTACGTCTTAGAATCGGGTCTTCAAAGACGTTTTGAATGTCATGGAGCATATGAGATGTTCCAATAGTTGAAGTTAATATTTCAAGCTAATGCCTGAGTTGAGAGATATGAAATCTCCAACAAGTTCTATAGCTGCAAGATGGAGGAGAACAGCTCTATCAGTGAACACTTACTCAGAATGTCTGGGTAGTACAATCACATGACTCAACTTGGAGTCAAAGTTTATGAAGATAGTGTTATTGACAGAGTTCTTCAATCACTGCCACCAAGCTATAAAGGCTTTGTGATGAACTATAATATGCATGGGATGCGGAAAACAAATCCTGAGCTCTTCGCTATGCTCAAAGCTGCGGAGGTAGAAATCAAAAAGGAGCATCAAGTGTTGATGGTTAACAAGACCACTAGTTTCTAGAAAAAGGGCAAGGGAAAGAAGGGGAACTTCAAGAAGAATAGAAAGCCAGTTTCTACTCCAGGGAAGAAACCCAAGTCTGGAGCCAAGCCTGAAACTGAGTGCTTCTACTGCAAAGGGTCCGGTCACTGGAAGCGGAACTGCCCCAAGTATTTGGCGGATAAGAAGGATGGCAAAGTAAACAAAGGTGTATTTGATATACACGTTTTGATCTGTACCTTAGTAATGCTCGTAGTAGCACGTGGGTATTTGATACTGGTTCGGTTGCTCATATTTGTAACTCGAAATATGAGCTAGGGATTAAACGAAGCTTAGCTAAGGACGAGGTGACGATGCGCGTGGGAAATGGTTCCAAAGTCGATGTGATCACCGTGAGCACGCTACATCTACATCTACGTTCGGGATTAGTTTTAGACCTAAATAATTGTTATTTGGTGCCAGCGTTGAGGATGAACATTATATCTGGATCTTGTTTGTTGAGAGACGGTTATTCATTTAAATCAAAGAATAATGGTTGTTCTATTTATATGAGTAATATATTTTATGGTCATGCACCCTTGATGAATGGTATATTTTTGTTAAATCTCGATTGTAGTGATACACATATTCATAATATTGAAGCCAAAAGATGCAAAGTTGAAAATGATAGTGCAACTTATTTGTGGCACTGCTGTTTAGGTCATATTGGTGTAAAGCGCATGAACAAACTCCATACAAATGGACTTTTGGAATCACTTGACTATGAATCACTTGGTGCTTGCGAACCATGCCTCAAGGGCAAGATGACTAAAAATTCGTTCTCCGGAACAATGGAGCGGGCAACTGACTTACTAGAAATCATACATACTGATGTATGTGGTCCAATGAGTGTTGAGGCTCGCGGCACGTATCGTTATTTTCTGACCTTCACAGATGATTTGAGCAGATATGAGTATATCTACTTGATGAAACACAAGTCTGAAACATTTGAAAAGTTCAAAGAATTTCAGAGTGAAGTAGAGAATCATCGTAACAAGAAAATAAAGTTTCTACGAGCTGATCGTGGAGGCAAATATTTGAGTTACGAGTTTGGTCTTCATTCGAAACAACGTGGAATAGTTTCACAACTCACGCCACCTGGAACACCACAACGTAATGGTGTGTCTGAACATCGTAACCGTACTTTATTAGATATGGTGCGATCTATGATGTCTTTTACCAATTTACCACTATCATTTTAGGGTTATTCTTTAGAGACTGCTGCATTCACGTTAAATAGGGCACCATCTAAATCCATTGAGACAACACCTTATGAACTGTGGTTTGGCAAGAAACCCAAATTGTCGTTTCTAAAAGTTTGGGGCTGCGATGCTTATGTGAAAAAGCTTCAACCTGATAAGCTCGAACCCAAGTCGGAGAAATGTGTCCTCATAGGATACCCAAAGGAAACTGTTGGGTACACCTTCTATCACAGATCCAAAGGCAAGATATTCGTTGCTAAGAATGGATCCTTTCTAGAGAAGGAGTTTCTCTCGAAAGAAGTGAGTGGGAGGAAAGTAGAACTTGATGAGGTAATTGTACTTTCTCCCGAATTGGAAAGTAGTTCATCACAGAAATTAGTTCCAGTGATTCCTGCACCAATTAGTGAGGAAGCTAATGATGATGATCATGAAACTTCGGATCAAGTTACTACTGAAGCTCGTAGGTCAACCAGAGTACGTTCCGCACCAGAGTGGTACGGTAACCCTGTTCTGGAAGTCATGTTACTAGACCATGATGAACCTGCGAACTATGAGGAAGCGATGATGAGCCCATATTCCGTAAAATGGCTAGAAGCCATGAAATCTGAGATGGGATCCATGTATTAGAACAAAGTGTGGACTTTGGTTGACTTGCCCGATGATTGGCAAGCCATTGAAAATAAATGAATCTTTAAGAGGAAGACTGGCGCTGATGATAATGTTACTGTCTACAAAGCTCTACTTGTTGCGATAGGTTTTCGACAAGTTCAAGGAGTTGACTACGATGAGACTTTCTCACTCGTAGCGATGCTTAAGTCTTTCCGAATCGTGTTAGCAATTGCCGCATTTTATGATTATGAAATTTGGCAAATGGATGTCAAAACTGCATTCCTTAATGGATATCTCAAAGAAGAGTTGTATATGATGCAACCAGAAGGTTTTGTCGATCCTAAAGGTGCTAACAAAGTGTGCAAGCTCCAACGATCCATCTATGGACTGGTGCAAGCATCTCGGAGTTGGAATATACGCTTTGATGAGGTGATCAAAGCATATGGTTTTATACAGACTTTTGGAGAAGCCTGTATTTACAAGAAAGTGAGTGCGAGTTGTAGCATTTGTGATATTATATGTGGATGACATATTGTTAATTGGAAATGATGTGGAATTTCTGGATAGCATAAAAGGATACTTGAATAAGAATTTTTCAATGAAAGACCTCGGTGAAGTTGCTTATATATTAGGCATCAAGATATATAGAGATAGATCAAGACGCTTAATTGGAATTCAAAAAGCACATACCTTGATAAAGTTTTGAAGAAGTTCAAAATGGATCAGTCAAAGAAAGGGTTCTTGCCTATGTTACAAGGTGTGAAGTTGACGGACTCAATGACCGTCCACTGCAGGAGATAGAGAGAAAATGAAAGTCATTCCCTATGCTTTAGCCATAGGTTCTATCATGTATGCAATGTTGTGTACCAGACCTGATGTGTGCCTTGCCATAAGTCTAGCAAGGAGTTACCAAAGTAATCCAGGAGTGGATCACTAGACAATGATACATCTCCAACGTATCTACTTTTCCAAACACTTTTGCCCTTGTTTTGGACTCTAACTTGCATGATTTGAATGGAACTAACCCGGACTGACGTTGTTTTTAGCAGAATTGCCATGGTGTTATTTTTGTGCAGAAATAAAAAGTTCTCAGAATGACCTGAAAATGCACGGAAAATATTTTTGGAAAATATATAAAATATCTGCGAAAAGATCCGGATCAGGGGGCCCACACCCTGTCCATGAGGGTGGGGGCGCGCCCCCTTCCCCTGGGCGCGCCCCCTGCCCTGTGGGCCCCCCCGTTGCTCCACCAACGTACCCCCGGACTCCATATTCACTTTTGGGTTGAAAAAGATCAGAGAGAAAGAATTATCAAGTTTTACGATACGGAGCCGCCGCCAAGCCCTAATCTCTCTTGGGAGGGCTGATCTGGAGTCCGTTCGGGGCTCCCGAGAGGGGAGATCGTCGCCATCATCATCATCAACCTTCCTCCATCACCAATTCCATGATGCTCACCGCCGTGCGTGAGTAATTCCATCGTAGGCTTGCTGGACGGTGCTGGGTTGGATGAGCCATGTAATCGAGTTAGTTTTGTTAGGGTTTGATCCCTATTATCCACTATGTTTTAAGATTGATGTTGCTATGACTTTGCCATGCTTAATGCTTGTCACTAGGGCCCGAGTGCCATGATTTTAGATCTGAACCTATTATGTTTTCATGAATATATGTGTGTTATTGATCCTATCTTGCAAGTCTATAGTCACCTACTATGTGTTATGATCCGGCAACCCCAAAGTGACAATAATCAGGACCACTCACGGTGATGATCGTAGTTTGAGGAGTTCATGTATTCACTATGTGTTAATGCTTTGGTCCGGTACTCTATTAAAAGGAGGCCTTAATATCCCTTAGTTTCCACTAGGACCCCGCTGCTATGGGAGGGTAGGACAAAAGATGTCATGCAAGTTCTTTTCCATAGGCACGCATGACTATATTCGGAATACATGCCTACATTACATTGATGAACTGGAGCTAGTTCTGTGTCACCCTAGGTTATAAATTTTACATGAGGAATCACATCCGACATAATTCTCCATCACCGATCCAATGCCTAGGAGCTTTTCACATATTGCTTGTTACTTATTTACTTTTCCGCTGCTACTATAAAAAAACTACAAAAACACTATCGTTACTTTTATTGCTGTTACCACTATTTCCATATTACTTTGCTACTAAATTACCTTGCTGCAGATGCTAAGTTTCCAGGTGTGGTTGAATTGACAACTCAGATGCTAATATTTAAGAGTATTCTTTGGCTCCCCTTGTGTCGAATCAATAAATTTGGGTTGAATACTTTACCCTCGAAAACTGTTGCGATCCCCTACACTTGTGGGTTATCAAGGCTATTTTTTGGCGCCATTGCCGGGGCGCATAGCTATATTCTTTAAGTCACTTGGGATTTATATCTGTTGATCACTATGAAGAACTTGAAAGACTCAAAAACCAAGATTTATCCCTCAACTACGAGGGGAGGTAAGGAACTGCCATCTAGCTATGCACTTGATTCACCCTCTGTTATGAGTAAACTTGCGACACCTACTCCTGCTATTGAATCTGATATGTCGCATGTTCTTGGTGATGCCACTTCTGCTATGTATGATGAAACTACTTCTATGCTTGATAATATTGTGCCACTAGGTGAATTTCTAGATGAACAAATTGCTAAGGTTAGGGAGAATGCAAATACCGAAACTGATAATATTTATGAAAGTGATGATGAAGCTTCTCCCCCTAGATATGAATTGCCTGTTATTCCTTAGGGTTATGTTCTGGATGAAGAAACTGCTAGAGAATTTCTTGCTTGCAACGATAGATATGATCTTACGAAATTATTAGCTAAGCTAAAAGAAAAGTCTTTGAATGCTAGAATGAAATATGACCCTGCTTTTGCTACTTCACCTATCTCTGTTACCGATAAGGATTATGATTTCTCTGTTGATCCTGAGTTAATTACTTTGGTTGAATCTGATCCTTTCCATGGCTATGAATCTGAAACTGTTGTGGCACACCTTACTAAGTTGAATGATATAGCCACCCTGTTTACCTACGATGAAAATATTCATTAGTATTATATCCTTAAGTTGTTTCCGTTCTCGTTAAAGGGTGATGCTAAGACTTGGTTTAATTCTCTTGATCCTGGTTGTGTGCGTAGTCCCCAGGATATGATGTATTACTTTTCTGCTAAATATTTTCCAGCTCATAAGATACAAGCTGCCTTACAGGAAATATATAACTTTGCACAAATTGAAGAAGAGAGTCTCCCACAAGCTTGGGGGAGGTTTCTCCAGTTACTTAATGCTTTGCCTGATCATCCTCTTCAGAGGAATGAAATACTTGATGTCTTTTATAATGGACTAACCGATGCTTCTAGAGACCACCTGGATAGTTGTACTGGTTGTGTTTTCAGGGGAAGAACAGTTGATCAAGCTGAATTACTAATGAATAATATGTTGGCTAATGAAAATAATTGGACACTTCCTGAACCAGCCCCTAAGCCAACTCCGAAGAAAAGGGGAGTTCTGTTTCTCAGTCCTGAAGATATGCAAGAGGCAAAGAAATCTATGAAATAAAAAGGTATTAAAGCTGAAGATGTTAAGAATTTACCGCCTACTGAAGAAATACATGGTCTTGATAACCCGACACAGGTAGTAAAGGTAAATTCTCTTTATAGATTTGATGAAGGTGATATTCCTTGTTAAAAGTCTGCTAGCCAATGCTTAGATGAGTTTGAAAATTTTATTATGAAACAAGAAAACTTCAATGCTTATGTTGGTAGACAATTGCAACGTAATGCTTATATGATTGAGCGCTTGAGTGATTATATGTCTAGAGTTAAAGGTGAATTGGAACTCATTAGTAAACATGCTTCTATGGTAAAACTCAAGTAGAACAAGTACTTAAGGCTCAGAATGATTTGCTCAATGAATTAAATAGTAAGAATAATGACTATGTTGTTAGAGTTGCAACTAGAGGTGGTAAAATGACTCAGGAACCTCTGTATCCTGAAGGCCACCCTAAGAGAATTGAGCAAGATTCTCAGAGAGCTAATGTAGAGGCACCTAGTTCTTCTAAGAAGAAGAAAAAGAAAAATGATAGGACTTTGCATGCTTCTAGTGAACCTGTAGCTGACACGCCTGAGAATCCCAATGATATCTCTGTTTCTGATGCTGAGACACAATCTGGTAATGAACATGAACCGAGTGATAATGTTAATGATGATGTTCATGACGATTCCCAACCTAGCAATGATAATGATGTAGAAATTGAACCTGTTGTTGATCTTGATAACCCACAATCAAAGAATCAACGTTATGATAAGAGAGACTTTGTTGCTAGGAAGCACGGTAAGGAAAGAGAACCATGGGTTCAGAAACCCATGCCTTTTCCTCCTAAACCATCCAAGAAAAAGGATGATGAGGATTTTGAGCGGTTTGCTGAAATGATGAGACCTATCTTTTTGCGTATGCGTTTGACTGATATGCTTAAAACAAATCCTTATGCTAAGTATATGAAGGATATCATTACCAATAAAAGAAAGATACCTGAAGTAGAAATTTCCACCATGCTTGCCAATTACACTTTTAAGGGTGGAATACCAAAGAAATTAGGAGATCCAGGAGTACCTACTATACCTTGCTCCATTAAAGGAAACTATGTTAAAAGTGCTTTATGTGATCTTGGAGCCGGTGTTAGTGTTATACCTCTGTCTTTATATCGTAGACTTGACTTGAGTAAGTTGACACCCACTGAAATATCTTTGCAAATGGCCGATAAATCAACTGCTATACCTATCGGTATTTGTGAGGATGTGCCTGTTGTTGTTGTTGCAAATGTTACTGTTTTAACGGACTTTGTTATCCTTGATATTCCTGTCGGGGGAAACTGTCCTCCCACGAGCACCTATGGGACCGGAGCCCCTTCTACGTTGCGGTAAGGGAGCGGAGGGAGCACGGAGAGCAGATCGAGGAGCGCACGCGGGCAGTTTTACCCAGGTTCAGGCCGCGCGGACGCATAAAACCCTACTCCTGCCTTAGGTTGTATTGAGTTCTTGAGCTCGGGAGCTTGAAGAGCTACAGTACTAGCTACACCGAGCGAGAGAGTTGTCTAGGTTTCGAACCCTCTCTACGTTGTGCATGGGCCTCCTTTTATAGCTCAAGGGGTCACCGACAGGTGTCAACGTAGAGGAGGGTAAAAGTGTAATTTTGGTGGTGGTTGCAATAGTGCGTGAACAGTATATGAACAGTGGTCTTCACCTAACTTTGACAGTGGGGGACAAGGGCATTAAACGCCCGTCGCCGTCGCCCCCAAAAGCGTCCGTCCATGCTTCTCCGTTCGCCACGGCGGTAGCCTCGTCACCGTGGCTTGCCACCGTGTCCCCCAAGCTGCACATCCATTTGCCACGTGCCCCTGGAAGGGCCCCAGGGCGACGCGTGGGCTGATGAGCTAGAGCGTGGGCACACAACGTAGGTCTCCCCGGCAAGCACCTTGCCGGGGTAGTGATCTTGTCGGGCCCGGAAGCTTGTCGCTCTCCGGGTCCTGTCGGGGCGCACGATGCGCCGATGCACCTCTTGAGGTAAGTGTTCCTTGGCCTTCCTGGCAAGCTCCTCTTGCCAGGGTCTTGCGCTAAAGTGATAACCTTGAGCCTAGTGCGGCCTTCCCGGCAAGCTCCTCTTGCCGGGGCCTTGGTCTTCTATCTTGTATACTTTGTTTTTGAATGGCTTCATAGGGACAGGAAAGGTTCTTGGCGAGCACGTGGTAAGCCCAGCCGCGGGAAGCTGCTACTGCCCGTGCACAAGTTGGGGTACTAAGGTACCCCTATCTTAGTACACCGACAGGAGCCCCCGGGCCTGGGCCACACACGGTGCCGAGCGCTGTTGGGCCAGGCCCAGGACAGTGCACGGGCACACGCGGCCCACGGCAAGCCGTATCCCCTTCCGTATCCGCCGCATCCCTCCCTAACGGCACGCGTCGATTGCGGCGTCGTGGGAGAGATCGTGGCCTGTTCTTTAATGGGAAATGCGGAACGTCCCCCACTTCCCCCTTAAAAGCAAAGGAAGCAGGGGCAGTTCCCCTCCACCGTCTTCATTGCACCTTGATTCTCCAAAAAAACCCGCCGCTTCTTGCCTCCGCCCTTCCTCCATCGTCTCCCGCAACGTCGAGGAGAACAAGGGCCTTACCCGGGCTACTACTGAGCGGGATATAGCTTACATCGCCTCCAGGATGGAGGAGGCCGCCGCAGCTGCTGCTGCGGGTGACTTTGGATACACTGTGGAAGAGGCACAGGCCGCGGACGCAGTGAGTCAAGCAGAGGAGGTGGAAATCCTCAAGCTGCTGAAGCTTGCACCCGAGGAGTTTGCCGGGGAGCCTTCCGTGAAGTTTGCCGGGACGAGCGAAGTTGCCAGGGGGAGCGAGGCCGCCGGGCACGGCGCTGAGTCCAGCGGGCCTGCCGAGGAGGAGGAGGACGCCGAGGCTGATGAAGACTCTGGTGGATCTCTGAATCTCGATGACGACGCCTCCTCATCCTCAGAGAACTCCCCGCCTCCGGCAAGTCCCACACAGCAACCGAAGAAGCGCCTCCGCAAGGCAGCTGAGACGGCGAGGCCGCAGGCGCCTCGACAGCAGCCAGCGCGTCGTGCGACGCGCGCCACCAGGACGAGCGAAGTCGTCAAGGAAGCGCCCCGTGCTCGAGCGCCAAGCGGAGGGGGATCTTCCCGGAGCGCAACGGGTGCTCCTTCTGTCCCTCGGTCCTCGGCGACGACGGGGGCCGGGTCTTCGCAGCCCACAGCCCCGGAGACCGCCAAGCGCCCGAGGGAGCCTTCTCCTCCAGCTCCTCGCGCAGGAGCACCCCAGGCGGAGTTTGACTTCTCCGCCCTCAGCTCCGACGAAGAGGAAGAGGAGTAAGTACTTGCAATTCTTTAGTTTCTTCGATTTTGTCTTGATTTTCCTTGTTGATTCTGATCTTGTTTTTGTTTTGCTTTCAGGACCCTGACCCAGCGGATGGCGAAGAGGGCCAAGATCCCTGTGGTCAAGATTGAAGACGACTCGCCCGCCGCGGCGACGGGAGACGTGCCAGCGGCAAACTTGCCGGATCAACCTGCTGCTCCGAGGAGCAGCCCCCAGCGCAGCCCCTAGCGTAAGTCTGGTTTTTATCTTTCTTCTTGACGGGCGTGCTTGAGGTTATAATCTTGGTTGACGTTTTGATGTCTTGTTTGTCATGTGCAGAAGTGGAGCCGCAACCGCAGGAGCGCCCGGAGGTCGCCCCCGACGAGCCACTTGCTCCACCCTCCCCGCCAAGGACGAACTCCCCGGTAAGGGAGAACGCTCCGCCAAGGACGGGTACTCCGCCAAGGACGAGTACCCCGCCAAGGGTGGGCAGCCCGACAAGGGTGAGCACCCCGCCAAGGGAGGGCGCGGGCGGCCCTCCGCCAGCAGGGGCTACTGCTCCGCCGCCAAGGGAGGATTCCCTGGCGAGGGACCCCGTCGTTGAAGAAGTCCGCGAAGGTAAACCTTGTAGCTTCTTCTTCTTGAACTTGTCTTTTTTGGATATTTGCTTGACTCTTTCTTTTCTTTTTCTTCTGCTAGATCCTCCTGCACCGGAGCGGATGGAGACGGAGACCACCGGCGAGGAGGGCGTGCACGGCGACGGCGGCAACGCCACTGCCGCTGACGAGCCAGCCGCCGAAGAGACCGCCCCGACCGCCGACGCCGCAGCCGGGGAAGAGGCCGACGACCACACTGCTGGCCCGGAGGCAGCAGGAGCGTCGGACGCTGCACCGGCCGCCGACCCCTCCGCCTCCACGGAGCGGTCGGGTGTCTACTTCGAGGCCGCCAACGGGGTCTTTATTCAAGTCCCGTGGGCGTCCTCGTCTCGAGCACCCGTGGAGGGAGAGACCTTTGACGGAGAGGTCCTCGCCTCCGCTGGGTTGAAGGTTGTTGAAGCGCCCGGCGGTAGCGACGAGCCCGAAGAGGAGAAGCTCCTTCGTCGGCTCCTGGCCTTGTACCGGGGCAGGCAGGCGAAGTTGGAGTCTCGGGAGGCTCTTGCCGCCAAGGCTGGAGCTGACCTGGAGAAGCGCGCCGCGGAGCTCCGCGCCGACAACCAGGCGGCCCTCCGCAACTTGGCGGAGGAGCGTGAAGAGCTTGCCGGGGCGCAGCAAGCCTTCCTCCTTGAGAAAGCTGAGGCCGAGGAGCACCAGCGGTTGGCCGCCGAGGAGCTGTCCCGGCGAGAAGGAGTACTCAACCAGCGGAAGGTCGACCTCGATGCCCACGAGGACGACCTCGCTGCCCGGGAGCAGGCCATTGGCGGGGCCCTGAAGGAGGCGAGGAGCGCTGCAGCCGCCGCAGAGACCGCCAAGAAGGACCTGGAGGCCAAGGTGGAGCAGCTGGAGTTGTTCCTTAAGGCGAGCGAGGACAGAGTCACTGCGCTCAATGTGGAGCGGGAGAAAGATGCCCACACCAACTCTGAGCTGCAGGTACGTCTCTCCGAGAAGGGCACATAGCTTACTACCGCCAAGGACTCCATTGCTGACTTAGAGCTGAAGGTCTCCACTCTTACTGATTTGCTCGACGCCGCTCGGGACCGCGAGACGAAACTGAAGGACGAACTCCGCAAGGAACAGGGCTTGGTGGAGAGCGCCGCCGTCTCGGCGAACAACTTCAGCCGGGCAGTGGAGCAGTGGACTGATGAGCTGGTCACCTCCGCTGCCAATATTGACAAGGAGATGATGGCGCTGAGGGCGGAGCATCTCGTGTACTCTCCGGACAAGAATCTCCCCCACAGCGCCAAGTTGAGTCTGTTCTTCAGGGGAATTGCGCCGGCGCTTGCGCGGCTGCGGGAGAAGATCCCCGTGCAGCTGGCCGACGAGGCGCGTCGGCTCTGCATGGGCACCCTGGAGCGAGTCTTGTCGAAGATCGTCTACCGCAACCCCGACATCAACCTCGTCAACGTCCTCCGCACCCTGCCGCCCGAAGCTGATCAGGAGGCGTTGAAGGCGCAGGTTGCCCACATCGTGCCAAGGTTGGCAAGATCACGAGGCGTGAAGGCGACCGCGTGGACTAGATTCCTTTCCTTCTTCTTCCTTTGCCGCTGCCAATTAAGTCATAGGCAGTAGTTGATTAGAACAGCGGCAAGCTATCTTTGTAATATACAATCTTATTTTGAACAATCAATGCAGTGTTATCTCCCTTGCTTTTGGTCCTCCACTTTGTATGCTTTCTACCCTACGCTTTTAGGGGACTTGCCGGCAAGGGGCCCTTGCCGCGAGCGCCGAGTGCTGGACTCTTAGCAGCCTGCTGGCAATAGCCTTGCCGGCAAGAAACCTTGCCGCAGCTAGTCGCAGCACACTTAGGTTGCTGAGCGAACTCGAAAACGAAGTAAGGGCGCGACACTTGTCGCAGCTCACTTAAGTCGTTGAGCGTGCTCGAAACAAAATAAGGGCGCGGCTAGCCACGGGTAGGTTCCTCCGCGCACAGGTTTTCCATACAAAGTGTGGTTGTTCAAGGAAGACAACTAAAATTTTAAAAAATTTGAATGCTCAAACTTTGGCAACTTAGCTTTCATAGTTCGTTTGTTCCCCGACAAGGCTTCTCTTTCTTGAACAGCACTTGGTTCATGCCTCCATCTCCTTCCCCCCGGCAAACTTGTGCGCGAGGAACATTCCTTCTGCTTAAGAGGGAAAGAAAAAGAGGAGGAAAAACAAGCATAGGACCTCTCGGCTTGCTAGTGCTTACCGGGGATGTGCGTTGCACAAGGTGCCAAACAATGTATGCGAATAACAAAGAAAAGTATGGAAACGACAAATAGTGCGAAGCACAAAAGCTTTACTGATGCACGGGGTCTGCGCCCGGCTTTGTACAAAGGTTTACATGCAACAGCGGCAAGACTTGTACAAAAGGTGGTTGCCGGAACGGATCACAGCAACCGCGCCTTATGGGTGAAACTTGCGAAGATGCTCTATGTTCCAGGAGTTGCTCACCGGTAAGCCTTCTTCGGTCTCAAGGCGGACAGCTTGTCTCACCGGTAAGCCTTCTTCGGTCTCACCGGTAAGCCTTGTGACTTGTCTCACCCGATAAGGGCCTTCCCACTTCGGCATCAACTTGTTGGAATTCTTGGCGGACTGAACACGCTGAAGAACAAGGTCGCCTTCCTCGAGACTCCTGGCCTTGACCTTGCGGCTATGGTAGCGACGCAAGGCTTGCTGGTATCGAGCAGCTCGTACAGCAGCCTGGAGACGTTCCTCCTCGAGGAGCAACGCGTCATCTTGTCGCAGTTGCTCTTGCTCGAGCTCATCATAAGCGAGCACTCGAGGAGATCCGTATACGAGTTCTGTGGGGAGAACTGCCTCTGCTCCGTAGACAAGAGCAAAGGGTGTCTGTCCGGTTGCTCGATTTGGTGTCGTCCTGATTGACCAAAGAGCCGCCGGCAACTCCTCTATCCAGTTTCTTCCGCACTTGCGCAGCCTGTCGAAGGTTCTTGTCTTGAGTCCACGCAGCACTTCAGCGTTGGCGCTCTCCGCTTGACCGTTGCTCCTCGGGTGAGCAACAGAAGCGAAGGAGACCTTGGCACCAAGGTCTTGGACGTACTGCATGAAGGTGCGACTTGTAAACTGTGTGCCGTTGTCGGTGATGATCCTGTTAGGGATTCCGAAACGGCAAACAATTGATCTGAAGAACCTGACAGCTGACTGTGCTGTCACCTTTCTCACTGGCTCCACTTCTGGCCACTTTGTGAACTTGTCGATTGCTACGTACAAGTACTCAACGCCCCCGACTGCGCGGGGAAAGGGGCCGAGGATATCGAGCCCCCAGACCGAGAAGGGCCAGGACAAAGGGATCGTCTGGAGAGCTTGAGCTCGCTGGTGAATTTGCTTGGCATGGAACTGGCACGCTTCACACTTGGTTACTTTTGCAGTTGCATCCTGGAGGGCTTCTGGCCAAAAGAACCCTTGCCGGAACGCCTTCCCGGCAAGTGCCCTTGCGCCAATGTGGTGGCCACATATGCCTCCATGTATCTCTGCCAACAGCTTCTGTCCATCTTCTCTGGAAATGCACTTCAACCTGACACCATTAAGTCTTCTTCTGTACAGTTCATTGTTAACGAACTGGTACATACTTGACTGCCTGGTTATTTTCTCTATCTCTTCTGGCTCGTCGGGAAGTTCTCCAGTTTGTAGAAAGCGGACGATATGCTGTGCCCATGCTGGAGCTTGAGGCTCAACAACAAGGACTAAAGGCATGAGGGCTGCTGCGGGAACCTCAGCTTCTACGGCAAGAACCTGCGGTTCTGCCGGAGCTGATGGTCCCCCGGCAAGCCTGCCGGGGCAAGGCTTGTCGGGAACGCCTGCTTCAACTATACAGACCCTTGGATCTGTAGGAGCAAACTGTTCCTCAGCATCTTGGCTGTTGACCTTGGGGACCTTGGCGGCGGCTTCTGGAAGATCCGCTGGCAAGTAGTCGCCGGAGACTAACTTTCTCTTCTTGTTTTGCCCAACTGACGGTGTAACGGATGGCTGAGTTAACTTGAGCAAGAAGGTCCCTGGTTCCACAGGTAACTTCATTGCAGCAGACTTTGAGAGGCCATCTGCAATATCATTCTGAGCTCTTGGGATGTGCTCCATTTGCAGACCTTCAAAGTGCTCTTCAAGCTTCCTCACTTCATCAACATAAGCTTCCATCAAAGGGCTCTGGTAACTCTTATTCACTTGTCGGACCACCAACTATGAATCTCCCTGCACAATCAACTTCTTGATCCCAAGCTCGGCCGCAATTCTGAGGCCGGCAAGCAAACCTTCATACTCTGCAGTATTGTTTGTCGCTTGCTCCTTGGGAAAGTGCATCTGGACAACGTACTTGAGGTGCTCTCCGGTGGGCGCTATGAGTACCACGCCGGCACCGGCGCCTTGCAACGAGAAAGCACCATCAAAGTACATCATCCATTCGTTGCTCGCTTCTTGGACGGGGATGCTTGTCTCTGGAACTTCTTCATCTGGCGTTGGGGTCCATTCCGCTATGAATTCTGCCAAAGCTCTGCTCTGTATGGTTGAAGTACTCTCAAACTTGAGACCAAAGCTTGAAAGCTCCAGTGCCCACTCGACGATCCTGCCTGTTGCCTCTGGATTTTGCAATATCCTCTTCAACGGAAAGCGAGTGACCACTGTTATCTCGTGTGCTTGGAAGTAATGGCGCAGCTTCCTTGAGGCCATGAGGAGGCCGAAAAGCAACGTCTGCACCCCAGAGTATCTTGACCTAGCCCCCTGCAAGAGGGAACTTACAAAATACACTGGGCGCTGCACCATCTTCTTTCGCACTTCTCCTTGTTCCTGCGCAGACTTGTCCTTGTCGGGGCCAGAGCTTGTCGGGGAAGCCCCCTGCTTGTCGCTGGATTCGCTTGCCGGGGACGTGGGTTCCTCATCTGCCTCCCTCTCCGCTACTAACGCAGCACTAACCACTTGATTGGTTGCCGCTAGGTACAGCAGCAACTTCTCTTGTGGCCTAGGTGCGACAAGTATCGGAGTAGAGGACAGGTATCCTTTCAAGTCTTGCAGCGCTGCCTCCGCTTCCGGAGTCCATTTCATAGGACCTGCCTTTTTCAAGATTTTGAAGAAAGGCAGGGCGCGTTCTGCAGACTTTGAAATGAACCTGCTGAGGGCAGCCACACAACCAGCAAGTCTCCCTACGTCCTTGACGCGCTTCGGGGCTTCAATCTGCTCGATGGCTTTTATCTTGTCGGGATTGGCTTCAATCCCCCTCTGGGACACAAAGAACCCGAGAAGCTTGCCGGAGGGGACTCCGAAGACGCACTTCTCGGGGTTCAGCTTGAGTCGGATCTTGCGCAGATTCTCAAAGGTCTCTTCTAAGTCTTGGATCAGGGTATCTTTGCTCTTACTCTTGACCACTATATCATCCATGTAGGCTTCTACATTTCTGTGTATCTGTGGCTCAAAAGCAGTGTGCACCACCCTTGCAAATGTTGAGGCTGCATTCTTCAATCCAAAGGGCATGCGTATGAAGCAATATGTGCCACATGGAGTAATGAATGCAGTCTTCTCTTCATCTTCCTTGGCCATGAATATCTGGTGGTAACCTGAGTATGCATCAAGGAAGGAAAGCAGCTCACATCCGGCGGTGGAGTCAACAATCTGGTCAATACGCGGCAAGGGAAATGGATCCTTGGGACACGCTTTATTCACATCAGTGAAGTCTATACAAAGTCTCCACTTCCCATTGGCCTTGCGCACGACAACTGGATTGGCTAACCACGTGGGATGGATTACGCCTCTAACCAGGCCTGCTGCTTCCAACTTCTTTATCTCTTCGGCGATGAATTCTTGGTGCTCCACGGCTTGCTTCCTGACCTTCTGCTTGATGGGCCGCGCATGAGGACAAACAGCAAGCTTGTGCTCAATTATCTTCCTGGGAACGCCGGGGATGTCAGATGGTTGCCATGCAAACACATCGACACTCGCCCGCAGGAAGGCAACGAGCGCGCTTTCCTATTTGTTGTCGAGCGTAGCACTGATGGTGAAGGTACCACCAGTGCCGTCCTCCTTGGCGGACACCTTCTTGGTTGCCGGTGGAGCTGCCATTCCTTTCTTGCACTTGCCGGTGGAGCTCGATGGTGCGTCCTCGACGGCAGCGCATCACTCCAAAGAGGTGCGTTTGCCGGAGTGGGCCTCAGAGCTCTTGCCGGACTTGGTCTTGGTCTTCCCCCCGGGAGCTTCAGCGGCAAGTGTGTTGCTCTCTGCTGCGGCTGCTGCATCCCGGTAAATCTTGTCGGCGCAGATAAGCGCGTCCTTCTTGTCGCCGGGGATAGAGATGACGCTTATCGGCCCCGGCATCTTGAGTACGTTGTAGGCATAGTGGGAAGCTGCCATGAAATTGGCGAGGGCAGGACGTCCAAGTATCCCATTGTATGGTAATGGGATATCGGCAACATCAAACGTGATCCTCTCCGTCCTGAAGTTGAGCTCCCCGCCAAAGGTCACTGGCAACGTAATCTTCCCCTTCGGCTTGCTCCTTCCCGGGTTGATCCCTTGGAACGACCCGGTTTCTTCGAGCTCGCCGTCTGGGATTTGTAGCTTCTTGATCACAGCTGAGGAGATCAAGTTTAGGCCGGCCCCGCCGTCAACCAACATCTTGGTGACCTTGAGGTTGCGGATAGTTGGTGAGACCAACATCGGCAAGCACCCGACCGCTGTGGTGCGGTCAGGGTGGTCCTCAAGGTCAAAGATGATGGGCGTGCCGGACCACTTCAGCAGCCTGCGTGACTCGACGGGCGGCTCTGCTGCGTTCACTTCTCGCACCCACTGCTTAAGCTGGCGGTGGGAAGTGTGCAGAGAGGCACCACCGTCGACACACAGAACCTCTGTGGCCTTCTGGAACTCCTGCTCGCTGTTGTCTCCTTCTTCTATGTCATCATCGTCGTCTTCATCCTCATCCTTGTCGCGGCCCCGGGGAGGTCTGTCACCTTGCCGCTGCTTGGCCTTGCCGCGGCGTCCTCCCCGGCCGTTGAACGGCCGCTTCTTGCTGGGCTCTCCTCCGCCCCCTTGGGCCTTCTCCTTGTCGCGGCGCTCGTATTCAGCCTTCTGCTGTTCTACGAGGTACTCGACTCTTTTGCAGTTCTGAAGATCGTGGCCCTTGGTGCGGTGGATCTTGCAGTACTGCTTGTCGGAGCCGTCCTGCTTGTCGGCTGTCGCTACAGGGGCGGGCTCCTTGCCGGAACCGCCAGCCTATGCCTTCTTGGCGGGAGCCTCCTTGCCGGACTGCTCGACAACCAGCACCTCCTTGCTCTTCTTCTTTCTGTTATTCCGTCGCCGGTTTTTCCTTGCCGGGGCGGCATCCTCGCTGTCGCTTCCTCCTGCGCCAGCATCCTCTCCGAGGAGTCTCCTCCCCTCTTCGGCACGCGCACACTTGTCAGCCAGAGCGTAGAGCTCGCTGACATCCCGGATCTTGGTCATGGCCATCTCCTCCCTCATCCGGCGGTTACACACGTTTTGGTGGAACGCGCTGATAACCGCGGCAGGGTGGACGTCGGGAATGTTGTGCTGGACGCGGCTGAAACTCTTGATGTACTTGCACAGGGATTCTCCCTCCTTCTGGGCTAGGATGTGGAGATCGCTCTCCTGGCCGTGGGGTTTGTGGCCGCCTGTGAAGGCGCCAACAAACTGGTGGCACAGATCCGCCCACGAAGAGATGGAGTTCTCCGGCAAGTGCATAAGCCAGGACCGAACGTTTGGCTTAAGCACTAGCGGGAAATAGTTGGCTAGGATCTTCTCGTCGCGTCCCCCGGCAGCCTGCACCGCGATGGTGTAGATGCTGAGGAACTCCGAGGGGTGTGTCTTGCCATTGTACTTCTCGGGTACGTCGGGCTTGAAATTCTTCATGCTGGGCCACTGGACTTGCCGCAGCTCACGGGTGAACGCAGGGCAACCTGCCGCGTACGGCAAGTCGCCTTGCTCACCGGGCGCGTGCACGTCGACAGCGGTCCCAGCGCGCTGATCTGACTGTCTTCGGGCTTCTTGTCGACGCTCGATACGAGTCCGAGCGTCCTCTTGCCGCCTGTCGTCTAGGACTTGGCGCTGATCGCGGCGAGCTCGCGGATCCGACGACGCCGTGGAGTCGTCGTCGATGTTGATCCGGCGGGGTGGCGATTTCTGCTTCCGCGGCGGGGAGTGCACGGTAGTTGCACCCCCGGCGGTCTTGTCGCCATCGGCCTTCGCTTGATCGACTTGCCGTGGCCGTGAGGTTGCCGGCTGCTGTGGCGCGTCATTGTTGGCGAAGGCGATGAGGCTCTGAATCATCGCCCTCCAGTCTTCGGCCTTGTCTGCCGCTGGAGGGAAATCGAGGAGCAGTTGTGCTCTTGCTAGAGCTTCTGCTGGAGAAGAGGGGAACGGCGGCGAGCGGTGCGAGGAGCGGGACACGCTCGGACTTCTAACCGCGTTAGAAGGAGCATGCTCCCATCCCGGCGACCGCGCCTTGCTCGTGCCAGCACGCTGGCCTTGAGCATCCCGCGATCCTCCGGCTTGGCCACGCCCCAGCAAGCGTATGGTACCTCCAGTACCACGTCGCTGCGGGTCTTGTACCTCCTGAGAGAGACGTGGGGCGTCTACTGACATCGAGGCTTTGGAGTTAGCCCGGTCGTCGGTCTTGTCCTTGGACTTGGTGGCGCCGTGAGTTTCCTCGCCGGCGACCACCCTTCCGCCGGCGCCTCCTCCACCAACCGTTGGTTCTGGTGGCGGTGGAATCGACGCAGACGGGCCTCCGACCTCCGAAGTCTTCTTCTTCGGAGGCATGCTGATGTAGCTGATGAAGTTGGAGAGGTTGATGAAGAATGCGCCCGCATGAGCACCGGATCAGGTTCGCACAACCTCGACGCCCCCTACCTGGCGCGCCAAAGATGTCGGGGGAAACTGTCCTCCCACGAGCACCTATGGGACCGGAGCCCCTTCTACGTTGCGGTAAGGGAGCGGATGGAGCACGGAGAGCAGATCGAGGAGCGCACGCGGGCAGTATTACCCAGGTTCGGGCCGCGCGGACGCGTAAAACCCTACTCCTACCTTAGGTTGTATTGAGTTCTTGAGCTCGGGAGCTTGAAGAGCTACAGTACTAGCTACATCGAGCGAGAGAGTTGTCTAGGTTTCGAACCCTCTCTACGTTGTGCATGGGCCTCCTTTTATAGCTCAAGGGGTCACCGACAGGTGTCAACGTAGAGGAGGGTAAAAGTGTAATTTTGGTGGTGGTTGCAATAGTGCGTGAATAGTATATGAACAGTGGTCTTCACCTAACTTTGACAGTGGGGGACAAGGGCATTAAACGCCCGTCGCCGTCGCCCCCAAAAGTGTCCGTCCATGCTTCTCCGTTCGCCACGGTGGTAGCCTCGTCACCGTGGCTTGCCACCGTGTCCCCCAAGCTGCACAGCCATCTGCCACGTGCCCCTGGAAGGGCCCCAGGGCGACGCGTGGGCCGATGAGCTGGAGCGTGGGCATACAGCGTAGGTCTCCCCGGCAAGCACCTTGCCGGGGTAGTGATCTTGTCGGGCCCGGAAGCTTGTCGCTCTCCGGGTCCTGCCGGGGCGCACGATGCGCCGAGGCACCTCTTGAGGTAAGTGTTCCTTGGCCTTCCTGGCAAGCTCCTCTTGCCAGGGTCTTGCACTAAAGTGATAACCTTGAGCCTAGTGCGGCCTTCCCGGCAAGCTCATCTTGCCGGGGCCTTGGTCTTCTGTCTTGTATACTTTGTTTTTGAATGGCTTCATAGGGACAGGAAAGGTTCTTGGCGAGCACGTGGTAAGCCCAGCCGCGGGAAGCTGCTACTGCCCGTGCACAAGTTGGGGTACTAAGGTACCCCTATCTTAGTACACCGACAATTCCCGAGGACGATAGTATGTCTATTATCCTTGGTAGACCATTTTTGAATACTGCAGGGGCTGTTATTGATTGCAACAAAGGCAATGTCACTTTTCATTTCAATGGTAATGAACATACGGTACACTTTCCGAGGAAACAACCTCAGGTCCACAATATCAATTCTATTGGAAAATTTTCAACTATTACTATTGGAGGTTTTGAATTTCCTCTTCCTACTGTCAAGAATACATATGATATTCTTATTGTTGGGGACATACATATCCCCATTGAGGTAACCTAGTGTTATTCTAAAAATTCTCCGGTTTCATGTTATTCAGAAAGAGTTTACTAATAAGACCTGATCAACCTTGTTAATGGATTCCTTTTTTATGAGCATGAGATGGGTGAATCTAGATAGCACAACCTACTGTACCCTCCTTTTACTTTCTGTTAATTAGATTAAATAAAGCAAAAATAGTATTTTCTGTCTGT
>LR738713.1:337802678-337812678 GCA_902687465.1 Secale cereale
CACATGGTATACAATAACAGAATGCACCCACAACTATTGAACATCGCATTACAGAATTGAACCAAACTGTTAACTAAACTCCCCAAAAAAATTGAACCAAACTTTAACTGAGCACCACATTGCACAATGTATAACCAAACCAAGCATGCTTGACAACTTGGAAATATAGCAATTGTATCCATTTCCAATGTATTTTGTAAAGATAAATTCGATTTATTCCTCACATGGAAGACAATACGAAATTGTAGCCTGAAGAATTGAACATCACATTTGCAGAATTGAACCAAATAGTTAACTGAAGACAACAACTAATTAACCAAACAGTTAATAAGTGAGCACTACACTGCACGACATATTGAACATATACACTAGAGCAACATATTGCATGGTAAAATTAGATAGCACAATTCACTAGAATTTGTTAAGGAAAGGCAAGAGCAGCACACGCAACGGGTAAACCAAGCATGCTTAACCGGCATAGCTAGCAAATGGCAAGGTGCTCCTCCAAGATCTGGGGGTCAGCATGAATGGCAGCCATCATGACCTCATCCGCACGTGTGACCGAGATTTACTTCTCCGCTGCCAAATGCTCCTTGAGCTCCTGGCTATACTGCGTGCACCATGGCTTAGGGTGGCGCTTATTTGGTGGAGGGGTTGGTGATTTGGGTCGAAGGTGTCGCGCCAGCGGTAGGGGCATGCGTGATGTGGAAGGAGGAGGAGGATGGGGGTCGGGTGTGGATTACCTGCCTAGATAGACGAGACCGAGCAGCGTGAAGGAGGGTCGCCGGCGAGGAGGCGGCGCTACAAGCAAGGGGTGAATATTTCAACTTGGAAAGGAAGGCAGAAATAGGGGAAATGTGGCTTTTGTTAAGGGGGAGGGGCGGGGAGGTAGATATTTCCGCGGAAGTCGAAATTTTTGAATTGGTTCAGCGAAAAAACAGGCGCGCAAAGTGTCATCAGACACGGTCCCTTATTCAGAACTGTGTATGATATGTGAACATCACAAACGATTCAGATAGCTTAACCCGTGTGTGATGAGCTTGAACATTAAAAAAATTTGTTCGAATTTCCCTCATTACGGTGGTCATCCACCTCATTGCATAATTTGGGTACACAAAGGAGACTACACCACACCCACACTTCTTAATCGAGCAAGTTCAGCAATTAAACAGAGCTAGCTAACCTAAACATTACTCTAACAAATTAAACACCGATGCTCTTAATTAAACAAAACAAAGAGTACTACTACGGCTGGTGCTCGTCGATCTTAGCCGCCCCCTCCATGTCCAGCTCATGCCCGACGGTCTCCTGGGGAAGGGGATCCATGGCATCCATCGCACCATACCCGACAAGCATCTCGCCATCCGCATCCACCATCTCTTTGGAAAAGGCTGCCACGAGCTGGGTGTAGGCGGCCGCGATCTAGGCTTGGACGGGCTCCGTCGTGGTAAGGTATGCAACGAAGGAACGGACGGCTGCTTGAACACCCTTGGCGATTGCCAACTCTTCGGCCGTGGGTTGTCGATCGTTGCCGGAGAAGCTTTGTTCGATTTGTATGGTGACTGCCACGAGCTGGGCGTGGGCGGTCTCGACATGGTCGTGGGCGGCCTCCATCAGGGCTAAGGCCGCCGCTGTGGAACGGACAACTGTTGTGCCGCTCTCGCTAGTTTCTATCCCCGAGGCAGATGTTGCTGCTACCACCTGAGAAGAAACAACGGCCGTTTGGGCTGCCTTGGCCACCCGGTCGCAGATTGCGATCGTGCTCATGCCCTTGTTAGCACGCGCATGGCGGCTGCGGTCGCGCTCTTGTGGGAGTGGGCCGCCGAAGTTGCCCTCACGACGCGGGTCCACGTCCCCATCTTTCACCGGTGATGATTGAACAGTGAAATGATATTTGGGGAGCGAGCTAGTGTGCTTGACACGCCGGCTGTGGACTGTAGCCGACGCACCTTCTCGCGTAAGCCATAGGCGTACTATAAGGAACGGTGCACCAGGATATTTGTAATGCGTCTCACACGGTTGGTGATAATAAGCTGTGTGGGATTTACTTGATTTGAATTACATAATGGGGTCACAGTGGCAATGGACGGTGTTTGAATTGCTAGAACTTTTATCTGCAGTGAACATGCAACTATATGTGTGTCATAAAAAAATGGAATTATTCAGGGTTCGTTTGGACATTTTAAACATGAAATTGGTTTTCTAGCCATATATTTTAGGTGCACAATTCAAAATTAAACTACATGCACATGCTCCTGTGCACCAACATCGGTTGTAAAATCATATATGTGTCCATGGGTTTATGCTTATGTCACATGCAAGAAATGGGGATGAATTTCAAACACCACGGCACCGTGGCTCTCCAGCAAACGTTGAGGTACATGCTTTTGTAATTCTAGTAAATCCAAAACCCGTCTAAAATTCATGAACCTTGGCATGCTATCATGGAATGGCATCAACATGCTAGGGTAAAAAATATTGTCCCATTTGGGGCAGGTTATGGTATAAGCTTCTCACAAACCAGAGCTTCTCAGAAGAAGCCTCATGGTTCCGTTAGGGAAACGTGTTACCTTTGTGGAAAAAATGATATTCGTCGCCTCCTCTTCCTTTCAATTTTTTTCCTGGTGTCAACATAGAACAACAGGAGTGTCGTGTTAAATTTTGATTTTTTCGGGGACCGTTTGGACATTTTTATACGTTAACTGAGTTTTCTAGGCATTTATGTGCATAAATCAAAATTAAACTACATGCACATGCTCCAGTCCATAAAAACGGGTTGCAAAATCAAATGTTTGTCCTTGGTTGCAAGCTTAGGTCACATGCAAGAAATGATAATGAATGTCAAACACCTTGACACTGTCACTCGACCGCTAACATTGAGATAAATGGTTTTAAAATTCTAGTAAATCAAAAACTTGTCTGAAATTCATGAAACTTGACATGATATCATGGAACGGCATCGACATGCCATGGTAAAAATATTGTCCCCTTTGGGGCAGGTTTCGGTATAAGCTTCTCGCAAACCAGGGCTTCTCTCACAACAAGCCTGGATGGTTTCATTAGGGAACATGCCACCTTGGGGAACGAAATGATATCTGTTGCCTCTTCTTACTTTCAAATTTTTTATTGTGTCAACATAGAACAACACGAGTGTTGTGTCAATTTTTGGGATTTTTTGGGGTACACTTGGACATTTTTATACATTAACTGAGTTTTCTATGCATTCATGTGCATAATTCAAATTTGAACTACATGCACATGCTCCAGTGCATATAAATTGGTTCAAAATTGGAATGTGTGTCCTTGGTTACATGCTTAAGTACCATGCAGTAAATGAGAATGAATGTTAGAAACCTTGCCACCATCGCCCGGCCGCAATTCTAGTAAATCGAAAACGCGTCTGAAATTTATGAAAATTGACATGCTAGCATGGAACGGCATCAACATGCAGTTGTAACAATATTGTCCCATTTGGGGCGGGTTAGGGTATATAAGCTTCTCACAAACCAGAGCTCCTTACAACAAGCCTCATGGTTACGGTAGGGAATGTTTCACCTTTCTGGACAAAACGATATCTGTTGCCTTTTCTTGATTTCAATTTTTTTCTAGTGTCAACATAGAACAACATGAGTGTTATGTTAATTTTAGGAATTTATCGGGGCTCGTTTGGACATATTTATACATTAACTGAGTTTTCTATGCATTTATGTGAATAATTCAAATTTGAACTACATGCACATGCTCTAATGCATATAAATTGGTTGAAATTCAAATATGTGTCCTTGTTTGCATGCTTAGGTCCCATGAAAGAAATGGGAATGAATGTCAAACACCCTGCCACCGTCACTCGGCCGCAAACATTGAGATACCTGGTTTTATAATTCTAGTAAATCCAAAACTCGTCAAAAATACATGAAACTTGGCATGCTATCATGGATCAGCATCAACATGCCATGGTAAAATGTTTGTCCCATTTGGGGTAGGTTTGGGTCTAAGCTTCTCACAAAGCACAACTTCTCACAATGAGCCTGATAGTTTCGGTAGGGAACATCCCACCTTTGGGGACGAAACGATATCCGTTGCCTCTTATTGCTTTCAAAAAATTCTAGTATCAACATAGAACAATAGGAGTGTTGTGTTAAATTTTGGATTTTTTTGGGGTTCATTTGGACATTTTTATACATTAACTAGGTTTTCTAGGCATTTTATGTGCATAATTCAAATTTGAACTACATGCACATCCTCCAGTGCATATAAATTGGTTGAAAAAACAAATCTGTGTCCTTGGGTGCATGCTTAGGTCCCATGCAAGAAACTGGAATGAATTTCAAACACCAGGGCATAGTTGATTGCCGACAAAATGTTGAGATACTTTGCCTTTAAACTCTAGTAAATTCAAAACTCGTCTAAAATTCATGAATCTTGGCATGCTATCATGGAATGGCACCCGGCATGTTGTGGTGTTTTTTGTGTCCATTTTGAGAGAAGGCGCACTCAAATAACAGCCAACAAAGGCATTTTGAAAAAATAGCTGCTACTTTAATATCTCAAACGTTTGTATAATTCAAACCGTGTGCGTTATGTTAACCATTCACTTGACGCCACGTGTCTTGGTTTTAATGGCTATAGGAGGTGTTGTGCGGACAACTCCTTGACTGAATGGGAGGCGTGCGAGCGCAGTCCGATGCGCACACTGACCGAGAGGCGTGCAAGCTGTCCTCCAATGCGCACGCTCACCGAGAAGCGTGCAAGCTGTACGTTGTGCAGGCTCACTGGGAAGCGAGCTCTTTGACTTCCATGTCCACCCGCTTTCCTCTCCATTAATGATGCCCAAGCCACTGTTTAGTACGGGCGGGCTTACTGTTCGCCTCCCATTCCCCTCCCTCCCGCAGACCTCCACCAATGCCATGGCGCAGAAGGATCATCTGCCACTAGTCTTCAAGTTTGATGAAGTCGACTTCGAGCCGGAGGAGATAGAAAATAAGGAGGAATGGGGCCTCATGGACATGGCCCTGAACGAGCTGGCCGCGACGGTTGCTTCCCCCACTCCCGTCCCAGCTCCCATCCCCGCGCCCGTGCCAGCGACCATCCCCATAGCATTGATGGGCTGGTCGCCGAGCACTATCGCAGAGCTGGAAGCCGCGGGTGTCAACGAGGTCTCCGCGGACCCGCGAGAGCTCGTGTACATGCCAGTGCCAGTGCCCGTGCCCGTGCGCGCCCCTCCACCCACCGCGGCACCGGTCCCCATGCGTTTGGCTGCACCCTCCATGCCGGTGCCCATGCGCGCGCCCCCCTCAGTGGCATGGGACGCCGCCGTCAACCGCTACCTCTCAGCGCCGCTAGTTGCCGTCCTCCGGCGCCCCGCCCGTCGCTTGCGCGACGACATGATGTTTGATTTACGAGTGAAGAACATTCTGTGTTGCCTTGAAGACTTCAACAACGGCGTCCCGGAGGACGACAATGACAACGACGGCGCGGCACGTCGCCTCCGCCGCCACCGGAAATAGTTTTTTGGTTTAATACTGTATCTCGATCATATGAATATAAATCTGCAGTGTGACTGAATGAAAGATATGGTTTGAACGAACTTGCGTTTCTCTCTCTTAATGTACAGACTTATCAAATGATTTTCTTTTGAAAAAAAATGTCAATGGTTTTTAAATATAGAACACTCATCACAAACGTTTAAGTTAGAACACCCGTATGCAAACCGACATCTTCCCGAGGATGCTAAGGGAAAATGTGCCGAGCAGGATTTGTGCAGCTCTTGATTGCAAATATTTTAGATAGAACACCCGTATGAAAAAGTGAGGGCTACGGTCTTCCACCTTAAGTCAAGGGAAAATTTGCACCGCATGATTTGTGCATCTCTTAAACGCAAACGGTTCAGATTGAATACGGCATGCAAATCCAGACTTCGGCACTAAGCCAAGAGAAAATGTGTCGAACAGGATTTGTGCATCCCTTCAACGCAAAAACAGTTGTTTTGGATGAGCCGTGTGCAACCACGTACAATAATTTGGTAAGATTTGCATATGTCATATTAGGTATGTTTCCATTTGTCAAACTGGAAAGATTGACATTTGTTGATCTAGTAACATTGCCATTTGTCAACTTGTAACACTGCGATTTGTCAAAATATGCAGCTAAAAATCACTAGCATTATCTAATTTTTGCAACTAAAATTTGGCAATTGAGCATAGATTAAGCGGTCGTGCTTTATACAAATAGTTCAACTCGACAGTTGAACCGACAAAACTTTTCCCCAATTGTTGCCAACCACTTCCAGAAATAGCTAGTTCAGCTATATATACTAGTTAATTTTAAATACGTTGTATAGTTCCACCACATCTATAGTCAGATGAACTGAACAAAATAGCCCCTAAATACTACTACTATGGAGGGGCTTCGTACTACTTCCAGTAGCCTGTCCTCTGCCGAGCGCTCTCAGTAAGAGGCGGAGGAGGAGGAGGAGCCTACCGACGAGCTGGACAACTGCAATACGGTGTATGCCGCTGTTGCACCTTCAGCGACGCTCACCACGAACGCCCTCTGCCGCTCCAGATGACCCCTCTTGAAGCGGTGGTTCTCCTCGTAGATCTCATGATTCCTCGCCTCTAAGGCGGCGTGTGTCATGGCCACGGTGGCGGTAAGTCTCTTTGTGTGCTCGACGAGGCCCTCCTCCTAGTCCCGCGGGAACTCGGTGTAGCGCGCAAGGTCGCTGACACATGTGCGGGCCTCAACCTCCGCCTCCCGCCTCCGGGCGGCGGTGGCGAAGCGAGTGATGACCCCGGCGGTCGACGGTGGGCTGGCAGCCATGGCGGCCCATGATGGGGTGGCGGCCGTGACCACCACCTCCCGCCTTCGTGCGGCGGTGGCGGAGTGGGTGATGGCCACGGTGGCCGGCAGTGGGGTGGCTGCCACCACGGCCACCTCCAGCCTTTGGGTCGCGGCAGCGGAGCGGGCGATGGCCCTGGCTTTCGACGATGGTGTGGCGGCAACGGCTGAGGGAGTCCTGAATTCAGGGGTCCTCACACATCTCGGTCAAGAAACTTGGCCGCACTGGTGGGTCGCATAAAGGAGAAGCAGAAGACCTTCCCCCGTATTCGGTCAAGACTCCTATGTACGTAGAAAGGCATGTTTTGAGTCCGGATGTATCAATTACTTCCTCCCCAAGTCACCCTTGTAACCCTAGGTCTCCTCAGGCGTGTATATAAGCCGAGGGGTTTAGTCTGTAGGGGGATCATCGTCATTACAATATCCCCATTGGCTAGACTTAGGGTTTAGCCATTATGATCTCATGGTAGATCAACTCTTGCACACATATCCATCCATACTAATATAGCAGGAAGTAGGGTTTTACCTCGATCAAGAGGGCCTGAACCTGCATAAACATCGTGTCCCCTGCCTCCTGTTACCATCGATCTTCAGACGCATAGCTTGGGCCCCCCTACCCGAGATCTGCCGGTTTTGACGCCGACAATGGTGCTTTCATTGAGAGCTCCGCTGTGCGCTCGCAATGAGTGATCGATGGCACGCCTCGTCAGCAACGATGAGATCACCCTCGGAAACAACTTGGATATCGGCCAGGTTCTCCACCTCGGCGCGTTCACCATATGCACTCGCATGGCCTTTTGGCCGGCCGTACCCCATGCGGACGTCAAGCATCACCTTTACGCCGATTCCGGCTATTCCGATGACACGACTTTGGCAGAACTCTCGCCCTTAAACGAGCTGCTGGATCGCATCGCCGCCCTGGGGCTCTCATCGCCAGGAGATCAGACCGGACTTAAATCCAACCATGAGGAGATCGACCCTTTTTCGATTACTCATCTGGTAGTAGCAGTCGAGGATGGAGCCATAGAGACTTCTCCTCTCTAGACGGAGACCGCCACAGTCCGGATCTCCGAACCCATCGAGCTGAACACCTCCCTGTCAGGAGACGCACTATGTTCTTCGAGCTCTGGGACCGACGCCGGACCCGAAGGGCAATCAGGCCCCATCGAATCTGGACCATCACCAACGGAGGTTGTAAAAACCCCGAATATCACTCCGGGTCGGGATTCAAAATTTCCAACACCCACCCGCCCTGGGAAAAACTCTTCAAGTAAATCCAGAATCTAGGACATAGATGATCTCACGAACATACAACAGCAGCCCGGGGAAACAGTCAACCACTTCTGGGCTAGATTCCTACTTGTTAAAAACAAGATCAAGGACTGGTGCGACGACAAAGCGGTTTCTTTGTTTCACTGCAATTGCACGGACGAGGGTGTCTTGAACGCCCTCAACCGACGTAGTGTTCCGAGTTTCACAGAATTATCGCAGTTAGTACGGAAGTACTGCGAAATGGAAAATACTTGGAAAGCCCAGAATACACCTCTGGAATGGTCCATCTCCGGACAGTACGTTACCAAAGCTAAACGGACTTACCCTAGTTGGTCATCCGATAGCATTCCTATTAGCAAGAAGAACAAGCCTATTTCAAGGCACAGGTTCGTATTGGACAAAATACTCGATACACTTGCCAAATACACGCAACCCCGGATAATGTCCCAAACCATCGCCTTAGAGCATGCTGGGTACTCCGGAAGGTAGCAAAAAGCAGTACGACACTTCTTGCCACCACCGCACCAAGGGAGAATGACATCAATGTCTTCACTCTCTTCGAGACGTTCTCCTCCAATAACCGTCGCAAGAGAGGAAATCGCGAACTTGCCGAGGTTTACCAAATTAGCTCTGCAAGCCCATGGAGCGACACGGCAATCAGTTTTTCTGCCGAAGACGCACCTCGAGTCTGGCCGGTCCGAGCATCAGTAGCTCTTGTACTAGACCCAATAGTAGATGGCTTTTGCCTCACCAAAGTACTTATGGACGGAGGAAGCGGACTAAACCTCATATATGAGGAAACGCTTGCAAAAATGCAGGTCGAGAAATCCCGCATTGAGCACACCAACACAACCTTTAGGGAAATTATAGCAAGCTGCGAGGCCAAGTGTTCTGGAAGCATTAAGCTCGATGTAGTGTTCGGCTCACCCGACAACTACAGATCGGAGGAACTACTCTTTCACATTGTGCCCTTTCACAGCGGATACCACGCCCTTCTAGGATGGGACGCTTTCTCACGCTTTAAGCTATACCCCATTATGGGTACATGAAGCTTAAAATGCCAAGGCCCAATGGGGTGATCACGATAATAAGTGATTCGGATAGAGCACTCTGCATCGAAAACAAAACGGCATCCTTAGCCTTAGAGGCATTATCCGAAGCTCTCGCGGCTGAAGAACTAACTACCCTACGTTCAAAGGTGGATGCCAACGATGTCATCCTCGCCAAAAGATCGAAGTCTACCTCCTTCAAGCCTGCTGACAAAATCATCAAATTCCAAGTGCACCCAACGGACCCTAACAAAACAGCATCCATCGGGGCACAACTGGACCCGGCGGTACACATCGCGTTACGCGCCTTCCTTTGGGAAAATTGGGATATATTCGCCTGGCACCCTTCAGACATGCCAGGAATCCCACATAGGCTGGCCGAACATAGCCTCAATGTTATAAAAGGGTTCAAACCAGTCAAGCAGTTACTGCGATGATTTTTCGAACCCAAAAGACAAGCAATGGGAGAAGAGTTATCCAAACTATTGGAAGTCGGATTCATCAGAGAAATCTAACATCCGGATTGGATAGCCAACCTAGTCATGGTACCGATGAAGGATCAATCCTGGCGCCTCTGTGTCGATTTCATAGATTTGAATAATGCTTGCCCAAAGGATCCCTTTCCTTTGCCCCGCATTGACCAAATTATCGATGCAACGGCCGAACACGACTCGCTGTGCTTCCTTGATGCTTACTCCAGATACCATCAGATAAAGATGAAAGAATCCGATCAGGCCGCAACGACATTCATTACCCCGTACGGCCCTTTTTGTTTCAACACTATGCCTTTCGGACTCAAAAACACTGGCGCCATATATCAACGCATGATTCAAACATGCTTA
>LR738713.1:337830742-337851406 GCA_902687465.1 Secale cereale
TGTGACAACCGGCAGGAGCCATAGGAGTTGTCTTATTTTATTGTATGACCTGCATGTCACTGAAAACGCCATGTAATTACTTTACTTTATTGCTAACCGTTAGCCATAGTAGTAGAAGTAAAGTTTGGCGAGACTACTTCATGAAGACACGATGATGGAGATCATGATGATGGAGATCATGGTGTCATGTCTGTGACGATGATGATCATGGAGCCCCGAAGATGAAGATCAAAAGGAGCAAAATGATATTGGCCATATCATGTCACTTTTTGATTGCATGTGATGTTTATCATGTTTTACATCTTATTTGCTTAGAACGACGGTAGTAAATAAGATGATCTCTCACTAAAATTTCAAGAATTGTGTTCCCCCAAACTATGCACCGTTGCTAAGTTTCATTGTTCTGAAGCACCACGTGATGATCGGGTGTGATAGGCTCTAACGTTCGCATACAACGGGTGTAAGCCAGATTTACACACGCAATACACTTAGGGTTCGCTTGCTGAGCGTAGCATGTACATACATGGCCTCGGAACACGGAAGACCGAAAGGTCGAACATGAGTCGTATAGAAGATACGATCAACATAAAGATGTTCACCGTTGATGACTAGTCCGGCTCACGTGATGATCAGACACGACCTAGTCGATTCGCATCATGTATCACTTGGATGACTAGAGAGATGTCTATCTGAGTGGGAGTTCATTAGATGAACTTAATTGTCATGAGCAATAGTCTAAGTTGTCTTCGCAAATTATGTTGTAGACCAATAGTTGTGTTGTAGCTCCCTGTTTAATACGATCCTAGAGAAAGACTAAGTTGAAAGATATTGTAAGCAATAATGCGGACTGGGTCCGTAGTCCGAGGAGTGTCCTCACTGCTACACAGAAGGCTTACGTCTTTGATGCACCGCTCGATGTGGAAACCCCTACAACGTCGTCTATGGATGTTGTGAACACCTGACAGACACATCCTGATGACTACTTGATAGTTTAGTGGACCATACTTTACGGCTTAGAATCGGGATTCCAATGACGTTTTGAACGCCATGAGACATATGGGATGTTTCAAGAGCTAAAATTAGGATTTCAGGCTCATGCCCGTGTTGAGAGGTATGAGACCTCCGACAAGTTCTTTTGCCAACAAGATGGAGGAGAATAGCTCAACTAGTGAGCATGTGCTCAAAATGTCTGGGTGCTAAAATCACTTAAACCAAGTGGGAGTTAATCTTCCAGGTGAAATAGTGGTTGATGGAATTCTCTAGACACTACCACCAAGCTGCTAGAACTTCGTGATGAACTATGACATGCAAAGGATGGAGATGATCCCGGAGCTATTAGCGGTGCTTAAGACCGCAAAAGTAGAAATCAAGAAGGAGCATCAAGTGTTGATGGTTCTACAAGACCACTGGTTTCAAAAGGGGCAAGGGCTAGAAGGGAAACTTCATGAATGGCAAACCAGTTGTCGCTCTAATGAAGGAACCCAAGGTTGAACCCAAACCTCGAAACTAAGTGCTTCTATTGTAAGAGGAACGGTCACATGGTAGCGGAACTACCCCAAATACATGGTAGATAAGAAAGCTGGCAACTTCAACAAAGTATATTTGATATACGTGTTATTGATGTGTACCTTACTAGTACTCCTAGTAGTACCTGGGTATTGGATACCGGTTCAGTTGCTATTATTAGTGACTTGAAGCAAAAGCTACGGACTGAACGGAGACTAGCTAAGGGCGAGGTGACGATGTGTGTTGGAAGTGTTTCCAAGGTTGATAAGATCACCACCGCACACTCCCTCTACCTTTGGGATTAGTGTTGAACCTAGATAAATGTTATCAGGTGTCTACGTTGGGCATGAATATGATTAGATCATGTTCATTGCAATACGGTTATTCATTTAAGTTAGAGAATAATGGTTATTCTGTTTACATGAATAATACCTTTATGGTCATGCACCCAATGGTTTATTGAATCTTGATCATAGTAATACACATGATAATATTAACGCCAAAAGATGTAGAGTTGATAATGATAGTACCACTTTCTTGTGGCACTGTCGCTTAGGTCATTTTGGCGTAAAATGCATGAAGAAACTCCATGCTAATGGATGTTTGGAGTCACTTGATTTTGAATCGCTTGACACATGCGAGCCATGCCTCATGGGCATGATGACTAAGATCCCGTTTTCAGGTACAATGAAACGGGCAAGTGACTTGTTGGAAATCATACATGCTGATGTGTGTGATCCAATGAGAACTAAGGCGTGTAGTGGATATCGTTATTTTCTCATCATCACTGACAATTTGAGTAGATACGGGTATATTTACTTAATGAAGCACAAGTCCGAAACGTTTGAAAAGTTCAAGCAATTTCAGAGTGAAGATAAGAATCATCATAACAAGAAGATCGTGTTCCTACGATCTGATCAAGGGAAAATTTTCTGAGTTATGAGTTTGGCAATCACTTAAGACATTGTGGAATTGTTTCGCAGTTGAAGCCACTTGGAACACCACAGTGTAATGGTGTGTCTGGGCATCGTAATCGAACCTTATGAGATATGGTGCGATCTATGATGTCTCTTACCGATCTACCGCTATTATTTTGAGGTTATGCATTAGAGACAGATGCATTCGCTTTAGATAGGGCACCATCTAAGTCCGTTGAGACGACGCCGTATGAACTATGGTTTGGCAAGAAGCCAAAGTTGTCGTTTCGTAATGTTTGGGGCTGCGATGCTTATGGCTTCAGCCGGAAAAAGCTCGAACCCAAAGCGGACAAATAGATCTTCATAGGATACCCAAAGGTAACAGTTGGGTATACCTTCTATTTCAAATCCAAGGACAAAAATGTTTGTCGCTAAGAACGGGTCCTTTCCCGAGAAGGAGTTTCTCTCGAAAGAATTGAGTGGGAGGAAGATAGGACTTGATGAGGTTGTCGAACCCTCACTTCAACCGGAGAGTAGTGCAACACAGAAAAATGTTTCTGTGGAACCTACGACGGTTGAAGAGGAAACTAATGATAGTGATCATGAAGCTTCGGATCAAGTTGGTATCGAACCTGTAGGTCGACAAGGATATGTACTACTCCTGAGTGGTGCGGTTCCTGTCTTAGAGGTCATGTTGTTGGACAACAATGAACCTACGAACTACGGAGAAGCGATGGTGGGCCCATATTCCGATAAACGGTTAGAAGCCGAAAAATCCGAGATAGGATCCATGTATCAAAATAAAGTATGGACTTTGGTGGACTTGCCCGATGATTGGCAAGCAATTGAGATAAATGGATCTTTAAGAAGAAGACGGACGTGGACGGTAATGTCACCGTCTATGAAGCTCGACTTGTGGCGAAGAGTTTTTCACAAGTTCAAGGAGTTGACTACGATGAGATTTTCTCACCCGTAGCGATGCTTAAGTCCGCAAGAATCATGTTAGCATTAGCTGCATTTATGAAATCTGGTAGATGGATGTCAAAACAAGTTTCCTTACTAGTTTTCGTAAGGAAAGGTTGTATGTGATACAATCAGAAAGGTTTTGTCGATCCTAAGGATGCTAAAAGGTATGCTAGCTCCAGCGATCCTTCCATGGACTAGAGCAAGCATCTCGGAGTCGGAATATACGCTTTGATGGAGTGATCAAAGTTTTTGGGTTTATACACAGTTTGTTAGAAACTTGTATTTACAATAAAGTGAGTGGGAGCACTACAACATTCCTGATAAGTATATGTGAATGACATATTGTTGTTCCGAAATGATGTAGAATTTCTGGAAAGCATAAAGGGTTGTTTGAAAGAAGTTTTTCAAAGGAAGACCTGGATAAAGGTGCTTACATATTGGGCATCAAGATCTATAGAGATAGATCAAGACGCCCGATGATACTTTCAGAAGAACACACACCTTTGACATGATTTTGATGGAGTTCAAAATAGATCAGTCAAAGAAGGAGTTCTTACCTGAGTTGTAAGGTGTGAAGTTGAGTAAGACTCAAAGCTTGACCACGGCAGAAGAAAGAGGAAGGACGAAGGTCGTCCCCTATGCTTTTGTCATAGGCTCTATATAGTATGCCATGCTGAGTACCGCACCTGATGTGTGCCTTGCCACATGTCTCGCAAGAGGGTACAAAGGTGATCCAGGAGTGGATCACTAGATAGCGGTCAAAATTATCCTTAGAGGAATAAGGAAATGTTTCTCGGTTATGGAGGTGATAAAGAGTTCGACGTAAAGAGTTACGTCGATGCAAGCTTAACACCTATCCGGATAGCTCTGAGTAGAGATACCGAATACGTATAATGGAGCAAAAATTTGGAATAGCTCCAAGTGGAACATGGTAGCAGCATCTACGATATGACATAAAGTTTTGCGAAATACATAGGGATTTGAATAGCGAGACCCATTGACTACAACCTCTCTCACAAGCATAACATGATCAAACCCAGAACTCATTGAGTGTTAATCACATAGGGATGTGAACTAGATTATTGACTCTAGTAAACTCTTTGGATGTTAGTCACATGGCGATGTGACCTATGAGTGTTAATCACATGGCGATGTGAACTAGATTATTGACTCTAGTGCAAGTGGGAGACTGTTGGAAATATGCCCTAGAGGCAATAATAAATTGGTTATTATTATATTTCCTTGTTCACAATAATTGTTTATTATCCATGCTAGAATTGTATTGATAGGAAACTTAGATACATGTGTGGATACATAGACAAACACCGTGTCCCCAGTAAGCCTCTAGTTGACTAGCTCGTTAATCAATAGATGGTTACGGTTTCCTGACCATGGACACTGGATGTCATTGATAACTAGATCACATCATTAGGAGAATTATGTGATGGAGAAGACCCAATCCTAAGCCTAGCACAAGATCGTGTAGTTCGTATGCTAAAGCTTTTCTAAATGTCAAGTATCTTTTCCTTAGACCATGAGATTGTGCAACTCCCGGATACCGTAGGAATGCTTTGGGTGTACCAAACGTCACAACGTAACTGGGTGGCTATAAAGGTGCACTACAGGTATCTCCGAAAGTGTCTGTTGGGTTGGCACGAATCGAGACTGGCATTTGTCACTCCGTGTGACGGAGAGGTATCTCTGGGCCCACTCAGTAGGACATCATCATAGTGTGCACAATGTGATAAGGAGTTGATCACGGGATGAGGTGTTATGGAACGAGTAAAGAGACTTGCCGTAACGAGATTGAGCAAGGTATCGGTACACCGACGGTCGAATCTCGGGCAAGTGCTATACCGATAGACAAAGGGAATCGCATACGGGATTGATTGAATCCTTGACATCGTGGTTCATCCGATGAGATCATCATGGAACATGTGGGAGCCAACATGGGTATCTAGATCCCGCTGTTGGTTATTGGCCGGAGAGTTGTCTCGGTCATGTCTGCATGGTTCCCGAACCCGTAGGGTCTACACACTTAAGGTTCGATGACACTAGGGTTATAGGGAATAGATATGCATGGTTACCGAATGTTGTTCGGAGTCCCGGATGAGATCCCGGACGTCAGGAGGAGTTCCGGAATGGTCCAGAGGTAAATATTCATATATGGGAAGTCCCGTTTTGGTCACCGGAAAGATTTCGGGCGCTATCGGTAGCGTACCGGGACCATCGGGAGGGTCCCGGGGGTCCACCGGGTGGGGCCACCGGCCCCAGAGGGCTGCGTGGGCCAAGTGTGGGAGGGGACCAGCCCCAGGTGGGCTGGTGCCCCCCCCACCAAGGCCTAAGGGAAAGAGAGAATGGAAGGAGGGGAAACCCTAGGCTCAGATGGGCCTAAGGCCCACCTAGTGGTGCGCCCCCCCTCTCTCCCCCTTGGCCGCCCCCCTAGATGGGATCTAGGGCTGGCCACCACCCCTAGGGGTGGAAACCTAGGTGGGGGCGCAGCCCCTCCCTTGCCCCTATATATAGTGGGGGTTTGGGGCTGCCATACACACGAGAACTTCTCCCTCTTGGCGCAGCCCTACCCCTCTCCCTCCTCGTCTCTTGCGGTGCTTGGCGAAGCCCTGCTGGAGTGCCACGCTCCTCCATCACCACCACGCCGTCGTGTTGCTGCTGGACGGAGTCTTCCCCAACCTCTCCCTCTCTCCTTGCTGGATCGAGGCGTGGGAGACGTCACCGTGATGCACGTGTGTTGTACATGGAGGCGCCGTTGTTCGGCGCTTAGATCGGAATCAACCGCGATCTGAATCGCTGCGAGTACGACTCCTTCATCCGCGTCCTTGTTATGCTTCCGCATCGCGATCTACAAGGGTATGTAGATGCACTCCCCTCTCCCTCGTTGCTATATTACTCCATAGATTGATCTTGGTGATGCGTAGAATTTTTTTATTTCTGCTACAATCCCCAACAGTTTTAATCTCTTCACTCCCACTTTTAACAATTTTAGCATCAATATCTAAAAACTCCGAATCATTGGGACACTTTTTAATTAAAGTAGACTCATCTCTAATCCCATCTTTTTCAAGATTCATACTAGAAAACAAGGATCTAATAGGATACACATCAATAACTTTCAGATCTTCAACTTTATTTTCATGATAGCTAGAAGAACACGCCTTTATATAATTCCCTCTTTTAGCACGCATCCTAGCGGTTCTTTCATTGCATTCATAAATGGAAAGTTCCATGGCTCTGAGAGACTCATTGATATCATGCTTAGGGGGGATAGATCTAAGTTTCAAAGAATCAACATCAAGAGTAATTCTATCCACACTTCTAGCCAATTCATCAATCTTAAGCCATTTTTCTTCAAGCATAGCATTAAAATTCTTTTGCGAAATCATGAACTCCTTAACACTAGTTTCAAATTCAGAAGGCATCTTTCGATAAGAGTTGTTGTAGGAATTACCATAATTATTTTAGGAACTACTAGGAAAAGGCCTAGGATTAAAGTTCCCTCTATATGCATTGTTACCAAAATTGTTCCTACCAACAAAGTTCACATCCAAAGATTCATTATTATTTCCAATCAAAGTGGACAGAGGCATATCATTAGGATCAGAAGAAGCACTCTTAGCAGCAAATAATTTCATAAGTTCATCCATCTTTCCACTCAAAACACTAATCTCTTCAATAGCATGCACTTTTTTACTAGTAGATCTTTCGGTGTGCCATTGAGAATAATTAACCATAATATTATCTAGGAGTTTGGTAGCTTCTCCTAAGGTAGTTTCCATGAAAGTGCCTCCTGTGGTCGAATCGAAAAGATTTCTAGAAGCAAAAGCCAGCATGAAAGTTTTGAATAATCATCCATAAGTTCAAACCATGTGTAGGGCAATTACGTATCATTAATTTCATTCTCTCCCAAGCTTGTGCAACATGCTCATGATCTAGTTGCTTAAAATTCATAATATCGTTTCTAAGAGAGATGATCTTAGCAGGAGGGAAATACTCAAAGATAAAAGAATCTTTGCACTTATTCCACGAATCAATACTACTTCTAGGCAAAGAGGAAAACCAAGTTTTAGCACGATCTCTAAGTGAAAACGGAAATAACTTCAATTTAACAATATCGTAATTTGTATCCCTTTTCTTTTGCATATCACACAAATCAACAAAGTTGTTTAGATGGGTAGCAGCATCTTCACTAGGAAGGCCGGAAAATTGATCTTTCATAACAAGATTCAACAGAGCAGCATTGATCTCACAAGATTCAGCATCGGTAATAGGAGCGATCGGAATGCTAATAAAATCATTGTTGTTGGTATTGGAGAAGTCACACAATTTGGTATTGTTCTGAGCCATAGTGACAAGCAAGAAATCCAACACACAAGCAAACAAGAAGCAAGCGAACGATAAACACACGACATAAGAAGGGCAAATAAAACGGCAAGGGTGAAGTGGGGGAGACGAAAATGAGAGGTGAAAAAAATGTAATGTGAAGGATAAGGGTTTGTGATAGGTACTTGGTATATGACTTTTGTGTAAGCCTCCCCGGCAACGGCGCCAGAAATTCTTCTTGCTACTTCTCGAGCTTGCGTTGTATTCCCTCGAAGAGGAAAGGGTGACGTAGCACAATAGCGTAAGTATTTCCCTTAGTTTTGCAAAACCAAGGTATCAATCCAGTAGGAGACCACACGCTAGTCCCTCACACCTGCACAAACAAATAAGAACTTCACAGCCAACGCGATAAGGGGTTGTCAATCCCTTTACGGTCGCTTACGAAAGTGAGATCTGATAGAGATGATAGTTTGATATTTTTGGTTATAAGAACAGAAAGTAAAAACAGAAAAGTAAAGTAGATTGTAGATTGATATGTTGAGAATAGACCCGGGGGCCATAGTGTTCTCTAGTGGCTTCTCTCATGATAGCGATATTCTACGGCGGGTAAACAAATTATTGTCGAGCAATTGATAGAAAAGCAAATAATTATGAGACTATCTAGGCATGATCATTATATATAGGCATCACGTCGAAGACAAGTAGACCAAAACGATTATGCATCTACTACTATTACTCCACACATCGACCGCTATCCAGCATGCATCCATAGTATTAAGTTCATAAGAACGGAGTAACACCTTAAGCAAGATGACATGATGTAGAGGGATAAACTCAAACATAGTTATATAAACCCCATCTTTTTATCCTCGATGGCAACAATACAATACGTGCCTTGCTGCCCCTACTGTCACTGGGAAAGGACACCGCAAGATTGAACCCAAAGCCAAGCACTTCTCCCATTGCAAGAACTATAGATCTAGTAGGCCAAACCAAACCAATAATTCGAAGAGACTTGCAAGGATATTATAATCATACATAAAGAGTTCAGAAAAGAACCAAATATTTCTCATAGATAATCTTGATCATAAACCCACAATTCATCGGATCTCGACAAACACACCACAAAAAGAGATTACATCGAATAGATCTCCTCGAAGACCGAGGAGAACTTGGTATTAAGATCCAAAGAAAGAGAAGAATCCATCTAGATACTAGCTATGGACCCGAAGGTCGGTGGTAAACTACTCACAACTCATGGTGAGGCGATGATGATGATGTAGAAGCACTCCATGGTAGATCGCCCATTCGGCGGAGCTCTGGAACAGACCCCAAGATGGGATCTCACGGGAACAGAAGGTTGCGGCGGTGGAACTAGGGTTTTCTCTGTTGTTCTGATAGTTTCGGCGTACGTAGGTATATATAGGAGGAAGGGGGCACCGGGGGCCAGACGGGGTGACCACGAGGCAGGGGGTGCCCTATAGGGGGGGGCCCACCCTCGTGGATGCCACGTCATCCCTACTCCGTGGTTCTCAAGTCTCTCGTGCTTATTTTGCTCCAAAAATATCTCTCCCGAAGGTTTCATTCCGTTTGGACTCCGTTTGATATTCCTTTTCTGTAAAACCCTAAAACAGGCAAAAAACAACAATCTGGACTGGGCCTTTGGGTTAGTAGGTTAGTCCCAAAAATAATATAAAAGTGTATAGCAAAGTCCATTAAACATCCAAAACATCATAAATAATAGCATGGAAAAATAAAAAATTATAGATACGTTGGAGACGTATCATCTGCCAGTTTCTGTTGTTCTACACCATCGCAAACAGTTCTTCTGGATTAACCGTTTGCCACTCATCGCACACGCAAATCTAATATGAACCGTGTTTGATGTTGCTGCCATCGCAAACATTTTGCATCTTTTTGACGGTTTTATTACATCATCGTTTGTGATTGATGCATCGCACACAGTTTCGTTGAAGGGTCTCTAATTGGACTGTCGCGTTTGGACCATCCTGCAGTAGTGCTTCCTGAAAACCACTTATCATTTCCTTCCGCTCCTCGTTGGGTTCGACACTCTTACTTATTGGAAGGACTAGATTGATCCCCTATACTTGTGGGTCATCATCTACCATGATTGATTGGCATTGGTTGATCAATTGTCGAGGAGAATAGGACGAAGAGAGTTCATCTTTTGTGTTAAATCACTACCCCTCCAACCAGACATAGTCCTTCTGCAGAAGGTCAAACTAGTCTACCAAATTGTCTGTCGCCATCGAGCATCAATTGTTATTCCTTCACTTCTATTCATTCGATTTGCATTGCATGACTAGATTCAACCATGTGATTATCTTTGATGCATGCATTTAATTCTCGTTCACTAGTTTAAATTCGCTCACTGATATCAATTAACACTCGCTCCGCTATCGGGTTCCAAGAGTTTGGAAGTTTTCGAAAGAAATTTTAAAACTCTCATTCACCCCCTCTGGTAGACATACTTCGTTCCTACAGATCCGCTGCTTGCTGTCGCGCCCTTGGTGGATGAAGATGGTGCCCTCAGCGATGAAGGCATGGTAGGAAAGGACATGTGGCCTTGATCCACCCCAATTCCCCACGGAGCTCGTCTAGGCCGACTCCAATGGAGAGCTTGGCGTCGTCGATTTGGCCTGAGAGCTAGTCTGACTTGATGTCGAGCTTGGCGAGGGCCGTGACCATCTCCTTGTTGTGCTCAGCAAAACTCTTGTGAAGGCGCCATCGAAATCATCGCGTAGGGGCTCATAGCTCACCTTGGTTTTCCGATGAAATTCTCTTTATGGCTTCTGCTCGGCGGCGGTCTGCGAGCCTGGTATGGTGGTGGTGGCTAGGATATCCAAGACTATGAGAGGCTTTGATACTAGATTGTAAGGGCTAGGTCACGAATCAAGCTCCATTCATGGCAAATTCTAATTACATAGAGGAAGGAGAAGTTCCTCTTTGAGAAGCCACACGCACGCACACGAAACTATCCGTTTGTCAGCCGTCACGGATTTCCTATCGCTCTGCAATATAAGTACACAAGGCATGTTTAGGCCCATTACGTCTCAGCGAGCCGAGCTAGCAAGCGAGTTTACAACTTGCGATGTCCTTCTGTTTGAACTGCAGCTTGGCGCTCCCCTTGAGCGCTGACACGTAACTAACCAATTGCCCATGCATTGCAATGGGTGCATACATATTCTTGCAGTTCAACATCAATCTTGTCCGACCTATACCATACATCCAACACATTCTATATTTTGGTAACATTTAATTTGATTTGAGTATGAATAGCGAAAGACAAGCCTGATTTTGATTTAGTTGAGATTTTGGTAATTTTTGATTTGATTTGGGTATGGATTGGGGAAGGCAGGTGTAGCGACCACGATCCAAATGGACCGAAGTCTCTGTGTTCTGTGTCATCCCTGGATCGGTAATGCTGACACACACAATATTTGAAGGATTTATAACAGAGTGGCAATCACACACTTATTACATCGAATGTCTCCAATGAGAACTTATTACAAAATCTATGGCTTAAGGCCATCTAACAAAATAACAGCGGAAGGCTTGGAAGATAAGTGAGTCCATCAACTCCAAACGGCATAGCTGAGTGCATGACAAACGACCTAGAACGTCTTATTCCTCGTCTGAAAAGTCTGCAACGTAATATGTTGCAGCCCGAAAATGGGTCAGCACATGGAATATGTTGGCAATATAACACAGAGGATGCAAGTAACAGAATAAAGGCTATACTATATGCATATTTGGCTAGTGGAGGCTCTAAGGTTAAAGTTTTTGCGTAAAGCCAATTTTCCCTACAACAAAGGAATAAATTTTATTTTAACTATCATGTTGGTTGAAAATCATTGAGAAGGTACCCCCTTACTCAATCCCAAATTAAAATTTATCATTAACCCAACAAATTTAAAATTATAGAGTGATGAGATCCACCAATAATTCAAGTACCAGATACTCAAGATGTCCATTACCGGGGACATGGCTAATCATGATCAGTCTGTACACTCTGCAGAGGTTTGTGCACTTTTCCCACATGACTCGACCGCCTCCGTTTGGTTTCTCGCACTGCATGGTGTTTGAGAAATGGATGACCGAGACACAGTCTTTCCGAAGAGGTTCCCTTAACCGGATAGATAGGCCGGTACACCTACAATCCCTCTACATCTGCTAGACCATCACGAAAAGGTTTCCCACAACTTACTCAACTATGCCAGAGCCCATATTGGCATGTGGCTGCACACGAAAGTTTCTAGCATGAATAGTTTTATGATCCCTTTGAGCCTGGGTGGCATTCCATAGGAAAAATCACACGGAACCCCAGGATTTCCTAGGACAACACTGAATTCGCCAGGTGCCCTGCAACCAATCCACCCAAATGTGTATTCAAGTAGCCACCTTAAGTTGAATCCTTAGTTACAACTAACACCTGTCATGGATTTCACTCAAACCCAAACCACGTCTACGAGCACAGCATAGCAACCTAAGCAACCGTAGAAGTAACTCCCAAGGGTTTGAAATAATGCAGGTAATAGGTTCTACCTCAATCTACTTCCCAGTCCCACAATTTAAGAGATCCTACTCATGCAATGTGTGAGGGTTTGAACTAATGCATAAAAACTGGGTAATAAAAAGTATGATCAAAGTGTTACTTGCCTTGCTGACGGTTCGCAAAACCTAGAGACTCGTAGCAGCACGCTTCATAGTCCGGGTATTCTATCGCAAGCAAACAATAGCATACATAAGCAAACAAGCAATGATGCACAAACAAAACTCCAAAAGATAAGATCTAACCAGAAAGTTCAACTTAAGAACTCCGGTTTGCGAAAAGAATAAAACCGAAAGAAGCAATGAAACTCAAACTGCGAAGGAAACGAGCTCCGGTTACTAATTGGCCTAAAGTCAAATTTTACAGTAGCCAAAACTTTGTTCAAGTAGTTTAAACAGAAAGAGGGCATCGAGATGAAGATCTGGGATTTTGAATCACCTGATTCCGACTCTCGAGCGAAAAGAAAAACGAAAAACAAGATCAGGGCAGAAATCGCGATCGGAATAATCGCGGATAAATACCCCGAAAAAGAAAACTGACGAACAGACTAACGAACGAACGTTCGCTGTCTGCGGCTAACGGATGAACAGCGTTCGTTAAAACGAATGTACGGACGGACGTCCGCTAAATAACTAAACCGAAGAAAACCGAACCGATCTAAACCTAAAAAACGAATCTAGGGTTTTACGAAAAGAACGGATCGATTTTAAGAAAAATCGATGGCTACCTCGAAATCGGTGACTCCGGCGGCGGCTCCGGCGAAGATCCGGCACCGGCGGCGGCTACTCCGGCGGGCAAGGCAGCGGGACGGCGGCGCGGCGCGGCGGCGCAGCGGCGGGCAATGGTGCAGCGCGGCAGCGGCGGCGGCGGCGCGGGCGGCAGCGGCGGCTAGGGTTCGGCGGGGCGGCTGGCTCTTATAAAGGCCAGAGTCCTGGCCTAATACGGCCCGGAGTCGGTTCGCTTTTTTTTTCTAAAAGAGTCCTGACGTAGCAAAACTAACGAAAGAAATACTAAACGGACTCCAAAAATACCGAAATAAATTTTCACCGTCCTCTAATAATATTGAGAACAAAGTGAACATTTTTCCCGGACATAAATGCAATTTTGAAAAGCGCGCATTTTTCCTATGCAAATAAAATCGCAAATAAATCCAGAAAAATACCAAAAGTGATTTTAACCTTTTTCCTCCAATATTTTTGTTACTTTGGAGAAGTCATATTATCTCCGCTCATATATTGTATTTAGAAATATTTTTAGGAGAGAAAAATAATTAAAACCAACACTGTCCTCGTACCGGTATTCGAGTGAACTCAAATATGAAAACGGTAGAATTCCCAACTCTCTCTGTAGGTCCTTGAGTTGCATAGAATTTCGAGGAACGCCACGAACAAAAATGCAGATAAACATGCAATGCAGTATGATCTATGTATAACATTCCAAATTTGAAAATTTGGGATGTTACAGCAAGAAAGTTAAGATTTTACTGAGATTTTGATAAGATTTGATTTGATTTTATTGAGTTAATGTAGGACGTGGTTTTTTTTTAAGTTACTATATTTATGTTGGTTTAATTTTGTGTGCATTGATTGAGACTAAAAAATCAACAAAAAATGAAAGAGGAAGAAAGGGGTGTGAGGAGGAAAATCCCGAGGGAGGAGGTGAGACGAAACTACATACTCTCCTTTAATAATAGAGATTGTGTATTACTCCCTCTGTTCCCAAATATTTGTCTTTCTATACATTTCAAATGGACTAAAACATACAGATGTATGTAGACATATTTTAGAGTGTAGATTTACTCACTTTGCTTCGTATGTAGTCACTTGTTGAAATCTCTAGAAAGACAAATATATATTTGGGAATGGAGGGAGTAGTAAAGAAACATGCACGAAACTTGTAGATATGATCTTTATGTTGGTGGTCACACGTCAGGCTTACTAGGATGATGGTGTTCCAAAGGCGCACAGATACGTAGACGCCGAGGGATGCATGGACTGGTATAATCATGGTCAGTGGGCACCATGGACACATATAAATGACATAGTCTTCAATGAGATACCCCGACGCTCCTTCCGCAAGTACAATGTTGCGTCGCATCAATGATGAGGGGATCAACGTGTTATGTACCCACTTCTACTCTCTCATAGATGAATAGGGTGGATGTCAATTACAGGAATTAGGAGGAACAAGAAGTACAAGGGAAGAGGAAGACAAATACAAGCTTTAGTCACCGCCGCCACTTTCGTTCTGATCCAAGCCACGATGCCTTCTCGTTTCGTTCTATCTCGCATATGTAGCTTGACACCGGGGCTTGTGGTGGGCTGGAACTTGGTTTGCCACTGGGCCGCACAATGAGAAGATCACTAACACCCCTCACTCCTTGAAACACGGCTTGTCCTCAAGCTGTTGCCCCCAAGAGCTTTCGAGGACATGATCGAAATTGCAGCTGGTGTGGCTGAAGTAGCAGCAACATATGTGGAATAAGATCATCATTTCTTGACTATGAGCAACTTATAACACTCTTCCCTTCTTTAAACTCTGTTTGCCCCCAATCTGAATCTTTGAAGGAGATCGAAGGGTTGACTCATTAGGATCCCATGGATTGTGAAGCTCCTTGATCTTGTTTGGGTCACCATGGTTGTCTTTGTCGTACTGTCATAGGTTAGTGCAGTCTTGGCCATAATAGTGAGCTTCATCAAAGTAGTAGCTGCAGTCAAGATGAACATGGTCAGAAAAGGCCGATCGAAGCATGGCACTCCTCCCTCTTTGGAAAGAAGCTTGTTCGCCGCAAATCGAGGACTACACACCGTCCATGGACCATTCTTCAAACACGATCCCAGGTGCACATGCCAAGAGTGTTAGTGGCCATTGTCGTTCAAAACAATGCAGATGAGTACTCCACCCTTTTTTGAGTTGCATAGTTCAGACGTACAACCACCGGGATCATATGGAACCGTCCAACCCATGGGCACCAAGATAAATAATGTAGTCCCAACTTGAGGCCTCGGTTTATTGGTTTGGGATAAAGTCTTGTAATTAGCAGGGATGTACACTCTGAATGTTTGTTGGGACTTGTTAAGAAGAGACCCCCAATAGTACATACTCCTTGTTGCAATCTGCCACTTAGGTGGATGCTTCAATAACAATTTTTGCCAACAATACCAAGGACCAATGAGTAGCTTCGAGTATTGACAAACTGAAGGGCTCCTCTATAGGCATATGTTCAAAACACCAAATAAGATGACCCAACAAATGACCATACTGTTCAACAATGAACACTCCCTTGAAATGCTTCTCGACTCAGAAATTGCCATTGCGCATAAAGTAGTTCTGACCACACATGTACTGTTAGGCATTTTCATGAAATTGATAGCCATGGAAGCTTTAGCCGGGCATCCATTGATCGCACGATCTGCTGACTCGGGACATAAATATGTTTTGGCACCATAGGGACCCAGTAATCACTAGTACGCGTCGGTGTTATACAAACGGTTTTTAACCCCTTTCCGTGATGGCATTTGGAACCGTCGCCTAATGAGTGACGGCGATAGGGGGTCCTTCCCACACGACCAAGAAACCGTCGGGGATAGGGACCCTACAGTACTCCTACTAGTTTCTGCTTGCATTGCCATCGCAGTCAGTATTCTGTGGTGCTACGTTTACGATGGGCGGCCCATCACAAACGGTTCACTATTATAGAACGTGTATGATGCGCGGCCCATCACAAATCGTACGAGTGTCGGACAGGATTATGAAACATCGGACTGTCGTAACATCGTCGTACACGACAACTATCGCACACGCTATTCTGTGGTGCAATGTTTACGATGCATACTTCATCAGAAATAGTCCATGGTCGCGAATCGTGTACGATAAGGCAACTAACACAAATGTTTAGTTTGCCCACACCATTTCTGATATTGTCTGACATCGCACACGCTTTGCAAACGGCAACTGTGTGCTTGCTTGCACACGTTTCCTCTCTGTGAACCGTCTCGAATTATGGTGTATATCACAAACATTTGTGTTTTACCAACCGTGTCTGCGGTAACAACCTGGAGAGCATAATTTCACCGTAATTTAATTGCTACTATTTCAAAGTGTACCGGATTTGAATTTGATTTTGAATGAATGCTACAGCTTTATTCGTATCCATCAAGTTCAAACAACCAATGCATTATTCGATTCATAGGTACATATGTTCAAGAATTGCATAAGAACCAAATAAAGAATGATGAACCACAGTTGTATACTTGTACTATTAAAGACGGTAAAGAAAGAGGCGAAATACATTCTGGTTGCTGAACAAAGTGAAGCGGAATGCCCATATTGTGCCCTCCTCCATGCAGAAGGCACGCACGACTCTAGTCCAACCCCTTGTGATGGCCGACCGCCCATCCTTCACGGTCTTCATGAAAACATCTAGATAATCATCATGTTGTGGTAGAAATACTTTAACCTTTGCATACCCACCAATCATGTAGTTTGAGAGGTAATCTTGAGTAAACTTCTTTGGCAACCACTGCAAAGGAAAAGTATTCACACATTTTCATCTAACACAACTCATTATGGGCAGTAAAAAGAAGGCTGCAGAGTTCTTACTTACCATCATGCAGTTCGCTGTTGTGTTGGATAAAGTGTAAACAAATAGTTTAATTGCCATCGTTGGACCCATTTTCTTAACAATCTTTATCAGATTCCTCACTTGATGCTGGTTCATCAATATCTCATTGCCCCATACGCACAAAGGGTCGAAGCACAGATCTTTACCAATGACATATGTACCTACAAGCACCAAGTTAATATCAGAAGCTAAACATCAATTGCACAATGATGTAATACAACACTCTTTTACAATACTCCCTCCATTCCTAATTTTTTTTCTTTGTAGCGATTTCAACAAGTGACTACATACGGAGCAAAATGAGTGAATCTACAATCTAAAATATGTCTATATACATCTGTATGTGATAGTCCATTTGAAATCTCTAAAAAGACAAATATTTAGGAATGGGGGGAGTATCTTATAACATCCAATATACTCACATATTAGATGAATTAAAATCTTATATTATGGGCCGGAAGGAGTTTAGTGCATTCTTACAAATTATCAGTAGATTAACTGTTGTTGTATCCATGGGTTACAGTTAGTTTGAGCTAGTTCAGGCTCAAATAGCCCTAAAGTATATCTAAACATGAGGGCTAGTTTGAGCTAGTTGCATTTATAGATGAATTAAAATCTTATATTATGGGCCGGAAGGAGTTTAGTGCATTCTTACAAATTATCAGTAGATTAACTGTTGTTGTATCCATGGGTTACAGTTAGTTTGAGCTAGTTCAGGCTCAAATAGCCCTAAAGTATATCTAAACATGAGGGCTAGTTTGAGCTAGTTGCATTTATAACCCACCCAAAAAAACTATCCAACCCAAGAGGTGCTAATTGGAGCTAGTTCTCCTAGTGCATGTATTGTCAATCTAACCCTGTCGTCCAAACAACTCGTTGGATGGAGTTAGTTCAGGGTTAGTCATGAGCTAGAAACTAACTCTAACCTCTAGCTAAGTTGAGTATCTAAACAGGGCTGTGTTGTTGTTGTTGTTGTTGTTGTTGTTGTTGTTGCTGCTGCTGCTGCTCTTCTATGTATATCTGGACATCATTAGAACATTAAGGTAACACTCTTCCTTGTTGCTATGTAGCCTAGGATTGCATATTTAAACATTAAGTACAGTGCATGTTGCTATGTAGCCTCAGATATATTGCATATGGCCCTAGTTAACCTAACGATAAATGGGTTGCAGATATATTCAGTTAAAAGTTCAATTCACCGATTAGTCCCTTATCAGCCCCCGGCCTATATGGTATCAGCTACCAATATCATGAACAGTGAGCAGATATAAGCCATGGGATGAAACTAACCTCGATGGAAAACAACAGTCGTTCCCAAAATTGTCCCGTGTAGGTACATCGAGAAGCACGTTAAGAACAAAAGGCTAAACATCAACCAAAATTATCCATGGTAGACAAAACAATCTCCAAAAGATAGCTCCAGTGTGCAGGTTTAAGCACGCTAGCAAAGCAAAGCAAGTGGAAAGGTGTGTTAACTACAACAGGCCTAAAATCTAACAACAAGCAAACATAGTCATTCAAACTGGTATTGTGCCGGTCTAAGTACACTAATGATTGTTAAAGAAAAATGGAAAGGCGTGTTAACTATAAGGTACAACAACCAAATGTAGTCATTCATAGTGGTATTGTTGAAACTAGTACTGATGAAATTGAACTGCACAGTTCATACTTGCACATATAGAACATCACGTTGTGAATAACTTGAATAAATAAGGCATACTACAAACAACCAAAGATAGCATTTGAAACTGGACATATGCTAACTACAAACAATTGAACAATAAAAAAATTAGAAGAGGAATATGCTAGCTATAACAGGCTTAACAACAAGCAAATATATGCATTCCAATCGGTATGTTTGAAACTGGATTGATGAAATGTACTGCACAGTAAATAATTACACATATAGAGCATCACATTGTGAACAACTGAAATAAACAAGGCATACTGCAAACAACCAGATATAGCAATTAAAACTGGACATATTCTCACAACACTACAAAAGGGACTCGACAAAACAAATCATGGGTTTCCCACTTTGAAGAGGCACGGCAAAAATAATCATGGGTTTCCTCACTTGTCACAGATGGGCTCGTTCCCGTGGGAAGAGCACGGACCCTCGATGCGCTCCATGTTGTCGTAGATGGGCTCCTTCACCTGGGAAGAGCACGACTGTAGGGTGCCCTCCCTGATGTCACAGACGGACGCTTTCCCCTTGGAAGAGCAGATGGGATCTTTCCACTTGGACGAGCGGGAGAGGGTGCGCTCCTCGTGGTTGCCGTTGATGAGGTCTAACTTGGAAGCTGTGGATCCCAAGCCAGCGCCGCAGAACATGTCCTTTAGAAATGACAAAAGGGGTTCGATGGCGATGTACAATGGCAAATTGTTGAGAGCGATCCAGGGGAGATCAGCGGCAGGGCCATGGATGAGATCGACAGTGGTTGAACCCGAGGGGTTGGGGGTGGGCCACTTAACCTGTGACATAGCCCGCCTCAGGCGGTCATTGTCGATGAGCTCGATGTGTAGCCGGCGGCCGAGACATGTGAAGGAAATATGCCCTAGAGGCAATAATAAAGTTGTTATTTATATTTCCTTAGATCATGATAAATTTCTTTTATTCATGCTAGAATTGTATTAAGCGGAAACTTGATACATGTGTGAATACAGAGACAAAACAGAATGTCCCTAGTATGCCTCTACTAGACTAGCTCGTTAATCAAAGATGGTTATGTTTCCTAACCATAGACATGAGTTGTCATTTGATCAACAGGATCACATCATTAGGAGAATGATGTGATGGACAAGACCCATCCGTTAGCTTAGCACTATGATCGTTTAGTTTTACTGCTATTGCTTTCTTCATGACTTATACATGTTCCTATGACTATGAGATTATGCAACTCCCGAATACCGGAGGAACACCTTGTGTGCTATCAAACGTCACAACATAACTGGGTGATTATAAAGATGCTCTACAGGTGTCTCCGAAGGTGTTTGTGGTGTTGGCATAGATCGAGAATAGGATTTGTCACTCCGAGTGTCGGAGAGGTATCTCTGGGCCCTCTCGTTAATACACATCGTAATAGGATGGATCCTCCTCTTCTTCAGCTTAATTAGCCGGTCTTCATGCCTCTTTTGCATAACTAGAATGTCCTTTGTTGGAATATGCGTGGTTTAAATTCAGACAAAAAACTTCTAGCACTCTCTAATGCGATCTCTACTAGTGGGTGTGCTATCGTGTGTTTGCAGGAAACTAAAAAACATGTTATCGATCTAGCTTTTATTAAATCCTGCTGTTCTAGGCGCTTTGATAAATTCGCTTACATTCCTTCTCATGGTGCATCTGGTGGTTTGCTTACTGTATGGAACAGCTCCATCTTTTCTGGCACTATGATTGTTCAGGAGGAGTTCGCCTTGGGCATTCAGTTCACCAGCACCCTGTCGGCTCAAGCTTGGACACTTTATAACATTTATGGCCCTTGCATAGGACCTACACGCGACTCTTTCACCCAATGGCTATATGAGAGATATTCAGGCAGACGAGGATTTCTTATACCTTGGGGATTTCAATTATATTCGGGGTCCAGAAAATCGCAATAAATGAGGGGATGATGTAAATGACATGTTAACCTTTAATGATATCATCCGCAAACACAATCTTGTTGAGTTACCTATTAAAGGCAGATTATACACATGGAGCAACATGCAACAAGACCCATTGCTTGAACAACTCAACTAGT
>LR738713.1:337853623-337863742 GCA_902687465.1 Secale cereale
TGGGTGCAACTTACTTGGGATTCGTACTATGGCCAAAAAATACCGCATGCATGTGACCCAGTTGGATCATTCTGGTGGAAAATATACTCAAGCTCACTCCTAAATTTAGGGGGATCTCCCGGATCAATATTGTGTGTGGCACCACGGCTCTGTTCTGGAAAGATCTCTGGTCTGATCAGCTTCTTCAGGACTCACATCCGTGTGCTTTCTCCCACTCTCTGAATGAGGATATCTCTGTCAAAGATTTCTTGGGGAGCACGGAGTTGGAAGAAACTTTTCACCTGCCTTTAACCCCTCAAGCGCTTGCAGAGGTTAGGGACATGCAGGATATTGTGGCGGAAACACAACCATCCGCGACGGCCTCGTACATGTGGCATTACGTGTAGGGCAAGACGATCTTCAAATCAACAGACTATTACCACTTTCTCTTCAAAGACGTCCAATCTCATCAAGTCTTCTGCTGGATTTGGAAATCAAAGTGCACGATGAAATTGAAGGTTTTTCCTTGGATGCTCTTTCATGACAGACTCAACACACGGGATATGCTCAAAAGAAGGCATTACAACATAGGGGACAATCATACTTGCCTTCTCTACGGGCTGAATATTGAAGAAACTGTGGAACACATGATTTTGACCTGCTCCTTCAGCAAGCATTGCTGGGATAAACTTGATATTCATTGGGAGCCCTTCCTCGGCCGCTTGCAAGCTATTGAAATTCAAAAAAATGGCCACCCTACCCCAATGTTCCTTGAGAAATTTATTGTGGTGGCCTGGAGTATATGGAAGGAGAGGAATAACAAGCTAGAGCTATACCCCCCCTCTTTCAGTTCCTGGCTGAACAGATTCAAGAAGGATTTCGAGCTACTCCAACACAGAGTCAAAGAAGCGCGTAGGCCCTTTGTCATAAACTTTATACACTCCTTATAGTGGTTACCCATACTACTTAGTTACCTTTCCTCACTGGTCACAAAGTGGACTAGTACCCCCCCTCCACCCCTTGATGTAAATGTTCACTTGTACAGTACCCTTACATTAATATATTAACACAGTAGGAGCCTTTCCTACTGTTTACGGTAAAAAAACATATGTTGTTATGAGGTTTGACCGATAAAGATCTTCATAGAATATGTAGGAACCAATACGAGCATCCAGGTTCCGCTATTGGTTATTGACCGGAGATGAGTATCGGTCATGTCTACATAGTTCTCAAACCCGTAGGGTCCGCACGCTTAACGTTCGATGACGATCAGTATTATGAGTTTATGTGTTTTGATGTACCGAAGGTAGTTTGGAGTCCCGGATGTGATCACGGACATGACGAGGAGTCTCGAAATGGTCAAGACATAAAGATTTTTACATTGGAAGTTTATATTCGGACACTAGAAAGGTTCTGGGGGTCATCGGATAAATACCGGAGTACCGGGGGTTTACAGGAACCCCCCGAGGAGTCAATGGGCATTATTGGGCTTTAGGGGAGAGAGAGAGAGAGAGGCAACCTAGGGCAGGTCGCGCGCCCCCCCATGGCCTAGTCCGAATTGGACTAGGGGAGGGGCGGCACCCCTCCTTCCTTCTCTTCTCTCCCTCCCCTTCCTTCTTCTCCAACTCCTACTAGGAAAGGGGGAAGCCAACTCCTAGTGGGAGTAGGACCCCCCCCCTTGGGCGCGCCATAGGAGGGTCGGCCCTCTCCTCCTCTCCTCCTTTATATACGTTCCCAGGGGGCACCCCATAGAGACACAAGTTGATTTCTTAGCCTTGTATGGTGCCCCCCTCCACAGTTACACACCTCGGTCATATCGTCGTAGTGCTTAGGCGAAGCCCTGTGCCGGTAACTTCGTCATCACCGTAACCACGCCGTCGTGCTGACGGAACTCTCCCGAGACCTCAGCTGGATCAAGAGTTCGTGGGATGTCATCGAGCTGAATGTGTGCAGAACATGGAGGCGCCGTATGTTCGGTGCTTGGATCGGTTGGATTGCGAAGACGTTCGACTACATCAACCGCGTTACTAAACGCTTCCGCTTTCGGTCTACGAGGGTACGTGGACACACTCTCCCCGCTCGTTGATATGCTTCTCCTAGATAGATCTTGCGTGATCGTAGGAATTTTTTTTGAAATACTGCGTTCCCCAACAACATGCCCGCATACTCTAGCCCGCTGCTTGAGTGCCTACCGCCAGTAATGGTCGTCAGCTTCCTCGGCGACGTCGGGCGAAGAGACCGCGATACACCTTTTTTGGGTCAGCCGCTCCTCGAGCTCCACGGGAAGCGTAGCCGGGCTTAGGCTGTGACGCTCTGGAGTGGGGGATGGGGATGGGGATGGGGATCTGTGGGAAAGGGGCCATTTGGCAGGCGTCATCTAAGAAACACAGGGCGGCCTGGGTATGGAGATCGGTGGGTAAGCTGCATGGGCAAACCGGTAGATGTTGACAATGGAGGCCTTGCGGCGGCGGCGGCGGCGGGGACCTTGCTAGGGTTTCGAGCGAGGGAGGTGTGTGTGCGTGCGCGCATGCCCGAGGAGGTTTTGGTGTGTGTGTGTGTGTGTGTGCGCGCGCGCGTGTGTGTGTGTGTGTGTGTGTGTGTGTGTGTTTGTGGAACGTCATCGAGCTGAACGTGTGCTCAACATGGAGGTGCCGTACGTTCGGTGCTTGGATCGGTTGGATCGCGAAGACGTTCGACTACATCAACCGCGTTACTAAACGCTTCCGCTTTCAGTTTACAAGGGTACGTGGACACACTCTCCCCGCTCGTTGCTATGCTTCTCCTAGATAGATCTTGCGTGATCGTAGGACTTTTTTTGAAATACTACGTTCCCCAACAGTGGTATTAGAGCCAGGTCTATGCGTAGATGATATGCACAAGTAGAACACAGTGAGTTCTGGGCAATAATAGTCATACTGCTTACCAGCATGTCATATTTTGATTCGGTGGTATTGTGAGATGAAGCGGCTCGGACCGACATTACGCGTACGCTTACGCGAGACTAGTTTCATCGTTACGAGCAATCTTGCTTAAAGGTGACCGGCGGGTGTCTGTCTCTCTCACTTTAGTTGAATCGAGTGTGACTACGCCCGGTCCTTCTGAAGGTTAAAACAACACACTTGACGAAAAATCGTTGTGTTTTTTTGTATGCGTAGGTAAGAACGGTTCTTGCTAAGCCCGTACAGCCACGTAAAACTTACAACAACAAAGTAGCGGACGTCTAACTTGTTTTTGCAAGGCATGTCGTGATGAGTTATACGTTATTGTATGAGATGATCATGTATTGCAAATTATCGGCAACCGGCAGGAGCCTTATGGTTGTCTCTTTATTGTATAAATTGCGAAGGTGATGTAATTGCTTTACTTTATCACTATGAGTTAGCGATAGTAGTAGTAGTAGCAATAGTTGGCGAGACGACCACAACGCTACGATGAAGATCATGGTCTCAAGCCGGTGACGATGGACATCATGACGATGCTTTGGAGATGGAGATCAAAAGCACAAGATGACGATGGACATATCATGTCACATATTTTGATTGCATGTGATGTTTATCTTATTATGCTTCCTATTTTGCTTAGTACGGCGGTAGCATTATAAAATGACCCCTTATAAAAATTTCAAGGTACAAGTGTTCTCCCTGAGTATGCACCATTGTGAAAGTTCGTCGTGCCGAGACACCACGTAAAGATCGGGTGTGATAAGCTCTATGTTCAAATACAACGGGTGTAAGACAGTTTTGCACATGTAGAATACTCGGGTTAAACTTGACGAGCCTAGCATGTACAGACATGGCCTCGGAACACTGGAGACCGAAAGGTCGAGCGTGAATCATATAGTCGATACAATCAACATAAGACGTTCACCATTGAAAACTACTCCATCTCACGTGATGATCAGACATGCTTTAGTTGATTTGGATCACGTGGTCATTTAGATGACTAGAGGGATGTCTATCTAAGTGGGAGTTCTCTAGTAATATGATTAAATGAACTTCAATTTATCATGAACTTAATCCTGATAGTTTTTGCATATCTATGTTGTTGTAGATCAATGGCCCGTGCTACCGTTCCCTTGAATTTTAATGCATTCCTAGGGAAAGCTTAGTTGAAAGATGATGGGAGCAACTACATGGACTGGGTCCGTAACTTGAGAATTATCCTCATTGCTGCACAGAAGAATTATGTCCTCGAAGCACCGCTAGGTGACAGACCTGCTGTAGGAGCAACTCCGGACGTTATGAACGTCTGCCAAGCTCGTTCTGATGACTACTTGATAGTTCAGTGTGCCTTGCTTTACGGCTTAGAATAGGGACTTCAAAGACGTTCTGACCGTCATGGAGCATATGAGATGTTCCAAGAGTTGAAGTTAATATTTCAAGTAAATGCCCGAATTGGGAGATATGTAGTCTCCAATAAGTTTTATAGCTGCAAGATGGAGGAGAACGGTTCTATCAGTGAACACTTACTCAGAATGTCTGGGTACTACAATCACATGACTCAACTTGGATGCAAAGTTGATGAAGATAGTGTTATTGATAGAGTTCTTCAATCACTGCCACCAAGCTATAAAGGCTTCGTGATGAACTATAATATGCAAGGGATGCAGAAGACAATTCCCGAGCTCTTTGTTATGCTCAAAGTTGCGAAGGTAGAAATCAAAAAGGAGCATCAAGTGTTGATGGTTAACAAGACCACTAGTTTCAAGAAAAATGGCAAGGGAAAGAAGGGAAACTTCAAGAAGAATAGCAATCCAGTTGCTAATCCAGCGAACAAACCCAAGTGTGGAGCCAAGCCTGAAACTGACTGCTTCTACTTCAAAGGCACTGGACACTGGAATCAGAACTGCCCCAAGTTTTTGACGGATAAGAAGAATGGCAAGTGAACAAAGGTATATTTGATATACATGTTATTGATGTGTACCTTACTAATGCTCATAGTAGCACCTGGGTATTTGATACTGGTTCGATTGCTCATATTTGTAACTCAAAACAGGAGCTACGGATTAAACGAAGATTAGCTACGACGAGGTGACGATGCGCGTGGGAAATGGTTCCAAAGTCGATGTGATCACCGTCAGCACGCTACCTCTACATCTACCTTCGGGATTAGTTTTAGACCTAAATAATTATTATTTGGTGCCAGCTGCTGAGCATGAACATTATATCTGGATCTTGTTTGTTGCGAGACGATTATTCATTTAAATCAAACAATAATGGTTGTTCTATTTATATGAGTAATATCTTTTATGGTCATGCACCCTTGATGAATGATATCTTTTTGTTCAATCTGGATCGTAGTGATACACATATTCATAATATTGAAGCCAAAAGATGCAAAGTTGAAAATGATAGTTCAACTTATTTGTGGCACTGCCGTTTAGTTCATATTGGTGTAAAGCGCATGAACAAACTCCATACTGATGGACTTTTGGAATCACTTGGTGCTTGTGAACCATGCCTCATGGGCAATATGACTAATACTCCGTTCTTCGGAACAATGGAGCGAGCAACTGACTTGTTGGAAATCATACATACTGATGTATGCGGATCGATGAGTGTTGAGGCTCGCGGCGGGTATTGTTATTTTCTGTCATTCACTAATGATTTGAGCAGATATGGGTATATCTACTTGATGAAGCACAAGTCTGAAACACTTGAAAAGTTCAAAGAATTTCAGAATGAAGTAGAGAATCATCGTAACAAGAAAATAAAGTTTCTATGATCTGATCGCGAAGGCGAATATTTGAGTTACGAGTTTGGTCTTCATTTGAAACAATGTGGAATAGTTTCATAGCTCACGCCACCTAGAACACCACAGCGTAATGGTTTGTCCGAACGTTGTAACCGTACTTTATTAGATATGGTGCGATCTATGATGTCTCTTACCGATTTACCACTATCGTTTTGGGGCTATGCTTTAGAGACAACTGCATTCACGTTAAATAGGGCACCATCTAAATCCGTTGAGACGACACCTTATGAACTATGGTTTGGCAAGAAACCCAAGTTGTCATTTCTTAAAGTTTGGGGCTGCGATGCTTATGTGAAAAAGCTTCAACCTGATAAGCTCGAACCCAAGTCGGAGAAATGTGTCTTCATAGGATACCCAAAGGTAACTATTGGGTACACCTTCTATCACAGATCTGAAGGCAAGATATTCGTTGCTAAGAACGGATCCTTTCTAGAGAAGGAGTTTTTCTCGAAAGAACTGAGTGGGAGGAAAGTAGAACTTGATAAGGTAATTGTACCTTCTCCAGAATTGGAAAGTAGTACATCACAGAAACTAGTTCCAGTGATTCCTACACCGATCAGTGAGGAAGCTAATGATGATGATCATGAAACTTCACATCAAGTTACTATTGAACCTCATAGGTCAACCAGAGTGTGTTCCGCGCTAGAGTGGTACAGTAACCTGGTTCTGGAAGTCATGTTACTAGACCATGATGAACCTATGAACTATGAGGAAGCGATGATGAGCCCAGATTCCGCAAACTGGCTTGAGGCCATGAAATCTGAGATGGGATCCATGTATGAGAACAAGGTGTGGACTTTGGTTGACTTGCCCGATGATCGGCAAGCCATTGAATATAAATGGATCTTGAAGAGGAAGACTAACGCTGATGGTAATGTTACTGTCTAGAAAGCTCGACTTGTTGCGCAAGGTTTTCGACAAGTTCAAGGAGTTGACTACGATGAGACTTTCTCACCCGTAGCGATGCTTAAGTCTGTCCGAATCATGTTAGCAATTACCGCATTTTATGATTATGAAATCTGGCAAATGGATATCAAAACTGCATTCCTTAATGGATATCTCACAGAAGAGTTGTATATGATGCAACCAGAAGGTTTTGTCGATCCTAAAGGTGCTAACAAACTATGCAAGCTCCAGCGATCCATCTATGGACTAGTGCAAGCATCTCGGAGTTGGAATATACACTTTGATGAGGTGCTCAAAGCATATGGTTTTATACAGACTTTTGGAGAAGCCTGTATTTACAAGAAAGTGAGTGGGAGCTCTGTAGCATTTCTGATATTATATGTAGATGACATATTGTTGATTGGAAATGATATATAATTTCTGGATGGCATAAAAGGATACTTGAATAAGAATTTTTCAATGAAAGACCTTGGTGAAGCTACTTATATATTGGGCATCAAGATCACGCTTAATTGGACTTTCACAAAGCACATACCTTGATAAAGTTTTGAATAAGTTCAAAATGGATCAGTCAAAGAAAGGGTTCTTGCCTGTGTTACTAGGTGTGAAGTTGAGTAAGACTCAATGCCCAACCACTTCAGAAGATAGAGAGAAAATGGAAGTCATTCCCTATGCCTCAGCCATAGGATCTATCATGTATGCAATACTGTGTACCAGACCTGATGTCCGCCTTGCTATAAGTTCAGCAGGGAGGTACCAAAGTAATCCAGGAGTGTATCACTAGACAGCGGTCAAGAACATCCTGAAGTACCTGAAAAGTACGAAGGATATGTTTCTCGTTTATGGAGGTGAAAAAGAGCTCGTCGTAAATGGTTACGCCGATTCAAGCTTTGACACTGATCCGGATGACTCTAAGTCACAAACCGGATATGTATTTTTGTTGAACGGTGGAGTTGTCAGTTGGTGCAGTTCCAAGCAGAGAGTCGTGATGGGATCTACGTGTGAAGCGGAGTACATAGCTGCTTCGGAAGCAGCAAATGAAGGAGTCTGGATGAAGGAGTTCATATCCGATCTAGGTCTAATACCTAGTGCATCGGGTCCAATGAATTTTTTTTTTTTGACAACACTGGAGAAATAGCCTTGGCGAAGGAATCTTGGTTTCACAAGAGAACCAAGCACATCAAAAGACGCTTCAATTCCATCCGCGTACAAGTCAAGGAGGGAGACATAGAAATTTGCAAGATACATACGAATCTGAAGGTTGCAGACCCGTTGACTAAGCCTCTTCCACGAGCAAAACATGATCAACACCAAGACTCCATGGGTGTTAGAATCATTACTATGTAATCTAGATTATTGACTCCAGTGCAAGTGGGAGACTTAAGGAAATATGCCCTAGAGGCAATAATAAAGTTGTTATTTATATTTCCTTATATCATGATAAATGTCTTTTATTCATGCTAAAATTGTATTAACCGGAAACTTGATACATGTGTGAATACATAGACAAAACAGAATGTCCTTAGTATGCCTCTACTAGACTAGCTCGTTAATCAAAGATGGTTATGTTTCCTAACCATAGACATGAGTTGTCATTTGATCAAGGGATCACATCATTAGGAGAATGATGTGATGGACAAGACCCATCCGTTAGGTTAGCACTATGATCGTTTAGTTTTACTGCTATTGCTTTCTTCATGACTTATACATGTTCCTATGACAATGAGATTATGCAACTCCCGAATACCGGAGGAACACCTTGTGTTCTATCAAACTTCACAACGTAACTGGGTGATTATAAAGGTGCTCTACATGTGTCTCCGAAGGTGTTTCTGGTGTTGTCATAGATCGAGAATAGGATTTGTCACTTCGAGTGTCGGAGAGGTATCTCTGGGCCCTCTCCGTAATACACATCGTAATAAGCATTGCAAGCAAATGACTAATGAGTTAGTCACTAAATGATGTATTACGGAACGAGTGATGAGACTTGCCGATGATGATGATTGAACTTGGTATGATGATACTGACGATCGAATCTCGCGCAAGTAACATACCGATGACAAAGGGAACAATGTATGTTGTTATGTGGTTTGACCGATAAAGATCTTCGTAGAATATGTAGGAACCAATATGAGCATCCAGTTTCCGCTATTGGTTATTGACTGGAGATAAGTCTCGGTCATGTCTACAAAGTTCTCGAACCCGTAGGGTCCGCACGCTTAACATTCGATGATGATCGGTATTATGAGTTTATGTGTTTTGATGTACCGAAGTTAGTTCAGAGTCCCGGATGTGATCACAGACATGACGAGGAGTCTCGAAATGGTCAAGACATAAAGATTGATATATTGGAAGGTTATATTCGAACACCGAAAAGGTTCCGGGGGTCACCGGATAAATACCGGAGTACGGGGAGGTTATCGGTACCCCCCCGGGGAGTCAATGGGCCTTATTGGGCTTTAGGGGAGAGAGAGAGAGGCAACCTAGGGCAGGCCGCGTGCCCCCCCCATGGCCTAGTCCGAATTGGACTAGGCTGAGGGGCGGCGCCCCCTCCTTCCTTCTCTTCTCTCCCTCACCTTCCTTCTTCTCCTACTCCTACTAGGATAGGGGGAATCCTACTCCTAGTGGGAGTAGGACTCCCCCCCTTGGGAGCGCCATTGGAGGGTCGGACCTCTCCTCCTTTATATACGTGGCCAAGGGGCACCCCATAGACACACAAGTTGATTTCTTAGCCGTGTGCGCTGCCCCCCTCCACAGTTACACACATCGGTCATATTGTCATAGTACTTAGGCGAAGCCCTGCGGCGGTAACTTCATCATCACTGTCACCACGCCGTCGTGCTGACGGAACTCTCCCATGACCTCAACTGGATCAAGAGTTCGTGGGACGTCATCGAGCTGAACGTGTGTTGAACGCGGAGGTGCCGTACGTTCGGTGCTTGGATCGGTTGGATCGCAAAGACGTTCAACTACATCAACCGCGTTACTCAACGCTTCCGCTTTCGGTCTATGAGGGTACGTCGACACACTCTCCCCGCTCATTGATATGCTTCTCCTAGATAGATCTTGCGTGATCGTAGGAATTTTATTTTTGAAATACTACATTCCCCAACAACATGCCCACATACTCTAGCCCGCTGCTTGAGTGCCTGCCGCCAGTAATGGTCGTCAGCTTCCTTGGCGACGTCAGGAGAAGAGACCGCGATACACCTCTTTTGGGCCAGCCGCTCCTCGAGCTCCACGGGAAGCGTAGCCGGGCTTAGGCTATGATGCTCTGGAGTGGGGGATGGGGATGGGGATCTGTGGGAAATGGGGCGTTTGGCAGGCGTCATCTAAGAAACTCAGGGCCGCTTGGGTATGAAGATCGGTGGGTAAGCTGCACGAGCAAACCGGCGGATGTTGACAATTGAGGCCTTGCGGCGGCGGCAGTGGCGGGGACCTTGCTAGGGTTTTGAGTGAGGGAGGGGTGTGTGTGTGTGC
>LR738713.1:337902544-337915491 GCA_902687465.1 Secale cereale
GTTCACAAGACACCACTAGAGGAAAGACAACATACATATCATCAAAATATTAAACGAATACCAGCTTCACATGATTAGTTATGATTAGCAAGACCTCTCCCATGTCCTCAAGAAAAAAAGTAACTACTCACAAATCACATTCATGTTCAACATCAGAGGTGTATGGAATATGATTAAGGATTTGAACATATAATCTCCCACCAAATAAACCAACTAGCATCAACTAAAATAGAAAATGGTTGAGGCCGAGTTTGACTTTTGGTTTGGGACATATGTGGATTGAGAAAGTGGTTGAGGGTTTTGGAGCATATCACTAAGCATTTTGAGCAAGAAACCCATTAAGCAACACCTCATCCCCTTTTAATAGTATTGGCTTTCCTATGGACTCAATGTGATCTTGGATCACTAAAATAGAAAATGTAGAGTCTTGAGCTTGAGCCAATATGTGTCCTTAGCATTTTGAGGAGTCCACATTCCTAATCCATGCCATGCCAATCATTGAACTTTCCTGAAATATTTATCTTGATATAGCATTAGTTCAATGATCTATAAGTTGTTAGTAATTATCAAAACCACCCATGGATAGTTGCACTTTCAACCATAACAACAATAACGGGCACACAAGGTTATGTCTTCTTACCTGTACAACATGCCCATAACCTTTCGTGTAGGATGTATCCGTGTTTGGTGCGACATTCATGCACCTCGTCATGTGTAATTATTCAGTGTGTACGACACTTGATGACCCACAAGTGTAGGGGATCTATCATAGTCCTTTCAATAAGTTAGAGTGTCGAACCCAACGAGGAGCAGAAGGAAATGACAAGCGGTTTTCAGCAAGGTTTTCTGTCTAAGCCTTGAAATTATCGGTAAAAGATAGTAGTGTGATAGTATAATTCATAATGGGTAACAAGTAACAAAAGTAACTAAGGTGCAACAAGGTGGCCCAATCCTTTTTGTAGCAAAGGACAATCCTTTTTGTAGCAAAGGACAAGCCTGGACGTACTCTTATATAAAGCAAAGTGCCCCCGAGGACACATGGGAATTACTGTCAAGCTAGTTTTCATCATGCTCATATGATTCACGTTCGGTACTTTGATAATCTGATATGTGGGTGAACCGGTGCTTGGGTGCTATCCTTCCTTGGACACGCCTCCCACTTATGATTGACCACTCTCGCAAGCAACACATAAACTAGGGTTTAAGCTTCGTCACTCTAGCAACCCATCATCTACTTATTACTTTCCAATGCCTTCCCCTAGGCCCAAATAATGGTGAAGTGTCATGTAGTCGACATTCACATAACACCACTAGAGGAAAGACAACATACATCTTAGCAAAATATCGAACGAATACCAAATTTACATGATTACTTATAACAAGACTTCTCCCATGTCCTCAGGAACAAATGTAACTACTCACAAAGCATATTTATGTTCATGATCAGAGGTGTATTGAATAGCATTAAGGATCTGAACATATGATCTTCCACCAAATAAACCAACTAGTATCAACTACAAGGAGTAATCTACACTACTAGCAACCCACAAGTACCAATCTGAGGTTTTGAGACAAAGATCAGATACAAGAGATGAACTAGGGTTTGAGTGGAGATGGTGTTGATGAAGATGTTGATGGAGATTGACCTCCCCCCGATGAGAGGATCGTTGGTGATGATGATGGCTTCGATTTCCCCTTCCTGGAGGGAAGTATCCCCGGCAGAACAGCCCTGCCGAAGCTCTAGATTGGTTTCGCCCAGGTTCCGCCTCGAGACGGTGGCGCTTCATCCCGAAACCCTCCTTGTTATTTTTCCAGGTCAAAACACGTTGATATAGCAGAAGATGGACGTCAGGGGACTGCCAGGGAGCCCACAACATAGGGGATCATGCCCAGGCGGGTAGGGCGCGCCCCCACCCTTGTGGATGGCTGGTGGCACCCCTCTGGTGCTTCTTTCGCCCAATATTTTTTATATATTCCAGAAATATTCTTCGTGAAGTTTCATGACTTTTGGAGTTGTGCAGAATAGGTATATTAGATTTGCTCCTTTTTAGTCCAGAATTCCAGCTGCTGGCATTCTCCCTCTTCATGCAAACCTTGTAAAATAAGAGAGAAAAGGCATAAGTATTGTGATATAATATGTAATAATAACCCATAATGCAATAAATATCTATATGAAAGCTTGATACAAAATGGACGTATCAATAGGTTCTCAGCTTCTGATTGTACAAGTAAGACACGCACAAGTCCTTTTGCTTTCCTAAAAGAGTTTTGGTCTAATAGTTTTATCTCGGAAGAAGACCAAAAATAAAAGAAAGAATCAAATATGAAAGAAAAGCGTCCATTTCCTAATGGGTTGTCGCTTAGGTCCTTGGACCCTTCCTTCATGATGAATCTTTTTCTTTGTTTAAGTAGTGCAGGAAATTGTCGGTCTGATGGGAAGGTGTGTAGGCTCAAGAAATCTTTGTATGACTTGAAACAGTCACCACGGGTGTGGATAGGTTCAGAAGAGTTGTTTGTGGGATGGGCTACTCTTAGTGTAATGGAGATCATACAGTACCAGCATAGACGAATCCATATCACCATTTTGGCGGTGTATGTGGATGATGGATTTCGAGTCCAATGTGCTAACACTTTCTTTAGTTTTCTTGGTCTTTCTCTCTCATAATTGAAGCTAGGAGGTATTCGATTTATCAGAAATAGTTCATCATTGTAAAACGTGTATGATAAGGCGACTATCACAAACATTTAGTTTGCTCGCCCTATTTGTGATATTGTCTGACATCACACACGTTTTGCAAACGACAACTGTGTCCATGGTCGCACACGTTTTCTCTCTATGAAAAGTGTCGGACTATGAGGTATATCACACATGTTTTGCTTTTCCAGACCTTGTGCGGCGTAATGACCCGCAGAGCGTATTTTATCACCTAATTTAATTGCTGCAATTTAAAATTGTATAGAATTTGAATTTGAATTTGAAAGTAGGCAATAACTATATTCATATCTATCAGGTTGAACAACCAATGCATTATCCGATTCACAAGTACATATGATCAAGAATTATATCAAAACAAGAATTAGATTAGCAACAAATAAAGAATGATGAACCAGGGTTGTATACTTGTATTAAATATGGTAAAGAAAGAAGTGTCAGTGTCAAAATCGGTAGATCTCGGGTAGGGGTGCCCAAGCTGTGCGTCTAAGGATCGATGTTAACAAGGGACTGGTGACAGGATGTTTACCCAGGTTTGGGCCCTCTCTATCAAGGTAATACCCTACTTCCTGCTTGATCGATCTTGATGAATATAGGGTTACAAGAGTGGATCTACCTCGAGATCGTAATGGCTAAACCCTGGAAGTCTAACCTATGTAATTGTGATTCGGCTAGTCCTTACGGACTAAACCCTCCGGCTTATATACATGCTGGAGGAGGCCTAGGATTACATAAAGATGACTTGGGGAGGAAGGAATCATCACATCCGGACATCTATTTTGCCTTTCTACATACATTGGAGTCCTATGCGGACAAAAAAAATGGCTTTCTGTTTTTATCTTCACGGCCCATTAGTCCAGCCCAGCTTCAGTAGCCCGGACACCTGAGGACCCCCAAATCCAGGACTCCCTTAGTATCCCCCGAACTTGCCTTCAATGACTAGGTTGTATCCGGCTCCATGTCTTCGGTTTTGCAAGGCAGGTTCTTCTTCGGAACAAGCGATAGTTTGGCTCTTGACTGCGTCCTGTTGATTCCTTCCCGCCGTCGCCTCGGCTTCCATGTGTCAGACGAATGCGAACAGTCCATGTAGTTTTTACAAATAACCCCTGGCCACATGGGGATGGCGTATATTTAAGGAGATTGGATCTCAGATACCATTCCACACCACACAGAAACCCTTAGAGCCAGCCACGGAAAATACTCCCAACATGGCCGGCGTTCCCGGCTCCTCTTGACACCCCCACGGCCCTCAAGCGGGCGACCGGGGAAGCTGCTCGGTATCTCATGCTCATCTAAATAGACTTTAGACGGAGGGATATCCCCCTCCCATGGATCTAGCCTCCATTCGGGCTGGATTGACCTCAATCGACAGCGAAGCCTTGGCGGAAAACTTCCCTAACCCCACTAAAGAGGAGCGGGTGTGTTTCATCCCCTTCCTCTTGAGAGGCGTGTGATTTCCATTCCATCCTTTCCTCAGGGGTTTTCTGGGCTCCAACTACACAATCTCACGCCAGGCTCCATCCTGCATATTGCGGGCTTCGTAGCTCTCTATGAGCTATTTTGGGCTGCGAGGCTCATTTCGGGCTATGGAGGAAATTCTTCTGCCTCGTTCCCTGCTCCCAAAAGGGTTCCATATTCGAGGTGGGTGGCGTCGAAGTGTGGTGCATAGCAGGGACAGGTTACCTGTCCGACACTCCCAAGAAGGCATTCGAAGAGTGGCCCTCGGAGTGGTTTTACATCAAAGACGTTGTTCTTCCAGACCCAATCCGGCAAGGTCTTCCCGAATTCTCCAGCGCTCCTCTGAAAAAAACGCTTCAACTGGCGTCCCCGAAGTCTCAAGGAAGGGGACAGTGCGGAGATTAAGAGGCCAGTCAGTAAGATCAGAGTACTTGCCCACTCCGAACTCTCAATAGTTGAAGTGATGGCTATTACGATAACGTGACGCATCCAACCACTTCAGTCCAGAGGGTTTCCCATGTGGCACTATAATGGGCAAGACGATGCCTCCCGTTGCCTATGCAAAGGTCCGGATACCCCTGCCGCTTTGGCCGCCATCCTGACCGATCTCTATAAGGGGAAAAGGAAGACTTCGTCAACTTGAAATGTCGGGAATGTTTTTCCATGTATAACCCCATCAACCGGGTGAGTATTTTCGGCTGTTCAGCTTTATACAATCTCTTTTCCGAAATATGTCAACCGAACTAAATCCGGCCGTTTTCAATAGGAGTGGAGGAAGGTAATCGAGGGGGTTTACTGCCCCGCTCCACAGCCAGAGGACCACACTTGCTACAAAGATCCCAGATTTGAAGAAGATCTGGACATATTCATAGAGCTTACTGATGGAGTCTTTCATCAGGCGAGCCATGATGACACAGAAGTGGCCATTGTAGCCGATTACCCTGGCCTTCTTCCCTCCTCCCACGTAAGTACCCAAGAGACATCTCCTCAAAGAGAGCCTCCCCTTCGCGCCTCACCCACCGCACTGTCTCATGCTCCAAAGGGGCAACGCTCGTCTCGCCATACTACTTCAAGGGCATCTCTTAACAAGATGACGCCCGCGCAGGGTGAGTCTTTGAAGCGAAAGGAAACGGGAGGCACCGTCGAGCCCCCTCCTTCATCGAAGAGGTATATTTTTCAACATGTGCTCGGTAGCAAGGCCGGATTGTTATATTTTCCATTTATCTTATTTCAGGAGAAGTGTACGTCGAACCGTGTCCGAGGACCCTGATGGCCAAACACCAACCAATCCGTCTCCGGGACCATCCATAAGGACAAGAGCCGATACGGGCGTAATGCCGGATTGTCCTCTCCAGGAGGATTTGGATAATGTATCAGTTACAAATTTTGAAGTGGAGAGCGCGATGAACCATCGACGGTGAAAAGAGGCCATGCGTGATCCAGTTTTTACTAAGGAGGCGTTCAACACACACAGCTATGCAGATGCGTATATTCGAACTGCTCTGGATGGACTCACTGGAGCCAGTCACCTGCTTTCAAAAGATATGCGGGTAAAGACTTTCGTAAATTTAATAGGCATATGCAGTAGCCCCTGAGACTTGAAGCAGTTGGCCTAACTGATTTAAGTATCGTTTATTCTCGCAGGTTCTCAAGGAAAAGAATGATGCACTATCCAAGGAGCTTGAAACAACTCAGATTAAGCTTAATGCTGTCACCACCGAGATGGAAGATTTGAAGAAATCCAAGAAGGGATCTGATGGTAAGGATGAATAGTGTTCAGAAACTACGATTAAGCACCGTCAAAGATGTTTAAGCATACATTGTTTCAATTTCAGCGGCGGAATCGGCAGACCGACTGGAAGAGAAGCTAAGGGCTGCTCAGGCGGACAAAAGACATGTCGAAGGGCGAGAAGCCACTGGTCAATGTTCTAACACGGACCATTAATGAAAAGAATAAACTGCTAGATGAGAATGTCAAGCAAGCCGAAGAGTTAAAGGATCTACGGGCCCAACTGTCGGATGCTTTGAAGGAGAATAAAAAGTTAAAAGGAGGCATTTTCAGTGTGACCTTAAACCTAGCCTTTACATTTACCCATGATTCATAGCTTTGTAATGCTATTCTTGTAGATTTGTTAACTGGTAGGCCCAAAGGAGAAGTATCCGGATTTCAAGGTGACGTGCTAGAAGAGCTCTCCAAAGCGCATGAGCGAGTTCGGAAAGCCATGAAAAGTATGGCTAAAGCCTTATGGCCTTCCGATTCTCCTCCAAAAATTATGGAGGAGCTGGCGAACTTATTCAAAGGAGCTCGGCGTCGTTTTAAACTATGGAAAGCATCGGCATGCCGGGAAGGTGCACGGGAGGCCTGGGCCATGGTGAAAATGTGGTATACCGGGCTTGATCCAAATCATATGGCCTGGGTTGGACCTCGGGGACTAAACGGTCAAGAAATTCCCGTTAGCTTGGTGTATGACCAAGTAATGGTAGCCGCAAAGTTTTCACAAGAAGACTGTGAGTTAGACAATCTTATAGATGGCATAGATGAAGAATAGGCGTTTGATTCAATGTAATAATGTACTTTATCATCAAACTTATCTCCAACTGAACTTAAAAGGTTTGTCATGACAGACCTTCGGCTTCCACTTCCTAAACCCAAAGGTTGGAGTGTTTCTGGATACTATACTTGTGTTAAACACTTAGTATGTTCGGAAACCAGGAAATCCGGTCATTTTTGCTTGAACAGACTAATTTTGTTCAGGGAGCTATGTTATATTACTGTTTAACGTAAGAAACATCTTCCAGAGAGAATAGTTCCATTAAGGGTTCCTTTCCCTGGGTCAGCATGCGTATGTATGTGTGCCTAGGCTTTTGATCCTAAAAAATAGGATTACGACAAGCTTATCCTTTAATATTGAGAAATTTTCTGCCAAAAAGCAATTCGTCGTTTGTCCATCGACCAATGATTCCCTTAAGAATGCTAGCTTTTGGCTTCACCCGTCTGAGGTACAGGTCCGGATTACCCAGTTGTAACAATCGCAGAGGTGCTCCCTTTACACCCTAGCCGAACAATCGGGAACGTAGGGTATAAACACAGGAGCCAGGCAACCTAGCTTGGCAAAAACTTAAGTCATAAAGGTGCATATAATGGCGAATAGACTATATGAAACAGACGACATGAATACTATAAGCAATAAGCTTGTAATAACAAGCTTCGTTATAGAAGCCCCCAGGTATTTTGAGGTATATACATTTTGTAAATGTTCACCCTTAACAATTCGGTTTAGCCGAATACTTTCCGAGAAGGAAAAAATGAAGAGGAAAAAGGAAAAACACAAGGGACGAGACCTAAACAAAAAGAGAGACAAAATGTGCTTCCGAACTATCCGTAGAATCGTTGGAGCCTGGCAGCGTTCCATGGATTCGGCTCAAGGCGATTATCTGATGCATTTCGAAGGCGATAGGCTCCTCCGGTTAGTACTTCGTCAATGATGAAAGGCCCCTCCCATCTTGGTTTGAGCTTATCCCTTTTCTTCTCCGGGAGGCGCAAAATGAGTTCGCCAACATTTTATGTTTTGGCCCACACTTCTCTGCTCTGGTATCGCCTAGCCTGTTGTTGATAGAATGCAGAACGAGCCTGCACAATATCGTGCTCCTCTTCAAGGCCGTCTAGGTCGTCCTGCCGATCAAGATCGGCCTCTCACTCTTCATACATACGCATTCGAGGTGAGTCATGAATAATGTCACAGGGCAAAATAGCCTCTGCTCCGTACACCGTGAAAAAAGGTGTGTATCCAATTGTCCGGTTAGGTGTGGTCCGCAGCCCCTAGAGTACGGAGTCGAGCTCCTCAACCCAGTGTTTATCTGACTCCCGTAGGGAGCGCACCTGTCGGGGTTTAATGCCGCTCATTATTAAGCCATTGGCCCGTTCGACTTGACCGCTTGTTTGAGGGTGGTACACGGATGCGTAATCAAGTTTAATGCCTAACTTGGTGCACCAGTTTTTCACCTCGTTAGCTGTGAAGTTGGAGCCATTATCTGTGATAATACTATGCGGGACACCGTAACGGTGTACTACACCAGATACGAAATCTATCACTAGCCCTGCTTTAGCCGTTCTGACTGGTATGGCTTCTATCCATTTAGTGAATTTGTCCACCATGACCAGCAAATATTTCTTTTTGTGGCTCCCCCCTTTAAGGGGTCCAACCATATCCAGCCCCCAGACCGCAAAGGGCCAAGTAATGGAGATGGTTCTTAGAGCGGTGGGAGGCATATGAATTTGATTTGCGAAAAGCTGGCATCAAACACAATGTTGGACTAGGGCTTGAGCATCTGCTCGGGCAGTTGGCCAGAAGAAACCTGTTCGGAAAGCCTTGCTTACGAGAGCCCGAGCTGCGGCGTGATGGCCGCCCATGCCAGCATGTATTTCGGCTACAAGTTGTCGTCCCTCCTCTTTAGAGATGCACCTTTGGAGGACACAAGTAGTGCTTTTCTTGTATAGTTCACCTTTGTGAACTTTATAGGCTTTAGAACGCCGAATTATGCTGCGGGCCTCATTTTGGTCATCGGGAGCTCATGCCTATTAAAGTAGGCCAGGAAGGGTTAGGTCTAGGGGGCTATGACAACCATGATCTCGTGAGCCGAAGATGTTATTTCCATATCCGAATCCCTGATGACATTTGTATGGAGTTCGGCTGATGGGGGAGTGTTCGGGTCTGCATTAGCGTCTCCGCTCTCGTCCTACCATGTCACTAATGGCTTAAACAACCTGTCTACAAAGCTGTTAGGCAGGACCAGGTCGCGTTTGGCGCACATGCGAGCAAGTATATCAGCTGCCTGATTACTATCCTGAACGACATGGTGAAATTCCAGCCCCTCAAATCGAGAAGATATTTTCAATATGGCGTTTCTATAAGCTGCCATATTAGAATCCTTCGCATCAAATTCTCCGTTTACGTGAGATATTGTGAGGTTTGAGTCTCTGCGCACCTCGAGGCGTTGTATGCCCATGGATACAGCCATGCAGAGGCCATGTAGTAGTGCCTCGTATTTGGCAGCATTATTTGAGTCCGTATACATGATTTGTAGTATGTAGCGGACTATATCCCCTGTGGGAGATATCAAGATGACACTGGCCCCCATTCCAGCTAGCATTTTGGAGCCGTCGAAATACATGGTACAATGGGAGTATGCTCCGTACTCTTTAGGGAGTTCGGCCTCAGTCCATTCTGCGACAAAGTCAGCCAGCACCTGAGATTTAATAGTCCGGCGTCATTTGTATGTTATTTCGAACGGCAAGAGCTCGATGCCCATTTGGCTATGCGGCCTGTGGCGTCTTTATTGTTTATGATATCATTGAGTGGTACCTTGGATGCCATCGTAATCTAACACTCTTGAAAGTAGTGTTGGAGCTTCCGAGATGCCATGAACACCGCATAGGCAATTTTTTGATAATGGGGGTATCTTGACTTGCACGGTGTGAGAACCTCTGATACGTAGTATACTTGTTTTTGGACAGGGAATTTATGTCCCTCTTCCTCTCGTTCGACGATGAGTACAACACTCACTACCTGGTGAGTGGCTGAGATATAAAGCAGCATTGGCTCGCCAACACTTGGAGCGGCTAAGATTGGGTTGCCCGCTAATAGGGTTTTTATTTCTTCCAATCCGGCCGTGGCCACATCTGTCCGTTGGAAGTTGTTCGTGCGCCTCAACAGTCTATAAAGTGGTAATGCTTTTTCTCCTAGTCTGGAGATGAAGCGACTTAAGGCCGCCATGCACCCTACTATCTTTTGGACTTGTTTTAGATCGGTTGGCGTAGCCAGCTATGACAAGGCCCGGATTTTAGTTGGGTTCGCCTCAGCTCCTTTGTGGGAGACAATAAACCCTAACAGCTTTCCGACCGGAATGCCGAAGACGCATTTTTCTGGATTGAGCTGTATGTCATATGTTCGGAGGTTATCGAACGTGAGGTAGAGATCCTCCACCAATGTTTTGATGCGTTTGGTCTTGATGACTACGTCGTGACGTATGCCTCCACCGTCTTGCCAATTTTTTTCTCTAGGCATGTTTGAATCATGCGTTGATACGTGGCACCAACGTTTTTGAGCCCAAAGGGCATAGTATTGAAGAAAAAGAGGCCGTACAGAGTGATAAACATCGTCACGGCCTGGTCAGAATCCTTCATTTTTATCTTATGGTATCCGGAGTAAGTGTCGAGGAAGCATAACGAGTCATGTCCTGCTGTTGCATCGATGATTTGATCAATGCGAGGCAGCGGAAAAGGGTCCTTAGGGAAAGCCTTGTTCAGGTCCTTAAAGTCAACACAAAGGCGCCATGATTTATCCTTTTTGGTACCATGACCTAATTGGCTAGCCAATCCGGATGTTTAATTTCCCTGATGAATCCGGCCTCGAGTAACTTGGCTAGCTCTTCCCCCATGGCTAGTATTTTCGGTTCAGAAAATCATCGCAATGACTGCTTGACTGGTTTGAACCCTTTGATGATGTTGAGGCTGTGTTCGGCCAGCCTCCGTGGGATGCCAGGCATGTCTGAACGATGCGAAGCGAATATGTCCCAGTTTTCTCATAGGAATGCACGCAAAGCGCTGTCTACCGTTGGGTCCATCTATGCTCCCATGAATGATGTTTTATTGGGGTCCGTTGGATGTACCTGGAATTTGATAATTTTGTCTGCTGGCTTGAAGGAGGTAGACTTAGATCTTTTGTCAAGGATCACGTCATCCTTGTCCACCGTGGATCGTAAGGTGGTTAGTTCTTCAGCCGCAAAGGCTTCCGATAGTGCCTCTAGGGCCAAGGATGCGGTTTTATTTTCGCGATGGAGTGCTCTGTCCGGATCACTTATGACTGTGATTATTCCATTGGGCCCTAGAATTTTGAGCTTCATGTACCCATAATGGGGTATGTCTTGAAAGCGTGAGAAAGTGTCTCGCCCTAAAAGGGTGTGGTATCCTCTATTGAAAGGGACAATGTGGAAGAGCAGCTCTTCTGACCTATTGTTCTCGGGCGTGGCAAATACTACGTCGAATTTAATACATCCAACACCGGGCTTCCCGGCTGGGGATGATTCCTCGAAAGGTTGTGTTGCTTTGTTCAATGGGGGTTTTATCTACCTGCATTTTTTCGAGCGTGTCCTCGCTTATGAGGTTGAGTCCGCTGTTGCCATCCATGAGCACTTAAAGCCATCTACTAGACTGTCCGGACTCGAGGTTCGTCATCGGCAGTGAAAGTGATTGCCGTGTCATTCCATGGACTTGTAGCTGTTATTTGATAAATCTCGGTGAGCTCGTGATGTGCTCTCTTGCATCGCTTGTTTGAAGAGAAGGTCTCGAAGACCGTGAGGGCGTCAAAATTGTCCTCTTCTGGAGGTGTAGTGGCGAGGATGGCTTCACCGCTTTTTAGCTACATGCCGGAGTACCCAACATGCTCGAAGGCTGTGGGTTGGGCTCGTGCCCGGGGTTGCATGTATCAGGCAAGGTTTATCTAGGAGTATGTCCAGAACGGACCTGTGTCCTGCAAAAGGTTTATATTTCTTGCCGACAGGTATATGATCGGACGCCCTATTAGGGTATGCCCGTTTCGCTTTAGCGGCACTTTGTCGGAAGACATGCTGTTCCAGATGGGTATTCTGGGCCTTCCAAGTACTTTCAATGGCACAATACTTTCGTACTAATTGCGACAATTCCGTGAAACTCTGTACACGACGACGGTTGAGGGCGTTCAAGACTCCCTTGTCCGTGCAATTGCGGTGGAAGATTGGAACCGTGTTGTCGTCGTAGTAGTCCTTAATCTTGTTTTTAACAAGTAGGAATTTGGCCCAAAAGTGATGGACCATCTCCTGGGGCTGCTGCCGCACGTACATTAAGTCACATATGTCTGCAGGCCCAGAGTTACTTGGAGAGTATTGATTGTGGTGGGTGGGTATGGTAAAATTTGAATCCCGACCCAATGTAGTGTCAGGACATGGAAACCTTCCGGTATCGACAACCCAGGCCCAACAGGATCTGAACGTTCCCCAGGCTCGGTGTCTGTCCTTGAGCTCGAAAGATGTGAAGCCTCGCCTGAAGGAGGGGTGTTTGTCTAGGGTCCAGAGATCCGAACACAGTCGGTCTCCGGTTTATGCGGAGAGGTGACTTCGGCCCGTTCCTCGACTGCTGCCACCAGGTGAGTGATCGGGGTGGAATTGTCTTCCCCCTGATCGGGTTTAGGCCTGATCTGATCATTGAACACTGAAAGCCCCAGGGCAGCAATGCGGTCCTGCAGCTCATTTAAATACGAGGAGTCTGCCGGATTCGCGTCTTCAGAGAGTTCGGAGCCAATGTAAGAGTGGTGCTCGGTGATTGCAGGGGATGCGGTCGGCTTGAAGGCCATGCCAGCGCATATGGCGAGCCCGCCGAGCTAGAGGAATTGCCAAAGAGCCAGGCCTTTTCCAAGGGTGATGTCGTTGTCGATAATGAGATGAGCCACGGATCGCTTCTGGCGAGTACTGATGAGGACATCCCAACCATGGGCACTACACCACTAATCATCAACAGTCCAATCACAAGAAGTGGCGCAATGCAAATACATGATTAGGTGAACGCTAACTTAAGTCTATCATTTGACCTTGAAAACATGATTGTATCGTCACCTCCTTTGTTGTTGGTTGAACTCGGGTGCGATATCGAAGAAGGCCAAACACATTTTAGTCCGCGCAAAACAATGTTTTATGGCAAAGAAACAAAGTTAGGAATCCATGAAGAAATGAGTTGTCTGCTGAA
>LR738713.1:337927200-337938028 GCA_902687465.1 Secale cereale
CCTTAACCAAATCATCGATGACAAGCTACCCAATGTTTCAAAATCTCGTAAGGATTTTGTCTTTAGGTAATCAACTCGATGATCGTCAATTTAACGTGGCCAAGTTCAGGGTCCCGAAGGAGTAACTTGTGGCAGGTTCGACGGGTCATACCAGGTTTACCTGGACGGCGTGATTTACTTGAGGCAGGCAGGTTAATCCGGGGTTTTAGGTGCATGCACCGGGCTTCCAAGCCATGTTCACTACAAGGGTATTCAACTCTCTGCGAGCCCCCCGGTAGTGTGTGACTCGTTTTTGCTCATCGGGGCATATGTTTGAGCTGGGTTGGGCACCAACACTCTCTTTTACCCCTCATCATCATGTGGAAATTGCCGAAGCAACCGGAGCAGTGCTCTTATGATGGGCTTCATACCGCCGCCGGCTCAAGAGGCCATGGGAAACTCTCTTGCCCGTGGAAGCCCCCATGTGATTCTTGTTTGATAAGATGGCTGATTCCTTGATGTATCAAGGACGCCGGTTTAGGAGGCCATGGTAAGCTTCTGTAGAAACTCCCATGTGATACTCCTTTGAAGAACACGACTGATTCCCTGATTCTGTCAAGGGCGCCGGTTCAAGAGGCCATGGAAGGTTTGTTTCGAAGCCCCCATGTGATACTCTTGGGTATAAAAGACATGGCTAATTCCCTGATTCTATCAGGGGCGCCGGTTTAAGAGGCCATGGAAGGTTTCTTTCGAAGCCCCCATGTGATACTCTTTTTGCGAAGAAGATGGCTGATTCCCCGGTGATCCGGGGGCGCCAGTTTATTTTATTAAGTATAATATATACATTGTACATAAAGTGGAGCCAATGGCTCAAGTATAGTAAGGTCTAAGAAGAGCGATGTTCCACGGCCGCTTCGTCTCCTCCTCCGCCGTACGTGAGTCCTTATGTTCTCGAACGTCGACAAGGTAGTATGATCCGTTGTGTAGGTTTTTGCTGACCACAAAGGGTCCTTCCCAAGGTGGGGATAGCGTGTGCATATCTGTCTGGTCTTGGATGAGCCGGAGCACCAGATCTCCCTCCTGGAACGTTCTGGTCTTAACCCGGCGGCTGTGGTACCGGCGCAGGTCTTGTTGATAAATCGCTGATCGCGCTGCTGCCGTGTCCCGTTCCTCGTCCGGCCGGTCCAAGCCGTCTTGCCTTGCTTGTTCATTATCCGCTTCAACATAGGCCGCCACGCGTGGTGAATCATGCCGGATATCACTAGGGAGGACCGCTTCAGCACCGTATACCATGAAAAAGGGCGTGTATCCTGTAGATCTGTTAGGCATAGTGTTGATGCTCCACAAGACAGAAGGCAACTCCTCTACCGAGCAACCCGGTGTTCTTTGCAAAGGAACCATAATCCGGGGCTTGATGCCTCTCAAGATCTCTTGGTTGGCTCTTTCATCTTGGCCATTGGACTGAGGGTGAGCTACTGATGACACATCAAGGCGAATATGTTCTCTTTGACAGAACTCTTCCATCTCTCCTTTAAATAGGTTGGTGCCATTATCAGTTATAATGCTGTGTGGAAAGACAAACTGGAAAATTACCTTTTTGATGAACTTAACCGTTGTTGCCGCATCACACTTACTAATAGGCTCTGCTTCAACCCACTTTGTAAATTTGTCCACTGCTACTAACAGGTGGGTTTTCTGATCTTGGGATCTTTTAAAGGGTCCAACCATGTCAAGCCCCCAAGTCGCAAACGGCCAAGTGATTGGGATCATCCGTAGCTCCTGCGCCGGTACATGAGCACGCCGTGAAAACTTCTGGCAAGCGTCACATTTTCTGACCAAGTCCTCTCCATCAGTGTGAGCCGTCAGCCAGTAGAACCCATGACGAAAAGCTTTAGCCACCAAGGACTTTGAACCGGCGTGATGACCACAATCCCCTTCATGAATCTCTCGAAGAATATCACAGCCTTCCTCTGATGATACACACCGCTGAAACACTCCAGAAACGCTGCGATGATGAAGTTCTCCATTGACGATAGTCATGGATTTAGACCGCTGGATTATCTGCTGGGCCTCCACTTCGTCCTCTGGCAACTCACCTCGGCTCATATACGCCAAATAAGGGAGTGTCCAATCCAGAATGACGTGAAGTGCTGTGACTAACTGTGCTTCCGGATCAGGAACATCCAAGTCCTCCTCTGACGGTATCTGTACTGACGGGCTATGCAATTCATCCAGGAAGGTATTAGGTGGAACCGGTTTACGCTGAGAACCCAACTGACTCAATGCATCGGCCGCTTCATTTTTTCACCGGTCTATGTGGTCCACCTGATATCCCTTGAAGTATCCCGCGACTGCATCCACTTCTCGCCGGTAAGCTGCCAGGAGGGGATCCTTAGAATCCCACTTACCAGATACTTGTTGCGCCACCATATCTGAGTCACCAAAGCACTTAACCCGGCTCAAGTTCATCTCCTTGGCCATCTGCAAACCGTGGAGGAGATCTTCATACTCAGCAGCATTGTTAGTACAAGGGAACATTAATCGGAGGACATAACAGAACTTATCACCTCGTGGGGAAGTTATCACGACTCCAGCCCCCGAGCCCTCCAATTGCCTTGAACCGTCAAAGTGAATAGTCCAATATGTATGATCCGGCTTCTCCTCAGGTGCTTGCAACTCTGTCCAATCATTGATGAAATCCACCAGTGCTTGGGACTTTATAGCAGTACGGGGCACATATTTTAATCCGTGTGGGCTAATCTCAATGGCCCACTTCGCCACTCTGCCAGTGGCTTCTCTGTTCTGGATTATATCCCCCAACGGAGCTGAACTGACAACAGTGATTGGGTGGCCCTGGAAGTAGTGCTTCAACTTCCGGTTTGCCATGAACACGCCATACACCAATTTCTGCCAGTGTGGATATCTTTGTTTTGACTCAATGAGCACCTCACTGATGTAATAAACCGGACATTGAACCGGATATTCTTTACCTGCTTCTTTGCGCTCCACCACAATGGCCACGCTAACTGCACGGGCATTGGCGGCCACGTATAACAACATCGGCTCCCTGTCAACCGGGGCAGCAAGGACTGGTGGTTTTGCCAATTGCCGCTTCAAATCCTCAAACGCAGCATTTGCCGCATCGCTCCAGACAAACCGGTCCGTCTTCTTCATCATCTGATAAAGCGGGATCGCCTTTTCTCCTAAACGGCTGATGAACCGACTCAACGCTGCAATCCGGCCTGCCACGCGCTGGACATCATTGATACAAGCCGGTTTAGCCAAGGATGTGATTGCCTTGATCTTCTCCGGATTAGCTTCAATCCCTCTGTTTGACACTAAGAATCCAAGGAGCTTGCCTGCTGGAACACCAAAAACACACTTCTCCAGATTAAGCATCATCTTGTAAACCCGGAGGTTGTCAAAGGTTTCTTTTAAGTCCTCTATCAGCGTCTCCTCCTTCCTGGATTTTACCACAATGTCATCCACATATGCATGGACATTTCTTCCAATCTGCCCTTGTGGGCAGTTCTGCACGCAACACTGATAAGTTGCTTGGGCACTCTTCAGCCCAAAAGGCATGGATACATAGCAGAAGGCTCCAAAGGGAGTTATGAAAGCTGTCTTCTCCTGGTCCTTAACTGCCATCTTAATCTGATGATAACCTGAATATGCATCCAAAAAACTTAGCCGCTCACATCCCGCCGTAGCATCGATAATCTGATCAATACGGGGGAGAGCAAAATGATCAGTTGGGCAAGCCTTGTTCAAGTCTGTATAATCAACACACATCCTCCAAGTTCCGTTTTTCTTTAGCACCAGCACCGGATAGCCAACCACTCTGGATGAAATACTTCAACCATGAAGCCTGCGGCCAAAAGCCTAGCCACTTCTTCACCTATAGCCTTGCACCTCTCCTCATTGAAGCGGCGCAAATACTGCTTGACCGGTTTAAACTTCGGATCAATATTAAGACCGTGCTCAGCGAGTTCCCTCGGTATACCTGGCATGTCAGAAGGCTTCCATGCAAAGATATCCCGGTTCTCACGGATGAACTCGATGAGCGTGCTTTCCTATTTAGGGTCTAGGTTAGCGCTGATAGTGAACTGCTTGGATGAATCGCCTGGAACAAAGTCAACCTACTTGGTTTCCTCTGCCGATTTAAACTTCAACGCTGGATCATGCTCTGTAGTTGCTTTTTCAACAGGGACATATCTGCCGGATCAACATTGTCCTTATAAAACTTTAGCTCCTCCGTAGGGCAAACGGCCTCAGCGTATGCTGCTTCTCCTTCCTCGCATTCCAACGCGATCTTGCGGCTCCCGTGAACCGTGATGGTTCCCTTGTGACCCGGCATCTTGAGCTGCAAATAAACATAACACGGTCTAGCCATGAACTTGGAGTAAACCGGTCTCCCAAACAGAGCAAGATATGGGCTCCTGATCTTTACAACCTCGAAGGTCACTGTCTCCGATCTAGAGTCATGCTCATCCCCAAAGGTAACTTCCAGATCGATTTTCCCAACTGGGTAAGCCGATTTACCGGGCACCACTCCATGGAACACTGTGTTGGACTATCGGAGCTTCTTATCTGTCAATCCCATACGTCGGAAGGTCTCATAGTATAGGATATTGATGCTGCTGCCTCCATCCATAAGTACCTTTGTGAACTTATAACCACCCACCTGTGGTGCCACCACCAAGGCCAGCTGACCCGGATTATCAACCCGTGGCGGGTGATCCTCTCTGCTCCACACAATGGGTTGTTCAGACCAACGTAAAAAATGTGGTATCGCCGGTTCAACAGAATGCACTGCTCTCTTCAGAACCTTTTGATCCCGTTTGCACAGACTTGTGGTGAAAACATGATATTGCCCACTGCTTAGCTCCTTCGGATTATTCTGATATCCGGATTGCTGCTGCTGCTGATGCTGTTGATTCCCTTGATTGTTGTATCCACCCTGACCATGTTGCTAGTTCAGCTAATGCTGATTGTTGCCATTATGGTTATTGTTACCGCCGTGGTATCCTGATCCGGAACCACCTCCCTGGTAACCCGGACCCTGAAAACCGGGACCTGATCCGCCGGGGGGCCCGTGGTTATACTTGGCATGTTTCATAAACTCCTGCATAATAAAACAATCTTTCCAAAGATGCGTAGCCGGATTTTCCTCTGTACCGTGCTTTGGGAAAGGCACGCTCAACTGTCGATCTAGATTAATAGGCGGCCTCCCATTGGGTGGGGGCGGTCTACCCTTGCGGCGCTGCCCGTTGTCTTGAACGTTGGTATTGGCCACAAAGTCCGAGCTGCCTTCTGCTTTACGCTTGCCATTGTAACCTGTACCTGCCGGATTGGCCTGCGCTGGTTTACCGCTTTTTCTCGCTTTCCCGGACTTGTCTCCGTCTATATCTGGATACTTAGTGTTATCAGAATCCCCATACTTTACCAAAGCGCCCATGAGCGTTCCCATGTCATTGCAATCATGTTTGAGCCGTCCCAACTTCTGCCTTAAAGGCTCAAACCGGCAATTGCCTTCCAAGGTTACTATAGCCGTGCTTGGATTGATGCTATTGGAGTAGTGCAAAATTTCTGATACTCGCCGTACCCAACTGCTGGTGGTCTCTTGCTCTCCTTGAACGCAGGCTGCCAAGTCAACCACAAACATCGGCTGCTTGCATGTGTCTTTGAAATTATTGATGAACCGGCGACGCAACTCGCCCCATGATCCGATGGAGTTAGGTGGTAAACCTTTTAGCCATGTCCGGGCCGTGCCTTCAAGCATCATCGTGAAGTACTTGGCGCATGCAACTTCATCCACATCAAGCATCTCCATAGCCAGCTCATAACTTTCAACCCATGCCTCCGGAGCCAGATCCGCCATGTAGTTGGGTACCTTGCGCGGGCCTTTGAAGTCTTTGGGTAATTTCATGTTCCGTAAAGCAGGGATGAGACAGTGCACCCCTAAGGAACTGGACATGATTCCTGTTTCTGTGGTGGTGGGGTGAACCGGCGTTGCTTGACGGGTGTCGTCGCAGGCAGTATGTCTAGCCTGGTCCACCGCCTCTTGGGCGTGTGCTCCTGCTCCTGCCGGATTATCCTGCCTCTGTCGGTGCCGTCTCCACGCGCTGCTAGATACGGCCGGTTCATCCAGGTGCCTCGTGTAGCTCCGGCTCGGGCGGGAGGTTGAATGAATCCTCTCCCGGCTATAAGAATACGCCTGCTGCTCTGTTAACGCTGTGTCCAGCAACTCCTTAGCCCGTCGTACCTCCATTGCTATGGGGGACGTCCCCTCAATGGGAAGTGCAGCCAGCCGTGAAGCGGCGGCGACAATGTTGTCCAACGGGTTAGAATAATGGTCGGGAGGAGTGGGTACGTGCGGCGTCGGCAGAACTTGGCGGTTCCGCTCTGCGACTGGTGGCTGAACCGACGCGCCCGTCCCCGGAGCTCCTCCCTGGTTTACCTCTGGGCGGTTACTGGTTCCTGCTCCTGGTGTGCTAAAGAGATTCCTTGCCTCATAAACCGGCGGTAAACGAGATTGTTGCCTTCTGTACATTACCTCATGTGAAGCGTTCTGATCCAGCCTGAGCCAAAAAGCTTGGGAATCTAGCTCTGCCTGCCTTGTAGCCATCCTGGCTTTCTCCGCATCCACATCCAACTTAGCTTGCTCAATCCTGCTCTTCAACTGAGCGATCTCCGCATCATGCTGCGCCTTGTCGGCCTGGGCTACTTCCGCTGTTGCGAGCGCCGTCAAGTTATCGACTAAGGTGGTTAGGACGTCAGAGGGCGACGGGGGAAGGTCTCCAACTCTGGCTCCTGCTGCCTCTGAGGTTATCGCCCCGGTCGTCGAGGGCTGCTGCATAGATTGTGATCCAGCCATGAAAACAGCAACCCTGTTCGGCGGATCAAAGGGGTCCGGAATACTACCGCCATAGGACACACCCTTAGACCGGCCGTCCTGCAACAGATACAAAGATTCGGTCTCTCTGGATGAAGATTCATCGTCGGAATAGACAACTGTCTCGCCACCAGAATCCGATCCGTCCTCGGCTTGTACTCCATGCACTGCTCCAACGAAAACATGCTTCACGGCGGGCTGAATCCGGGCCGATCTCGCACGCTAAGCCGGCTCGACGATGTTGGGGAAGATGTCCGACTCAGGTCCCGGTTCACCGATCTTGCCGATGAAGACGTGGATGCCGCCGAAGGGGACCCGATACCCGTATTCGATTGAATCGGCCTCGGGGCCCCAGCTGGCGTCGTCGATGTAGATCCGGCCGCGACGACTCTTGGTCATCCGGCCCACTGCGTAACCCTTGAGCCCTTCAAAGCTGCCCTTCAAGAACTCGAAACCATCATGCGATAGCCCCACGGTGGGCGCCAACTGTCGTGGAATTAGCACAGCAGATGTCCGGGTTAGCGGACTTAGGTATGAGGCCATCGCCCGGGTTAGCTTAAAGGGGTTAAAGCGGACGAAGGACACAGGGAGTTTTATACTAGTTCGGCCCCTTCGATGAAGGTAAAAGCCTACATCTAGTTTGGTGTGGTATTGCTTGGGCTTCGATGACCAGGGAGCGAATCCGCTTGCCTGTGTCTTGAGCTGTTCTTTCTCGTCCTGAACCGTCGCCGGGTCGTCCCTTTATATAGGAGGCGACGCCCGGTCCGGTTTACAGAGTCCCGAGGCCGGCTCATAAACGTGTCCGCCTCGGTCTCTATTCTTTCTATCTTACATCCCAAGTTACATGGTACGACGGTTTACAGACCATGGGCCTTATACACGGGCCCTAAACCTCTATGGGCTATGATCCTTTATTATACATCCTACTGGGCTTGTAATAATACAACCTTGTCAGTGTAATCCAGACCCTCCTGGCCGGTTTATACCTACTAGTAATATCCCTGACACAATGTATGCTATCACAATTCTATGGCCCTAAGTCAAGGAGGCTTCAACAAGAATTCAAACATATGCAAATAATGAAGCTATAAGAGCAATATGTGAAAACAGAACAATCTGTAAAGATTTGAACATCCACCATACTTCTGTAACTCTTAAAATTCTGAAACAATTAGTAAAAATAAAAAAATTATAGCAAGACTGTGCAAAAAGTTTCAGAACCGTTTGACATTCCAATAAAAAATAAAAAATCATGCACTACAGCCAAAGTTTCTGTTTTGCACCGCACAAACTGACAAGCAATCTAATCATCCTAAAGGAAACTCTTGGCACCTTATTTTTATAATACAATGGAATTGAACATGGGGATAATTATTTTTGTGAGAAACTTCCATGAAAAAGTCTACATTGTTTCCATAAGCATGAACACAAGTGTTCAAGGTCGACCCTTATTTCCGCAATGCATCACCTTTCAATCGCTTCTCTTTTTGAAAAAGTTTTAGGTTCCCCTCTATATTTTTTGTTTTAAAACTTTATAAAAGCACTCAACAGAAATAAATGACACCTTTTTTAAACTTTCGAGTTGTCTCCCTAGCAGCGCTTTCTTTAAAGCCATTAAGCTAGGCATAAAGTGCTCAAGTAATGAATCCACCCGTATCCGAAGGTATATCGAAGCCAATTTTCACTAGCAATGATTTGGCATTTAGTAGTGAGCACAAAGTGATATGTGTCATGCAACAACAAAGTATAACTATCTTCCTATGCATCGGCATGTCATACGAGAACAATTCATGCATATCAAGTAATGGCCAATGCATAGTATAAACAGTTTCTTGCAATTTTGTTGTGTTGGAAACATAGAGAGGCGGAGATGTAGTTCCTCTCTCATAATAATTGTAAGTAGGAGCAGCAAGCACATTCATATTATATTCATCAAAAACATCATGTGCAACGGTAAAAGGCAACCCATCAATATAATCCTTAATAAGTGCAAGCTTCTCCGATATAGTGTAGTTTGGAGAATTCAGAAAGATAATAGGACTATCATGCGTGGGTGCAATAGCAACAATTTCATTCTTAACATGATGAACTATAGCAAGTTCATCTCCATAAGCATAATTCATATTGGCATCTTGCCCACAAGCATAGCAAGCATCAAGTTCATCAAAAGGGATATTTCAAGTGAATCAACGGGATCATAGCATTTATCATAGCATTCATCCTTCGGTAAGCATGAAGGGAAATTAAACAATATATGAGTCGAGGGGTTACTCTCATCAAAAGGTGGTCACGGTAGCTAATCCGTTCTTCCTCCTTTTGTTCTTTGCTCTCCTCCTCATCTTTTTCATCCAATGAGCTCACAATGTCATTACTTTCTTCTTCCATAGACTCCTACAAAATATTAGTCTCTTCTTGGACAGTGGAGACCTTCTCAATATACGCATCAATATGGGCATTGTATTTATAATTCAAATATCAATATTTAAGTATAGCAAGATTTTTAGATCTGTAAATAGCATCATCATAATTTTTATAATCTTCAAACAAACTTTTAATTTCACAAGCACCCTTAAAAGCAACAAATTCTTCTATTTGTTCCACATCGTAATAATCAAATACACCTCTAGCATAAGAAGCTAAGGTTTCATTGTCATTGAAGTCACATGAAAAGGGTAGGTGTGAAGCATCATTCCTAGAGAAACAAGTTTAATCATATCTCAAGCATAAATTATAAGCATACCAATGCAACATATGAATTTGATCCCATAACAATTTCCCTTTATGAGTCAAGCGGTAATCCCTAAAGTATTCACGTTGATCCAATGTTTCTCCCATTATATAGTTGAATGGGGTTTTCTCAGGATTATCAAAGTAGTGCATAATATCTTTCACATAACGAGCATCGAGGGTTTTAGGAGGTTCCCCATCTCCATGAGCAGCAAGTACCACTATTTTTTTTTGGAGTTTCGTGTTCCATATCCATAACTAAAGATAGAGAACAACTTCGAACAAAAAATAAAAACTACTTAGTGATAAAGCAAACAAGCACACACGAGAATATTCACCCCATGCTATAACTGGCCGGCAACGGCGCCAGAAAAAGGTCTTGATAACCCACAAGTATAGGGGATCGTCTGTAGACTTTTTCAATAAGTAAGAGTGTCGAACCCAACGAGGAGCTAAAGGTAGAACAAATATTCCCTCAAGTTCTATCGACCACCGATACAACTCTATGCACACTTGACGTTTGCTTTACCGAAAATAGGTATGAAACTAGTTTGTAGGAGTGATGCTAGAACTACTTTGCAAGAATAAATCTAGAAGTACTTTGCAAGATAATAAAAGTGGATAGATTTTGTCAACAAGAAAGTTATTTGTCCCTAGGTAATCGATAACAAGTACCGGTAATCATTCTTGCAATTTTATATGAGGGAGAGGCATGAGCTAACATACTTTCTCTACTTGGATCATATGCACTTATGATTGGAACTCTAGCAAGCATCCGCAACTACTAAAGATCATTAAGGTCGTGAAACCCAAACATAGCATTAAGTATCAAGTCCTCTTTACTCCCATACGTCATACCCCCTTACTCGGGTTTCAGTTTTTGTCATTCTCGCAACCCGCTGTAAACGAACCATGAACATATTCCAACACCCTACAACAGGGGCCCCTCACGTTTGCGTGAGAATGGAGGGCATCGTAGGACAGCAACATAAATAAAATATACAATCATACCAACCAAGTTCACGATTAACCCATCGGACAAAAGGATCTACTCAAACATCATAGGATAACCATAGATCATTGGGAAATAATATATGGAGTTGAGCACCATGTTTAAGTACAGATTACAGCGAGGGGAAAGAGGTGTTAGACCGCTACAATGAGGGGGAGAGAGGTGGTGTGGACGGTAGCAAGATTGTTGATGTAGATCGTCGTCCTGATCGTTGC
>LR738713.1:337987053-338049675 GCA_902687465.1 Secale cereale
ACTTATTTGTGGCACTGCTGTTTAGGTCATATTGGTGTAAAGCGCATGAACAAACTCCATACAAATGGACTTTTGGAATCACTTGACTATGAATCACTTGGTGCTTGCGAACCATGCCTCAAGGGCAAGATGACTAAAAATTCGTTCTCCGGAACAATGGAGCGGGCAACTGACTTACTAGAAATCATACATACTGATGTATGTGGTCCAATGAGTGTTGAGGCTCGCGGCACGTATCGTTATTTTCTGACCTTCACAGATGATTTGAGCAGATATGAGTATATCTACTTGATGAAACACAAGTCTGAAACATTTGAAAAGTTCAAAGAATTTCAGAGTGAAGTAGAGAATCATCGTAACAAGAAAATAAAGTTTCTACGAGCTGATCGTGGAGGCAAATATTTGAGTTACGAGTTTGGTCTTCATTCGAAACAACGTGGAATAGTTTCACAACTCACGCCACCTGGAACACCACAACGTAATGGTGTGTCTGAACATCGTAACCGTACTTTATTAGATATGGTGCGATCTATGATGTCTTTTACCAATTTACCACTATCATTTTAGGGTTATTCTTTAGAGACTGCTGCATTCACGTTAAATAGGGCACCATCTAAATCCATTGAGACAACACCTTATGAACTGTGGTTTGGCAAGAAACCCAAATTGTCGTTTCTAAAAGTTTGGGGCTGCGATGCTTATGTGAAAAAGCTTCAACCTGATAAGCTCGAACCCAAGTCGGAGAAATGTGTCCTCATAGGATACCCAAAGGAAACTGTTGGGTACACCTTCTATCACAGATCCAAAGGCAAGATATTCGTTGCTAAGAATGGATCCTTTCTAGAGAAGGAGTTTCTCTCGAAAGAAGTGAGTGGGAGGAAAGTAGAACTTGATGAGGTAATTGTACTTTCTCCCGAATTGGAAAGTAGTTCATCACAGAAATTAGTTCCAGTGATTCCTGCACCAATTAGTGAGGAAGCTAATGATGATGATCATGAAACTTCGGATCAAGTTACTACTGAAGCTCGTAGGTCAACCAGAGTACGTTCCGCACCAGAGTGGTACGGTAACCCTGTTCTGGAAGTCATGTTACTAGACCATGATGAACCTGCGAACTATGAGGAAGCGATGATGAGCCCATATTCCGTAAAATGGCTAGAAGCCATGAAATCTGAGATGGGATCCATGTATTAGAACAAAGTGTGGACTTTGGTTGACTTGCCCGATGATTGGCAAGCCATTGAAAATAAATGAATCTTTAAGAGGAAGACTGGCGCTGATGATAATGTTACTGTCTACAAAGCTCTACTTGTTGCGATAGGTTTTCGACAAGTTCAAGGAGTTGACTACGATGAGACTTTCTCACTCGTAGCGATGCTTAAGTCTTTCCGAATCGTGTTAGCAATTGCCGCATTTTATGATTATGAAATTTGGCAAATGGATGTCAAAACTGCATTCCTTAATGGATATCTCAAAGAAGAGTTGTATATGATGCAACCAGAAGGTTTTGTCGATCCTAAAGGTGCTAACAAAGTGTGCAAGCTCCAACGATCCATCTATGGACTGGTGCAAGCATCTCGGAGTTGGAATATACGCTTTGATGAGGTGATCAAAGCATATGGTTTTATACAGACTTTTGGAGAAGCCTGTATTTACAAGAAAGTGAGTGCGAGTTGTAGCATTTGTGATATTATATGTGGATGACATATTGTTAATTGGAAATGATGTGGAATTTCTGGATAGCATAAAAGGATACTTGAATAAGAATTTTTCAATGAAAGACCTCGGTGAAGTTGCTTATATATTAGGCATCAAGATATATAGAGATAGATCAAGACGCTTAATTGGAATTCAAAAAGCACATACCTTGATAAAGTTTTGAAGAAGTTCAAAATGGATCAGTCAAAGAAAGGGTTCTTGCCTATGTTACAAGGTGTGAAGTTGACGGACTCAATGACCGTCCACTGCAGGAGATAGAGAGAAAATGAAAGTCATTCCCTATGCTTTAGCCATAGGTTCTATCATGTATGCAATGTTGTGTACCAGACCTGATGTGTGCCTTGCCATAAGTCTAGCAAGGAGTTACCAAAGTAATCCAGGAGTGGATCACTAGACAATGATACATCTCCAACGTATCTACTTTTCCAAACACTTTTGCCCTTGTTTTGGACTCTAACTTGCATGATTTGAATGGAACTAACCCGGACTGACGTTGTTTTTAGCAGAATTGCCATGGTGTTATTTTTGTGCAGAAATAAAAAGTTCTCAGAATGACCTGAAAATGCACGGAAAATATTTTTGGAAAATATATAAAATATCTGCGAAAAGATCCGGATCAGGGGGCCCACACCCTGTCCATGAGGGTGGGGGCGCGCCCCCTTCCCCTGGGCGCGCCCCCTGCCCTGTGGGCCCCCCCGTTGCTCCACCAACGTACCCCCGGACTCCATATTCACTTTTGGGTTGAAAAAGATCAGAGAGAAAGAATTATCAAGTTTTACGATACGGAGCCGCCGCCAAGCCCTAATCTCTCTTGGGAGGGCTGATCTGGAGTCCGTTCGGGGCTCCCGAGAGGGGAGATCGTCGCCATCATCATCATCAACCTTCCTCCATCACCAATTCCATGATGCTCACCGCCGTGCGTGAGTAATTCCATCGTAGGCTTGCTGGACGGTGCTGGGTTGGATGAGCCATGTAATCGAGTTAGTTTTGTTAGGGTTTGATCCCTATTATCCACTATGTTTTAAGATTGATGTTGCTATGACTTTGCCATGCTTAATGCTTGTCACTAGGGCCCGAGTGCCATGATTTTAGATCTGAACCTATTATGTTTTCATGAATATATGTGTGTTATTGATCCTATCTTGCAAGTCTATAGTCACCTACTATGTGTTATGATCCGGCAACCCCAAAGTGACAATAATCAGGACCACTCACGGTGATGATCGTAGTTTGAGGAGTTCATGTATTCACTATGTGTTAATGCTTTGGTCCGGTACTCTATTAAAAGGAGGCCTTAATATCCCTTAGTTTCCACTAGGACCCCGCTGCTATGGGAGGGTAGGACAAAAGATGTCATGCAAGTTCTTTTCCATAGGCACGCATGACTATATTCGGAATACATGCCTACATTACATTGATGAACTGGAGCTAGTTCTGTGTCACCCTAGGTTATAAATTTTACATGAGGAATCACATCCGACATAATTCTCCATCACCGATCCAATGCCTAGGAGCTTTTCACATATTGCTTGTTACTTATTTACTTTTCCGCTGCTACTATAAAAAAACTACAAAAACACTATCGTTACTTTTATTGCTGTTACCACTATTTCCATATTACTTTGCTACTAAATTACCTTGCTGCAGATGCTAAGTTTCCAGGTGTGGTTGAATTGACAACTCAGATGCTAATATTTAAGAGTATTCTTTGGCTCCCCTTGTGTCGAATCAATAAATTTGGGTTGAATACTTTACCCTCGAAAACTGTTGCGATCCCCTACACTTGTGGGTTATCAAGGCTATTTTTTGGCGCCATTGCCGGGGCGCATAGCTATATTCTTTAAGTCACTTGGGATTTATATCTGTTGATCACTATGAAGAACTTGAAAGACTCAAAAACCAAGATTTATCCCTCAACTACGAGGGGAGGTAAGGAACTGCCATCTAGCTATGCACTTGATTCACCCTCTGTTATGAGTAAACTTGCGACACCTACTCCTGCTATTGAATCTGATATGTCGCATGTTCTTGGTGATGCCACTTCTGCTATGTATGATGAAACTACTTCTATGCTTGATAATATTGTGCCACTAGGTGAATTTCTAGATGAACAAATTGCTAAGGTTAGGGAGAATGCAAATACCGAAACTGATAATATTTATGAAAGTGATGATGAAGCTTCTCCCCCTAGATATGAATTGCCTGTTATTCCTTAGGGTTATGTTCTGGATGAAGAAACTGCTAGAGAATTTCTTGCTTGCAACGATAGACATGATCTTACGAAATTATTAGCTAAGCTAAAAGAAAAGTCTTTGAATGCTAGAATGAAATATGACCCTGCTTTTGCTACTTCACCTATCTCTGTTACCGATAAGGATTATGATTTCTCTGTTGATCCTGAGTTAATTACTTTGGTTGAATCTGATCCTTTCCATGGCTATGAATCTGAAACTGTTGTGGCACACCTTACTAAGTTGAATGATATAGCCACCCTGTTTACCAACGATGAAAATATTCATTAGTATTATATCCTTAAGTTGTTTCCGTTCTCGTTAAAGGGTGATGCTAAGACTTGGTTTAATTCTCTTGATCCTGGTTGTGTGCGTAGTCCCCAGGATATGATGTATTACTTTTCTGCTAAATATTTTCCAGCTCATAAGATACAAGCTGCCTTACAGGAAATATATAACTTTGCACAAATTGAAGAAGAGAGTCTCCCACAAGCTTGGGGGAGGTTTCTCCAGTTACTTAATGCTTTGCCTGATCATCCTCTTCAGAGGAATGAAATACTTGATGTCTTTTATAATGGACTAACCGATGCTTCTATAGACCACCTGGATAGTTGTACTGGTTGTGTTTTTAGGGGAAGAACAGTTGATCAAGCTGAATTACTAATGAATAATATGTTGGCTAATGAAAATAATTGGACACTTCCTGAACCAGCCCCTAAGCCAACTCCGAAGAAAAGGGGAGTTCTGTTTCTCAGTCCTGAAGATATGCAAGAGGCAAAGAAATCTATGAAATAAAAAGGTATTAAAGCTGAAGATGTTAAGAATTTACCGCCTATTGAAGAAATACATGCTCTTGATAACCCGACACAGGTAGTAAAGGTAAATTCTCTTTATAGATTTGATGAAGGTGATATTCCTTGTTAAAAGTCTGCTAGCCAATGCTTAGATGAATTTGAAAATTTTATTATGAAACAAGAAAACTTCAATGCTTATGTTGGTAGACAATTGCAACGTAATGCTTATATGATTGAGCGCTTGAGTGATTATATGTCTAGAGTTAAAGGTGAATTGGAACTCATTAGTAAACATGCTTCTATGGTAAAACTCAAGTAGAACAAGTACTTAAGGCTCAGAATGATTTGCTCAATGAATTAAATAGTAAGAATAATGACTATGTTGTTAGAGTTGCAACTAGAGGTGGTAAAATGACTCAGGAACCTCTGTATCCTGAAGGCCACCCTAAGAGAATTGAGCAAGATTCTCAAAGAGCTAATGTAGAGGCACCTAGTTCTTCTAAGAAGAAGAAAAAGAAAAATGATAGGACTTTGCATGCTTCTAGTGAACCTGTAGCTGACACGCGTGAGAATCCCAATGATATCTCTGTTTCTGATGCTGAGACACAATCTGGTAATGAACATGAACCAAGTGATAATGTTAATGATGATGTTCATGATGATTCCCAACCTAGCAATGATAATGATGTAGAAATTGAACCTGTTGTTGATCTTGATAACCCACAATCAAAGAATCAACGTTATGATAAGAGAGACTTTGTTGCTAGGAAGCACGGTAAGGAAAGAGAACCATGGGTTCAGAAACCCATGCCTTTTCCTCCTAAACCATCCAAGAAAAAGGATGATGAGGATTTTGAGCGGTTTGCTGAAATGATGAGACCTATCTTTTTGCGTATGCGTTTGACTGATATGCTTAAAACAAATCCTTATGCTAAGTATATGAAGGATATCATTACCAATAAAAGAAAGATACCTGAAGTAGAAATTTCCACCATGCTTGCCAATTACACTTTTAAGGGTGGAATACCAAAGAAATTAGGAGATCCAGGAGTACCTACTATACCTTGCTCCATTAAAGGAAACTATGTTAAAAGTGCTTTATGTGATCTTGGAGCCGGTGTTAGTGTTATACCTCTGTCTTTATATCGTAGACTTGACTTGAGTAAGTTGACACCCACTGAAATATCTTTGCAAATGGCCGATAAATCAACTGCTATACCTATCGGTATTTGTGAGGATGTGCCTGTTGTTGTTGTTGTTGCAAATGTTACTGTTTTAACGGACTTTGTTATCCTTGATATTCCTGTCGGGGGAAACTGTCCTCCCACGAGCACCTATGGGACCGGAGCCCCTTCTACGTTGCGGTAAGGGAGCGGAGGGAGCACGGAGAGCAGATCGAGGAGCGCATGCGGGCAGTTTTACCCAGGTTCAGGCCGCGCGGACGCATAAAACCCTACTCCTGCCTTAGGTTGTATTGAGTTCTTGAGCTCGGGAGCTTGAAGAGCTACAGTACTAGCTACACCGAGCGAGAGAGTTGTCTAGGTTTCGAACCCTCTCTACGTTGTGCATGGGCCTCCTTTTATAGCTCAAGGGGTCACCGACAGGTGTCAACGTAGAGGAGGGTAAAAGTGTAATTTTGGTGGTGGTTGCAATAGTGCGTGAACAGTATATGAACAGTGGTCTTCACCTAACTTTGACAGTGGGGGACAAGGGCATTAAACGCCCGTCGCCGTCGCCCCCAAAAGCGTCCGTCCATGCTTCTCCGTTCGCCACGGCAGTAGCCTCGTCACCGTGGCTTGCCACCGTGTCCCCCAAGCTGCACAACCATTTGCCACGTGCCCCTGGAAGGGCCCCAGGGCGACGCGTGGGCTGATGAGCTGGAGCGTGGGCAAACAATGTAGGTCTCCCCGGCAAGCACCTTGCCGGGGTAGTGATCTTGTCGGGCCCGGAAGCTTGTCGCTCTCCGGGTCCTGCCGGGGCGCACGATGCGCCGATGCACCTCTTGAGGTAAGTGTTCCTTGGCCTTCCTGGCAAGCTCCTCTTGCCAGGGTCTTGCGCTAAAGTGATAACCTTGAGCCTAGTGCGGCCTTCCCGGCAAGCTCCTCTTGCCGGGGCCTTGGTCTTCTGTCTTGTATACTTTGTTTTTGAATGGCTTCATAGGGACAGGAAAGGTTCTTGGCGAGCACGTGGTAAGCCCAGCCGCGGGAAGCTGCTACTGCCCGTGCACAAGTTGGGGTACTAAGGTACCCCTATCTTAGTACACCGACAGGAGCCCCCGGGCCTGGGCCACACACGGTGCCGAGCGCTGTTGGGCCAGGCCCAGGACAGTGCACGGGCACACGCTGCCCACGGCAAGCCGTATCCCCTTCGGTATCCGCCGCATCCCTCCCTAACAGCACGCGTCGATTGCGGCGTCGTGGGAGAGATCGTGGCCTGTTCTTTAATGGGAAATGCGGAACGTCCCCCACTTCCCCCTTAAAAGCAAAGGAAGCAGGGGCAGTTCCCCTCCACCGTCTTCATTGCGCCTTGATTCTCCAGAAACCCCCGCCGCTTCTTGCCTCCGCCCTTCCTCCACCGTCTCCCGCAACGCCGAGGAGAACAAGGGCCTTACCCGGGCTACTACTGAGCGGGATATAGCTTACATCGCCTCCAGGATGGAGGAGGCCGCCGCAGCTGCTGCTGCGGGTGACTTTGGATACACTGTGGAAGAGGCACAGGCCGCGGACGCAGTGAGTCAAGCAGAGGAGGTGGAAATCCTCAAGCTGCTGAAGCTTGCACCCGAGGAGTTTGCCGGGGAGCCTTCCGTGAAGTTTGCCGGGACGAGCGAAGTTGCCAGGGGGAGCGAGGCCGCCGGGCACGGCGCTGAGTCCAGCGGGCCTGCCGAGGAGGAGGAGGACGCCGAGGCTGATGAAGACTCTGGTGGATCTCTGAATCTCGATGACGACGCCTCCTCATCCTCAGAGAACTCCCCGCCTCCGGCAAGTCCCACACAGCAACCGAAGAAGCGCCTCCGCAAGGCAGCTGAGACGGCGAGGCCGCAGGCGCCTCGACAGCAGCCAGCGCGTCGTGCGACGTGCGCCACCAGGACGAGCGAAGTCGTCAAGGAAGCGCCCCGTGCTCGAGCGCCAAGCGGAGGGGGATCTTCCCGGAGCGCAACGGGTGCTCCTTCTGTCCCTCGGTCCTCGGCGACGACGGGGGCCGGGTCTTCGCAGCCCACAGCCCCGGAGACCGCCAAGCGCCCGAGGGAGCCTTCTCCTCCAGCTCCTCGCGCAGGAGCACCCCAGGCGGAGTTTGACTTCTCCGCCCTCAGCTCCGACGAAGAGGAAGAGGAGTAAGTACTTGCAATTCTTTAGTTTCTTCGATTTTATCTTGATTTTCCTTGTTGATTCTGATCTTGTTTTTGTTTTGCTTTCAGGACCCTGACCCAGCGGATGGCGAAGAGGGCCAAGATCCCTGTGGTCGAGATTGAAGACGACTCGCCCGCCGCGGTGACGGGAGACGTGCCAGCGGCAAACTTGCCGGATCAACCTGCTGCTCCGAGGAGCAGCCCCCAGCGCAGCCCCTAGCGTAAGTCTGGTTTTTATCTTTCTTCTTGACGGGCGTGCTTGAGGTTATAATCTTGGTTGACGTTTTGATGTCTTGTTTGTCTTGTGCAGAAGTGGAGCCGCAACCGCAGGAGCGCCCGGAGGTCGCCCCCGACGAGCCACTTGCTCCACCCTCCCCGCCAAGGACGAACTCCCCGGTAAGGGAGAACGCTCCGCCAAGGACGGGTACTCCACCAAGGATGAGTACCCCGCCAAGGGTGGGCAGCCCGACAAGGGTGAGCACCCCGCCAAGGGAGGGCGCGGGCGGCCCTCCGCCAGCAGGGGCTACTGCTCCGCCGCCAAGGGAGGATTCCCCGGCGAGGGACCCCGTCGTTGAAGAAGTCCGCGAAGGTAAACCTTGTAGATTCTTCTTCTTGAACTTGTCTTTTTTGGATATTTGCTTGACTCTTTCTTTTCTTTTTCTTCTGCTAGATCCTCCTGCACCGGAGCGGATGGAGACGGAGACCACCGGCGAGGAGGGCGTGCACGGCGACGGCGGCAACGCCACTGCCGCTGACGAGCCAGCCGCCGAAGAGACCGCCCTGACCGCCGACGCCGCAGTCGGGGAAGAGGCCGACGACCACACTGCTGGCCCGGAGGCCGCAGGAGCGTCGGACGCTGCACCGGCCGCCGACCCCTCCGCCTCCACGGAGCGGTCGGGTGTCTACTTGGAGGCCGCCAACGGGGTCTTTATTCAAGTCCCGTGGGCGTCCTCGTCTCGAGCACCCGTGGAGGGAGAGACCTTTGACGAAGAGGTCCTCGCCTCCGCTGGGTTGAAGGTTGTTGAAGCGCCCGGCGGTAGCGACGAGCCCGAAGAGGAGAAGCTCCTTCGTCGGCTCCTGGCCTTGTACCGGGGCAGGCATGCGAAGTTGGAGTCTCGGGAGGCTCTTGCCGCCAAGGCTGGAGCTGACCTGGAGAAGCGCGCCGCGGAGCTCCGCGCCGACAACCAGGCGGCCCTCCGCAACTTGGCGGAGGAGCGTGAAGAGCTTGCCGGGGCGCAGCAAGCCTTCCTCCTTGAGAAAGCTGAGGCCGAGGAGCACCAGCGGTTGGCCGCCGAGGAGCTGTCCCGGCGAGAAGGAGTACTCAACCAGCGGAAGGTCGACCTCGATGCCCACGAGGACGACCTCGCCGCCCGGGAGCAGGCCATTGGTGGGGCCCTGAAGGAGGCGAGGAGCGCCGCAGCCGCCGCAGAGACCGCCAAGAAGGACCTGGAGGCCAAGGTGGAGCAGCTGGAGTTGTTCCTGAAGGTGAGCGAGGACAGAGTCACTGCGCTCAATGTGGAGCGGGAGAAAGATGCCCACACCAACTCTGAGCTGCAGGTACGTCTCTCCGAGAAGGGCACAGAGCTTACTACTGCCAAGGACTCCATTGCTGACTTAGAGCTGAAGGTCTCCACTCTTACTGATTCGCTCGACGCCGCTCGGGACCGCGAGACGAAACTGAAGGACGAACTCCGCAAGGAACAGGGCTTGGTGGAGAGCGCCGCCGTCTCGGCGAACAACTTCAGCCGGGCAGTGGAGCAGTGGACTGATGAGCTGGTCACCTCCGCTGCCAATATTGACAAGGAGATGATGGCGCTGAGGGCGGAGCATCTCGTGTACTCTCCGGACAAGAATCTCCCCCACAGCGCCAAGTTGAGTCTGTTCTTCAGGGGAATTGCGCCGGCGCTTGCGCGGCTGCGGGAGAAGATCCCCGTGCAGCTGGCCGACGAGGCGCGTCGGCTCTGCATGGGCACCCTGGAGCGAGTCTTGTCGAAGATCGTCTACCGCAACCCCGACATCAACCTCGTCAACGTCCTCCGCACCCTGCCGCCCGAAGCTGATCAGGAGGCGTTGAAGGCGCAGGTTGCCCACATCGTGCCAAGGTTGGCAAGATCACGAGGCGTGAAGGCGACCGCGTGGACTAGATTCCTTTCCTTCTTCTTCCTTTGCCGCTGCCAATTAAGTCATAGGCAGTAGTTGATTAGAACAGCGGCAAGCTATCTTTGTAATATACAATCTTATTTTGAACAATCAATGCAGTGTTATCTCCCTTGCTTTTGGTCCTCCACTTTGTATGCTTTCTACCCTACGCTTTTAGGGGACTTGCCGGCAAGGGGCCCTTGCCGCGAGCGCCGAGTGCTGGACTCTTAGCAGCCTGCTGGCAATAGCCTTGCCGGCAAGAAACCTTGCCGCAGCTAGTCGCAGCACACTTAGGTTGCTGAGCGAACTCGAAAACGAAGTAAGGGCGCGACACTTGTCGCAGCTCACTTAAGTCGTTGAGCGTGCTCGAAACAAAATAAGGGCGCGGCTAGCCACGGGTAGGTTCCTCCGCGCACAGGTTTTCCATACAAAGTGTGGTTGTTCAAGGAAGACAACTAAAAATTTTAAAAATTTGAATGCTCAAACTTTGGCAACTTAGCTTTCATAGTTCGTTTGTTCCCCGACAAGGCTTCTCTTTCTTGAACAGCACTTGGTTCATGCCTCCATCTCCTTCCCCCCGGCAAACTTGTGCGCGAGGAACATTCCTTCTGCTTAAGAGGGAAAGAAAAAGAGGAGGAAAAACAAGCATAGGACCTCTCGGCTTGCTAGTGCTTACCGGGGATGTGCGTTGCACAAGGTGCCAAACAATGTATGCGAATAACAAAGAAAAGTATGGAAACGACAAATAGTGCGAAGCACAAAAGCTTTACTGATGCACGGGGTCTGCGCCCGGCTTTGTACAAAGGTTTACATGCAACAGCGGCAAGACTTGTACAAAAGGTGGTTGCCGGAACGGATCACGGCAACCGCGCCTTATGGGTGAAACTTGCGAAGATGCTCTATGTTCCAGGAGTTGCTCACTGGTAAGCCTTCTTCGGTCTCAAGGCGGACAGCTTGTCTCACCGGTAAGCCTTCTTCGGTCTCACCGGTAAGCCTTGTGACTTGTCTCACCCGATAAGGGCCTTCCCACTTCGGCGTCAACTTGTTGGAATTCTTGGCGGACTGAACACGCTGAAGAACAAGGTCGCCTTCCTCGAGACTCCTGGCCTTGACCTTGCGGCTATGGTAGCGACGCAAGGCTTGCTGGTATCGAGCAGCTCGTACAGCAGCCTGGAGACGTTCCTCCTCGAGGAGCAACGCGTCATCTTGTCGCAGTTGCTCTTGCTCGAGCTCATCATAAGCGAGCACTCGAGGAGATCCGTATACGAGTTCTGTGGGGAGAACTGCCTCTGCTCCGTAGACAAGAGCAAAGGGTGTCTGTCCGGTTGCTCGATTTGGTGTCGTCCTGATTGACCAAAGAGCCGCCGGCAACTCCTCTATCCAGTTTCTTCCGCACTTGCGCAGCCTGTCGAAGGTTCTTGTCTTGAGTCCGCGCAGCACTTCAGCGTTGGCCCTCTCCGCTTGACCGTTGCTCCTCGGGTGAGCAACAGAAGCGAAGCAGACCTTGGCACCAAGGTCTTGGACGTACTGCATGAAGGTGCGACTTGTAAACTGTGTGCCGTTGTCGGTGATGATCCTGTTAGGGATTCCGAAACGGCAAACAATTGATCTGAAGAACCTGACTGCTGACTGTGCTGTCACCTTTCTCACTGGCTCCACTTCTGGCCACTTTGTGAACTTGTCGATTGCTACGTACAAGTACTCAAAGCCCCCGACTGCGCGGGGAAAGGGGCCGAGGATATCGAGCCCCCAGACCGAGAAGGGCCAGGACAAAGGGATCGTCTGGAGAGCTTGAGCTCGCTGGTGAATTTGCTTGGCATGGAACTGGCACGCTTCACACTTGGTTACTTGTGCAGTTGCATCCTGGAGGGCTTCTAGCCAAAAGAACCCTTGCCGGAACGCCTTCCCGGCAAGTGCCCTTGCGCCAATGTGGTGGCCACATATGCCTCCATGTATCTCTGCCAACAGCTTCTGTCCATCTTCTTTGGAAATGCACTTCAACCTGACACCATTGAGTCTTCTTCTGTACAGTTCATTGTTAACGAACTGGTACATACTTGACTGCCTGGTTATTTTCTCTATCTCTTCTGGCTCGTCGGGAAGTTCTCCAGTTTGTAGAAAGCGGACGATCTGCTGTGCCCATGCTGGAGCTTGAGGCTCAACAACAAGGACTAAAGGCATGAGGGCTGCTGCGGGAACCTCAGCTTCTACGGCAAGAACCTGCGGTTCTGCCGGGGCTGATGGTCCCCCGGCAAGCCTGCCGGGGCAAGGCTTGTCGGGAACGCCTGCTTCAACTATACAGACCCTTGGATCTGTAGGAGCAAACTGTTCCTCAGCATCTTGGCTGTTGACCTTGGGGACCTTGGCGGCGGCTTCTGGAAGATCCGCTGGCAAGTAGTCACCAGAGACTAACTTTCTCTTCTTGTTTTGCCCAACTGACGGTGTAACGGATGGCTGAGTTAACTTTAGCAAGAAGGTCCCTGGTTCCACAGGTAACTTCATTGCAGCAGACTTTGAGAGGCCATCTGCAATATCATTCTGAGCTCTTGGGATGTGCTCCATTTGCAGACCTTCAAAGTGCTCTTCAAGCTTCCTCACTTCATCAACATAAGCTTCCATCAAAGGGCTCTGGTAACTCTTATTCACTTGTCGGACCACCAACTGTGAATCTCCCTGCACAATCAACTTCTTGATCCCAAGCTCGGCCACAATTCTGAGGCCGGCAAGCAAACCTTCATACTCTGCAGTATTGTTTGTCGCTTGCTCCTTGGGAAAGTGCATCTGGACAACGTACTTGAGGTGCTCTCCGGTGGGCGCTATGAGTACCACGCCGGCACCGGCGCCTTGCAACGAGAAAGCACCATCAAAGTACATCATCCATTCGTTGCTCGCTTCTTGGACGGGGATGCTTGTCTCTGGAACTTCTTCATCTGGCGTTGGGGTCCATTCCGCTATGAATTCTGCCAAAGCTCTGCTCTGTATGGTTGAAGTACTCTCAAACTTGAGACCAAAGCTTGACAGCTCCAGTGCCCACTCGACGATCCTGCCTGTTGCCTCTGGATTTTGCAATATCCTCTTCAACGGAAAGCGAGTGACCACTCTTATCTCGTGTGCTTGGAAGTAATGGCGCAGCTTCCTTGAGGCCATGAGGAGGCCGAAAAGCAACTTCTGCACCCCAGAGTATCTTGACCTAGCCCCCTGCAAGAGGGAACTTACAAAATACACTGGGCGCTGCACCATCTTCTTTCGCACTTCTCCTTGTTCCTGCGCAGACTTGTCCTTGTCGGGGCCAGAGCTTGTCGGGGAAGCCCCCTGCTTGTCGCTGGATTCGCTTGCCGGGGACGTGGGTTCCTCATCTGCCTCCCTCTCCGCTACTAACGCAGCACTAACCACTTGATTGGTTGCCGCTAGGTACAGCAGCAACTTCTCTTGTGGCCTAGGTGCGACAAGTATCGGAGTAGAGGACAGGTATCCTTTCAAGTCTTGCAGCGCTGCCTCCGCTTCCGGAGTCCATTTCATAGGACCTGCCTTTTTCAAGATTTTGAAGAAAGGCAGGGCGCGTTCTGCAGACTTTGAAATGAACCTGCTGAGGGCAGCCACACAACCAGCAAGTCTCCCTACGTCCTTGACGCCCTTCGGGGCTTCAATCTGCTCGATGGCTTTTATCTTGTCGGGATTGGCTTCAATCCCCCTCTGGGACACAAAGAACCCGAGAAGCTTGCCGGAGGGGACTCCGAAGACGCACTTCTCGGGGTTCAGCTTGAGCCGGATCTTGCGCAGATTCTCAAAGGTCTCTTCTAAGTCTTGGATCAGGGTATCTTTGCTCTTACTCTTGACCACTATATCATCCATGTAGGCTTCTACATTTCTGTGTATCTGTGGCTCAAAAGCAGTGTGCACCACCCTTGCAAATGTTGAGGCTGCATTCTTCAATCCAAAGGGCATGCGTATGAAGCAATATGTGCCACATGGAGTAATGAATGCAGTCTTCTCTTCATCTTCCTTGGCGATGAATATCTGATGGTAACCTGAGTATGCATCAAGGAAGGAAAGCAGCTCACATCCGGCGGTGGAGTCAACAATCTGGTCAATACGCGGCAAGGGAAATGGATCCTTGGGACACGCTTTATTCACATCAGTGAAGTCTATACAAAGTCTCCACTTCCCATTGGCCTTGCGCACGACAACTGGATTGGCCAACCACGTGGGATGGATTACGCCTCTAACCAGGCCTGCTGCTTCCAACTTCTTTATCTCTTCGGCGATGAATTCTTGGCGCTCCACGGCTTGCTTCCTGACCTTCTGCTTGATGGGCCGCGCATGAGGACAAACAGCAAGCTTGTGCTCAATTATCTTCCTGGGAACGCCGGGGATGTCAGATGGTTGCCATGCAAACACATCGACACTCGCCCGCAGGAAGGCAACGAGCGCGCTTTCCTATTTGTTGTCGAGCGTAGCACTGATGGTGAAGGTACTACCAGTGCCGTCCTCCTTGGCGGACACCTTCTTGGTTGCCGGTGGAGCTGCCATTCCTTTCTTGCACTTGCCGGTGGAGCTCGATGGTGCGTCCTCGACGGTAGCGCATCACTCCAAAGAGGTGCGTTTGCCAGAGTGGGCCTCAGAGCTCTTGCCGGACTTGGTCTTGGTCTTCCCCCCGGGAGCTTCAGCGGCAAGTGTGTTGCTCTCTGCTGCGGCTGCTGCATCCCGGTAAATCTTGTCGGCGCAGATAAGCGCGTCCTTCTTGTCGCCGGGGACAGAGATGACGCTTATCGGCCCCGGCATCTTGAGTACGTTGTAGGCATAGTGGGAAGCTGCCATGAAATTGGTGAGGGCAGGACGTCCAAGTATCCCATTGTATGGTAATGGGATATCGGCAACATCAAACGTGATCCTCTCCGTCCTGAAGTTGAGCTCCCCGCCAAAGGTCACTGGCAACGTAATCTTCCCCTTCGGCTTGCTCCTTCCCGGGTTGATCCCTTGGAACGACCCGGTTTCTTCGAGCTCGCCGTCTGGGATTTGTAGCTTCTTGATCACAGCTGAGGAGATCAAGTTTAGGCCGGCCCCGCCGTCAACCAACATCTTGGTGACCTTGAGGTTGCGGATAGTTGGTGAGACCAACATCGGCAAGCACCCGACCGCTGTGGTGCGGTCAGGGTGGTCCTCAAGGTCAAAGATGATGGGCGTGCCGGACCACTTCAGCAGCCTGCGTGACTCGACGGGCGGCTCTGCTGCGTTCACTTCTCGCACCCACTGCTTAAGCTGGCGGTGGGAAGTGTGCAGAGAGGCACCGCCGTCGACACATAGAACCTCTGTGGCCTTCTGGAACTCCTGCTCGCTGTTGTCTCCTTCTTCTATGTCATCATCGTCGTCTTCATCCTCATCCTTGTCGCGGCCCCGAGGAGGTCTGTCACCTTGCCGCTGCTTGGCCTTGCCGTGGCGTCCTCCCCGGCCGTTGAACGGCCGCTTCTTGCTGGGCTCTCCTCCGCCCCCTTGGGCCTTCTCCTTGTCGCGACGCTCGTATTCAGCCTTCTGCTGTTCTACGAGGTACTCGACTCTTTTGCAGTTCTGAAGATCGTGGCCCTTGGTGCGGTGGATCTTGCAGTACTGCTTGTCGGAGCCGTCCTGCTTGTCGGCTGCCGCTACAGGGGCAGGCTCCTTGCCGGAACCGCCAGCCTGTGCCTTCTTGGCGGGAGCCTCCTTGCCGGACTGCTCGACAACCAGCACCTCCTTGCTCTTCTTCTTTCTGTTATTCCGTCGCCGGTTTTTCCTTGCCGGGGCGGCATCCTCGCTGTCGCTTCCTCCTGCGCCAGCATCCTCTCCGAGGAGTCTCATCCCCTCTTCGGCACGCGCACACTTGTCAGCCAGAGCGTAGAGCTCGCTGACATCCCGGATCTTGGTCATGGCCATCTCCTCCCTCATCCGGCGGTTACGCACGTTTTGGTGGAACGCGCTGATAACCGCGGCAGGGTGGACGTCGGGAATGTTGTGCTGGACGCGGCTGAAACTCTGGATGTACTTGCACAGGGATTCTCCCTCCTTCTGGGCTAGGATGTGGAGATCGCTCTCCTGGCCGTGGGGTTTGTGGCCGCCTGTGAAGGCGCCAACAAACTGGTGGCACAGATCCGCCCACGAAGAGATGGAGTTCTCCGGCAAGTGCATAAGCCAAGACCGAACGTTTGGCTTAAGCACTAGCGGGAAATAGTTGGCTAGGATCTTCTCGTCGCGTCCCCCGGCAGCCTGCACCGCGATGGTGTAGATGCTGAGGAACTCCGAGGGGTGTGTCTTGCCATCGTACTTCTCGGGTACGTCGGGCTTGAAATTCTTCATGCTGGGCCACTGGACTTGCCGCAGCTCACGGGTGAACGCAGGGCAACCTACCGCGTACGGCAAGTCGCCTGGCTCACCGGGCGCGTGCACGTCGACAGCGGTCCCAGCGTGCTGATCTGACTGTCTTCGGGCTTCTTGTCGACGCTCGATACGAGTCCGAGCGTCCTCTTGCCGCATGTCGTCTAGGACTTGGCGCTGATCGCGGCGAGCTCGCGGATCCGACGACACCGTGGAGTCGTCGTCGATGTTGATCCGGCGGGGTGGCGATTTCTGCTTCCGCGGCGGGGAGTGCACGGTAGTTGCACCCCCAGCGGTCTTGTCGCCATCGGCCTTCGCTTGATCGACTTGCCGTGGCCGTGAGGTTGCCGGCTGCTGTGGCGCGTCATTGTTGGCGAAGGCGATGAGGCTCTGAATCGTCGCCCTCCAGTCTTCGGCCTTGTCTGCCGCTGGAGGGAAATCGAGGAGCAGCTGTGCTCTTGCTAGAGCTTCTGCTGGAGAAGAGGGGAACGGCGGCGAGCGGTGCGAGGAGTGGGACACGCTCGGACTTCTAACCGCGTTAGAAGGAGCATGCTCCCGTCCCGGCGACCGCGCCTTGCTCGTGCCAGCACGCTGGCCTTGAGCATCCCGCGATCCTCCGGCTTGGCCACGCCCCAGCAAGCGTATGGTACCTCCAGTACCACGTCGCTGCGGGTCTTGTACCTCCTGAGAGAGACGTGGGGCGTCTACTGACATCGAGGCTTTGGAGTTAGCCCGGTCGTCGGTCTTGTCCTTGGACTTGGTGGCGCCGTGAGTTTCCTCGCCGGCGACCACCCTTCCGCCGGCGCCTCCTCCACCAACCGTTGGTTCTGGTGGCGGTGGAATCGACGCAAACGGGCCTCCGACCTCCGAAGTCTTCTTCTTCGGAGGCATGCTGATGTAGCTGATGAAGTTGGAGAGGTTGATGAAGAATGCGCCCGCGTGAGCACCGGATCAGGTTCGCACAACCTCGACGCCCCCTACCTGGCGCGCCAAAGATGTCGGGGGAAACTGTCCTCCCACGAGCACCTATGGGACCGGAGCCCCTTCTACGTTGCGGTAAGGGAGCGGAGGGAGCACGGAGAGCAGATCGAGGAGCGCACGTGGGCAGTATTACCCAGGTTCGGGCCGCGCGGACGCGTAAAACCCTACTCCTACCTTAGGTTGTATTGAGTTCTTGAGCTCGGGAGCTTGAAGAGCTACAGTACTAGCTACATCGAGCGAGAGAGTTGTCTAGGTTTCGAACCCTCTCTACGTTGTGCATGGGCCTCCTTTTATAGCTCAAGGGGTCACCGACAGGTGTCAACGTAGAGGAGGGTAAAAGTGTAATTTTGGTGGTGGTTGCAATAGTGCGTGAATAGTATATGAACAGTGGTCTTCACCTAACTTTGACAGTGGGGGACAAGGGCATTAAACGCCCGTCGCCGTCGCCCCCAAAAGCGTCCGTCCATGCTTCTCCGTTCGCCACGGTGGTAGCCTCGTCACCGTGGCTTGCCACCGTGTCCCCCAAGCTGCACAGCCATCTGCCACGTGCCCCTGGAAGGGCCCCAGGGCGACGCGTGGGCCGATGAGCTGGAGCATGGGCATACAGCGTAGGTCTCCCCGGCAAGCACCTTGCCGGGGTAGTGATCTTGTCGGGCCCGGAAGCTTGTCGCTCTCCGGGTCCTGCCGGGGCGCACGATGCGCCGAGGCACCTCTTGAGGTAAGTGTTCCTTGGCCTTCCTGGCAAGCTCCTCTTGTCAGGGTCTTGCGCTAAAGTGATAACCTTGAGCCTAGTGCGGCCTTCCCGGCAAGCTCATCTTGCCGGGGCCTTGGTCTTCTGTCTTGTATACTTTGTTTTTGAATGGCTTCATAGGGACAGGAAAGGTTCTTGGCAAGCACGTGGTAAGCCCAGCCGCGGGAAGCTGCTACTGCCCGTGCACAAGTTGGGGTACTAAGGTACCCCTATCTTAGTACACCGACAATTCCCGAGGACGATAGTATGTCTATTATCCTTGGTAGACCATTTTTGAATACTGCAGGGGCTGTTATTGATTGCAACAAAGGCAATGTCACTTTTCATTTCAATGGTAATGAACATACGGTACACTTTCCGAGGAAACAACCTCAGGTCCACAATATCAATTCTATTGGAAAATTTTCAACTATTACTATTGGAGGTTTTGAATTTCCTCTTCCTACTGTCAAGAAGACATATGATATTCTTATTGTTGGGGACATACATATCCCCATTGAGGTAACCTAGTGTTATTCTAAAAATTCTCCGGTTTCATGTTATTCTAAAAATTCTCCGGTTTCATGTTATTCAGAAAGAGTTTACTAATAAGACCTGATCAACCTTGTTAATGGATTCCTTTTTTATGAGCATGAGATGGGTGAATCTAGATAGCACAACCTACTGTACCCTCCTTTTACTTTCTGTTAATTAGATTAAATAAAGCAAAAATAGTATTTTCTGTCTGTTTCCAGGCTTATCCGTGCAATAAAAAATACCTCGAAAATAAAAGTTCTCCAAATGCCCTGAAAATGAAATATGATTTTTTCTAGAATATTTGAGAACGTTTGGCACATAAAACACAGCGAGGGGAGCCAGCACCTGGCCACGAGGGTCCAGGGCGCGCCCCCTGCCTCATGGGCCCCACGTGGCCCCCCTCCACTTATCCCTGCACCCACACACTCCTTCTTGCTCCCAAAAAAACACCATCCAGCTCAAGCACGAGTTCTAGCTCATCTTGTTGCCATTTTCGATCTCCTTGCTCAAAGCTCCATTCACAAAACTGTTTGGGGAGATTGTTCCTTGGTATGTGACTCCTCCATTGGTCCAATTAGTTTTTGTTCTAGTGCTTTATTTATTGCAATTTTTTGTTGCTGTGGTGACCTTGTTCTTGAGCTTGCATGCCAAATTTCTTTGGTCCCAAGTAGTTCTAATGCATGATATAGTCTCTAGACGCTTGTAGGAGTTGTTGCTATCAATCTTGTTGAGTTTGGTTCACTTTTATTTTGAGTTACTAAAAATTTCAGAAAATTTCAGAAAATCTATAGGAAAATCTTCCAAGGTGGTTCTTCAAGGAAGCAAGAACCAAGGCTCGTGATGCGTGAGCCGGACGATGAACTACCGAGGGAAGCTGAAGTGCGGCCTTGTGAATGGCCATCAGAAGAATTTATGGTTCAAGCAGGCATTATGGAGGAATTTGACGCATATGTGCGTAATGCTAACCTCGAGGGCTTCATGCAAGATAAGTGCCCTCAACACCGTTACTTAACAGACACCTTTGTGAGAAGGTTCAAATTTTCATTTTCACGTAATTCTCACACTGTCATGTTTGATCTTTATGATAAATCTTACACCATGGACCTAGAGGATTTTAATGATGCTTGTAAGCTCCCGCGGTGGGGCAATATGGGTGATCCTCGCAAATCTGCATATAAGGATTTCCTTGCTAGTATCACTGTGGGGGAATCTAGAGAGATCACACAAGCTACCATAGGGAGCATTCATTTTCCTGCTATTCATTACTTTGCTCTCTTTATTGGAAGATGCATAAACGGTAAAGATGAGGCTTGCCATATGTGCGTCCCAGATCTCAGTGTTCTCAAGAGTGCTGTACTAGGTGATAGACAATATAACTTGGGAGCTATTGTTGCATGTAGGCTACATCATAATGGTTTATATGGAGATTTCTTCGGTGGGATCTATGCCACTCGCATAGCCCGCCGTCTTGGTGTGCCTATACATGAAAATGATGAACTATTACCGCCTGCTTATTTGGATTACAATGCTATGGTTAGTCACCGGTTTATAGAGAGGGATGAACAATCCCTCAAGTATCGGCTAATCTTTAACAGGCGTCACGCTGTCCATATTCCTCTTCCTGCTCCTACCTTGTTTGACTTTCAGGTAAAAGGGAGATATACTATAACCAAGGAGGAGGCAAATGAGTATCAGGAGACGATGGAAGCAACCCATCTCCAAGCGGCAGCTCACCAGGTAGTAGTCGCTGCATCTCAGTACAACCCCAACTACGACTTTGGATATCCATCAGGCCAATATTGGCCATAGACCAACTTAGACCAAAAGCCTAAGCTTGGGGGAGTACGTGTTTCTCACCGACATTACATTCATGTTCACACACTTATTTTAGTCGTCGGTGCTCACACTCTTTCATTGTACCATCCATGCTTAGTTTCAATTCTTTTTCTTGTGTGTTAGAAAAACCTTAAAAAACAAAAAAATTAGTTGTAGGTTTTAGCTAGTTTACTTTCCTTGCTTGTAGTAGTAGTAATTAAAAGAAAACCCAAAAAGATTTCTCGTTCTTCTTTTGCTTGTTGGGAGATTTCCCATGTAAATAGTTTCTTTTCTTTTCTTTGGGGGTCAAGAGTAGAAGACCATGATAAAAATGCTTAGTGGCTCTCATATGCTTTATTGTTAATTTAACCATGAGCCATATTACCTTGTCTTCTCTCTTATATTAAATGCTTGCAGATTCCAGATTAGTCTAATGCACGTGCACTATTATTATTTTCCACACCGTTCGGTCGTGCGAGTGAAAGGCAATAATGACGATGCATGATGAATTGATTGAGATGAGAAAAGTTGGTATGAACTCGACCTCTCTTGTTTTTGTAAATATGATAGTTCATCGTTCCTGATTCAGCTTGTTATGAATGAAACATGCTTGCAATGACAATTAGAGATCATAGCTGCTCATGCCATGCTTAATTAACTAAGAGTTTATAATGGTCTATCTTGTGTGCCAACATGATATTAAAATGGTTGTGATGTGGTATGATAGGGTGGTATCCTCCTTTGAACGATTCAAGTGGTCTGACTTGGCACATGTTCACACATGTAGTTGAAACAAAATCAACATAGCCTCCACGATATTTATGTTCATGGTGATTTATATCCTACTCATGTTCGCATTCACTGTTGATTAATTTCAATGCATGTCTATGACTGTTGTCGCTCTCTAGCTGGTCGCTTCCCAGTCTCTTTCTAGCCTTCACCTGTACTAATCGGGAATACTGCTTGTGCATCCACTTCCATAAACCCCAAAGTTGTTCCACATGAGTCCACCATACCTTCCTATATGCAGTATTTACCTACCATTCCAAGTAAATTTGTATGTGCCAAACTCTAAACCTTCAAATGAAATTTTGTTTTGTATGCTCGAACAGCTCATGTATCAACTAGGGTTGTGTGTATCTTCCATGCTAGGTGGGTTATTCTCACGATGAGTGCACTCCGCTCATCATTCATGAGAAAATGGCTGGTAACCGGGATGCCCAGTCCCATGCTCAAATCATAATAATTAAAGAAAACTCCCCCAGGGCTGTTGCTACTTTGGATGGTACCCGTTGTTTCGGGCTAGCCGTGGAGTGTGCTTGTTGGTGGTTGGGGGAGTATAAACTTTACCGTTCTGTTTGGGAACCGCCTATAATGTGCGTAGCATGGAAGATATCGATATTCTTCATTGTTATGTTGACAATGAGAGTATACCGCTCAAAATGTTATTCATCTCTATTTAAAAATCGAGCTCTGGCACCTCTACAAATCCCTGCTTCCCTCTGCAAAGGGCCTATCTATTTACTTTTATGTTGAGTCATCATCCTCTTATTAAAGAGCACCAGTTGGAGAGCACCTCTGTCATTTGCATGTATTGCTATTAATTTGCATTGAGTATGATTATGACTGGATTTCTTTTACCATGAATTACAATGTCTAGTCAGTCCTTGATCTTTAAAGGTGCTCTACATTTATGTTTTGCGGTCTCAGAAAGGGCTAGCGAGATACCATCTTGTTATATCATATTATGATTGTTTGAAAGTGTTGTCATCCGAGGTTTATTATTATTGCTCGCTAGTTGATTATGCCAATGATATGAGTAGACATGAGACCTGAAAGTTATTGTGAATGTGGTTAGTTCATGATCTTTGCTGAAAACTTGAATGCTGGCTTTACATATTTAGAACAACAAGAGCAAACAGAGTTTGTCAAAGTTTTTCTTTATCACTTTCAGTTTATCAACTGAATTGCTTGAGGACAAGCAAAGGTTTAAGCTTGGGGGAGTTGATACGTCTCCAACGTATGTACTTTTCCAAACACTTTTGCCCTTGTTTTGGACTCTAACTTGCATGATTTGAATGGAACTAACCCGGACTGACGCTGTTTTCAGCAGAATTGCCATGGTGTTGTTTTTGTGCAGAAATAAAAAGTTCTCGGAATGACCTGAAAATCCACGGAGAATTATTTTGGAAAATATAAAAAATATATGTGGAAAGATCCAGACCAGGGGGCCCACACCCTGTCCACGAGGGTGGGGGCGCGCCCCCTGCCTCGTGGGCCCCCTATTGCTCCGCCAACGTACCCCCGGACTCCATATATTCACTTTTGGGGAGAAAAAAATCAGAGAGAAAGAATTATCACATTTTACGATATGGAGCCGCCGCCAAGCCCTAATCTCTCTCGGGAGGGCTCATCTGGAGTCCATTCGGGGCTCCGGAGAGGGGAGATCGTCGCCATCTTCATCATCAACCTTCCTCCATCACCAATTCCATGATGCACACCGCCGTGCGTGAGTAATTCCATCGTAGGCTTGCTGGACGGTGATGGGTTGGATGAGATTTACCATGTAATCGAGTTAGTTTTGTTAGGGTTTGATCCCTAGTATCCACTATGTTCTAAGATTGATGTTGCTATGACTTTGCCATGCTTAATGCTTGTCACTAGGGCCCGAGTGCCATGATTTCAGATCTGAACCTATTATGTTTTCATGAATATATGTGTGTTCTTGATCCTATCTTGCAAGTCTATAGTCACCTACTATGTGTTATGATCCGGCAACCCCGAAGTGACAATAATCGGGACCACACTCGGTGATGACCGTAGTTTGAGGAGTTCATGTATTCACTATGTGTTAATGCTTTGGTTTGGTACTCTATTAAAAGGAGGCCTTAATATCCCTTAGTTTCCACTAGGACCCCGCTGCCACGGGAGGGTAGGTCAAAAGATGTCATGCAAGTTCTTTTCCATAAGCACGTATGACTATATTCGGAATACATGCCTACATTACATTGATGAACTGGAGCTAGTTCAGTGTCACCCTAGGTTATAACTTTTACATGAGGAATCGCATCGACATAATTATCCATCACCGATCCAATGCCTACGAGCTTTTGACATATTGCTTGTTGCTTATTTACTTTTCCGCTGCTACTATTACAAAAACTACAAAAACACTATCGTTACTTTTATTGTTGTTACCACTATTTCCATATTACTTTGCTACTAAATTACTTTGTTGTAGATACTAAGTTTCTAGGTGTGGTTGAATTGACAGCTCAACTACTAATACTTAAGAAAATTCTTTGGCTTCCCTTGTGTCGAATCAATAAATTTGGGTTGAATACTTTACCCTCAAAAACTGTTGCGATCCCATACACTTGTGGGTTATCAGACAGCGGTCAAGAACGTCCTGAAATACCTGAAAAGGACAAAGGATATGTTTCTCATTTATGGAGGTGACAAAGAGCTCATCGTAAACGGTTATGTCAATGCAAGCTTTGACACTGATCCGGATGATCTAAGTCACAGACCGGATACATATTTTTGTTGAACGGTGGAACTCTTAGTTGGTGCAGTTCCAAGCAGAGCATCGTGGCGGGATCCATGTGTGAAGCGGAGTACATAGCTTCTTCGGAAGCAGCAAATGAAGGAGTCTGGATGAAGGAGTTCATATCCGATCTAGGTGTAATACCTAGTGCATCGGGTCCAATGAAAATCTTTTGTGACAACACTGGAGCAATAGCTTTGGCAAAGGAATCCAGGTTTCACAAGAGAACCAAGCACATAAAGAGACGCTTCAACTCCATCCATGATCAAGTCAAGGAAGGAGACATAGAGATTTGCAAAATACATACAGATCTGAATGTCGCAGACCCGTTGATTAAGCCTCTTCCACGAGCAAAACATGATCATCACCAAGACTCCATGGGTGTTAGAATCATTACTATGTAATCTAGATTATTGACTCTACTGCAAGTGGAAGACTTAAGGAAATATGCCCTAGAGGCAATAATAAAGTTGTTATTTATATTTCCTTATATATCATGATAAATGTCTTTTATTCATGCTATAATTGTATTAACCGGAAACTTGATTCATGTGTGAATACATAGACAAAACAGAGTGTCCCTAGTATGCCTCTACTAGACTAGCTCGTTAACCAAAAATGGTTAAGTTTCCTAACCATTGACATGTGTTGTCATTTGATGAACGGGATCACATCATTAGGAGAATGATGTGATGGACAGGACCCATCCGTTAGCTTAGCATAATGATCGTTTAGTTTTTTTGCTATTGCTTTCTTCATGACTTATACATGTTCCTCACACTATGAGATTATGCAACTCCCAAATACCGGAGGAACACCTTGTGTGCTATCAATTCTCACAACGTAACTGGGTGATTATAAAGATGCTCTACAGGTGTCTCCGAAGGAGTTTGTTGAGTTGGCATAGATCGAGAATATGATTTGTCACTCCGAGTGTCGGAGAGGTATCTCGGGGCCCTCTCGGTAATACACATCATAATAAGCCTTGCAAGCAAATGACTAATGAGTTATTCATGAGATGATGTATTATAGAATGATTAAAGAGACTTGTCGGTAACAAGATTGAAGTAGGTATGAAGATACCGATGATCGAATCTTGGGCAAGTAACATACCGATGACAAATGGAACAACGTATGTTGTTATGCGGTTTGACCGATAAAGATCTTCATAGAATATGAAGGAGCCAATATGACCATCCAGGTTCCGTTATTGTTTGTTGATCGGAGATGTGTCTCGGTCATGTCTACATAGTTCTCGAACCCATAGGGTCCGCACGCTTATTGTTCGATGACGATTCGTATTATGAGTTATGTGTTTTTTGATGACTGAAGATTGTTCGGAGTTTCGGATGAGATCACAGACATAATGAGGAATCTCGAAATGGTCAAGACATAAAGAATGATATATTGGACGATGTTATTCGGACACCGGATGGATTCCGGGGGTCACCGGATAAATATCGGAGTGTCGGGGGGGAGGGGGGTTATCGGAACCCCCGGGGGAACTAATGAGCCTTAGTGGGTAGGGGAGAGAGAGGAAAGGCCACAAGGGCTGGTCGCACGCCCCCCATGGGCCTAGTCCGAATTGGACTAGGGGGAGGGGCGGCGCCCCCTCTTTCCTTCTCCTCTCCCTCTCCTTCCTTCCCCCTGTCTTCCCCTTGTTGGAAACCTACTAGGAATAGGATTCCTAGTAGGAATCCTGCTTGGGGCGTGCCCTAGGAGGGTCGGCCGACCTCCCCCTTGCTCCTTTATATACGAGGGCACACAAGTTAACAATTGTTTTAGCTGTGTGCAGTGCCCCCTCCACAGATTCCACATCAGGTCATATTATCGTAGTGCTTAGGCGAAGCCCTGTGCGGATCACATCATCAACACCATCGCCACATCGTCGTGCTGACGGAACTCTCCCTTGTCCTCAGCTGGATTAAGAGCTCGAGGGACGTCATCATGTTGATTGTGTGCTGAACACGGAGGTGATGTACGTTTAGTACTTGGATCGGTTGGATCGTGAAGACGTTCCACTACATCAACCGCATTATTAAACGCTTCCACTTTCGATCTATGAGGGTACGTGGACACACACTTCCCGCTCGTTGCTATGCTTCTCCTAGATAAATCTTGCGTGATCGTAGTTTTTTTTTTGAAATCCTACGTTCCCGAACAGCGTGGGCTCCATGCCAATCACCTCATGATCACGGACTTTTCCCGTGATCTCAAGGTGGATGTCAAGTCCATGAAGGACATCATATTCACCTTCAACGAGCAAATCAGCTTCCTCCAAAGCCAGATCTATGATCTTCAAAACCAAGTCTTTGATTATGAGGCGAGGTTTAAAGGTATGAGTTTGGCTGCTAGTTGCAGGACTCGTGAGACTCACTCTTGCTCTCACGATGGTGGACCACTGCCATGGAAATCCAAGGAGATGATCTCTTCTTCTCCATCACCATCATCTTCTTCACCACCAAAGGAGAATTGAGTATCGGGTATGGGCACTCCCCTTGGCTTTCGCCAAGCTTGGGGGAGGTGCCCCGGTATCATATCATCCCACTATCTTTTTGCTTTTACTTATTTTAGTTCAATCTTTTTGCTTTAGATGAAATAAAGTTTAGTTCGATCCTTTCTTTTCGAGAGTTTGCTTAGTGATCTATCCTTGTAATCGTGTGCAAGTCATATAATAAAGTTTAGTTTGAGTTTTTGCTTTCTTTACTTTTATGCCGCAAATAAAGAAAAGAAATAAAGAAAGAAAAGGAGAAAGGAAATAAATCAATAAGATCATATACTAATCCTATGGTAGGTGATAGCACCACATAAGGAAAAGTATAAGTAGCAAATTTTATTAGAGATTGAAAAACATAGCATTAGCCAATGATGCAACTCATGAAAGAATTAATAAGGGAAAATAAGATTCACATATAAATATACTATCCTAGAAATCTTTTATGATTGTGAGCCCTCATCAAAATATTATATGCCAAAATTGTTGACGTTGGACAAGGAGGACAACCTAATGATCTATGCATGGTTATATTCACACAGAAGTCATATTCTCATAGATCCTTGAACATGTGATGCTTGCCCCCTATCTTTGCTAGCCAAAACTTCCGCACTAAGTAGAGATACTACTTGTGCATCCAAAAATCCTTAAAACCAAATCTTCTTCAAGTGTCCACCATACCTACCTAGGGATTGAGCAAGATCCCTCGAGTAAGTTGTCATCAGTGCAAAAGGGCAATAAACATTGCTTCTAAATATGTGAGATCATTTAGTGTAAGAGAAAATTGAGCGTTGTACAAACTTGGATGACAAAGAATAAAAGCGACAGCCTGCATAACAAAGGTTGTCATCTTAAGGGGCAATACAATGTGACGTTCTCTTGCACTAAGGGATTGAGCATGCAAACAAATAAGCGCATGGCAACCTCTGCTTCCCTCTACAAAGCGTCTATCTTTTACTTTTATGTATTTACTTTTATGAAAAAAGTCAGAGTTTTCCTTCTATTCCCTGTTATTTTTCTCCTTTGGCAAGCATCATGTGGTGAGGAAAGATCTAGGCACATATGTCCAGTTGAATATAGATGGCATGAGTTATTAATTGTTGACATCACCCTTGAGGTGAGTATGTTGGGAGGCGAAACTATAAGCCCATATCTTTCTATGTGTCTGGTTGAAACGTTTTGATCATGAGTACGAGATGAGTGTTAGCAATCATAGAAGACTATATATGATGGTTGAGTATGTGGACATGCTTAAAGGGCTCCGACACGTGACCCTTCCTGAAAAGATGATGAATTGTAGTTGCAAAGTTGACTGAGAACATAGTTTGTTGGTTTCTAATAGAGTTTTTGCTTCACACTTCGATTATGTGATGAACTGTTACTTATTTATGGGAAGTATACGATGCAAGTTCAATGATAAAAGTCCTATGTTTAATTTTATTGCTATCATAATAATCAACACGATGCTTCTATGTCTGTATTTTGTTTTTATCGACACCACTCTCTCAAAGCATGTGGACATGTTTTTCGATTTTGGTTTTCGCTTGAGGACAAGCGAGGTCTAAGCATGGGGGAGTTGATACGTCCATTTTTCATCATGTTTTCTTATTGTTAATTATAATGTTGTATCCATAATAATGCTTTTTGGAGTAATTCTAATGCCCTTTCTCTCATAATTTACAAGGAACACACCAAGAGGGAGAATTCCGGCAGCTGGAAATCTGGACCAGGAAAAGCTACGTCAGGCTACCTATTCTGCACAACTCCAAACAAGCTGAAACTTCACGGAGAACTTTTATGGATTATTTAATAAATACTGGAGTCAATAAACACCAGAGAGGGGCCACCAGGTGGCACAACCCACCTGGGCGCGCGAGGCCCCCCAGGCGCGCCCTGGTGGGTTGTGGCCTCCTCGGCCCACCTCCGGTGCCCATCTTCTGGTATATAAGTGATTCTGAGCTATAAAAATAAGGAGAAGGCTTTCGGGGCGGAACACCGCTGTCTTGAGGCGGAACTTGGGCAGTAGCACTTTTGCCCTCCCGCGGAGCAATTTCGCCGAGGGAACTTCCCACCCGGAGGGGGAAATCATCGTCATCATCATCACCAACCACTCTCCCATCTTGGGGAGGGCAATCTCCAGCAACATCTTCAACATCACCATATCATCTCAAACCCTACTTCATCTCCTATATTCAATCTTGTTACCGGAACTATTGATTGGTGCTTGTGGGTGACTAGTAGTGTTGATTACATCTTGTAGTTGATTACTATATGGTTTATTTGGTGGAAGTTTATATGTTCAAATCCATTATGCTATTTAATACCCCTCTGATCATGAGCATGTTTATCATTTGTGAGTAGTTACCTTTGTTCTTGAGGTCACGGGAGAAATCATGTTGCAAGTAATCATGTGAACTTTATATGTGTTTGATATTTTGATAGTATGTATGTTGTGATTCCCTTAGTGGTGTCATGTGAACGTCGACTACATGACACTTCAACATCTTTGGGCCTAAGGGAATGCATTGTGGAGTAGTAATTAGATGGTGGGTTGCGAGAGTGACAGAAACTCAAACCCCAGTTTATGCGATATTCCGTAAGGGACCGATTGGATCCAAAAGTTTAATGCTATGGTTAGGATTTATTCTTAATACTTTTCTCGTAGTTGTGGATGCTTGCGGGAGGGTTAATCATAAGTAGGAGGTTTGTTCAAGTAAGAACAATACCTAAGCACCGGTCCACCCACATATCAAATTGTCAAAGTAGCGAACACAAATAAACCAACATGATGAAAGTGACTAGATGAAATTCCCGTGTAACCTCAAGAACGCTTTGCTTATCATAAGAGACCGTTTTGGCCTGTACTTTGCCTCAAAAGGATTGGGCTACCTTGTTGCATACTTGCTACTATAATCGTTACTTGCTCGTTACAAATTATCCTGCTATCAAATAACTCGTTACTTACAATTTCAGCACTTACAGACATTACCTTAGTAAAAACTACTTGTCATTTCCTTCTGCTCCACGTTGGGTTTGACACTCTTACTTATCGAAAAGAGCTACAATTGATCCCCTATACTTGTGGGTCATGAAAGTGCGTTATATCGACTAGGTGGGGGTGAATAGGCAATTTTTATGAATTCTTCGCTGAGGAATTTGTTGTTGAGGAAATTCCTTAGCGAAGAACTACTTGCAGCGGAATAAGTACTCAGAAGTTAACATGATAGAATACAAGCATGGTCATCATGAAGATATGAAGACAAACACAGAGTACAGAAAGCGTAAACACATGATAGCACAGGATGAAGACAAACAGACTGAAGAAATTGAACTGAGGAAATTGAGAAAGTCTTCAGTCAAAGTCTTCAAACAGATATGAATAAGCACACAACAAAGATATGAGGAAATGAAAGAGTTGAGGAAATAGAACCAGTAAGCTTGGTGAAGACAATGATTTGGTAGACTAGTTCCAACTACTGTCTCAGTTGTACATCTGGTTGGAGCGGCTAGGTATTTAAACCTGAAGACACACAGTCTCGGACACCCAGTCAAGGACACATAGTCCAAGACACCAAGTCCTCACTGTATTCTCCTTGAGCTAAGGTCACACAGACCTCACCCAATCACTCGTGGTAAGTCTTGAGGTGACTTCCGAACCTTCACAAACTTGGTCACTCGGCGATCCACAATTCCTCTTGGATGCTCTAGACCATGACGCCTAACCGTCTAGAAGAAGCACAGTCTTCAAAGGTAACAAGTGTCGGATCCATGCATGATCAGTCTCTTTAGTGATGCTCAATCACTTTTGGGTTTGAAGGTTTCGGGTTTGGTTTTGGGTTTTTCCTCACTTGATGATTTTCTCTTAAAGTCCTCGGAGGATGGGTTGCTCTTATGACAAGTGACAGTTTCTCGCGGAGCAGGCAGCCAACTAGTGGTTGTAGGGGGCGGCTATTTATAGCCTAGGCAGCATCCCGACATGATAAGACATAAATTCCCTTTAATGATATGCCCGTTAGGTAGGTAGATATTTTGGGACAGCTGGCGCTTAGCACAGCAACGGTCAGAAATTTGAGTATCAAATTCCTCAGGGCTATCATGTTCCTCACTGTGTAGGTAATCCGCACTAGCGAATTCCTAACTCCTCAGTCAGAACAAATTCCTCAGAGATTAGAAGAACTTCGTCTCTGTCACTGAAGAATATGACTAAACTGTATATGATTTCCAATGGCTTCACTCGAAGGGATTGGTATGTGTAGGATTTTGAGTTGAGCATCACATGGAAATTTTTCCTTAGTATTTCCTTGACCCCCTTTAACAGTACGGTGTTTCCTATGACTCAAGAAAGAGAAAATGAAACTATAAAAACAAATGTCTTCATGCTTCATGATCCTCAAATGAATACAAAGTCTTCAGGGTCACACCAATTTCTTCACTTTCAAAGTCTTCAGAAATCCAAAGTCTTCAGTCGAAGAACTTCATTTTTAGGGGTCGACTTTCCCTGTAATTATCAAACTCCTCATAGACTTATAGACCTATGTACACTAATAAACACATTAGTCCCTTAACCTATAAGTCTTCAATACACCAAAATCACTAAGGGGAACTAGATGCACTTACAGGTCATCAGTCCTGCTGACAGCTCGGACGCACTAGCTCTATCTTCGCACGCAAGGAAGTGCCTCCTTATTATCCACAAAAAATGAATACTCCTCTTGCTAGCTGGGACCCACCAGATTTGGAGGCTGACTTGTAAGTTGATGCGCACGAAGGGTTTTGTTAACTTAGTAAACAAACGATTCTAGGTGCAGTGACCGTTGGATGTTAATCCAACCACTGTCATGCTTCTCCAACCTCTGGTCTTCTTGCTCCAGCCGCCAAAACTAGCGCCGGCCGTGCCGCCTGCTCCTACCTCTCGTGGTCGGTTGTGCTGATGTGCAGGCCTCACCGCTCCACCCTACTACCAATCGTTAGCTTAGCCATCCCTACACTCACCCAGACCTCCTATTATTCTCCGCCGATGGCAGCCTCACACTGAAGTCGAACCAGTAAACCCTCGTACTCCCCTCCATGTTGGAAACAACTGCCGAGTCTTCCGCGGCTCCTAGTCAACCCCTTCCTATGCCTTGTCATCGTCTATCGCCTTGGTGCTCTCAGTGCGGCGCGGTTAACGTGGTGAAGGAACGACTTCCATTGGAAGAGGACGATATGTGGAGAGGCTGACAGCTGGGTCCACGACCGCACGCAAGGAAGTGCCTCCTTATTACGGGCAAAAAAATGATTCGGCCCTGACAGCTGGACCCACTGGCTATATCTTTGCATGCAAGGAAGTGCCTCCTTGTCCTCCCTAACAGTTGGGACCCACCCGGTGGAATCATACGTAGGGTTGTCTGTCTGGTCACGAACGTGTACGTACATAGCGGTCGATCGGTCTCTCTGCAAGGATGAACTGTGGCCGAGCAAGAAGCGGCATGTGTAGTAGTAGAGCCCCCGACGTAGTAGTTCAGGCAGTCCAGTCAAAACCGTGTACATGCACGTACAGCCAGATGTCAAAAAATATAGCCACATACATACATATGGAGGGAGTCTCGAGCGTGTACTCGCGCATACGTACGGCCATGCAGTCCCATACATATGGAGATGGAAGCAACGGCGTCGTATTCACCGGCAGCGAACCGGCAGAGTCGGAACATAGAAACAACCTAGTGTTCATCGGGAGCCAATCGGCTTCGACGGAACAGCCGCAACCTGGTGTGGAGTACCGCAAAATGAAGGGAAATGACCTTCTACTGGAGCGCGTACGATTGAATTAGGATCATGTTCATTGGGAAGGGTCTGGCGTACCGCAAAACGGAGGAAACGGCCTTCTACTCGACCGACTACAGTCAAAACGGGATCCTGTTCATTAGGAGGGGTCTGGCATACCGCGAAATGAAGGAAACGGACTTGTGTTGGAGCGCTACAGTCGAAACGGGAGTCCTATTCATCGGGAGGGGTGTGGCGTACCGCAAAACGGGACTCCACGGGCTACTGTTCACCCACTGTCGACTTCCTCCAGCCTCCTTATGCACTATTCATCCACCACGTCTTCCTCTGCCTCCACCGGCTACTGTTCAACAAGCCCTCCACCGGCTATTGTTCAACCAGCCCTCCACGGGGTCCTGTTCATCCAACCCGCCACCAGCTACTGTTGAACCATCCCTCCACGGGGTCCTGTTCATCCACCCCCAATGCCTCAGCTGTGGCGGCCTCGTCTCGGGGTCCTGTTCATCCAGTGGCAACCGCAATGGCCTACTACCATGGGGTCATGTTCATCCAACCCCCACCGGGAACTGTTCATCCAACCCCAACCACGTACGTCTCGACTCGTCCAACCAACCCCATGTTCATTGTTCATCAAGAGGCAGCAGGTTCGATCGTCTTCATTAAGCAGCAGCAGCGATCGATCGGATTCAGTTAGCAGCGAAGGAGTTTGTCAGGTTCAGTTAGAAGCGAAGGGATCGATCACTCGGGTTCAATAACGTAGCTAGTGCAATCGCTCGGGTTCAGTAAGCGAACGCCTCGCTCGGGTTCAGTTAGAGCCCAACGCCTCGCACATACACGCGACGTGTACGAGAGAAACGCGCAAACCTCAGTGCATCGCTCCGCCCCGACCACCCACCATAACAGGGAACTCCTCGAAATTTTTCTCGCCCTCGCTTCTACCATAATTTTTTTCGTCATGGACGGCCCAAAGAATGTCATGCAGGTGCGTCCCCGGCCCACCCAGGACGAAAAGCCCATTTTCTGTCATGATTTTTTTCATAGAAGTAGGAGCCCACCACATCTATGATGATACATGTTTTTGTCACAATTAACGTCATAGAAGTGTCATAAGCATGACAGAAGAAAAAAATTCGTTCGGCCCAAAATGTAAAGAATATGTTTTTTTGTAGTGTTGGTTCATTTGTTGTGGTGTTTAGTTAATTGTTTTGTTCAATTATGCAATGCGATGTTCAATAATTGTGGTTGCATTCTGTTATTATATACCATGTGAGAAGTAAATCGAATTTGACTGTACGAAATACATGAGAAACAAATACAATTGCTATGTTTATAAGTTGTTCAACATGCTTGGTTTGGTTAACAGTGTGATCTTCCATTAGGAGTATGTTATATTGTGCAATGTGGTGCTCAATTAACATTTGGTTCATCTATTGTAGTGTTTAGTTAACTGTTTGGTTCAATTCTGCAATATAATGTTCAATTATTATGGGTGCATTCTGTTATTGTATACCATGTGAGTAATAAATTGAATTTGGTTGTACTAAATATATGAGAAACAAATATAATTGCTATATTTCCATGTTGTTATGAATTCTTGGTTTGGTTAACTGTCCGATCTTCTATTAGAAGTATGTTATATTATGCAATGTGGTGCTCAGTTAATGTTTGGTTCATTTGTTGTGGTGTTTAGTTAACTGCTTGGTTCAATTCTGCAATACGATGTCCAATTGTCGTGGGTAGAATTTTGTATTTTTGTGCATGTGAGGAATAAATCGAATTTGGTTGCACTTAATACATGAGAAACATATACAAGTGCTATATTTCCTAGTTCTTAATCATGCTTGGTTTGTATAAATGGGTTTTCCATGTGGCTTGAATTAATCTGATGAATCTGCAATGTGCTTATTTTTCATCTACTTATTTTACTGATAGCATGCAAACCCTCACTTAACCTGATGACTAACTACCTTATATGTGTTGCGGGGAAACAACGGGAAGCACTGAGGTTTATAATCGAGGTTAGGACGTGCATGGTTCATTGTCTAATAGCACATTATTGTGCAATTGCAGGAATCATTCTAATATTTAGGTTTTTAACAATTTGTACTTGCACATGTAGGTCCCATTGTTAGAGGTTTTGACCCACTTTCGACCCTTTTTGCATATGGGAAATGAGTTGTCCATGAATATCAATCAAGTCAAGAAACTCAAAAAGATTGTTAGGATAAAGAAATTAGCATCAAAAAACAACAAGATGTTTGTCTGCACAATGAAGAAGACATCAGTTCACCACAAGATGGTACTAACTATTATACCTTGCCTTTGTTATTCCTTTGCCCCATTTCCAATATATAGAAGATATTTATGCACATCCTTGTTTTCATGCCTTTCCAAAGAAGTTCACTGATGGTTACCTCTCAAATCACCCCTATGGTCAGGAGGCGAGGAAGGTTTTCATACAACACTGATGGTTCAATATTGAATTGTTCCTGAAGAGGACGAAGGATGGACGGTCAATCATCCATGCACTGGCCTAAAGTTCCAAAGACCTTCAACATGAATGATGCTCAATATTTGCCTTCCACTTCAGCAGTTTTCCAAATGAGATGCATATGTCTATGTACCATCTATGATGCTAGTTTCGAAAGGTTCTAGATGTTGCATCTGAAACTTGGTGCTGGTGCAGTTGTGTAACGGGGTAGCTGAGTGCTGAAGCTATATCATGTTGTACTCTGATGTATTTCAATTATGAAATCCTGCTTCCTTAATATGGAAATGAAATATATTATGTGCTTAATATGAATGTCAGTTAGATTAATAGATGGATTATTAATAATAGGGAAATTAGCCTGCTAATTGTATTTTACTATTGCAAACAGTTATTGAGAAAACACTGTGGGCGATGACCTCACGCAACACACACAGTTTTTAGGAATAAACCGTGTTGGATCAATGAACAATCACACACGACATCCTCTTGAAAATTGTTTGCGTTAGGCCACCTTGCGCAAATGTTTACCACATAAGAACTATATGTGATGGACAACCTTTGCCACACAGTTTCTTCTATGCACCGTGTGTGATGCATTTAATAACGCAAACGATAAAATTGTTAATGTCATGTGCAATGGCAATGCTATCACAGACAATTTAACGGGGAAAATTGTGTGTGATGTACCCGCGAACGGAAACGTTTTCCTTGGAGCGACTGTGTGGGATGTATATACGAAAGAAAACATTTAGTGGGGACTGACTGTGTGGGATGTACTTACGACCGGAAACGATTTCGCCTGTATAATTGAATTTTTTAGCACTACTATACGTATAACCGTATTTGATCACTCGTCGGTCGCACACGACCTCATTTTGCCAAGCGTGTGTGCTAGGAGGGCATATCCCCAATGGTTTCTCGGTCCTGTGGGAAGGACCCCCCTATCTCAGTCACTGACTAGGTGACGGTTCAGAACACAGTCGCGAAAAGGGGTTAAAAATCATTTGTATAGCACCTCACTGTACCAGTGGGGGGTCGACGGCAGCGGCGGGCGACGCAAATCGATCAAACATAGATCAGAAAACCAAAAAGAAAACGTCGATCAAAACGACCGACGAGAGAGCGAAAAACCCGAAGCAAGGGCTTGGGAAAAAGACTCTTTAGGGCAGCCGGTCAACATGACCGGCGAACTAACCCTAGGTACGGGCGGCGCGGCCCCTAGCGGCGGTCATGTAGGCCGACTGCCCAGGGGGTGGCGCGCGGGTGTGGCAGCGGCGGCCGCTAGGGTTTAGGATCGAGGTTAGGGTGATACTATGTTAGAAGGGATAGAGAGGGATTGTTCTGGAATATGATGGATTCAATGTTTATTGCTTGAGCCTCATGGGCATATATATATATATAGGAGTACATGATCATCTTGGAGTATAAGGCAAGGTAGAATAATATCCTACGTTGTCCTAACTTTCCTCATAATCAATATACTCAACAACCACAAACCACCTGCGGGTGGCCCAACTATATGTACGAAAAGGGTGTGGTGTGATACTTAAATACCCAATTCACAACTTTGATGTGGCACATGCACCTCGCAACCCGGACATCCCCGACCCCATGGAGGTTTGGGACGCACAAAATAGTCCCCCCCCCCCAACACACACACACGTACGCACACACTTCAAGTTGGCGGGAGGGCATCTCACCAAGACCTACTGTAACATGGACCGAAAGAAGAATCCACCTTGCCTCTCTTTGTTATCGATCGAAGTGATGGATGCCCACGCGACCCCATAAATAGCGAATGTGAATCAACTAAACATGATGAACATAACTTGGCGAGAATTCCCATGTGTCCTTGAGAGCACTTTTGCTTTATATATGATAACTTTCCGATTTGTTCTTTGAAATAAAAAGGACCGGGCCACCTTGCTGCACTATTGCTACTTGTTACTTGTTACGGATTACCTTGCTACAAAACTACCTATCACCGCTACTTTCAGTACTTGTAGAGAATACCTTCATTGGTACAGCGAGGTGCTATACAAATGGTTTTTAACCCCTTTCCACGACGACATTTGGAACCGTCGCCAAGTGAGTATGGGTCATATGGGGTCCTTCCCACACGACCCAGAAACCATCGGGGATATGCCCTCCTGGCACACACGCTCGGCAAAATGAGGTCGTGTGCGATCGGCGAGTCATGAAATAAGGTTATATGTACAGTAGTGCTAAAAAATACAATTATATAGGCGAAATCTTTTCCGGTCGTAAGTACATCCCATGCAGTCAGTCCCCGCTAAACGTTTCCATTCATATATCCATCCCACACAGTTGCTCCAAGGAAAATGTTACCGTTCGTAGGTACATCACACAAAAAATTCCCCATTAAATTGTTTGTGATAGTGTTGCCATTGCACACAATATTAACAATTTTATCGTTTGCGTTATTGAATGCATCACACACGGTGCATAGAAGAAACAGTGTGACAAAGGTTACCCATGACACACCATTTTTATGTGGTAAACGTTTGCGCAAGGTGGACTAACGCAAACAGTTTTCAAGAGGATGTCGTGTGTGATTGCTCATTGATCTAACACGGTTTATTCCTAGAAACTGTGTGCGTTGCCCGAGGTCATCGCCCACGGTGTTTTCTCAATAACCGTTTGCAATAGAAAAACCCTATTAGCAGGCTAATTGGCCATTAGTAGGCTAATTTCCCTATTATTAATAATTCATTTATTAATATAATTGACATTCATATTAAGCACATAATATATTTCATTTCCATATTAAGGAAGCAAGATTTCATAATTGAAATACATCAAAGTACAACATGATATAACTTCAGCACTCAGCTACCCCATTACACAACTGCACCAGCACTAAGTTTCACATGCAACATCTAGAACCTTTCGAAATTAGCATCATTGACGGTACATATACAGATGCATCTCATCTGGAAAATTGCTGAAGCGGAAGGCGAATATTGAGCCTTCATTCATGTTGAAGGTATTTGCAACTATAGGCCAGTGCCTGTGGATGATTGACCGTCCATCATTCGTCCTCTTCGGGAACACTTCAATATTGAACCGTGGGTGTTGTATGAAAACCTTCCTCGCCTCCTGGCCATAGAGGTGGTTTGAGAGGTAATCATCAGTGAACTGCTTTGGAAAGGCCTGAAAACAAGTATATGCATAAATATCTTCTCTATATTGGAAATGGGACAAAGGAATAAAAAAGGCAAGGTATAATAGTTAGTACCATCTTGTAGTGAACTGATGTCTTCCTCATTGTGTAGACAAAGATCTCGTTGTTTTTTGTCGCTAATTTCTTTATCCTAAAAAACTTTTTGAGTTTCTTGACTTGATTGATAATCATGGACAACTCATTTCCCCATATGCAAAAAGGGTCGAACAGTGGGTCAAAACCTCTAACAGCAAGACCTACATGTGCAAGACCAAATTGTTAAAAACCTAAATATTAGAATGGTTCCTACAATTGCACAATAATGTGTTATTAGACAATGGACCATGCACGTGCTAACCTTGATTGTAAACCTCAGTGCTTCCCATTTTTTCCCTGCAACACATATAAGGTAGTTAGTCATCAGGTTAAGTAAGGGTTCATATGTTATCAGTAAAATATGTTGATGAAAAATAAGCACATTGCAGATTCATCCGATTAATTCAAGCCACATGGAAACCCATTTATCCAAACCAAGCATGATTAAGAACTAGGAAATATAGCACTTGTATATGTTTCTCATGTATTAAGTGCAGCCAAATTCAATTTATTCCTCACATGCACAACAATACAAAATTCTACCCAGGACAATTGGAATCGCATTGTAGAATTGAACCAAGCAGTTAACTAAACACCACAACAAATGAACCAAACTTTAGTTGAGCACCATATTACACAATATAACATACTCCTAATAGAATATCAGACAGTTAACCAAACCAAGCATGCTTAACAACTTGGAAATATAGCAATTGTATTTGTTTCTCATGTATTTAGTACAGCCAAATTCAATTTATTCCTCACATGGTATACAATAACAGAATGCACCCACGACAATTGAAAATCCAGAATTGAACCAAACAGTTAACTAAACACCACAACAAATGAACCAAACGTTAACTAAGCACCACATTGCACAATATAACATAACCCTAATAGAAGATTAGACAGTTAACCAAACCAAGCATGCTAAACAACTTGGAAATATAGCAATTGTATTTGCTTCTCATGTATTTAGTATAGTCAAAATAAATTTACTTCTCACATGGTATACAATAACAGAATGCACCCACAACTATTGAACATCGCATTACAGAATTGAACCAAACTGTTAACTAAACTCCCCAAAAAAATTGAACCAAACTTTAACTGAGCACCACATTGCACAATGTATAACCAAACCAAGCATGCTTGACAACTTGGAAATATAGCAATTGTATCCATTTCCAATGTGTTTTGTAAAGATAAATTCGATTTATTCCTCACATGGAAGACAATACGAAATTGTAGCCTGAAGAATTGAACATCACATTTGCAGAATTGAACCAAATAGTTAACTGAAGACAACAACTAATTAACCAAACAGTTAATAAGTGAGCACTACACTGCACGACATATAGAACATATACACTAGAGCAACATATTGCATGGTAAAATTAGATAGCACAATTCACTAGAATTTGTTAAGGAAAGGCAAGAGCAGCACACGCAACGGGTAAACCAAGCATGCTTAACCGGCATAGCTAGCAAATGGCAAGGTGCTCCTCCAAGATCTGGGGGTCAGCATGAATGGCAGCCATCATGACCTCATCCGCACGTGTGACCGAGATTTACTTCTCCGCTGCCAAATGCTCCTTGAGCTCCTGGCTATACTGCGTGCACCATGGCTTAGGGTGGCGCTTATTTGGTGGAGGGGTTGGTGATTTGGGTCGAAGGTGTCGCGCCAGCGGTAGGGGCATGCGTGATGTGGAAGGAGGAGGAGGATGGGGGTCGGGTGTGGATTACCTGCCTAGATAGACGAGACCGAGCAGCGTGAAGGAGGGTCGCCGGCGAGGAGGCGGCGCTACAAGCAAGGGGTGAATATTTCAACTTGGAAAGGAAGGCAGAAATAGGGGAAATGTGGCTTTTGTTAAGGGGGAGGGGCGGGGAGGTAGATATTTCCGCGGAAGTCGAAATTTTTGAATTGGTTCAGCGAAAAAACAGGCGCGCAAAGTGTCATCAGACACGGTCCCTTATTCAGAACTGTGTATGATATGTGAACATCACAAACGATTCAGATAGCTTAACCCGTGTGTGATGAGCTTGAACATTAAAAAAATTTGTTCGAATTTCCCTCATTACGGTGGTCATCCACCTCATTGCATAATTTGGGTACACAAAGGAGACTACACCACACCCACACTTCTTAATCGAGCAAGTTCAGCAATTAAACAGAGCTAGCTAACCTAAACATTACTCTAACAAATTAAACACCGATGCTCTTAATTAAACAAAACAAAGAGTACTACTACGGCTGGTGCTCGTCGATCTTAGCCGCCCCCTCCATGTCCAGCTCATGCCCGACGGTCTCCTGGGGAAGGGGATCCATGGCATCCATCGCACCATACCCGACAAGCATCTCGCCATCCGCATCCACCATCTCTTTGGAAAAGGCTGCCACGAGCTGGGTGTAGGCGGCCGCGATCTAGGCTTGGACGGGCTCCGTCGTGGTAAGGTATGCAACGAAGGAACGGACGGCTGCTTGAACACCCTTGGCGATTGCCAACTCTTCGGCCGTGGGTTGTCGATCGTTGCCGGAGAAGCTTTGTTCGATTTGTATGGTGACTGCCACGAGCTGGGCGTGGGCGGTCTCGACATGGTCGTGGGCGGCCTCCATCAGGGCTAAGGCCGCCGCTGTGGAACGGACAACTGTTGTGCCGCTCTCGCTAGTTTCTATCCCCGAGGCAGATGTTGCTGCTACCACCTGAGAAGAAACAACGGCCGTTTGGGCTGCCTTGGCCACCCGGTCGCAGATTGCGATCGTGCTCATGCCCTTGTTAGCACGCGCATGGCGGCTGCGGTCGCGCTCTTGTGGGAGTGGGCCGCCGAAGTTGCCCTCACGACGCGGGTCCACGTCCCCATCTTTCACCGGTGATGATTGAACAGTGAAATGATATTTGGGGAGCGAGCTAGTGTGCTTGACACGCCGGCTGTGGACTGTAGCCGACGCACCTTCTCGCGTAAGCCATAGGCGTACTATAAGGAACGGTGCACCAGGATATTTGTAATGCGTCTCACACGGTTGGTGATAATAAGCTGTGTGGGATTTACTTGATTTGAATTACATAATGGGGTCACAGTGGCAATGGACGGTGTTTGAATTGCTAGAACTTTTATCTGCAGTGAACATGCAACTATATGTGTGTCATAAAAAAATGGAATTATTCAGGGTTCGTTTGGACATTTTAAACATGAAATTGGTTTTCTAGCCATATATTTTAGGTGCACAATTCAAAATTAAACTACATGCACATGCTCCTGTGCACCAACATCGGTTGTAAAATCATATATGTGTCCATGGGTTTATGCTTATGTCACATGCAAGAAATGGGGATGAATTTCAAACACCACGGCACCGTGGCTCTCCAGCAAACGTTGAGGTACATGCTTTTGTAATTCTAGTAAATCCAAAACCCGTCTAAAATTCATGAACCTTGGCATGCTATCATGGAATGGCATCAACATGCTAGGGTAAAAAATATTGTCCCATTTGGGGCAGGTTATGGTATAAGCTTCTCACAAACCAGAGCTTCTCAGAAGAAGCCTCATGGTTCCGTTAGGGAAACGTGTTACCTTTGTGGAAAAAATGATATTCGTCGCCTCCTCTTCCTTTCAATTTTTTTCCTGGTGTCAACATAGAACAACAGGAGTGTCGTGTTAAATTTTGATTTTTTCGGGGACCGTTTGGACATTTTTATACGTTAACTGAGTTTTCTAGGCATTTATGTGCATAAATCAAAATTAAACTACATGCACATGCTCCAGTCCATAAAAACGGGTTGCAAAATCAAATGTTTGTCCTTGGTTGCAAGCTTAGGTCACATGCAAGAAATGATAATGAATGTCAAACACCTTGACACTGTCACTCGACCGCTAACATTGAGATAAATGGTTTTAAAATTCTAGTAAATCAAAAACTTGTCTGAAATTCATGAAACTTGACATGATATCATGGAACGGCATCGACATGCCATGGTAAAAATATTGTCCCCTTTGGGGCAGGTTTCGGTATAAGCTTCTCGCAAACCAGGGCTTCTCTCACAACAAGCCTGGATGGTTTCATTAGGGAACATGCCACCTTGGGGAACGAAATGATATCTGTTGCCTCTTCTTACTTTCAAATTTTTTATTGTGTCAACATAGAACAACACGAGTGTTGTGTCAATTTTTGGGATTTTTTGGGGTACACTTGGACATTTTTATACATTAACTGAGTTTTCTATGCATTCATGTGCATAATTCAAATTTGAACTACATGCACATGCTCCAGTGCATATAAATTGGTTCAAAATTGGAATGTGTGTCCTTGGTTACATGCTTAAGTACCATGCAGTAAATGAGAATGAATGTTAGAAACCTTGCCACCATCGCCCGGCCGCAATTCTAGTAAATCGAAAACGCGTCTGAAATTTATGAAAATTGACATGCTAGCATGGAACGGCATCAACATGCAGTTGTAACAATATTGTCCCATTTGGGGCGGGTTAGGGTATATAAGCTTCTCACAAACCAGAGCTCCTTACAACAAGCCTCATGGTTACGGTAGGGAATGTTTCACCTTTCTGGACAAAACGATATCTGTTGCCTTTTCTTGATTTCAATTTTTTTCTAGTGTCAACATAGAACAACATGAGTGTTATGTTAATTTTAGGAATTTATCGGGGCTCGTTTGGACATATTTATACATTAACTGAGTTTTCTATGCATTTATGTGAATAATTCAAATTTGAACTACATGCACATGCTCTAATGCATATAAATTGGTTGAAATTCAAATATGTGTCCTTGTTTGCATGCTTAGGTCCCATGAAAGAAATGGGAATGAATGTCAAACACCCTGCCACCGTCACTCGGCCGCAAACATTGAGATACCTGGTTTTATAATTCTAGTAAATCCAAAACTCGTCAAAAATACATGAAACTTGGCATGCTATCATGGATCAGCATCAACATGCCATGGTAAAATGTTTGTCCCATTTGGGGTAGGTTTGGGTCTAAGCTTCTCACAAAGCACAACTTCTCACAATGAGCCTGATAGTTTCGGTAGGGAACATCCCACCTTTGGGGACGAAACGATATCCGTTGCCTCTTATTGCTTTCAAAAAATTCTAGTATCAACATAGAACAATAGGAGTGTTGTGTTAAATTTTGGATTTTTTTGGGGTTCATTTGGACATTTTTATACATTAACTAGGTTTTCTAGGCATTTTATGTGCATAATTCAAATTTGAACTACATGCACATCCTCCAGTGCATATAAATTGGTTGAAAAAACAAATCTGTGTCCTTGGGTGCATGCTTAGGTCCCATGCAAGAAACTGGAATGAATTTCAAACACCAGGGCATAGTTGATTGCCGACAAAATGTTGAGATACTTTGCCTTTAAACTCTAGTAAATTCAAAACTCGTCTAAAATTCATGAATCTTGGCATGCTATCATGGAATGGCACCCGGCATGTTGTGGTGTTTTTTGTGTCCATTTTGAGAGAAGGCGCACTCAAATAACAGCCAACAAAGGCATTTTGAAAAAATAGCTGCTACTTTAATATCTCAAACGTTTGTATAATTCAAACCGTGTGCGTTATGTTAACCATTCACTTGACGCCACGTGTCTTGGTTTTAATGGCTATAGGAGGTGTTGTGCGGACAACTCCTTGACTGAATGGGAGGCGTGCGAGCGCAGTCCGATGCGCACACTGACCGAGAGGCGTGCAAGCTGTCCTCCAATGCGCATGCTCACCGAGAAGCGTGCAAGCTGTACGTTGTGCAGGCTCACTGGGAAGCGAGCTCTTTGACTTCCATGTCCACCCGCTTTCCTCTCCATTAATGATGCCCAAGCCACTGTTTAGTACGGGCGGGCTTACTGTTCGCCTCCCATTCCCCTCCCTCCCGCAGACCTCCACCAATGCCATGGCGCAGAAGGATCATCTGCCACTAGTCTTCAAGTTTGATGAAGTCGACTTCGAGCCGGAGGAGATAGAAAATAAGGAGGAATGGGGCCTCATGGACATGGCCCTGAACGAGCTGGCCGCGACGGTTGCTTCCCCCACTCCCGTCCCAGCTCCCATCCCCGCGCCCGTGCCAGCGACCATCCCCATAGCATTGATGGGCTGGTCGCCGAGCACTATCGCAGAGCTGGAAGCCACGGGTGTCAACGAGGTCTCCGCGGACCCGCGAGAGCTCGTGTACATGCCAGTGCCAGTGCCCGTGCCCGTGCGCGCCCCTCCACCCACCGCGGCACCGGTCCCCATGCGTTTGGCTGCACCCTCCATGCCGGTGCCCGTGCGCGCGCCCCCCTCAGTGGCATGGGACGCCGCCGTCAACCGCTACCTCTCAGCGCCGCTAGTTGCCGTCCTCCGGCGCCCCGCCCGTCGCTTGCGCGACGACATGATGTTTGATTTACGAGTGAAGAACATTCTGTGTTGCCTTGAAGACTTCAACAACGGCGTCCCGGAGGACGACAATGACAACGACGGCGCGGCACGTCGCCTCCGCCGCCACCGGAAATAGTTTTTTGGTTTAATACTATATCTCGATCATATGAATATAAATTTGCAGTGTGACTGAATGAAAGATATGGTTTGAACGAACTTGCGTTTCTCTCTCTTAATGTACAGACTTATCAAATGATTTTCTTTTGAAAAAAAATGTCAATGGTTTTTAAATATAGAACACTCATCACAAACGTTTAAGTTAGAACACCCGTATGCAAACCGACATCTTCCCGAGGATGCTAAGGGAAAATGTGCCGAGCAGGATTTGTGCAGCTCTTGATCGCAAATATTTTAGATAGAACACCCGTATGAAAAAGTGAGGGCTACGGTCTTCCGCCTTAAGTCAAGGGAAAATTTGCACCGCATGATTTGTGCATCTCTTAAACGCAAACGGTTCAGATTGAATACGGCATGCAAATCCAGACTTCGGCACTAAGCCAAGAGAAAATGTGTCGAACAGGATTTGTGCATCCCTTCAACGCAAAAACAGTTGTTTTGGATGAGCCGTGTGCAACCACGTACAATAATTTGGTAAGATTTGCATATGTCATATTGGGTATGTTTCCATTTGTCAAACTGGAAAGATTGACATTTGTTGATCTAGTAACATTGCCATTTGTCAACTTGTAACACTGCGATTTGTCAAAATATGCAGCTAAAAATCACTAGCATTATCTAATTTTTGCAACTAAAATTTGGCAATTGAGCATAGATTAAGCGGTCGTGCTTTATACAAATAGTTCAACTCGACAGTTGAACCGACAAAACTTTTCCCCAGTTGTTGCCAACCACTTCCAGAAATAGCTAGTTCAGCTATATATACTAGTTAATTTTAAATACGTTGTACAGTTCCACCACATCTATAGTCAGATGAACTGAACAAAATAGCCCCTAAATACTACTACTATGGAGGGGCTTCGTACTACTTCCAGTAGCCTGTCCTCTGCCGAGCGCTCTCAGTAAGAGGCGGAGGAGGAGGAGGAGCCTACCGACGAGCTGGACAACTGCAATACGGTGTATGCCGCTGTTGCACCTTCAGTAACGCTCACCACGAACGCCCTCTGCCGCTCCAGATGACCCCTCTTGAAGCGGTGGTTCTCCTCGTAGATCTCATGATTCCTCGCCTCTGAGGCGGCGTGTGTCATGGCCACGGTGGCGGTAAGTCTCTTTGTGTGCTCGACGAGGCCCTCCTCCTTGTCCCGTGGGAACTCGGTGTAGCGCGCAAGGTCGCTGACACATGTGCGGGCCTCAACCTCCGCCTCCCGCCTCCGGGCGGCGGTGGCGAAGCGAGTGATGACCCCGGCGGTCGACGGTGGGCTGGCAGCCATGGCGGCCCATGATGGGGTGGCGGCCGTGACCACCACCTCCCGCCTTCGTGCGGCGGTGGCGGAGTGGGTGATGGCCACGGTGGCCGGCAGTGGGGTGGCTGCCACCACGGCCACCTCCAGCCTTTGGGTCGTGGCAGCGGAGCGGGCGATGGCCCTGGCTTTCGACGATGGTGTGGCGGCAACGGCTGAGGGAGTCCTGAATTCAGGGGTCCTCACACATCTCGGTCAAGAAACTTGGCCGCACTGGTGGGTCGCATAAAGGAGAAGCAGAAGACCTTCCCCCGTATTCGGTCAAGACTCCTATGTACGTAGAAAGGCAGGTTTTGAGTCCGGATGTATCAATTACTTCCTCCCCAAGTCACCCTTGTAACCCTAGGTCTCCTCAGGCGTGTATATAAGCCGAGGGGTTTAGTCTGTAGGGGGATCATCGTCATTACAATATCCCCATTGGCTAGACTTAGGGTTTAGCCATTATGATCTCATGGTAGATCAACTCTTGCACACATATCCATCCATACTAATATAGCAAGAAGTAGGGTTTTACCTCGATCAAGAGGGCCTGAACCTGCGTAAACATCGTGTCCCCTGCCTCCTGTTACCATCGATCTTCAGACGCATAGCTTGGGCCCCCTACCCGAGATCTGCCGGTTTTCACGCCGACAATGGTGCTTTCATTGAGAGCTCCGCTGTGCGCTCGCAATGAGTGATCGATGGCACGCCTCGTCAGCAACGATGAGATCACCCTCGGAAACAACTTGGCTATCGGCCAGGTTCTCCACCTCGGCGCGTTCACCATATGCACTCGCATGGCCTTTTGGCCGGCCGTACCCCATGCGGACGTCAAGCATCACCTTTACGCCGATTCCGGCTATTCCGATGACGCGACTTTGGCAGAACTCTCACCCTTAAACGAGCTGCTGGATCGCATCGCCGCCCTGGGGCTCTCATCGCCAGGAGATCGGACCGGACTTAAATCCGACCATGAGGAGATCGACCCTTTTTCGATTACTCATCTGGTAGTAGCAGTCGAGGATGGAGTCATAGAGACTTCTCCTCTCCAGACGGAGACCGCCACAGTCCGGATCTCCGAACCCATCGAGCTGAACACCTCCCTGTCAGGAGACGCACTATGTTCTTCGAGCTCTGGGACCGACGCCGGACCCGAAGGGCAATCAGGCCCCATCGAATCTGGACCATCACCAACGGAGGTTGTAAAAACACCGAATATCACTCCGGGTCGGGATTCAAAATTTCCAACACCCACCCGCCCTGGGAAAAACTCTTCAAGTAAATCCAGAATCCAGGACATAGATGATCTCACGAACATACAACAGCAGCCCGGGGAAACAGTCAACCACTTCTGGGCTAGATTCCTACTTGTTAAAAACAAGATCAAGGACTGGTGCGACGACAAAGCGGTTTCTTTGTTTCACTGCAATTGCACGGACGAGGGTGTCTTGAACGCCCTCAACCGACGTAGTGTTCCGAGTTTCACAGAATTATCGCAGTTAGTACGGAAGTACTGCGAAATGGAAAATACTTGGAAAGCCCAGAATACACCTCTGGAATGGTCCATCTCCGGACAGTACGTTACCAAAGCTAAACGGACTTACCCTAGTTGGTCATCCGATAGCATTCCTATTAGCAAGAAGAACAAGCCTATTTCAAGGCACAGGTTCGTATTGGACAAAATACTCGATACACTTGCCAAATACACGCAACCCCGGATAATGTCCCAAACCATCGCCTTAGAGCATGTTGGGTACTCCAGAAGGTAGCAAAAAGCAGTACGACACTTCTGGCCACCACCGCACCAAGGGAGAATGACATCAATGTCTTCACTGTCTTCGAGACGTTCTCCTCCAATAACCGTCGCAAGAGAGGAAATCGCGAACTTGCCGAGGTTTACCAAATTAGCTCTGCAAGCCCATGGAGCGACACGGCAATCAGTTTTTCTGCCGAAGACGCACCTCGAGTCTGGCCGGTCCGAGCATCAGTAGCTCTTGTACTAGACCCAATAGTAGATGGCTTTTGCCTCACCAAAGTACTTATGGACGGAGGAAGCGGACTAAACCTCATATATGAGGAAACGCTTGCAAAAATGCAGGTCGAGAAATCCCGCATTGAGCACACCAACACAACCTTTAGGGAAATTATAGCAAGCTGCGAGGCCAAGTGTTCGGGAAGCATTAAGCTCGATGTAGTGTTCGGCTCACCCGACAACTACAGATCGGAGGAACTACTCTTTCACATTGTGCCCTTTCACAGCGGATACCACGCCCTTCTAGGACGGGACGCTTTCTCACGCTTTAAGCTATACCCCATTATGGGTACATGAAGCTTAAAATGCCAAGGCCCAATGGGGTGATCACGATAATAAGTGATTCGGATAGAGCACTCTGCATCGAAAACAAAACGGCATCCTTAGCCTTAGAGGCATTATCCGAAGCTCTCGCGGCTGAAGAACTAACTACCCTACGTTCAAAGGTGGATGCCAACGATGTCATCCTCGCCAAAAGATCGAAGTCTACCTCCTTCAAGCCTGCTTACAAAATCATCAAATTCCAAGTGCACCCAACGGACCCTAACAAAACAGCATCCATCGGGGCACAACTGGACCCGGCGGTACACATCGCGTTACGCGCCTTCCTTCGGGAAAATTGGGATATATTCGCCTGGCACCCTTCAGACATGCCAGGAATCCCACATAGGCTGGCCGAACATAGCCTCAATGTTATAAAAGGGTTCAAACCAGTCAAGCAGTTACTGCGACGATTTTTCGAACCCAAAAGACAAGCAATGGGAGAAGAGTTATCCAAACTATTGGAAGTCGGATTCATCAGAGAAATCTAACATCCGGATTGGATAGCCAACCTAGTCATGGTACCGATGAAGGATCAATCCTGGCGCCTCTGTGTCGATTTCATAGATTTGAATAATGCTTGCCCAAAGGATCCCTTTCCTTTGCCCCGCATTGACCAAATTATCGATGCAACGGCCGAACACGACTCGCTGTGCTTCCTTGATGCTTACTCCAGATACCATCAGATAAAGATGAAAGAATCCGATCAGGCCGCAACGACATTCATTACCCCGTACGGCCCTTTTTGTTTCAACACTATGCCTTTCGGACTCAAAAACACTGGCGCCATATATCAACGCATGATTCAAACATGCTTAAAAAAAAATTGGCAAAACAGTGGAGGCATATGTTGTCAATGTAGTCGTAAAGACCAAACACGTCGAGACCTTGGTGGATGATCTCCGCCTTATGTTTGCCAACCTCCGAGAATATTACATAAGGCTCAATCCGAAAAAAATGTGTCTTCGGTGTTCCAGCGGGAAAGTTAATAGGGTTCATCGTATCCCATAGAGGAATCGAAGCTAACCCAGCCAAAATCGGGCCCTGTCAGAACTCAAAATACCAACCGATCTGAAGCAAGTGCAAAAACTAGCCGACTGCGTAACGGCTTTAAGCCGCTTCATCTCCAGGTTAGGAGAAAAAGCATTGCCACTTTACAGATTGCTACGGCGCACTGACAATTTCGAATGGACAAATGCGACCATAGCCAGATTGGAAGAAATAAAGGCTTTACTAGCAAGCAACCCAATCCTTGTCGCCCCCGGTGTTGGCGAACCAATACTGCTGTACATATCAGCCACTCACCAAGTGGTGAGTGCCGTGCTCGTCATCGAACGAGCCGAAGAGGGACATAAATTCCCCATTCAAAAGCCCGTATACTATGTATCCGAGGTTCTCACACCGTGTAAATCACGGTACCCCCACTATCAAAAAATTGCCTATGCAGTCTTCATGTCATCTCGGAAACTCCGACACTACTTTCAAGAGTGTTCAATCATGGTGGCATCCGAGGTAACACTCAATGATATTATCAATAATAAAGACGCCATGGGACGCATAGCCAAATGGACCATCGAGCTCTTACCGTTCGAAATATCCTACATGCTGCGCCGGGCCATCAAATCCCAGGTGTTGGCCGACTTCGTCGCAGAATGGACCGAAGCCGAACTCCCTAAAGAGTACGGCTCATACTCCCACTAGACGATGTACTTCGACGGTTCCAAAATGCTATCCAGACTGGGGGCGGGTGTAATGTTGACGTCTCCAACAGGCGATACAGTTCGGTACATTTTACAAATTATGTATACGGACTCGAACAATGCGGCCGAATATGAGGCCCTATTACATGGTCTCCGACTAGCCGTATCCATGGGCATCCAACGCCTCGAGGTGCGCGGAGACTAAAACCTCACCATATCCCAGATTAATGGGGATTTCGATGCAAAGGATTTAAAAATGGCAGCTTATCGCAACGCCATATTAAAACTATCGACTCGATTTGAGGGGTTAGAATTCCATCACGTGGCCCGGGATAATAACCAGGCCGCGGACGTACTCGCTCGCATGGGAGCTAAACGCGACCCCGTCCCACCAAACATATTTGTGGAACGGCTGTTTAATCCATCTGTAATATGGCACGACACGAGCGGCGATACAAATTCGGATCCGAACACATCCCCAGCCAAACTCAATCACGAAGTCATCAGCGAGCCAGGCATGGATATAACTCCTTCGGCTCATGAAATCATGGCTATTGTAGCCCCCTCGACAGAGCCTTTCGTAGCTTACCTTAATAGGCAGGAACTCCCCGATGACCAGAATGAAGCCCGCCGCATAGTCCGGCGTTCTAAAGCCTACAAAGTTCACGAAGGTGAACTATACAAGAAAATCACATCTGGTATTCTCCAAAGGTGCATCTCAGAAGAAGAGGGAAGGCGAATTCTCTTTGAAATACACGCTGGAATGCGCGGTCACCATGCCGCAGCAAGGGCGCTCGTAGGTAAAGCTTTTCACGCTGGCTTTTACTGGCCTACTGCCCGAGCAGATGCCCAAACCTTAGTCCAACATTGCGTTGGCTGCCAGCTCTTTGCAAATCAAAGTCACATGCCTCCCACCGCACTGAAAACAATCCCCATTACTTGGCCTTTTGCAGTCTGGGGGCTTGATATGGTCGGACCCCTTAAAGGGGGGAGTCATAAAAGAAAATACTTACTCGTAATGGTGGACAAATTCACTAAATGGATAGAAGCCAAGCCAATAAAAACAGCTGAAGCAGGACCTGTGATAGATTTCATATGCAGCGTAGTACACCATTATGGTGTCCCGCATAGTATTATCACAGATAATGGCTCCAATTTCACAGTTGACGAGGTAAAAAGATGGTGCGCAAAGTTGGGTATAAAACTCGACTACGCTTCCGTATACCATCCTCAGACAAATGGTCAAGTCGAAAGGGCCAATGGTGTGATTATGAGCGGCATTAAACCCCGACTAGTGCGCTCCCTCCGGGAGTCTGATAAATATTGGTTCGAAGAGCTTGACTCCGTACTCTGGGGGCTGCGGACCACGCCCAATCGTACGAGCGGATATACACCTTTTTCATGGTGTACGGCGCAGAGGCTGTCCTGCCCTGCGAGATTATTCATGATTCACCTAGAGTGCGCATGTACGAGGAAAGAGAAGCCGAGTTAGATCGGCAGGACGACCTAGATGGAATTGAAGAGGAGCGCGATACAGCGCTGGCACGTTCCGCATTTTACCAACAACAGGCTAGGCGGTACTAGAGCAGAGAAGTGCGGGCCAAGACATACAACATCGGCGAACTCGTTTTACGCGTGCTGGAGAAGAAAAAGGACAAGCTCAAGGGCCCCTTCATCATTGACCAAGTACTCACCTGCGGAGCTTATTGCCTTCGCAACGCACTAGACAACCGACTTGAGCCGAACCCTTGGAACGCTGCCAGGCTCCGACGATTTTATGGATAGTTCGGTAGCAATTCTTTCCCCTTTACATGTTAGGTATGGTCTTTTACCTTTCTTGTTTCTTTACCTTTTCTCTTTATATCCTCTTGGTAAGTGTTCGGTTCACCCGAACTGACACGTGACAAATATGTCCTCAAATATACCTAGGGGCTTCTTTAACGAAGCCCATTAATCAATAAAGCTTCTTGCTTAAAAATGTCGCCTGTTTTTACAGTTCATCCTTGCCATTATATGCATCGATATGACTTAAGTTCTGGCCAAGCTGGGTTGCCTGGCTCCTATGCTTACCCCTACGTTTCCGATTGTTCGGCTAGGGTGTAAAGGGAGCACCTCTGCGATTGTTACAACTGGGTAATCCGGATATGTACCTCAGACTGGGTGAAGCCGAAAGCTAGCGCTCTTAAGAGAATAATTGGTCGGTGGATACACGACATATCACATTCTAAAGCGTATTTTCAAAATCATAGGAGATGGCTTCCTACTATCCCCATCATGGGATTGAAAGCCTAGTCCTGCATCTTTATGCACGTCGACCCAGGGAAAGGAACCCCTAACGGAACTATTCTCTTTGGAAGATGTTTCTTATGTTAAATAGTAATATAACATAACTCCCCGAACTCATTTCGTCTGTTCAAGCAATTATGACCAGATTCCCTGGTTTCCGAGCATATCACGTGCTCGTCATAGATATAGTATTCGGACACACTCCAGCCTTCGGGTTTATGGAGGTCGAAGCAGACGGTCAGCAATGACAAACTTTACACAAATTCGGCCGGAGATAAGTTTGATGGTAAAAGTACATTGATACATAGAATCAGACGGCTATTCATTTTCTATTCCCTCTATCAGGCGGTATAGTATACAGTCCTGTTGGGAAAGCTTGACAGCTAAACCTATTTGGTCATATACCAAACGCGGAGGAATTTCTTGTCCATCAGGCCCTCGAGGTCCCACATGGGCCATGTGATTTGGATCAAGGCGAGTAAAACGAGTCTTCACCATAGCCCACGCTTCTCGAGCACCCATGCGGCTCGCTGAGGCTTTTCATAGTTCAAAGCGGCGCCGAGCCCCTTTGAACAGGTCCGCCAAGTCCTCCATAGATTCTGGAGGGGATTCGCCAGGCCATAGAGCTCTGGCCATACTCTTCATGGCCTTCCGAGCCGGTTCATGGACCCTGGAAAGCTCCTGCAGCACATCGCCCTCAAAACCGGACACCCAGCCTTCAGGATGACCAGTTAATAAACCTGCAAGAAAAGTTTTTATAAGAAACTTTTAAAGCTACGAGACTATATGGAGAGCTAGGTATAAGATACATACTAAACATGCCGCTTTTTAGCCTCCGGTTCTCCTCCAAGGCGCTTGAGAGTTGGGCCTTTACGCCCTTTAGCTCATGTTCGAGCCTAATATTTCTATCATGCACTTGGTTCCTTTTTTCCATCGCCTACGTTAGTGCACGCTCGCCAGCGGCTTTTTCCTCTTTAGCAAATTTCTTGTCTGCTAAGGCAGCTCTTAGCTCCCTCTCCAGTTGGTCTGTTGATCATTTTGCTGTATTACACATTAGTATATACATCATAGTAATCAGCAGAACTGTCATAGTTTCCGAACACAATTATTCTTACCAACATCATCCTTTCCGAATTCCTTCGAATTTTTCAGTTCGGCAAGTTGGGTCCGGCACTTCTCAAGTTCCTTGGACAAAGAGTTATTCTTTTCTCGAATGACCTATAAAAATGCAATGATCCTCAAATCAGTTGTACCAACTGCTTTAAGTCTCGGGGCTACTGGCAGGATAATACTCAACAACAAAAATTTACCCTCGTATCTTTTGAAAGTTGATGAGTGGCTCCGGCGAGTCTATCTTGAGCGGATCAGATATAGGCATCTGTAGAATAAAGGGCGTTGAACACATCCGCAGAGAAGCCAGGGTCACGCATGGCTGCTTTCCGCCGCCGACGAATCATCGCGACCTCTACTTCAGAATTGGTAGCAGATACTTCACCCGAATCCTCCTGGAGAGGACATTCCGGCACCGAATTGGCATTCACCCTTTGCGGGTCTGGTGTCGGATTGGCTGGAACTTGGCCTGCATCGCCTCCGGAGACAGTCCGGCTTGCATTCCTCCTAAAAGGAATAGTCATTGAGGAAAGTTATAATAGTGATTTCACCACCCAGCACATGATAAAACAAACATACCTGTTTGAAGGTCCACTGGTGATCGTGGTCATTTTCCGCTTCAAAACCTTGCCCGACGCGGGTGCCGCCCTCCGGGTTGGCGGCTTACGCACAGTTCGGCATGAGGAGCACCGTCCCTGTTCTAAACATAATAGAATACATTGGGTAAATGCGCACTGGGAATATTCTCGTTGGCGAGATGTACCCTAATTTGCTTACACTAGAAGAAAGAATGAGGCCCGGGTAATCAGCCACTATAGCCACCAAAGTGCCCCCACGGCAGGCTTGATAGAAGACTCCCTCTTCTAACTCTATGCCTACATCTGGATCTTCTTCGTATCCAGGGCCCGCTTTCTGGAACGGGTCCTCCGGCTGCAGGGCAGGATTGTTAATCCACCTTACCACCTTCCTCCACTACTGTCGGGAGCAACCGAACACAGTTCGGTTAATACCTCGTAATTAAAAACATCTAAGAAGCCAAGGAGAAGGACTTACCCAGTCGGGAAGATTGTACATGGAAAGGGCTTCCCGGCATGTTAAACGGATAAAATCCTGCTTCTCTCCCTTATAGAGGCCTTCCAGGATTGCGCCTAGAATGGCAGGGTCATCCAGATCCAGGCACAGGCGGCGCGAGGTAACATTTTGACCATTATAGTGATACATTGGAAGACCTCTAGCTTGGACCGGCTGCACACGTCGCTTCATCGAAATGGTCATCACTTTGATTATAGTTAATCCCAAACTAGCAAGCAATTTGAACTTGCCGGCCAATCGGTTAACTTCCGCACTCTCTTCCTCTGAGGGACCCTGGGCACGCCAGTTGAAAGCTTCTTTGGAGGAGCACTGGAATATGGGGGAAGTCCTTGCCGAACTGGATCCGGCAAAGCAACATCCTCGATGTAAAACCACTCCAAGGGCCACTCATCGGATGCCTTCTTCGGAGTACCGGGCAGGTAACCTATCCCGGCTATACGCCATACTTTGGCGCTCCCAACCTCAAATATGGATCCTTCCTCCGATCGAGGAACGAGGCAGAAGTACCTCCTCCATAGCTCAAAGTGGGGCTCGCAGCCCAAAAACAGTTCGCATAAAGCGACAAAACCTACAATGTGCAGGATTGACCCTGGAGTAAGATTGTGCAGTTGGAGGCTGTAAAACTCCAGGAGTCCTCTAAGAATAGGATGGACCTGGAACCCCACACCTCTTAGAAGGTACAGGATTAAACATACCCGCTCTCCATTGGAGGGATTGGGAAAGCTCTCTGCCAGGGCTCGGTTGTCAACGGACGTTAGTCCGTCTCGGACGGGGACTAGATCCTCCGGAGGGAGATACCCCTGCGATTGCAGTGTTCACAGATGTGCATGGGACACAGAGCAGCTTTTCCAATCTCCTGCACAAGGGCCATGAGGGCAAGAGGAGGAGCTCGGGCATTGGCCATATCTGAAGATTTTTTGCAGGCACTAGGGATTTCTTCCGCGTGGAATGAGATGGAGAAGCGATTGGTTCTATTCTCTTATATAGGCGTTTTCTCTGAATAGTCAGGGGGTATTTGCAAAAATATGCCCAGACAGTTCGCATTCATTGGACATGTGGAAGCCAAGGCGACGGCGGCGAGGAACCGGCAGGTTATAATATTTAAAGAAGCCGAACTGTTATCCAGGAGGACTCACCTTGCAAGACCGAAGACATGAGGTCGGATGCAATCTCGTCCTTGAAGGCAAGTCTGGGGGCTATTGAGGGAGTCATGTATTCAGGGGTCCTCACGCATCTAGGTCAAGAAACTAGGCCGCACTGGTGGGCCGCATAAAGGAGAAGCAGAAGACCTTCCCCCGTATTTGGTCACGACTCCTATGTACGTAGAAAGGCTGGTTTTGAGTCTGGATGTATCAACTACTTCTTCCCCAAGTCACCCTTGTAACCCTAGGTCTCCTCGGGCATGTATATAAGCCGAGGGGTTTAGTCTGTAGGGGGGTTCATCGTCATTACAATATCCCCATTGGCTAGACTTAGGGTTTAGCCATTATGATCTCGTGGTAGATCAACTCTTGTACACATATTCATCCATACTAATATAGCAGGAAGTAGGGTTTTACCTCGATCGAGAGGGCCTAAACCTGGGTAAACATCATGTTCCCTGCCTCCTATTACCATCGATCTTCAGACACACAGCTTGGGCCCCCTACCCGAGATCTGCAAGTTTTGACACCGACAACGGCGGCCGACAATAGCTACCGACGGGTAGCGGCGACGGAGCATGTGGTGGGTGTTCCACCCACTACACTATGCCGGGGACTGCGCCGACACCGCGATGTAGCCTCCTAGCCGGAGCTGTCCTCTGATGACAGCGGAGTGGCTGAGCGACAACGACGGACTGATGCCATTGTTGATTGTGGGAGAAGCAGATGAGATAAGCTACGAGGAAGGGGAAAATGCGGCACAGGACTCGCCGGCCGTGAGGGTTTATATAGCAGGCCAGTAAGCATTGGGATTTTGGGGGATTTCACCGAGTCGGGCGGGAAGCTTACGCGGGAACCTGTGAGGTTGCGTATGAACGGGATCACCGACGATTCATTGGTGCCACTTTGAGCCATTGTTTGTCCAAAACAACGCCCCCGCACGCTGCGTAAGCTTGCTCTGTAAGCCGTCTGTGGCAGCGGGGTGACAAGACGTGCGAGAGGAGGACGAAAGGCCACGTTCACATACGGTTAATAAAAAATTCAATTTAATTACCTACTATGCCTCCATCCTGGTTTATAAGTAGGATTTAACTAATAAAATACGAATGTATGTCGCCAAAGATTATATAGTTGGATTCGTACTTGAAGATAATTTCCAGTTATATAATTTTTGTAACATGCATTAACATTTTGTTGGTTAAATTTAAGGGCAAAGTATGGCACGGAATATAAAGGGGACTACAGACCAAGACAGAGCTAGTAGCACACGGTCGCTCTCTACGCAGCGACGCAACTGTCGGCCGGCTTGTAGACGACCACTTCATGCGTGTTCAACTACTCTATGTGTGTGGTTGCTTGCGGTTGAGGCGGCCGCGACGCACTTTGCTCGCGTCCCGCTGCGCGCGCTCTGCTCTCGCATCCCTCCGGGTGCTCTGCCCTCATCCCTCCACGCGTGTTGCCAATGTTTGGGGCATGCACAATCACGCATGTTTGTGTGCATGCGGTTGCGTCAGGCGCGGCACGATGATGCAGATACCCACTGCAAAAACTGCCATGCGGACGCGCCGAGAATCCAGGCCGCCCGGCCCCCATTTATTCCTGCGGCCATTTACCTTCATCTCTCACATCACATGACACAATAAGCACACCCACGACGACACATAAAGAGAGGACATCCAGCGGTTCCAATGGCGCTCCCAGCGGCCGAAGATGAAAACGGCAGGCAGTTCACCATGCATCATGTAGTGGACACCCACGTGTGGGGAAATGCCCTCTTGGTGGTGTACACGAATGATCCGGTCTTGGTGGAGAGCTCCATCCAAACTATGGAGCAGTTCCTTGCCAAGGACAAGTACCAAGTGGTCGGCTTCGACCTCGAGTACACAATCGGCCGTGCCGGTCACGGTTAGAAGGTTGCCGTCGCCCAGTTGTGCGTGCAACATGACGTCCTCGTCTACCACTACCTTGGCCACAAGGCCTTGCGAGCGTCCTCGTCTACAGCACACAAGTGCACTGCATGCAAGCTTCAAATGAGATGCACGGGACGCGCAGAGTGCGCAGGAACCTGTCATTGACCCTGATGATTGAGGTAGAAATCAGTGGCAAGGAAGCCTAGCGACGCGGGGGTGTCTTGAACCGGCAATGGATGTTGCTCCTGGCAGCTAAGGAGGAGGGGAGGGTCGCCCAGGATTTGGGTGGCACTGGGTTGGGGAGTTGGTGTGTGGGAGACCTCGGGAGTACCTCAACCATTGAAGCAGAAGACAACCTCGTCGCGTGGTGCACCAGCAACAGAGAAAGAGTGGACCGCCATGGCCGCTATCTACTGCGAGGTCCACGACATGGATCCGGTTGCCAGGGCTCGCCGCAGATGGCGGACAGCGGCCGAGCCCCACCGGGTATGACGAGAGGTAGCAGTGGGAGGCGCGCGATGCCGTGGCCCTACATATCTGGCAGACAATGGACGGGGACGGTCCGATCTGGTGGTGAGGGAGGCCGGGGAGGGTGGTGGTCGGCGTGGAGGTTTGAAACGGGGCGATCACGCCGCGGCGGCGCGGGGGAAGGAGGTGGGGCGACGGTGTGGACGAACGTCGCTGCTAGGTGGCGCGAGGAGGGAGGTGGTGCGTTAGCGCGGGCAGGGAGGTGGTCCGACAGCGTGGGGGAGGTGGTCTGGCGGCACAGGGAGGTGGTCGTGCGGGGGTGGAGCACGGGGACAGAGAGAGGTGGAGGAAAGGATAACGCGGATGAGTTTTCTTTTTCCTTTTTGCCTTCGCAGTTCCGTCGTGGTTAGTTTGTAGCTACAGCTGTGTTGGGGGTGTTAGCAGAATGTTATTCTTCTATAGACAGAGCAAATCACATGGCTTATTAGCAGCAATCGTCCGTGTAATTATTGGTCTTCGCACACATTTCTGATTACGGACCTGTTTGCCGCGTATCACGCACATCTTGTTCAATTGAACTGTTTCCATTGTGTTGCATAATGACACAAAGTTCATCCTAGTGAACTGTATGTCGTATATCGCACACACCCTCATTTGGCTGCTGCTACTTCTCGAGCTTGCGTTGTATTCCCTCGAAGAGGAAAGGGTGATGCAGCACAGTAGCATAAGTATTTCCCTCAGTTTTTGAGAACCAAGGTATCAATCCAGTAGGAGACCACGCGCTAGTCCCTCACACCTACACAAACAAATAAGAACATCACAGCCAACGCGATAAGGGGTTGTCAATCCCTTTACGGTCACTTACGAAGTGAGATCTGATAGAGATGATAGTTTGATATTTTTGGTATTTTTGGTTATAAGAACAGAAAGTAAAAGCGGAAAAAGTAAAGTAGATTGTAGATTGATATGTTGAGAATGGACCTGGGGGCCATAGTGTTCTCTAGTGGCTTATCTCATGATAGCCATATTATACGGCGGGTAAACAAATTATTGTCGAGCAATTGATAGAAAAGCGAATAATTATGAGACTATCTAGGCATGATCATTATATATAGGCATCACGTCCGAGACAAGTAGACTGAAACGATTCTGCATCTACTGCTATTACTACACATATCGACCGCTATCCAGCATGCATCTAGAGTATTAAGTTCATAAGAACAGAGTACCGCCTTAAGCAAGATGACATGATGTAGAGGGATAAACTCAAACATAGTGATATAAACCCCATCATTTTATCCTCGATGGCAAAAATACAATACGTGCCTTGCTGCCCATACTGTCACCGGGAAAGGACACCACAAGATTGAACCCAAAGCCAAGCACTTCTCCCATTGCAAGAACTATAGATCTAGTAGGCCAAACCAAACCAATAATTCGAAGAGACTTCCAAGGATATTATAATCATACATAAAGAGTTGAGAAAAGAACGAAATATTTCTCATAGATAATCTTGATCATAAACCCACAATTCATCGGATCTCGACAAACACACCGCAAAAAGAGATTACATCGAATAAATCTCCTCGAAGACCGAGGAGAACTTGGTATTCAGATCCAAAGAGAGCGAAGAAGCCATCTAGATACTAGCTATGGACCCGAAGGTCTATGGTAAACTACTCACAACTCATGGTGAGGCGATGATGATGATGTAGAAGCACTCCGTGGTAGATCCCCCCTCCGGCGGAGCTCCGAAATAGGCCCCAAGATGGGATCTCACAGGAAAAGAAGGTTGCGGCGGTGGAACTAGGGTTTTCTCTGTTGTTCTGATAGTTTCGGGGTACGTAGGTATATATAGGAGGAAGGTGGGCACCGGGGCCAGACAAGGTGCCCACGAGGCAGGGGCGTGGCCTATAAGGGGGGCGTGCACCCCACCCTCGTGGACGCCACGTCAGTCCTACTCCGTGGTTCTCAAGTCTCCCATGCGTATTTTGCGCCAAAAATATCTCTCCCGAAGGTTTCATTCCAGTTGGACTCCGTTTGATATTCCTTTTCTGTAAAACCCTAAAACAGGCAAAAAAATAGCAATCTGGACTCAGCCTTTGGGTTAGTAGGTTAGTCCCAAAAATAATATAAAATTGTATAGCAAAGCCCATTAAACCTCCAAAACATCATAAATAATAGCATGGAACAATCAAAAATTATAGATACGTTGCAGACGTATCAAGCATCCCCAAGCTTAATTCCTGCTCGTCCTCGAGTAGGTAAATGATAAAAACAGAATTTTTGATGTGGAATGCTAACCAACATAGTTTTTCAATGTAATTCTCTTAATTGTGGCATGAACGTCCAGATCTGAAAGATTCAGGACAAAAGTCTATATTGACATAAGAAATAATAATACTTCAAGCATATCAACAAAGCAATCATGTCTTCTCAAAATACTATGGCTAAAGAAAGTTATCCATACAAAATCATATAGTCTGGCTATGCTCCCTCTTCATCACACAAAATATTCATATCATGCACAACCACGGTTTCAGCCAAGCACTTGTTTTCATACTCTATTCTTTCAAACCTTTCAACTTTCACACAATACATGAGCGTGAGCCATGGACATAGCACTATGGGTGGAATAGAGAGGTGGTTGTGGAGAAGACAAAAAGGAGGGAGATAGTCTCACATCGACTAGGCGTATCAACGGGCTATGGAGATGCCCATCAATAGATATCAATGTGAGTGAGTAGGGATTGCCATGCAACGGATGCACTAGAGCTAAATATGTATGAAAGCTCAACAAAAGAAACTAAGTGGGTGTGCATCCAACTTGCTTGCTCACGAAGACCTAGGGAATTTGAGGAAGCCCATCGTTGGAATATACAAGACAAGTTCTATAATGAAAATTCCCACTAGTATATGAAAGTGACTAAACATGAGACTCTCTATCATGAATAACATGGTGCTACTTTGAAGCACAAGTGTGGAAAAAGATAGTACAATTGTCCCTTCTCTCTTTTCTCTCATTTTTTTTCTTTTTTCTTTTTATTTTTATTTTTGGAGGGGCTTTCTCTCCTTTTTATTTATTTATTTATCCCCTCTCTATATTTTTTTTCTCTTTTTTATTGGCCTTTCCTCACATGGGACAATGCTCTAATAATGATGATCATCACACTTATATTGAATTACAACTCGATACTAGAACAAAGTATGACTCTATATGAATGCCTCCGGCGGTGTACCGGGATATGCAATGAATCAGAGTGACATGTATGAAAAAATATGCATGGTGGCTTTGCCACAAATATGATGTCAACTACATGATCATGCATGGCAATATGACAATATGAAGCATGTCATATGAACGGAATGGTGGAAAGTTGCATGGCAATATATCTTGGAATGGCTATGGAAATGCCATGATAGGTAGGTATGGTGGCTATTTTGAGGAAAATATATGGTGGCTGTTTTGAGGGAGGATATAAAGTGGGTGTATGGTACCGGCGAAAGTTGCGCGGTACAAGAGAGGCTAGCAATGGTGGAAGGGTGAGAGTGCGTATAATCCATGGACTCAACATTAGTCATAAGAACTCATATACTTATTGTAAAAATTTACGAGTCATCAAAACAAAGCAATCAACGCATGCTCCTAGGGGGGGGGGGGTTGGTAGGAGTTAACCATCGCACGCCCCCGACCTCCACAGAAAGGTTGACACTTTACAAATACCTCATGCTCTAACTTCGTCACATAGCGGTTCACCATATGTGCATACTACGGGAATCACTAACCTTAACACAAGCATTTCTCAATTTCATAATAACTCCACTAGCATGACTCTAATATCACTATCCTCATATCTCAAAACAATTATCAAGCATCCAACGTCTCATCATATGCAATGCACTTAGTGTGAAAGTTTTTACTACATTGATCTTGATGTCTATCATGTGAAGGCTAGTTTTATAGCCAAAGCACATTACCATGCTGTTTTAATAGACTCTCAAAAGGATATAAGTGAAGCATGAGAGATCAACAATTTCTACAAATTACAATTACCACAATGCTCTAAAATATATAAGTGAAGCACTAGAGCAAAAACTATTCAAGTCAAAAGATATAAGTGAAGCACATAGAGTGCTCTATCAATTCCTAGGCCATATTTAACTCTCTCAAAAGGGTGTGTCCAGCAAGGATAATTGTGGCAAACTAACAAGCAAAGAATCAAATGATACATGACGCTCCAAGTAAAACACATATCATGTGGTGAATAAAAATATAGCTCCGAGTATAGTTACTGATGGATGAAGACGAAAGAGGGGATGCCTTCCTGAGGCATCCCCAAGCTTAGGCTTTTGGTTGTCCTTGAATTTTACCTTGGGGTGCCTTGGGCATCCCCAAGCTTAGGCACTTGCCACTCTTTGTTCCATAGTCCATCAAAGCAATACTCAAAACTTGAAAACTTCACAACACAAAACTTAGACAAAAATCTCGTGAGCTCTGCTACCTCTTGAGCTTGCGTT
>LR738713.1:338049685-338080629 GCA_902687465.1 Secale cereale
GGTAGGAGTTAACCATCGCACGCCCCCGACCTCCACAGAAAGGTTGACACTTTACAAATACCTCATGCTCTAACTTCGTCACATAGCGGTTCACCATACGTGCATACTACGGGAATCACTAACCTTAACACAAGCATTTCTCAATTTCATAATAACTCCACTAGCATGACTCTAATATCACTATCCTCATATCTCAAAACAATTATCAAGCATCCAACGTCTCATCATATGCAATGCACTTAGTGTGAAAGTTTTTACTACATTGATCTTGATGTCTATCATGTGAAGGCTAGTTTTATAGCCAAAGCACATTACCATGCTGTTTTAATAGACTCTCAAAAGGATATAAGTGAAGCATGAGAGATCAACAATTTCTACAAATTACAATTACCACAATGCTCTAAAAGATATAAGTGAAGCACTAGAGCAAAAAATATTCAAGTCAAAAGATATAAGTGAAGCACATAGAGTGCTCTATCAATTCCTAGGCCATATTTAACTCTCTCAAAAGGGTGTGTCCAGCAAGGATAATTGTGGCAAACTAACAAGCAAAGAATCAAATGATACATGACGCTCCAAGTAAAACACATATCATGTGGTGAATAAAAATATAGCTCCGAGTATAGTTACTGATGGATGAAGACGAAAGAGGGGATGCCTTCCCGAGGCATCCCCAAGCTTAGGCTTTTGGTTGTCCTTGAATTTTACCTTGGGGTGCCTTGGGCATCCCCAAGCTTAGGCACTTGCCACTCTTTGTTCCATAGTCCATCAAAGCAATACTCAAAACTTGAAAACTTCACAACACAAAACTTAGACAAAAATCTCGTGAGCTCTGCTACCTCTTGAGCTTGCGTTGTATTCCCTCGAAGAGGAAAGGGAGATGCAGCATAGTAGCGTAAGTATTTCCCTCAGTTTTTGAGAACCAAGGTATCAATCCAGTAGGAGAGCACGCGCCAGTCCCTCGAACCTGCACAAACAAATAAGAAATTCGCAGCCAACGCGATAAGGGGTTGTCAATCCCTTTACGGTCACTTACGAGAGTGAGATCTGATAGAGATGATAATTATATTTTTGATATTTTTGGTTTAATAAAACAGCAAATAAAAGCAAGAAAAGTAAAGTAGATGTAGATTGATACGTCGAAAATAGACCCGTGGGCCATAGTTTTGTCTAGTGGCTTCTCTCATGATAGCGATATTCTACGACGGGTAAACAAATTACTGTCGAGCAATTGATAGAAAAGCGAATAATTATGAGATTATCTAGGCATGATCATTGTATATAGGCATCACGTCCGAGACAAGTAGACCGAAACGATTCTGCATCTACTACTATTACTCCACACATCGACCGCTATCCAGCATGCATCTAGTGTATTGAGTTCAGAAGAACAGAGTAACGCCTTAAGCAAGATGACATGATGTAGAGGGATAAACTCAAGCAATATGATGAAAACCCCATCTTTTTATTCTCGATGGCAACAATACAATACGTGCCTTGCTGCCCCTACTATCACTGGGAAATGACACCGCAAGATTGAACCCAAAGCCAAGCACTTCTCCCATTGCAAGAACTATAGATCTAGTAGGCCAAACCAAACCAATAATTCGAAGAGACTTGCAAGGATATTATGAGCACACATAAAAAGTTCAGAGAAGAACCAAATATCTTTCATAGATAACTTTGATCATAAACTCACAATTCATCGGATCTCGACAAACACACCGCAAAAAGAGATTACATCGAATAGATCTCCTCGAAAACCGAGGAGAATTTTGTATTGAGATCCAGAGAAAGAGAAGAAGCCATCTAGATACTATCTATGGACCCAAATGTCTGTGGTAAACTACTCACAACTCATGGTGAGGGCGATGATGATGATGATGAAGGCCTCCGTGATGGATCCCCCTCCTGGAACAGGCTCCAAGATGGGATCTCCACGGGAATAGAAGCTACGGCGGTGGAATTAGGGTTTTCTCTCTGCGTATGGAGTTTCTGGGGTACGTCGGTATATATAGGAAGAAGGAGGGCACCGGGGGCCACACGGCCCAGCCTTGAGGTAGGGGAGTGCGCCCCCCACCCTCGAGGGCAGCCCTTCTATCCCCTGACTTGGTCCTGAAGTTTCCCGTGCGTGATTTTCTCCAAAAATATCTCTCGCGAAAGTTTCATTCCGTTTGGACTCCGTTTGATATTCCTTTTCTGCAAAACCCCGAAGTTGGCAAAAAACAGCAATCTGGACGGGGGCTTTGGGTTAGTAGGTTAGTCCCAAAAATGATATAAAAGTGAATGATAAAGCCCATTAAACATCCAAGACTTCATAAATAATAGCATGGAACAATAAAAAATTATAGATACGTTGGAGACGTATCAAGCTCCGTTAGTATAAGAAAACAAACCACTACTCAAAGGTACTGAAATGAATTCACTCTTTTTTATATTGGTGTTTAACCTACTGTATTCAAACTTCTCTATGATTCATACTTCCCAACACTACTCATAGATGCATTGAAATAAGCAAACAACACACGAAAAATAGAATCTGTCAAAAACAGAACAGTCTGTAGTAATCTGCAGTTTTCGCATACTTCTGTAACTCCAAAAAAAATTGAAATAAATTGGTAAACGTGAGGAATTTGTCTATTAATCATCTGCAAAAAGAATCAACTAAATAGCACGCTCTAGTAAAATCTGGTGACCATTCTAGCGAGCGCTAACGATTCTGTTTTTCACAGCTAAAACATATAAACTTCACACAAGTCTTCCCAAAGGTTCTACTTGGCACAAACACTAATTAAAACACAAAAGCACATCTAAACAGAAGCTAGATGCAATATTTATTCCTAAACATAAGCAAAAACAAAAAAAATATAAAATTGGGTTGCCTCCCAACAAGCGCTATCGTTTTACGCCCTTAGCTTGGCATGATACATGGATAGATCTAGGTATTGCCATCTTTGGAAGGCCATCCATAAGTGGCTCTCATAATAGATTCATATGGTAATTTGATTTTATTTCTAGGAACGTGTTCCATGCCTTTCCTTAACGGAAATTGGAATCTAATATTTCCTTCATTCATATCAATAATTGCACCAATCATTCTAAGGAAAGGTCTACCAAGAATAATAGGGCATGAAGGATTGCAATCTATATCAAGAACAATGAAATCTACGGGCACATAATTCCTATTGGCAACAATAAGAACATCATTAATCCTTCCCATAGGTTTCTTAATAGTTGAATCCGCAAGATGCAAATTTAAAGAACAATCATCAAGCTCATGGAAACCTAGCAAATCACACAAAGTTTTTGGGATAGTGGAGACACTTGCACCCAAATCACACAAAGCAAATCACTCATGATCTTTTATTTTAATTTTAATAGTAGGTTCCCACTCATAATAAAGCTTTTTGGGGATAGAAACTTTCAATTCAAGTTTTTCTTCATAAGATTGCATCAAAGCATCAACTCTTTATTATGACTATAAGCATGCAGAGAGTTTAGTATGGATTGCAACAAAAAAATACAATCAATAAAAGAGCAATTATCATAATTGAATCCCTTGAAATCCAAAGTAGTGGGTTCATCACTATGTAAAGTTTTTGTTGGAATTATGCCCTAGAGGCAATAATAAATTGGTTATTATTATATTTCCTTGTTCATGATAATTGTTTATTATCCATGCTAGAATTGTATTGATAGGAAACTCAGATACATGTGTGGATACATAGACAAACACCGTGTCCCCAGTAAGCCTCTAGTTGACTGGCTCGTTAATCAATAGATGGTTACGGTTTCCTGACCATTGACATTGGATGTCATTGATAACGGGATCACATCATTAGGAGAATGATGTGATGGACAAGACCCAATCCTAAGCCTAGCACAAGATCATGTAGTTCGTATGCTAAAGCTTTTCTAAATGTCAAGTATCTTTTCCTTAGACCATGAGATTGTGCAACTCCCGGATACAGTAGGAATGCTTTGGGTGTACCAAACGTCACAACATAACTGGGTGGCTATAAAGGTGCACTACAGGTATCTCCGAAAGTGTCTGTTGGGTTGGCACGAATCGCGACTGGGATTTGTCACTCCGTGTGACGGAGAGGTATCTCTGGGCCCACTCGATAGGACATCATCATAGTGTGCACAATGTGATAAAGGAGTTGATCACGGGATGATGTGTTACGGAACGAGTAAAGAGACTTGCCGTAACGAGATTGAGCAAGGTATCGGTATACCGATGATCGAATCTCGGGCAAGGGCTATACCGATAGACAAAGGGAATCGTATACGGGATTGATTGAATCCTTGACATCGTGGTTCATCCGATGAGATCATCGTGGAACATGTGGGAGCCAACATGGGTATCCAGATCCCTTTGTTGGTTATTGGCCGGAGAGTTGTCTCGGTCATGTCTGCATGGTTCCCGAACCCGTAGGGTCTACACACTTAAGGTTCGATGACGCTAGGGTTATAGGGAATAGATATGCGTGGTTACCGAATGTTGTTTGGAGTCCCGGATGAGATCCCGGACGTCACGAGGAGTTCCGGAATGGTCTGGAGGTAAAGATTCATATATGGGAAGTCCTGTTTTGGTCACCGGAAGGTTTCAGGCGCTATCGGTAGCGTACGGGGACCACCGGGAGGGTCCCGGGGGTCCACCGGGTGGGGCCACCGGCCCCAGAGGACTGCGTGGGCCAAGTGTGGGAGGGGACCAGCCCCAGGTGGGCTGGTGCGCCCCCCACTAGGGCCCAATGGAAAGAGAGAATGGAAGGAGGGGAAACCCTAGGCTCAGATGGGCCTAAGTCCCACCTAGTGGTGCGCCCCCCCTCTCTCCCCCTTGGCCGCCCCCCTAGATGGGTTCTAGGGCTGGCCGCCACCCCTAGGGGTGGAAACCTAGGTGGTGGCGCAGCCCCTCCCTTCCCCCTATATATAGCGGGGTTTTGGGGCTGCCATACACACGAGAACTTCTCCCTCTTGGCGCAGCCCTACCCCTCTCCCTCCTCGTCTCTTGCGGTGCTTGGCGAAGCCCTGCTGGAGTGCCACGCTCCTCCATCACCACCACACCGTCGTGTTGCTGCTGGACGGAGTCTTCTCCAACCTCTCCCTCTCTCCTTGCTGGATCAAGGCGTGGAAGACGTCACCGGGCTTCACGTGTGTTGAACGCGGAGGCGCCATTGTTCGGCGCTTAGATCGGAATCAACCACGATCTGAATCACTACGAGTACGACTCCATCCGCGTTCTTGTAACACTTCCGCATTGCGATCTACAAGGGTATGTAGATGCACTCCCCTCTCCCTCGTTGCTAGATTACTCCATAGATTGATCTTGGTGATGCGTAGAAATTTTTTGATTTATGCTACGATCCCCAACAGTGGTATCAGAGCCAGGTTTATGCGTAGTTTCTTGCACGAGTAGAACACAAAGTAGTCGTGGGCGTCGATTTGTCAATTTACTTGCCGTTACTAGTCTTATCTTGATTCGGCGGCATCGTGGGATGAAGCGGCCCGGACCGACCTTACACGTACTCTTACGTGAGACAGGTTCCACCGACTGACATGCACTAGTTGCATAAGGTGGCTAGCGGGTGTCTGTCTCTCCCACTTTAGTCGGATCAGATTCGATGAAAAGGGTCCTTATGAAGGGTAAATAGAAATTGGCATATCACGTTGTGGTTTTGGCGTAGGTAAGAAACGTTCTTGCTAGAAACCTATAGCAGCCATGTAAAAACTTGCAACAACAATTAGAGGACGTCTAACTTGTTCTTCCAGCATGTGCCGTGTGATGTGATATGGCCAAAAGGATGTGATGAATGATATATATGTGATGTATGAGATTGATCATGTTCTTGTAATAGGAATCACGACTTGCATGTCGATGAGTGTGACAACCGGCAGGAGCCATAGGAGTTGTCTTATTTTATTGTATGACCTGCATGTCACTGAAAACGCCATGTAATTACTTTACTTTATTGCTAACCGTTAGCCATAGTAGTAGAAGTAAAGTTTGGCGAGACTACTTCATGAAGACACGATGATGGAGATCATGATGATGGAGATCATGGTGTCATGTCGGTGACGGTGATGATCATGGAGCCCCGAAGATGAAGATCAAAAGGAGCAAAATGATATTGGCCATATCATGTCACTTTTTGATTGCATGTGATGTTTATCATGTTTTACATCTTATTTGCTTAGAACGACGGTAGTAAATAAGATGATCTCTCACTAAAATTTCAAGAATTGTGTTCCCCCAAATTATGCACCGTTGCAAAGGTTCATTGTTCTGAAGCACCACGTGATGATCGGGTGTGATAGGCTCTAACGTTCGCATACAACGGGTGTAAGCCAGATTTACACACGCAATACACTTAGGGTTCGCTTGCTGAGCGTAGCATGTACATACATGGCCTCGGAACACGGAAGACCGAAAGGTCGAACATGAGTCGTATAGAAGATACGATCAACATAAAGATGTTCACCGTTGATGACTAGTCCGTCTCACGTGATGATCAGACACGACCTAGTCGATTCGGATCATGTATCACTTGGATGACTAGAGAGATGTCTATCTGAGTGGGAGTTCATTAGATGAACTTAATTGTCATGAGCAATAGTCTAAGTTGTCTTCGCAAATTATGTTGTAGACCAATAGTTGCGTTGTAGCTCCCTGTTTAATACGATCCTAGAGAAAGACTAAGTTGAAAGATATTGTAAGCAATAATGCGGACTGGGTCCGTAGTCCGAGGAGTGTCCTCACTGCTACACAGAAGGCTTACGTCTTTGATGCACCGCTCGATGTGGAAACCCCTACAACGTCGTCTATGGATGTTGTGAACACCTGACAGACACATCCTGATGACTACTTGATAGTTTAGTGCACCATACTTTACGGCTTAGAATCGGGATTCCAATGACGTTTTGAACGCCATGAGACATATGGGATGTTTCAAGAGCTAAAATTAGGATTTCAGGCTCATGCCCGTGTTGAGAGGTATGAGACCTCCGACAAGTTCTTTTGCCAACAAGATGGAGGAGAATAGCTCAACTAGTGAGCATGTGCTCAGAATGTCTGGGTGCTAAAATCACTTAAACCAAGTGGGAGTTAATCTTCCAGGTGAAATAGTGGTTGATGGAATTCTCTAGACACTACCACCAAGCTGCTAGAACTTCGTGATGAACTATGACATGCAAAGGATGGAGATGATCCTGGAGCTATTAGCGGTGCTTAAGACCGCAAAAGTAGAAATCAAGAAGGAGCATCAAGTGTTGATGGTTCTACAAGACCACTGGTTTCAAAAGGGGCAAGGGCTAGAAGGGAAACTTCATGAATGGCAAACCAGTTGTCGCTCTAATGAAGGAACCCAAGGTTGAACCCAAACCTCGAAACTAAGTGCTTCTATTGTAAGAGGAACGGTCACATGGTAGCGGAACTACCCCAAATACATGGTAGATAAGAAAGCTGGCAACTTCAACAAAGTATATTTGATATACGTGTTATTGATGTGTACCTTACTAGTACTCCTAGTAGTACCTGGGTATTGGATACCGGTTCAGTTGCTATTATTAGTGACTTGAAGCAAAAGCTACGGACTGAACGGAGACTAGCTAAGGGCGAGGTGACGATGTGTGTTGGAAGTGTTTCCAAGGTTGATAAGATCACCACCGCACACTCCCTCTACCTTTGGGATTAGTGTTGAACCTAGATAAATGTTATCAGGTGTCTACGTTGGGCATGAATATGATTAGATCATGTTCATTGCAATACGGTTATTCATTTAAGTTAGAGAATAATGGTTATTCTGTTTACATGAATAATACCTTTATGGTCATGCACCCAATGGTTTATTGAATCTTGATCATAGTAATACACATGATAATATTAACGCCAAAAGATGTAGAGTTGATAATGATAGTAACACTTTCTTGTGGCACTGCCGCTTAGGTCATTTTGGCGTAAAATGCATGAAGAAACTCCATGCTAATGGATGTTTGGAGTCACTTGATTTTGAGTCGCTTGACACATGCGAGCCATGCCTCATGGGCATGATGACTAAGATCCCGTTTTCAGGTACAATGAAACGGGCAAGTGACTTGTTGGAAATCATACATGCTGATGTGTGTGATCCAATGAGAACTAAGGCGTGTAGTGGATATCGTTATTTTCTCATCATCACTGACAATTTGAGTAGATACGGGTATATTTACTTAATGAAGCACAAGTCCGAAACGTTTGAAAAGTTCAAGCAATTTCAGAGTGAAGATAAGAATCATCATAACAAGAAGATCGTGTTCCTACGATCTGATCAAGGGAAAATTTTCTGAGTTATGAGTTTGGCAATCACTTAAGACATTGTGGAATTGTTTCGCAGTTGAAGCCACTTGGAACACCACAGCGTAATGGTGTGTCTGGGCATCGTAATTGAACCTTATGATATATGGTGCGATCTATGATGTCTCTTACCGATCTACCGCTATTATTTTGAGGTTATGCATTAGAGACAGATGCATTTGCTTTAGATAGGGCACCATCTAAGTCCGTTGAGACGACGCCGTATGAACTATGGTTTGGCAAGAAGCCAAAGTTGTCGTTTCGTAATGTTTGGGGCTGCGATGCTTATGGCTTCAGCCGGAAAAAGCTCGAACCCAAAGCGGACAAATAGATCTTCATAGGATACCCAAAGGTAACAGTTGGGTATACCTTCTATTTCAAATCCAAGGACAAAAATGTTTGTCGCTAAGAACGGGTCCTTTCCCGAGAAGGAGTTTCTCTCGAAAGAATTGAGTGGGAGGAAGATAGGACTTGATGAGGTTGTCGAACCCTCACTTCAACCGGAGAGTAGTGCAACACAGAAAAATGTTTCTGTGGAACCTACGACGGTTGAAGAGGAAACTAATGATAGTGATCATGAAGCTTCGGATCAAGTTGGTATCGAACCTGTAGGTCGACAAGGATATGTACTACTCCTGAGTGGTGCGGTTCCTGTCTTAGAGGTCATGTTGTTGGACAACAATGAACCTACGAACTACGGAGAAGCGATGGTGGGCCCATATTCCGATAAACGGTTAGAAGCCGAAAAATCCGAGATAGGATCCATGTATCAAAATAAAGTATGGACTTTGGTGGACTTGCCCGATGATTGGCAAGCAATTGAGATAAATGGATCTTTAAGAAGAAGACGGACGTGGACGGTAATGTCACCGTCTATGAAGCTCGACTTGTGGCGAAGAGTTTTTCACAAGTTCAAGGAGTTGACTACGATGAGATTTTCTCACCCGTAGCGATGCTTAAGTCCGCAAGAATCATGTTAGCATTAGCTGCATTTATGAAATCTGGTAGATGGATGTCAAAACAAGTTTCCTTACTAGTTTTCGTAAGGAAAGGTTGTATGTGATACAATCAGAAAGGTTTTGTCGATCCTAAGGATGCTAAAAGGTATGCTAGCTCCAGCGATCCTTCCATGGACTAGAGCAAGCATCTCGGAGTCGGAATATACGCTTTGATGGAGTGATCAAAGTTTTTGGGTTTATACATAGTTTGTTAGAAACTTGTATTTACAATAAAGTGAGTGGGAGCACTACAACATTCCTGATAAGTATATGTGAATGACATATTGTTGATCCGAAATGATGTAGAATTTCTAGAAAGCATAAAGGGTTGTTTGAAAGAAGTTTTTCAAAGAAAGACCTGGATAAAGGTGCTTACATATTGGGCATCAAGATCTATAGAGATAGATCAAGACGCCCGATGATACTTTCAGAAGAACACACACCTTTGACATGATTTTGATGGAGTTCAAAATAGATCAGTCAAAGAAGGAGTTCTTACCTGAGTTGTAAGGTGTGAAGTTGAGTAAGACTCAAAGCTTGACCACGGCAGAAGAAAGAGGAAGGACGAAGGTCGTCCCCTATGCTTTTGTCATAGGCTCTATATAGTATGCCATGCTGAGTACCGCACCTGATGTGTGCCTTGCCACATGTCTCGCAAGAGGGTACAAAGGTGATCCAGGAGTGGATCACTAGATAGCGGTCAAAATTATCCTTAGAGGAATAAGGAAATGTTTCTCGGTTATGGAGGTGATAAAGAGTTCGACGTAAAAAGTTACGTCGATGCAAGCTTAACACCTATCCGGATAGCTCTGAGTAGAGATACCGAATACGTATAATGGAGCAAAAATTTGGAATTGCTCCAAGTGGAACATGGTAGCAGCATCTACGATATGACATAAAGTTTTGCGAAATACATAGGGATTTGAATAGCGAGACCCATTGACTACAACCTCTCTCACAAGCATAACATGATCAAACCCAGAACTCATTGAGTGTTAATCACATAGGGATGTGAACTAGATTATTGACTCTAGTAAACTCTTTGGATGTTAGTCACATGGCGATGTGACCTATGAGTGTTAATCACATGGCGATGTGAACTAGATTATTGACTCTAGTGCAAGTGGGAGACTGTTGGAAATATGCCCTAGAGGCAATAATAAATTGGTTATTATTATATTTCCTTGTTCATGATAATTGTTTATTATCCATGCTAGAATTGTATTGATAGGAAACTTAGATACATGTGTGGATACATAGACAAACACCGTGTCCCCAGTAAGCCTCTAGTTGACTAGCTCGTTAATCAATAGATGGTTACGGTTTCCTGACCATGGACATTGGATGTCATTGATAACTAGATCACATCATTAGGAGAATTATGTGATGGAGAAGATCCAATCCTAAGCCTAGCACAAGATCGTGTAGTTCGTATGCTAAAGCTTTTCTAAATGTCAAGTATCTTTTCCTTAGACCATGAGATTGTGCAACTCCCGGATACCGTAGGAATGCTTTGGGTGTACCAAACGTCACAATGTAACTGGGTGGCTATAAAGGTGCACTACAGGTATCTCCGAAAGTGTTTGTTGGGTTGGCACGAATCGAGACTGGCATTTGTCACTCCGTGTGACGTAGAGGTATCTCTGGGCCCACTCAGTAGGACATCATCATAGTGTGCACAATGTGATCAAGGAGTTGATCACGGGATGAGGTGTTATGGAACGAGTAAAGAGACTTGCCGTAACGAGATTGAGCAAGGTATCGGTACACCGACGGTCGAATCTCGGGCAAGTGCTATACCGATAGACAAAGGGAATCGCATACGGGATTGATTGAATCCTTGACATCGTGGTTCATCCGATGAGATCATCATGGAACATGTGGGAGCCAACATGGGTATCTAGATCCCGCTGTTGGTTATTGGCCGGAGAGTTGTCTCGGTCATGTCTGCATGGTTCCCGAACCCGTAGGGTCTACACACTTAAGGTTCGATGACACTAGGGTTATAGAGAATAGATATGCATGGTTACCGAATGTTGTTCGGAGTCCCGGATGAGATCCCGGACGTCAGGAGGAGTTCCGGAATGGTCCAGAGGTAAATATTCATATATGGGAAGTCCCGTTTTGGTCACCGGAAAGATTTCGGGCGCTATCGGTAGCGTACCGGGACCATCGGGAGGGTCCCGGGGGTCCACCGGGTGGGGCCACCGGCCCCAGAGGGCTGCGTGGGCCAAGTGTGGGAGGGGACCAGCCCCAGGTGGGCTGGTGCCCCCCCCACCAGGGCCTAAGGGAAAGAGAGAATGGAAGGAGGGGAAACCCTAGGCTCAGATGGGCCTAAGGCCCACCTAGTGGTGCGCCCCCCCTCTCTCCCCCTTGGCCGCCCCCCTAGATGGGATCTAGGGCTGGCCACCACCCCTAGGGGTGGAAACCTAGGTGGGGGCGCAGCCCCTCCCTTCCCCCTATATATAGTGGGGGTTTGGGGCTGCCATACACACGAGAACTTCTCCCTCTTGGCGCAGCCCTACCCCTCTCCCTCCTCGTCTCTTGCGGTGCTTGGCGAAGCCCTGCTGGAGTGCCACGCTCCTCCATCACCACCACGCCGTCGTGTTGCTGCTGGACGGAGTCTTCCCCAACCTCTCCCTCTCTCCTTGCTGGATCGAGGCGTGGGAGACGTCACCGTGATGCACGTGTGTCGAACGTGGAGGCGCCGTTGTTCGGCGCTTAGATCGGAATCAACCGCGATCTGAATCGCTGCGAGTACGACTCCTTCATCCGCGTCCTTGTTATGCTTCCGCATCGCGATCTACAAGGGTATGTAGATGCACTCCCCTCTCCCTCGTTGCTAGATTACTCCATAGATTGATCTTGGTGATGCGTAGAATTTTTTTAATTTCTGCTACAATCCCCAACAGTTTTAATCTCTTCACTCCCACTTTTAACAATTTTAGCATCAATATCTAAAAACTCCGAATCATTGGGACACTTTTTAATTAAAGTAGACTCATCTCTAATCCCATCTTTTTCAAGATTCATACCAGAAAACAAGGATCTAATAGGATACACATCAATAACTTTCAGATCTTCAACTTTATTTTCATGATAGCTAGAAGAACACGCCTTTATATAATTCCCTCTTTTAGCACGCATCCTAGCGGTTCTTTCTTTGCATTCATAAATGGAAAGTTCCATGGCTCTGAGAGACTCATTGATATCATGCTTAGGGGGGATAGATCTAAGTTTCAAAGAATCAACATCAAGAGTAATTCTATCCACACTTCTAGCCAATTCATCAATCTTAAGCCATTTTTCTTCAAGCATAGCATTAAAATTCTTTTGCGAAATCATGAACTCCTTAACACTAGTTTCAAATTCAGAAGGCATCTTTCCATAAGAGTTGTTGTAGGAATTACCATAATTATTAGAGGAACTACTAGGAAAAGGCCTAGGATTAAAGTTCCCTCTATATGCATTGTTACCAAAATTGTTCCTACCAACAAAGTTCACATCCAAAGATTCATTATTATTTCCAATCAAAGTGGACAGAGGCATATCATTAGGATCAGAAGAAGCACTCTTAGCAGCAAATAATTTCATAAGTTCATCCATCTTTCCACTCAAAACACTAATCTCTTCAATAGCATGCACTTTTTTACTAGTAGATCTTTCGGTGTGCCATTGAGAATAATTAACCATAATATTATCTAGGAGTTTGGTAGCTTCTCCTAAGGTAGTTTCCATGAAAGTGCCTCCTGTGGTCGAATCTAAAAGATTTCTAGAAGCAAAAGCCAGCATGAAAGTTTTGAATAATCATCCATAAGTTCAAACCATGTGTAGGGCAATTACGTATCATTAATTTCATTCTCTCCCAAGCTTGTGCAACATGCTCATGATCTAGTTGCTTAAAATTCATAATATCGTTTCTAAGAGAGATGATCTTAGCAGGAGGGAAATACTCAAAGATAAAAGAATCTTTGCACTTATTCCACGAATCAATACTATTTCTAGGCAAAGAGGAAAACCAAGTTTTAGCACGATCTCTAAGTGAAAACGGAAATAACTTCAATTTAACAATATCGTAATTTGTATCCCTTTTCTTTTGCATATCACACAAATCAACAAAGTTGTTTAGATGGGTAGCAGCATCTTCACTAGGAAGGCCGGAAAATTGATCTTTCATAACAAGATTCAACAGAGCAGCATTGATCTCACAAGATTCAGCATCGGTAATAGGAGCGATCGGAATGCTAATAAAATCATTGTTGTTGGTATTGGAGAAGTCACACAATTTGGTATTGTTCTGAGCCATAGTGACAAGCAAGAAATCCAACACACAAGCAAACAAGAAGCAAGCAAACGATAAACACACGACATAAGAAGGGCAAATAAAACGGCAAGGGTGAAGTGGGGGAGACGAAAATGAGAGGTGAAAAAAATGTAATGTGAAGGATAAGGGTTTGTGATAGGTACTTGGTATATGACTTTTGTGTAAGCCTCCCCGGCAACGGCGCCAGAAATTCTTCTTGCTACTTCTCGAGCTTGCGTTGTATTCCCTCGAAGAGGAAAGGGTGACGTAGCACAATAGCGTAAGTATTTCCCTTAGTTTTGCAAAACCAAGGTATCAATCCAGTAGGAGACCACATGCTAGTCCCTCACACCTGCACAAACAAATAAGAACTTCACAGCCAACGCGATAAGGGGTTGTCAATCCCTTTACGGTCGCTTACGAAAGTGAGATCTGATAGAGATGATAGTTTGATATTTTTGGTTATAAGAACAGAAAGTAAAAACAGAAAAGTAAAGTAGATTGTAGATTGATATGTTGAGAATAGACCCGGGGGCCATAGTGTTCTCTAGTGGCTTCTCTCATGATAGCGATATTCTATGGCGGGTAAACAAATTATTGTCGAGCAATTGATAGAAAAGCAAATAATTATGAGACTATCTAGGCATGATCATTATATATAGGCATCACGTCGAAGACAAGTAGACCAAAACGATTATGCATCTACTACTATTACTCCACACATCGACCGCTATCCAGCATGCATCCATAGTATTAAGTTCAAAAGAACGGAGTAACACCTTAAGCAAGATGACATGATGTAGAGGGATAAACTCAAACATAGTTATATAAACCCCATCTTTTTATCCTCGATGGCAACAATACAATACGTGCCTTGCTGCCCCTACTGTCACTGGGAAAGGACACCGCAAGATTGAACCCAAAGCCAAGCACTTCTCCCATTGCAAGAACTATAGATCTAGTAGGCCAAACCAAACCAATAATTCGAAGAGACTTGCAAGGATATTATAATCATACATAAAGAGTTCAGAAAAGAACCAAATATTTCTCATAGATAATCTTGATCATAAACCCACAATTCATCGGATCTCGACAAACACACCACAAAAAGAGATTACATCGAATAGATCTCCTCGAAGACCGAGGAGAACTTGGTATTAAGATCCAAAGAGAGAGAAGAATCCATCTAGATACTAGCTATGGACCCGAAGGTCGGTGGTAAACTACTCACAACTGTTGGTGAGGCGATGATGATGATGTAGAAGCACTCCATGGTAGATCCCCCATTCGGCGGAGCTCTGGAACAGACCCCAAGATGGGATCTCACGGGAACAGAAGGTTGCGGCGGTGGAACTAGGGTTTTCTCTGTTGTTCTGATAGTTTCGGCGTACGTAGGTATATATAGGAGGAAGGGGGCACCGGGGGCCAGACGGGGTGCCCACGAGGCAGGGGGTGCCCTATAGGGGGGGGGGCGCCCCCACCCTCGTGGATGCCACGTCATCCCTACTCCGTGGTTCTCAAGTCTCTCGTGCTTATTTTGCTCCAAAAATATCTCTCCCGAAGGTTTCATTCCGTTTGGACTCCGTTTGATATTCCTTTTCTGTAAAACCCTAAAACAGGCAAAAAACAACAATCTGGACTGGGCCTTTGGGTTAGTAGGTTAGTCCCAAAAATAATATAAAAGTGTATAGAAAAGTCCATTAAACATCCAAAACATCATAAATAATAGCATGGAAAAATCAAAAATTATAGATACGTTGGAGACGTATCATCTGCCAGTTTCTGTTGTTCTACACCATCGCAAACAGTTCTTCTGGATTAACCGTTTGCCACTCATCGCACACGCAAATCTAATATGAACCGTGTTTGATGTTGCTGCCATCGCAAACATTTTGCATCTTTTTGACGGTTTTATTACATCATCGTTTGTGATTGATGCATCGCACACAGTTTCGTTGAAGGGTCTCTAATTGGACTGTCGCGTTTGGACCATCCTGCAGTAGTGCTTCCTGAAAACCACTTATCATTTCCTTCCGCTCCTCGTTGGGTTCGACACTCTTACTTATTGGAAGGACTAGATGGATCCCCTATACTTGTGGGTCATCATCTACCATGATTGATTGGCATTGGTTGACCAATTGTCGAGGAGAATAGGACGAAGAGAGTTCATCTTTTGTGTTAAATCACTACCCCTCCAACCAGACATAGTCCTTCTGCAGAAGGTCAAACTAGTCTACCAAATTGTCTGTCGCCATCGAGCATCAATTGTTATTCCTTCACTTCTATTCATTCGATTTGCATTGCATGACTAGATTCAACCATGTGATTATCTTTGATGCATGCATTTAATTCTCGTTCACTAGTTTAAATTCGCTCACTGATATCAATTAACACTCGCTCCGCTATCGGGTTCCAAGAGTTTGGAAGTTTTCGAAAGAAATTTTAAAACTCTCATTCACCCCCTCTGGTAGACATACTTCGTTCTTACAGATCCGCTGCTTGCTGTCGCGCCCTTGGTGGATGAAGATGGTGCCCTCAGCGATGAAGGCATGGTAGGAAAGGACATGTGGCCTTGATCCACCCCAATTCCCCACGGAGCTCGTCTAGGCCGACTCCAATGGAGAGCTTGGCGTCGTCGATTTGGCCTGAGAGCTAGTCTGACTTGATGTCGAGCTTGGCGAGGGCCGTGACCATCTCCTTGTTGTGCTCAGCCAAACTCTTGTGAAGGCGCCATCGAAATCATCGCGTAGGGGCTCATAGCTCACCTTGGTTTTCCGATGAAATTCTCTTTATGGCTTCTGCTCGGCGGCGGTCTGCGAGCCTGGTATGGTGGTGGTGGCTAGGATATCCAAGACTATGAGAGGCTTTGATACTAGATTGTAAGGGCTAGGTCACGAATCAAGTTCCATTCATGGCGAATTCTAATTACATAGAGGAAGGAGAAGTTCCTCTTTGACAAGCCACACGCACGCACACGAAACTATCCGTTTGTCAGCCGTCACGGATTTCCTATCGCTCTACAATATAAGTACACAAGGCATGTTTAGGCCCATTACGTCTCAGCGAGCCGAGCTAGCAAGCGAGTTTACAACTTGCGATGTCCTTCTGTTTGAACTGCAGCTTGGCGCTCCCCTTGAGCGCTGACACGTAACTAACCAATTGCCCATGCATTGCAATGGGTGCATACATATTCTTGCAGTTCAACATCAATCTTGTCCGACCTATACCATACATCCAACACATTCTATATTTTGGTAACATTTAATTTGATTTGAGTATGAATAGCGAAAGACAAGCCTGATTTTGATTTAGTTGAGATTTTGGTAATATTTGATTTGATTTGGGTATGGATTGGGGAAGGCAGGTGTAGCGACCACGATCCAAATGGACCGAAGTCTCTGTGTTCTGTGTCATCCCTGGATCGGTAATGCTGACACACACAATATTTGAAGGATTTATAACAGAGTGGCAATCACACACTTATTACATCGAATGTCTCCAATGAGAACTTATTACAAAATCTATGGCTTAAGGCCATCTAACAAAATAACAGCGGAAGGCTTGGAAGATAAGTGAGTCCATCAACTCCAAACGGCATAGCTGAGTGCATGACAAATGACCTAGAACGTCTTATTCCTCGTCTGAAAAGTCTGCAACGTAATATGTTGCAGCCCGAAAATGGGTCAGCACATGGAATATGTTGGCAAGATAACACAGAGGATGCAAGTAACAGAATAAAGGCTATACTATATGCATATTTGGCTAGTGGAGGCTCTAAGGTTAAAGTTTTTGCGTAAAGCCAATTTTCCCTACAACAAAGGAATAAATTTTATTTTAACTATCATGTTGGTTGAAAATCATTGAGAAGGTACCCCCTTACTCAATCCCAAATTAAAATTTATCATTAACCCAACAAATTTAAAATTATAGAGTGATGAGATCCACCAATAATTCAAGTACCAGATACTCAAGATGTCCATAACCGGGGACACGGCTAATCATGATCAGTTTGTACACTCTGCAGAGGTTTGTGCACTTTTCCCACATGACTCGACCGCCTCCGTTTGGTTTCTCGCACTGCATGGTGTTTGAGAAATGGATGACCGAGACACAGTCTTTCCGAAGAGGTTCCCTTAACCGGATAGATAGGCCGGTACACCTACAATCCCTCTACATCTGCTAGACCATCACGAAAAGGTTTCCCACAACTTACTCAACTATGCCAGAGCCCATATTGGCATGTGGCTGCACACGAAAGTTTCTAGCATGAATAGTTTTATGATCCCTTTGAGCCTGGGTGGCATTCCATAGGAAAAATCACACGGAACCCCAGGATTTCCTAGGACAACACTGAATTCGCCAGGTGCCCTGCAACCAATCCACCCAAATGTGTATTCAAGTAGCCACCTTAAGTTGAATCCTTAGTTACAACTAACACCTGTCATGCAACCAAACCACGTCTACGAGCACAGCATAGCAACCTAAGCAACCGTAGAAGTAACTCCCAAGGGTTTGAAAATAATGCAGGTAATAGGTTCTACCTCAATCTACTTCCCAGTCCCACAATTTAAGAGATCCTACTCATGCAATGTGTGAGGGTTTGAACTAATGCATAAAAACTGGGTAATAAAAAGTATGATCAAAGTGTTACTTGCCTTGCTGACGGTTCGCAAAACCTAGAGACTCGTAGCAGCACGCTTCATAGTCCGGGTATTCTATCGCAAGCAAACAATAGCATACATAAGCAAACAAGCAATGATGCACAAACAAAACTCCAAAAGATAAGATCTAACCAGAAAGTTCAACTTAAGAACTCCGGTTTGCGAAAAGAATCAAACCGAAAGAAGCAATGAAACTCAAACTGCGAAGGAAACGAGCTCCGGTTACTAATTGGCCTAAAGTCAAATTTTACAGTAGCCAAAACTTTGTTCAAGTAGTTTAAACAGGAAGAGGGCATCGAGATGAAGATCTGGGATTTTGAATCACCTGATTCCGACTCTCGAGCGAAAAGAAAAACGAAAAACAAGATCAGGGCAGAAATCGCGATCGGAATAATCGCGGATAAATACCCCGAAAAAGAAAACTGATGAACAGACTAACGAACGAACGTTCGCTGTCTGCGGCTAACGGATGAACAGCGTTCGTTAAAACGAACGTACGGATGGACGTTCGCTAAATAACTAAACCGAAGAAAAACGAACCGATCTAAACCTAAAAAACGAATCTAGGGCTTTACGAAAAGAACCGATCGATTTTAAGAAAAATCGATGGCTACCTCGAAATCGGTGACTCCGGCGGCGGCTCCGGCGAAGATCCGGCACCGGCGGCGGCTACTCCGGCGAGCAAGGCAGCGGGACGGCGGCGCGGCGCGGCGGCGCAGCGGCGGGCAATGGTGCAGCGCGGCAGCGGCGGCGGCGGCGCGGGCGGCAGCGGCGGCTAGGGTTCGGCGGGGCGGCTTGGCTGTTGCGGGCCGGCGGCTGGCTCTTATAAAGGCCAGAGTCCTGGCCTAATACGGCCCGGAGTCGGTTCGCTTTTTTTTTCTAAAAGAGTCCTGACGTAGCAAAACTAACGAAAGAAATACTAAACGGACTCCAAAAATCCCGAAATAAATTTTCACCGTCCTCTAATAATATTGAGAACAAAGTGAACATTTTTCCCGGACCTAAATGCAATTTTGAAAAGCGCGCATTTTTCCTATGCAAATAAAATCGCAAATAAATCCAGAAAAATACCAAAAGTGATTTTAACCTTTTTCCTCCAATATTTCTGTTACTTTGGAGAAGTCATATTATCTCCGTTCATATATTGTATTTAGAAATATTTTTAGGAGAGAAAAATAATTAAAACCAACACTGTCCTCGTACCGGTATTCGAGTGAACTCAAATACGAAAACGGTAGAATTCCCAACTCTCTCTGTAGGTCCTTGAGTTGCATAGAATTTCGAGGAACGCCACGAACAAAAATGCAGATAAACATGCAATGCAGTATGATCTATGTATAACATTCCAAATTTGAAAATTTGGGATGTTACAGCAAGAAAGTTAAGATTTTACTGAGATTTTGATAAGATTTGATTTGATTTTATTGAGTTAATGTAGGACGTGGTTTTTTTTAAAGTTACTATATTTATGTTGGTTTAATTTTGTGTGCATTGATTGAGACTAAAAAATCAACAAAAAATGAAAGAGGAAGAAAGGGGTGTGAGGAGGAAAATCCCGAGGGAGGAGGTGAGACGAAACTACATACTCTCCTTTAATAATAGAGATTGTGTATTACTCCCTCTGTTCCCAAATATTTGTCTTTCTATACATTTCAAATGGACTAAAACATACAGATGTATGTAGACATATTTTAGAGTGTAGATTCACTCACTTTGCTTCGTATGTAGTCACTTGTTGAAATCTCTAGAAAGACAAATATATATTTGGGAATGGAGGGAGTAGTAAAGAAACATGCACGAAACTTGTAGATATGATCTTTATGTTGGTGGTCACACGTCAGGCTTACTAGGATGATGGTGTTCCAAGGGCGCACAGATACGTAGACGCCGAGGGATGCATGGACTGGTATAATCATGGTCAGTGGGCACCATGGACACATATAAATGACATAGTCTTCAATGAGATACCCCGACGCTCCTTCCGCAAGTACAATGTTGCGTCGCATCAATGATGAGGGGATCAACGTGTTATGTACCCACTTCTACTCTCTCATAGACGAATAGGGTGGATGTCAATTACAGGAATTAGGAGGAACAAGAAGTACAAGGGAAGAGGAAGACAAATACAAGCTTTAGTCACCGCCGCCACTTTCGTTCTGATCCAAGCCACGATGCCTTCTCGTTTCGTTCTATCTCGCATATGTAGCTTGATACCGGGGCTTGTGGTGGGCTGGAACTTGGTTTGCCACTGGGCCGCACAATGAGAAGATCACTAACACCCCTCACTCCTTGAAACACGGCTTGTCCTCAAGCTGTTGCCCCCAAGAGCTTTCGAGGACATGATCGAAATTGCAGCTGGTGTGGCCGAAGTAGCAGCAACATATGTGGAATAAGATCATCATTTCTTGACTATGAGCAACTTATAACACTCTTCCCTTCTTTAAACTCTGTTTGCCCCCAATCTGAATCTTTGAAGGAGATCGAAGGGTTGACTCATTAGGATCCCATGGATTGTGAAGCTCCTTGATCTTGTTTGGGTCACCATGGTTGTCTTTGTCGTACTGTCATAGGTTAGTGCAGTCTTGGCCATAATAGTGAGCTTCATCAAAGTAGTAGCTGCAGTCAAGATGAACATGGTCAGAAAAGGCCGATCGAAGCATGGCACTCCTCCCTCCTTGGAAAGAAGCTTGTTCGCCGCAAATCGAGGACTACACACCGTCCATGGACCATTCTTCAAACACGATCCCAGGTGCACATGCCAAGAGTGTTAGTGGCCATTGTCGTTCAAAACAATGCAGATGAGTACTCCACCCTTTTTTGAGTTGCATAGTTCAGACGTACAACCACCGGGATCATATGGAACCGTCCAACCCATGGGCACCAAGATAAATAATGTAGTCCCAACTTGAGGCCTCGGTTTATTGGTTTGGGATAAAGTCTTGTAATTAGCAGGGATGTACACTCTGAATGTTTGTTGGCACTTGTTAAGAAGAGACCCCCAATAGTACATACTCCTTGTTGCAATCTGCCACTTAGGTGGATGCTTCAATAACAATTTTTGCCAACAATACCAAGGATCAATGAGTAGCTTCGAGTATTGACAAACTGAAGGGCTCCTCTATAGGCATATGTTCAAAACACCAAATAAGATGACCCAACAAATGACCATACTGTTCAACAATGAACACTCCCTTGAAATGCTTCTCGACTCAGAAATTGCCATTGCGCATAAAGTAGTTCTGACCACACATGTACTGTTAGGCATTTGCATGAAATTGATAGCCATGGAAGCTTTAGCCGGGCATCCATTGATCGCACGATCTGCTGACTCGGGACATAAATATGTTTTGGCACCATAGGGACCCAGTAATCACTAGTACGCGTCGGTGTTATACAAACGGTTTTTAACCCCTTTCCGTGATGGCATTTGGAACCGTCGCCTAATGAGTGACGGCGATAGGGGGTCCTTCCCACACGACCAAGAAACCATCGGGGATAGGGACCCTACAGTACTCCTACTAGTTTCTGCTTGCATTGCCATCGCAGTCAGTATTCTGTGGTGCTACGTTTACGATGGGCGGCCCATCACAAACGGTTCACTATTATAGAACGTGTATGATGCGCGGCCCATCACAAATCGTACGAGTGTCGGACAGGATTATGAAACATCGGACTGTCGTAACATCGTCGTACACGACAACTATCGCACACGCTATTCTTTGGTGCAATGTTTACGATGCATACTTCATCAGAAATAGTCCATGGTCGCGAATCGTGTACGATAAGGCAACTAACACAAATGTTTAGTTTGCCCACACCATTTGTGATATTGTCTGACATCGCACACGCTTTGCAAATGGCAACTGTGTGCTTGCTTGCACACGTTTCCTCTCTGTGAACCGTCTCGAATTATGGTGTATATCACAAACATTTGTGTTTTACCAACCGTGTCTGCGGTAACAACCTGGAGAGCATAATTTCACCGTAATTTAATTGCTACTATTTCAAATTGTACCGGATTTGAATTTGATTTTGAATGAATGCTACAGCTTTATTCGTATCCATCAAGTTCAAACAACCAATGCATTATTCGATTCATAGGTACATATGTTCAAGAATTGCATAAGAACCAAATAAAGAATGATGAACCACAGTTGTATACTTGTATTATTAAAGACGGTAAAGAAAGAGGCGAAATACATTCTGGTTGCTGAACAAAGTGAAGCGGAATGCCCATATTGTGCCCTCCTCCATGCAGAAGGCACGCACGACTCTAGTCCAACCCCTTGTGATGGCCGACCGCCCATCCTTCACGGTCTTCATGAAAACATCTAGATAATCATCATGTTGTGGTAGAAATACTTTAACCTTTGCATACCCACCAATCATGTAGTTTGAGAGGTAATCTTGAGTAAACTTCTTTGGCAACCACTGAAAAGGAAAAGTATTCACACATTTTCATCTAACACAACTCATTATGGGCAGTAAAAAGAAGGCTGCAGAGTTCTTACTTACCATCATGTAGTTCGCTGTTGTGTTGGATAAAGTGTAAACAAATAGTTTAATTGCCATCGTTGGACCCATTTTCTTAACAATCTTTATCAGATTCCTCACTTGATGCTGGTTCATCAATATCTCATTGCCCCATACGCACAAAGGGTCGAAGCACAGATCTTTACCAATGACATATGTACCTACAAGCACCAAGTTAATATCAGAAGCTAAACATCAATTGCACAATGATGTAATACAACACTCTTTTACAATACTCCCTCCATTCCTAATTTTTTTTCTTTGTAGCGATTTCAACAAGTGACTACATACGGAGCAAAATGAGTGAATCTACACTCTAAAATATGTCTATATACATCTGTATGTGATAGTCCATTTGAAATCTCTAAAAAGACAAATATTTAGGAATGGGGGGAGTATCTTATAACATCCAATATACTCACATATTAGATGAATTAAAATCTTATATTATGGGCCGGAAGGAGTTTAGTGCATTCTTACAAATTATCAGTAGATTAACTGTTGTTGTATCCATGGGTTACAGTTAGTTTGAGCTAGTTCAGGCTCAAATAGCCCTAAAGTATATCTAAACATGAGGGCTAGTTTGAGCTAGTTGCATTTATAACCCACCCAAAAAAATATCCAACCCAAGAGGTGCTAATTGGAGCTAGTTCTCCTAGTGCATGTATTGTCAATCTAACCCTGTCGTCCAAACAACTCATTGGATGGAGTTAGTTCAGGGTTAGTCATGAGCTAGAAACTAACTCTAACCTCTAGCTAAGTTGAGTATCTAAACAGGGCTGTGTTGTTGTTGTTGTTGTTGTTGTTGTTGTTGTTGTTGCTGCTGCTCTTCTATGTATATCTGGACATCATTAGAACATTAAGGTAACACTCTTCCTTGTTGCTATGTAGCCTAGGATTGCATATTTAAACATTAAGTACAGTGCATGTTGCTATGTAGCCTCAGATATATTGCATATGGCCCTAGTTAACCTAACGATAAATGGGTTGCAGATATATTCAGTTAAAAGTTCAATTCACCGATTAGTCCCTTATCAGCCCCCGGCCTATATGGTATCAGCTACCAATATCATGAACAGTGAGCAGATATAAGCCATGGGATGAAACTAACCTCGATGGAAAACAACAGTCGTTCCCAAAATTGTCCCGTGTAGGTACATCGAGAAGCACGTTAAGAACAAAAGGCTAAACATCAACCAAAATTATCCATGGTAGACAAAACAATCTCCAAAAGATAGCTCCAGTGTGCAGGTTTAAGCACGCTAGCAAAGCAAAGCAAGTGGAAAGGTGTGTTAACTACAACAGGCCTAAAATCTAACAACAAGCAAACATAGTCATTCAAACTGGTATTGTGCCGGTCTAAGTACACTAATGATTGTTAAAGAAAAATGGAAAGGCGTGTTAACTATAAGGTACAACAACCAAATGTAGTCATTCATAGTGGTATTGTTGAAACTAGTACTGATGAAATTGAACTGCACAGTTCATACTTGCACATATAGAACATCACGTTGTGAATAACTTGAATAAATAAGGCATACTACAAACAACCAAAGATAGCATTTGAAACTGGACATATGCTAACTACAAACAATTGAACAATAAAAAAATTAGAAGAGGAATATGCTAGCTATAACAGGCTTAACAACAAGCAAATATATGCATTCCAATCGGTATGTTTGAAACTGGATTGATGAAATGTACTGCACAGTAAATAATTACACATATAGAGCATCACATTGTGAACAACTGAAATAAACAAGGCATACTGCAAACAACCAGATATAGCAATTAAAACTGGACATATTCTCACAACACTACAAAAGGGACTCGACAAAACAAATCATGGGTTTCCCACTGTGAAGAGGCACGGCAAAAATAATCATGGGTTTCCTCACTTGTCACAGATGGGCTCGTTCCCGTGGGAAGAGCACGGACCCTCGATGCGCTCCATGTTGTCGTAGATGGGCTCCTTCACCTGGGAAGTGCACGACTGTAGGGTGCCCTCCCTGATGTCACAGACGGACGCTTTCCCCTTGGAAGAGCAGATGGGATCTTTCCACTTGGACGAGCGGGAGAGGGTGCGCTCCTCGTGGTTGCCGTTGATGAGGTCTAACTTGGAAGCTGTGGATCCCAAGCCAGCGCCGCAGAACATGTCCTTTAGAAATGACAAAAGGGGTTCGATGGCGATGTACAATGGCAAATTGTTGAGAGCGATCCAGGGGAGATCAGCGGCAGGGCCATGGATGAGATCGACGGTGGTTGAACCCGAGGGGTTGGGGGTGGGCCACTTAACCTGTGACATAGCCCGCCTCAGGCGGTCATTGTCGATGAGCTCGATGTGTAGCCGGCGGCCGAGACATGTGAAGGAAATATGCCCTAGAGGCAATAATAAAGTTGTTATTTATATTTCCTTAGATCATGATAAATTTCTTTTATTCATGCTAGAATTGTATTAACCGGAAACTTGATACATGTGTGAATACAGAGACAAAACAGAATGTCCCTAGTATGCCTCTACTAGACTAGCTCGTTAATCAAAGATGGTTATGTTTCCTAACCATAGACATGAGTTGTCATTTGATCAACAGGATCACATCATTAGGAGAATGATGTGATGGACAAGACCCATCCGTTAGCTTAGCACTATGATCGTTTAGTTTTACTACTATTGCTTTCTTCATGACTTATACATGTTCCTATGACTATGAGATTATGCAACTCCCGAATACCGGAGGAACACCTTGTGTGCTATCAAACGTCACAACATAACTGGGTGATTATAAAGATGCTCTACAGGTGTCTCCGAAGGTGTTTGTGGTGTTGGCATAGATCGAGAATAGGATTTGTCACTCCGAGTGTCGGAGAGGTATCTCTGGGCCCTCTCGTTAATACACATCGTAATAGGATGGATCCTCCTCTTCTTTAGCTTAATTAGCCGGTCTTCATGCCTCTTTTGCGTAACTAGAATGTCCTTTGTTGGAATATGCGCGGTTTAAATTCAGACAAAAAACTTCAAGCACTCTCTAATGCGATCTCTACTAGTGGGTGTGCTATCGTGTGTTTGCAGGAAACTAAAAAACATGTTATCGATCTAGCTTTTATTAAATCCTGCTGTTCTAAGCGCTTTGATAAATTCGCTTACATTCCTTATCGTGGTGCATCTGGTGGTTTGCTTACTGTATGGAACAGCTCCATCTTTTCTGGCACTATGATTGTTCAGGAGGAGTTCGCCTTGGGCATTCAGTTCACCAGCACCCTGTCGGCTCAAGCTTGGACACTTTATAACATTTATGGCCCTTGCATAGGACCTACACGCGACTCTTTCACCCAATGGCTATATGAGAGATATTTAGGCAGACGAGGATTGCTTATACCTTGGGGATTTCAATTATATTCGGGGTCCAGAAAATCGCAATAAATGAGGGGATGATGTAAATGACATGTTAACCTTTAATGATATCATCCGCAAACACAATCTTGTTGAGTTACCTATTAAAGGCAGATTATACACATGGAGCAACATGCAACAAGACCCATTGCTTGAACAACTCAACTAGTTCCTCACCTCTATTCACTGGACAAATGTTTATCCCAATAATATGGTTAAACCGCTTTGCAAGCCCACCTCGGATCGCACACCTTGTGTAGTAAACAATGAGACAAAAATACCTCGAGCCAAGCTTTTCAGATTTGAAGCTTACTGGCTCTTGCACCCAGGATTCATGGATGTGGTTAAAAAAGTTTGGGACAGACCTATTGCTGTGACCAATGCGGCCACCTTACTTTGTCGCAAGTTCAAGATTCTTCGACAGGAACTCAAAGCTTGGAGCAGGAACATTTCTCATCTTTTTGGGGCTATTGAAAACACAAACAACACCCTGGCGGACTTGGACACGTTGGAAAACCAACATTCTCTCACACTACCTGAAAGCAACTTCTGCAAGATCATCGAAAAACACCTCCTTTGATTGTTGGATTATCAGAAGCAGTATTGGGAGAAACGTTGCACCATTCGCTGGGTGAAATTTGGCAATGAAAATACTAAGGTCTTTCAAGTTGTGGCCATAGAAAGGTATCATAAGAATAATATTGCAAACCTACAATATTCTGACGGCCTCGTGGTGGACAATCACACTAGAAAAGAGGCTCTCCTCTTCCATGCATATTCGGGTAGGCTAGGCACCTCTAGCCTCGCGCAAATGCAGTTTGACCTTCCATCACTAATCCAGCCTACTGAAAATCTGGAGCACTTAACTCTGCCTTTCACTCATGAGGAAATTGATTTGGTTATTAAAGAGATGCCAGGGGATAGGGTGGCTGGCCCCGATGGGTTTAGTGGCCTCTTCCTTAAAGCGCGCTAGCCAATCAAAGGAAGACTTTTACACGCTATGTGATCAATTCCACACAGGCACTCTTAATCTCCAAAGCATCAATGACGGATTGATTACTCTAATCCCGAAGACTGTGTCCCCATCTACAGTTAATGACTACAGGCCAATCACTCTACTTAACTGCTGCCTCAAGCTCATTATAAAACTCCTGGCCAACCGTCTCCAGAGGGTCATTCTGAAAATTATTCATCGTAACCAATATGGCTTCATTCGTGGCAGATCTATTCAGGACTGCCTTGCATGGACATTCCTATACATACATCAATGCCAAGCATCTAAGCGCTCGATCGTTCTGCTCAAACTGGATTTCGCCAAAGCTTTTGACACCATTGAACATGATCCCAGGATTAACATCATGAAACATACGGGCTTCAACAATAAGTGGTTATCTTGGATCAAATCAATGTTTTCTTCTGGCAGATCTTCCGTCCTTCTCAACGATGTACCGGGCAGACAATTCCACTGCCGATGTGGAGTCAGACAGGGCGATCCCCTGTCTCCACTCATCTTCGTACTTGCAGCCGACCTTCTCCAATCAGCCATCAATGCTGCTTATAGGGAGGGCCTGATTCAACTCCCTTTTCCATGCAACAGCCAAATGGACTACCCTATTGTCCAATACGCAGATGCCACGATCTTGCTCATGCCCGTCTGCCCTCATTAGGCCTTGGTTATCAAAAATATCCTCACCAAATATGCCCAATCCATCGGCCTTAAGATCAACTTCCATAAGTCTACACTCATCCCCATCAACTTGACACCAGAGCTTGCTTCACAAATGACTTCGATCTTTGAATGGGCGATTGGTACCATGCCCGTTTACCTACCTCGGCATGCCCTTGGGCACGTCCCGACCTACCCTACAAGACTTTATGCCCCTCGTCAGCAAAGTTGAAAGAAGCTTGTCTTCCACGCTGTCTCTTATGTCCCATGCTGGGAAGCTAACTCTTCTCAACTCCACAGTGACCTCCCTCCTCGTCTATGCGATGTGCACGCTACATTTCCCGCCAAAACTCATAGAATTACTAGACAAGATACGACGTAGATGCCTGTGGATCAGAAATACCAAACAAGGAGACAAATGCAACTCTTTGGATGCTTGGGACATGGTGTGCAAGCCCAAAAATAAGGGAGGGCTTGGAGTTCTCAACCTTTGCATCCAAAATGAAACTCTCCTTTTGAAATTTTTGCACAAATTCTACAACAAGATGGATATTCCATGGGTGCAACTTACTTGGGATTCGTACTATGGCCAAAAAATACCGCATGCATGTGACCCAGTTGGATCATTCTGGTGGAAAATATACTCAAGCTCACTCCTAAATTTAGGGGGATCTCCCGGATCAATATTGTGTGTGGCACCACGGCTCTGTTCTGGAAAGATCTCTGGTCTGATCAGCTTCTTCAGGACTCACATCCGTGTGCTTTCTCCCACTCTCTGAACGAGGATATCTCTGTCAAAGATTTCTTGGGGAGCACGGAGTTGGAAGAAACTTTTCACCTGCCTTTAACCCCTCAAGCGCTTGCAGAGGTTAGGGACATGCAGGATATTGTGGCGGAAACACAACCATCCGCGATGGCCTCGTACATGTGGCATTACGTGTGGGGAAAGACGATCTTCAAATCAACAGACTATTACCACTTTCTCTTCAAAGACGTCCAATCTCATCAAGTCTTCTGCTGGATTTGGAAATCAAAGTGCACGATGAAATTGAAGGTTTTTCCTTGGATGCTCTTTCATGACAGACTCAACACACGGGATATGCTCAAAAGAAGGCATTACAACATAGGGGACAATCATACTTGCCTTCTCTACGGGCTGAATATTGAAGAAACTGTGGAACACATGATTTTGACCTGCTCCTTCAGCAAGCATTGCTGGGATAAACTTGATATTCATTGGGAGCCCTTCCTCGGCCGCTTGCAAGCTATTGAAATTCAAAAAAATGGCCACCCTACCCCAATGTTCCTTGAGAAATTTATTGTGGTGGCCTGGAGTATATGGAAGGAGAGGAATAACAAGCTAGAGCTATACCCCCCCTCTTTCAGTTCCTGGCTGAACAGATTCAAGAAGGATTTCGAGCTACTCCAACACAGAGTCAAAGAAGCGCGTAGGCCCTTTGTCATAAACTTTATACACTCCTTATAGTGGTTACCCATACTACTTAGTTACCTTTCCTCACTGGTCACAAAGTGGACTAGTACCCCCCCTCCACCCCTTGATGTAAATGTTCACTTGTACAGTACCCTTACATTAATATATTAACACAGTAGGAGCCTTTCCTACTGTTTACGGTAAAAAAACATATGTTGTTATGAGGTTTGACCGATAAAGATCTTCATAGAATATGTAGGAACCAATACGAGCATCCAGGTTCCGCTATTGGTTATTGACCGGAGATGAGTATCGGTCATGTCTACATAGTTCTCAAACCCGTAGGGTCCGCACGCTTAACGTTCGATGACGATCAGTATTATGAGTTTATGTGTTTTGATGTACCGAAGGTAGTTCGGAGTCCCGGATGTGATCACGGACATGAAGAGGAGTCTCGAAATGGTCAAGACATAAAGATTTTTACATTGGAAGTTTTTATTCGGACACTAGAAAGGTTCCGGGGGTCATCGGATAAATACCGGAGTGCCGGGGGGTTACAGGAACCCCCCGAGGAGTCAATGGGCATTATTGGGCTTTAGGGGAGAGAGAGAGAGAGAGAGGCAACCTAGGGCAGGTCGCGCGCCCCCCCATGGCCTAGTCCGAATTGGACTAGGAGAGGGGCGGTGCCCCTCCTTCCTTCTCTTCTCTCCCTCCCCTTCCTTCTTCTCCAACTCCTACTAGGAAAGGGGGAAGCCAACTCCTAGTGGGAGTAGGACCCCCCCCCCCTTGGGCGCGCCATAGGAGGGTCGGCCCTCTCCTCCTCTCCTCCTTTATATACGTTCCCAGGGGGCACCCCATAGAGACACAAGTTGATTTCTTAGCCGTGTGCGGTGCCCCCCTCCACAGTTACACACCTCGGTCATATCGTCGTAGTGCTTAGGCGAAGCCCTGTGCCGGTAACTTCGTCATCACCGTAACCACGCCGTCGTGCTGACGGAACTCTCCCGAGACCTCAGCTGGATCAAGAGTTCGTGGGACGTCATCGAGCTGAATGTGTGTAGAACATGGAGGCGTCGTATGTTCGGTGCTTGGATCGGTTGGATTGCGAAGACGTTCGACTACATCAACCGCGTTACTAAACGCTTCCGCTTTCGGTCTACGAGGGTACGTGGACACACTCTCCCCGCTCGTTGATATGCTTCTCCTAGATAGATCTTGCGTGATCGTAGGAATTTTTTTTGAAATACTGCGTTCCCCTACAACATGCCCGCATACTCTAGCCCGCTGCTTGAGTGCCTACCGCCAGTAATGGTCGTCAGCTTCCTCGGCGACGTCGGGCGAAGAGACCGCGATACACCTTTTTTGGGTCAGCCGCTCCTCGAGCTCCACGGGAAGCGTAGCCGGGCTTAGGCTGTGACGCTCTGGAGTGGGGGATGGGGATGGGGATGGGGATGGGGATCTGTGGGAAAGGGGCCATTTGGCAGGCGTCATCTAAGAAACACAGGGCGGCCTGGGTATGGAGATCGGTGGGTAAGCTGCATGGGCAAACCGGTAGATGTTGACAATGCAGGCCTTGCGGCGGCGGCGGCGGCGGGGACCTTGCTAGGGTTTCGAGCGAGGGAGGTGTG
>LR738713.1:338088397-338098572 GCA_902687465.1 Secale cereale
TGTGCGCGCGCGCGCGCGCGTGTGGAGGGGGGCACGGGGTGTTTGAGGAATTGATGCGGGTACTAAAAATTTTACTAAGCGGGAGTCAAACGCGGGAGTAAAATACCGGGACTATTGAAAATTTTGGTGATAGTGCATCGCACACGGTCCGAAGATAACAACCGTGTGTTGTGAAAGAAAAAAACCCTCGAGGCGTGCAAATATTTTCTAGGGATGCAGGCGGGAATGGGAACAAGAAACATCGCACACGGTCCAGAGATGATAACCGTGTGTTATGAAACAGAAAAACCCTCGAGGCGGGTAGATATTTTCTAGGGATACATGCGGGATTGGGAACAAGAAACATCGCACACGGTCCGGAGATAACAACCGTGTATTATGAAACAGAAAAACCCTCGAGGCGGACAGATATTTTTGAGAGGGGAGCCTCGTGGAGCCGAACGTACTATGCGGATGGGTGCGTGATAGGGGCACCGGCTAGGCACACGGTTAGTTTGAGTGAACCGTGTCTGTTGCGTCATCCGACTTGTCTAAAATGTTCATAAATTTGGCGAAAATGACGCGGGAGAGGGTCAGAACACGAACACAATTGCATGTGGACCAAATTTATGTATGAAAAGGGTGTTTGATTTTCAAATACCAAATGCAACTTCGATGTGGCACACCTATCTCGCAAAGCGCACGGTATTGCTTGCCCCCACCCTCCTCGTGTTGGCACAAAGGGAATCCGAAGCTATGAATGCAGGGCCCCTCCCCCAACCGAGGTTCACCTACCAAAGTTCAAAGTAGCTAGCAGCCCCCCTCCTCCTTCGTGTTGGCACGAGGGGAATCCTAAGCTATGAATGCATGCCCCTCCCCCGCCAACCGAGGTTCACCTAGCAAAGTGTGAAGTAGCTAGCAGCCCCCCTCCTCCCTTGTGTCGGCATGAAGGGAATCCTAAGCTATGAATGCATGCCCCCAAGGGTAGAAGCCTTGAGCAATGGCTTCAGCTTGAGTCTTGGGTGGAAGATTTTGGTAGGTAATATCTCCCCATGGACGCTTAATGGCATTCTTTTCAGCATACTCTTGGGTCACGAACCTGTACTTGAACCACTGTTCAGCCCAATATCTTCGAATCCATTGGATTCGTGTCTTCCTCTGATTATAATCCTCCTCTGGATCAGTCTTGTACATCTCACTTAGATCAGGAGGCAAATCTTTAGAGGTGTTGCCACGGCGCTGTCTGCCACCCTTCCTAACTGACTTGTCAGTTGCCATTGGTTTTAGTCTGAAAGGCTTCTAACTGAATGGCTTCAATACTGGCAAATGCTTCGGTCTGCTCGTCAGACAGGAACTGGCTTCAGGAGAGTGAATGTGACGCTGCAAGAATTCTACAAATGAATGCAGACTATGAGAACCAAGGGATTCTCCCACGGACATGTACCTGTGATAGCATTAGAGATGCGAGGGAAGGGGAAGAGGTCATATGCATTCTCAGAAGCTTTAGAAGATAAATCAGTTTAGAAGACTTTGACCTCATAGCACGAAATTCACTTATATGATGAGAGTTGGTTCCAGATTTGTACGAATCCATGAATAGGTACAAGTGAGGAATCTAACTATGTTTGAAGCATATGTGAATGTACTAGGAAAGATATGAGATGCAGACAGGATAGATCTATATATGTGTAGGCGGAAACTTCTTGTGGTAAAAGTGATGAATCTTTCTGGATCAAGAAGATGGTAAAAAGAGAGTTTAATTTACCACACGATGAACTGCTTAGACGGTGAGGAATTGGATGCCGAGCAGTTCGATCTTCCGTGCCCTAACTTGGCGAGGGAGGAAAGCTACGACGACGGTGGAGTAGATGATGTCTGCGGTCGGCGTGAAGACGGCGTCGACGAGGTCGCGACAGTGAAGCGCTTCATCGCCGGCGTCGTCAAGAGCTAGCGGAGGCGCTAGGGTTGGTCGAGGTGGAGAGGTGGTAGAAGAATTTTTGACCGTGATGGGACGTACATTTATAAGCATGGGAGACGGCACAGCGCAATTACTCAGGTGCCCTTGGTAGTTCACATCTGAGGGACACATGGCGGACATGTAACACATTGGGAGTTGTTCCACGATCCCACGTACGCCACGACTGTCGGAGTGGTCGTTCCGTCTTCTCCGGGTTTCAGGCATAAAGGATGGAGCATTAAAATCAGATTTAAAGTTTGTCTCCGTATCTTCTGCTGACAAGGACGCAGAGAAGATATTCGACGGTTCCAACAGAATGCATATGATTTGGATAGATAGAGTTTGAGGTGAGGAAGCATAGAGAGGTTAGGGTCCGATCACATTCACTTAGTTCAAAAGATTCAAATAAGAAGACTTAGCTATAAGTGAATGCTGTAGAGGACAGAACACAAGTCTATATTTGTCCTATATGAAGACAAAAATAAGTGTGAAGACTTTGCAAATGTAACGCCATGAGAAACACTTCAAACAAAGATTTGGTGGTGGCGTTACCCACCGTATAGGAAGTATTAGACCCAGACACGGCGCACAATTATCGTGGCGCTCTGAAGTCAAATTCCGCGTTAATGTATTCACACTTAGAATGTAAGTCTTCATTGATTGAAGATATACTTTACTTCGTGTGTTGCTTATCTAAGTCATCAGTATGCATAAGTGTTAGGATGTGTGCCTGATTACATGACATTTGAGGATTCTAAGATATTTAGCTCTCACCGCAACTTGCAAAACCTTTTCTCATCCAAGGGCTTTGTGAAGATATCGGCCAGTTGCTCTTCAGTGTTGACGTGTATGACATCAATATCTTCCTTCATGACATGATCTCTGAGAAAGTGATGACGAATTTCATTGTGTTTTGTCTTCGAGTGCTGAACTGGGTTGTTGGCAATCTTGATAGCGCTTTCATTATCGCAGTAGAGTGGCACATGCTTCAGATGGACACCATAGTCCTTGAGCGTTTGCTTCATCCAGAGAAGCTGAGCGCAGCAAGATCCAGCAGCAATGTATTCAGATTCAGCAGTGGAGAGTGATACACAGTTCTGCTTCTTTGAAGACCAACAGACAAGAGATCGTCCTAGAAAGTGACATGTGCCTGATGTAGACTTGCGATCAACTTTGTCACCAGCATAATCAGCATCTGAGAATCCAACTAGATCAAACTCTGAGCCCTTTGGATACCATAATCCTAGTGTTGGGGTGTAAGCCAAATATCGAAGTATTCGCTTCACAGCTAAGTGACGCGACTCCTTTGGTGCCGCTTGATATCGAGCACACATGCAAACACTAAGCATAATATCTGGCCTAGATGCACATAAATAAAGAAAAGAACTAATCATGGAGCGGTATACCTTTTGATCGAACTCTTTACCATTTGCGTCGGGACCGAGATGGTGTTTAGCTGGCATAGGCGTCGAGTACCCTTTGCAGTCTTGCATTCCAAACTTCTTCAGACAGTCTTTAAGGTACTTCTCTTGAGATATGAAGATGCCATTGCTTTGATAATGAATTTGAAGACCAAGGAAGAACTTCAGCTCACCCATCATGGACATCTGATATTGCTCTTGCATCATGTGACCAAACTCATCACTGTATCTTTTGTCAGTGCAGCCGAAGATAATGTCGTACACATAGATTTGGCAGACAAACAGTTCATCATCATATGTCTTCGTGAAGAGTGTGGGACCTAGGGATCCAGGTTTGAAGCCTTTGCTCTTCACGAAGTCTTTGAGTGTGTCATACCAAGCACGAGGCGCTTGTTTGAGGCCATACAATGCCTTGTTGAGTTTGTATACCATATCAGGACGTTTTGGATCTTCAAAGCCAGGTGGTTGTGCAACATACACCTCTCCTTCAATCCTTCCATTGAGAAAGGCACTCTTTACATCCATTTGATACAGAAGTATGTTGTGATGATTTGCATAGGCTAGCAGTATACGAATAGCTTCAAGTCTAGCCACAGGAGCAAATGTTTCATCGAAGTCAATCCCTTCAACTTGAGTGTATCCTTGAGCAACGAGATGAGCTTTGTTTCTGACAACTTGACCATGCTCATCTTGCTTGTTGCGATAAATCCATTTTGTGCCTATTATGTTGTGCTTGCGAGGGTCAGGACGCTTGACAAGTTCCCACACGTTGTTCAGCTCAAACTGTTGAAGCTCTTCTTGCATTGCTTGAATCCATTTGGGTTCCATAAAAGCTTCAGCAACTTTCTTGGGTTCAGATATTGAGACAAAAGCAAAGTGCCCACAAAAATTTGCAAGCTGTGTTGCTCTTGAATGAGTAAGTGGACCAGGTGCATTTATGCTGTCAATTATCTTCTCAACTTGTACTTCGTTTGCAACACGAGGATGAGCTGGACGAAGATTTTGCTCATGATGTACATTGTCATCAGGAGGGTTGTCTTCAGGCTGAGCATTGTTGTCAGGTTGATTTGGAGCAGAAATGATGAGTTCCTCGTCAGGCTGTGCTTCAGAAGGCATGATCTCACCGGTTCCCATTAGCTTGATAGATTCATTTGGTGAAGCCTCATCTAGCACATTTGGCAGGAACTCTCTTTGTGAACCATTTGTTTCATCAAACCGCACATCCACAGTTTCAACTACTTTATGGAGAAAGATGTTGAAGACTCTGTAGGAGTGTGAGTCTTTTCTATATCCGAGCATGAAGCCTTCATGTGCTTTTGGTGCAAACTTTGACTTGTGATGTGGATCCTTGATCCAGCACTTAGCTCCAAATACTCTGAAGTAACTTATGTTAGGCTTCTTTCCAGTGAGGAGTTCATAGGACGTTTTCTTCAGAAGCTTGTGAAGATAAACACAGTTGATGATATGGCATGCAGTATCAATAGCTTCGGGCCAGAACCTTCTTGGTGTCTTGTATTCATCGAGCATCATTCGAGCCATCTCAATTAAGGTTCTGTTCTTGCGCTCTACGATGCCATTCTGCTGAGGTGTGTACGGAGCCGAGAACTCATGAGTGATTCCCATTGTATCCAGATGAAGATCAAGGCCGGTGTTCTTGAACTCAGTGCCATTGTCACTTCTGATATGCTTGATCTTGACGCCATAGTTGTTCATGGCACGGTTGGCAAAGCGTCTGAAGACATCTTGCACTTCAGTCTTGTAGAGAATTATGTGCACCCATGTGTATCTTGAATAATCATCAACAATGATGAAGCCATAGAGATAAGCTGTGGTAGAGAACATGGAGTAGTGAGTAGGGCCAAATAAGTCCATGTGAAGCAGCTCGAAGGGTTTGGATGTCGTCATGATTGTCTTCGAGGGATGCTTGGCCCTAGTCATCTTTCCAGCTTCACAGGCACCACATAGATGATCTTTCTTGAACTTGATGTCCTCGATGCCTACGACGTGCTTCTTCTTTGCGAGAGTGTGCAAGTTCCTCATGCCGGCATGTCCTAGCCTCTGATGCCAGAGCCAGTACTCTGAAGCTTTTGCTAGAAGACATACGGCCATCTGCGGTCCAGCTGAGAAATCTACCATATACAGATCACCTTTTCTGTATCCTTCAAATACTAGAGACTTGTCGGACTCCATTAGTACAAGGCAACAAAATTTACCAAATATCACTATCATGTTCAAGTCACAAAGCATTGAGACAGACATTAAGTTGAAACCAAGAGATTCAACAAGCATGACTTTATCCATGTACCGATCTCTTGAGATTGCAACTCTACCTAGACCCAACACTTTGCTTTTACCAGTATCAGCAAATTTGATGTGACTCTTGTTAGATGGACGTAAGGTTGCGTCCATGAGAAGACTTTGATCTCCAGTCATATGATTTGTGCATCCGTTGTCCATAATCCATTCTGAAGACTTTGGTGTCACTCCCTACAATGCAGTTAGGAGGATAGGCTTCACCAAAAGCCATTGTGAAGCATACACATTTGACGTACAAGTGGATTATGAAAGCTTAGATCCAAGTTAGGACTGATAAGATGATTAGCATGTGGTTCATGAGCAGAATGGATAGTAAATCATTTGGGCATTTGATCTTGTGCCCTACAAGCGTTTTAGGTCCCCAGCAATAGCATCAGTCGCCTTTAAATTTTTTAGGCTGGAGACCTTTCCCTGCAAGAGAAAGTTAGTTCTTCTTAACCACCCACATCTTCAGGGGTGGCTTAGAAGCAATGAGTCTAAGAGCAGCATCTGGGAATTTTGGCTTTGGAGCCCTAGCAAATAATCTTGCAGGAGGAGAATAATACTCATAAGAATAAGCAGAAAAATTCTTTGTTTTATGAATATAGCGGTTTGAGGAAACACGCTCATATTCATGGGTCTGAGTATAGTTTTCCTGCAAAACATTGGCGTTAGGGTGACTCAGGTGAGTCTTTTGTCTGTATGAAGCCTTAGGACCATATGAAGCCTTTGGTCTGGGGTTTGTCTTCTTCCCAGGTGGTGTCATGATAACATTTGCTGGAAGTTTCTCAAGACAACCTTTGGGTACCCAGATCTTCTTCATAGGTGGCCCATTCCTGCAGTTAGTACCAATATACTTGGCAAACACTTCACCATTTGGATTCTTAAACAGTTTATAGTTTGCATCAAAGGATTCATCAATGATAATAGGATTAGCACAAGTGAAGCCAGATAAGGTAGATGGATCCACTGACGGTTCCTTTGCAGCAACCCATGTGGTTTTGGGATACTGCTCAGGCTTCCAGTATGAACCATCAACATTCATTTTCCTGTCGAACCCAACACACTCTTTCCTAGGGTTTCGGTTCAGTATCTGCTTTTTGAGGGCATCACATAGAGTCTGATGCCCTTTGAGGCTTTTGTACATCCCTGTTTCAAGCAAAGTCTTCAACCTAGCATTTTCATCAGCAATAGTAGTGGTATCCTCAGCAGAGGGGTTAGTTACCACATCAGTAGTTGAAGATATTGCAACAATGGCAGCAGTAGAACATTCAGCAACAAATGTAGCGTTATCACGCTCAATGCATTTTAGACATGGTGGTTCAAACTCTTCCTGAGTGGAGCTGATAAAGTTGTGCGCGGAGTGACTCATTTTCTTTTTGAAGATCTTCATGAGCCGCTTTCAATTTCTCAAGTTCTCGCTTCCTTTGAAGGTAATCGTGGGAAAGCTTTTCATGAGTTTTTGAGAGCGATTCATAAAGACCTTCAAGTTCCTCGTACTTAACATGAAGATTTTTTATGTCTTCAATTAAGGACTGAGAACGGGTCATTTCCGCATCCAACAGGTCATCGCTTTTGTCTAACAATTTTTGAATATGTTCCATGGCTTTCTGCTGTTCAGTGGAAATTTTAGCAAGTGTTTTGTAGCTAGGTTTTGATTCACAATCAGAGTCATCTTCACTAGATGTTTGAAAGTAAGCATCGCGTGATTTTACCTTGGCACCACGTGCCATGAAGCGTAGTTGGGAGCAGAGTCGTCGTCCTCATCATCAATGTTGGGGATGGTGCATTGTCTTCAGTGTTGAAGATGGACTTGGCAACGTAGGCAGTGGCTAGAGCCAGACTTGCAGCACCAGAATCGGACTCCTCCTCAGACTCCACCTCCGCTTCTTTAGAAGCAGACTCCTCCTCTGAATCGATCTCCTTGCCAACAAACACACGAACCTTGCCAGATGAATTCTTCTTGTGTGATGAATACTTTGATGAAGACTTGGAAGAAGACTTTGAGTATTTCTTCTTTTTCTTGTCATCAGAATCATATTCCTTGCTCTCCTTCTTCTTCTTCTTCTTCTCATTGTCCCACTGAGGACACTCAGAGATGTAGTGACCAGGTTTCTTGCACTTATGACATGTTCTCTTCTTGTAGTCATGGGTAGAAGCTTCATCATTTCTTGAGCTGGATCGTGAAGACTTTCTGAAGCCTTTCTTCCTAGTGAATTTCTGGAACTTCTTCACAAGCATGGCAAGCTCCTTTCCAATGTCTTCAGGATCATCAAAACTGCAGGCAGATTCTTCTTCAGATGAAGAAACAACCTTTGCCTTTAAGGCGCGAGATCGGCCATAGTTGGGACCATAGATGTCACGTTTCTCAGATAGTCGGAACTCATGTGTGTTGAGCCTCTCAAGTATGTTAGACGGATCGAGAGTCTTGAAGTCAGGGCGTTCTTGAATCATCAGGGCAAGGATATCAAATGAGCTGTCGAGTGATCTCAGGAGGGTCTTGATGATTTCATGCTTGGTGATCTCAGTGGCGCCAAGTGCCTGAAGCTCATTTGTGATGTCAGTGAGATGATCGAATGTGTGCTGGACATTCTCATTGTCATGTCTTTTGAAGCGATTGAAGAGATTGCGAAGGAGACTGGTCCTTTGATCTCTCTGGGTTGAGACGCCTTCGTTGACCTTTGAGAGCCAGTCCAGACTTCCTTTGACGTTTCCAGGGCACTTACACGACCATACTGTCCTTTGGTCAGATGACCACAGATGATGTTGTTGGCCGTTGAATCCAGTTGAACGAGCCTCTTGACATCAGCAGGGGTGATACCTTCACCAATCTTGGGAACACCATTCTTGACGACAAACCAGAGGTCCACGTCAATGGCTTCAAGGTGCATGCGCATCTTGTTCTTCCAGTAGGGATATTCGGTGCCATCGAAGACGGGGCACGCAGCGGAGACTTTGATTATCCCTGCAGTCGACATAGCTAAAACTCCAGGTGGTTAAACCGAATCACACAGAACAAGGGAGTACCTTGCTCTGATACCAATTGAAAGTGCAGTATATCGACTAGAGGGGGGGGTGAATAGGCGATTTTTGTGAAATGCTTCAAAACATGGTAGTTTCGAAGACAAAGGGTAAATCCAATCCTATCTGTATGCAGCAGAAAGTAGACTACACTAGACAAGCCATAGTCAGGTATTCAATAAAGTGAAAGCATGAAGACTAATAGCAGCTAGGCACTAAGGATCAAGAGGGAAGAAGGAATGAAGCCAATCAAAACAAGTAGTCACACAGTGAAGTCAATCAGATAAGGCAGGCAGGCAATGACTTCACAACGTAAGACAATAAGTAAAGGGAAGGAAAGGATAGAACCAGTAGCTCGGGGAAGACAGTGATTTGTTAGACCAGTTCCAGTTGCTGTGACAACTGTATGTCTGGTTAGGGAGGCTGAGATTCAACTTAGAAGACTGCGTCTTCACCTTATTCCCCTTGAGCTAAGGACACCTAGTCCTCGCCCAATCACTCTGGTAAATCTTCAAGGTAGACTTCCAAACCTTCACAGACTTCGTTCACCGGCAATCCACAATGACTCTTGGATGCTCAGAACGCGACGTCTAACCGGCTGGAGGAAACACAGTCCTCAAGTGTAATAAGTCTTCAGGTCACACAGACAGAAAGACTTTAGTGATGCCTAACACTCTTTGGCTCTGGGTGTTTTGGCTTTGTCCTCGCAAGGATCTCTCTCTCAAATGCTTCGGAGGTGGGTTGCTCTCAAACGACAAAAGCCGTGCAATAACTCTGAGCAGCCACCAATTTATGGTGTAGGGGGTGGGCTATTTATAGCCACTGGGCAACCCGACCTGATTTGTCCGAAGTGACCCTGGGTCACCAAGGAACTGACACGTGTTCCAACGGTCAGATTTCAAACACTCACATGGCAACTTTACTTGGGCTACAAGTAAAGCTGACTCATCCAGCTCTGGATAAGATTTGCTCTTATTGTCTTCGCTCGAAGACATAGGTTTTGGTTGAGCATCACTTCAGTCACTCTGACTTAGTTCACTTGGACCCCACTTAATAGTACGATGGTTCCTATGAATCAACAAAGAAGAAAAGGAAACAACGAAACATCTAAGTCTTCGCGCTCCATAGTCTTCACACAATGTAATCTCTTGTCATAGTCTTCAATAAGATTATCTTCATGTACCACCACTATTGTCAATGTCTTCATACATTTCTAGGGGTCATCTCCGGTAGGTAAACCGAATCAATGAGGGACTACTACATGTGTTATCCTGCAATTCTCACAAACACATTAGTCCCTCAACCAGGTTTGTCGTCAATACTCCAAAACCAACTAGGGGTGGCACTAGATGCACTTACAGCTAGCAGCCCCCCCCTCCCTCGTGTCAGCACGAAGGGAATCCTAAGCTATGAATGCATGCCCCCCAACCGAGGTTCACCTAGCAAAGTGCGAAGTAGCTAGCAGTTCCCCTCCCTCGTGTCGGCACGAAAGGAATCCTAAG
>LR738713.1:338102047-338114334 GCA_902687465.1 Secale cereale
ATATCGTATTACAAGCAAAAAACAATAATCCCCTCCTAAGTCAAATTAATTAGCCTCTCTTGTTGTGAGGCAAAAAGTAGTGATGGACCAAGCAGGCACACAGATGGAAAGCATCGATATCGCTGATAACCCCTTAAGTGGGTGCGAGAGGACAACCACCACCGCTTTGCATGTGGGCCAAACATATATATTTTGAATACCCAAAATGCACAACTTAGATGTGCCACGTGCCTCAAAAATCGTAAACCATGCACCCACACAGAGCAAGGTTCATGAAGCGCACTACATATGATGGTCCCATTCCCCCCTCTTCACCGTGCATACTATATGTTCCTGCCGTAATATGTACAACCCAAAATAATCATCATCGATGGTGAAATTAACCTCTCCTGATGTAGGTCAAAGTGATGCATGCATGCATCGAAGATGGCCCCGTGGGCCCACAGATGGAAGCGTCACACGTGAGTGTCCTAGCTAGCTAGGATAACCACCGCGCGCATGCATGTGGCCCAAAGAGGTGTTGTGTGATGTTTGAATAGCTAATTTCACAAGTTTGATGTGGCACGTGCCTCAGAAACCAAAAAGTCCCGACACTGAGAGAGGTGTACTTGTTCACGGACACGTATGTATAGTATATAGGCTAGTCCCCTCCCACCTCTTCGACGCGTACTATATCCCACCATAACACAAACAAAAAAGATTATACCTTGTTGGTAAAATTAACATCACTGGCGGCTATTCGTGAAAGTGATGGACGACGACCTCGCGGGCCCACAGAAAGCGTCACACGCGAGTATTGAGTGCCGTGTAGGACAACCATCGAATGCATGTGGCCAAAACTTGTATGTATGTAAGGGTTGTGTAATGTTTTAAATAACGATTTCACGACTCTTATGTGGCACCGGACTGCTGATACGTCCAAAATGTATCTATAATTTCTGCTTGCTCCATGCCTCTTTTGTGTGATATTGCTATGATATTTATGCACTTCCATACACTTTTGATCATATTTGGACTAACCTATTAACTCAGTGCACGCCAGTGCCAGTTTCTGTTTTCTGCTGTTTTTGTATTTCAGGTTTTCCCATTACGTAAACTGCAAGAAAAATTCCGGGAAAAATATATAAAAAATCAGCGTTCCGGAAGCTTCCATGCGGCCAAAGTAGGGCCGGAGGGGGGGCACCAGGGCTCCAGGAGGCCAGAGGGCGCGCCCCCCCTCCTGGCCGCGCCGCCAGGGCGCCTGGGCCCCCCTGTCCTCCTCTGACACCCCCCTTTGGCATATATTTACACCGCGTCCCGAAACCCTCGAGGACGGAACCCTTTTTCGCGATCTCATCTCTGTTCCGCCGCCGCCGCGCTTCCAAGATCGGGAGCACCAGGAGAACTCTTCCCGGCACCCTGCCGGAGGGGAGGATCACCACCGGGAGCCTCTCCACCACCATGGACGCCTCCCGGATGAGTTGTGAGTAGTCTCCCTTGGACCATGGGTCCATGACCAGTAGCTATGTGATGTTCTCCTCCCCTCTTTGTCCTTCACCGATTAGACCTCGTGAGCTACCCTACATGATCGAGGCACATATGTAATCCTTATGCTGTTGCTATGATGAGTTTGCTGGGATCCGATGGATTATGAGATTATGTTCAGATTGTGTTTGAGTAATATATTTGATTCACCTCTTTTATATTTATGTTCTTGAGTAATTCTTGCATGTTCTCCGTTGTTGTTTATTGCTTTGGCCAAGTAGTAGGTAGTAACTCCAAGAGGGAACGTTATGCTTGATTGTGGGTTCATGCCCCTCGATGACTAGCTTGAGTGACAGAAACATGAGTCTAGGGGATGTGATGTTGCCACAAGGGGGAAAACAACGGTGCTTGTACTCGCGGGTGCAAGGATTGTTTACTTTACGCAAAGTTCTTTTAATGCAGTTGTCTGTTGCTTTGAGTTTACACTTTGGGTGGGACTCGCAACTTAATACCAGCGAGATGTTCTGGATAGATATCTCAAGGTGGATGATTAGTAGTAGATGCAGATGGATTTCGGTCTACTTGCCTTGGCGTACCGCCCATGCTTTTGAGCCTCTACCTTTCTTTGCAGCATAGTTAGAATTGGTTTGCGCACATAATCCTGTCAATTGCCCCGCTATAATTTGTTTACCTCGCTTAGCTGTTTTATCGTCTTTTGGGAGAGAGACGTCACTAGTGAACATCATGGGACCCCGGTCCATATTACCATCACTGATCACATCCGCTATTTACTTTCAGTTCTTACTTACTAGTTGCAGTCATACCTATCACTATTATCTCTTGTGTTTGATCCTTTGTAAACGACAAGGCCGCAGGGATTGACAACCTCTCTGTACTCGTTGGGAGCAAAGTTATTTGTATTTGTGTGCAGGTCCGGTCAATCGCTAGTTGTGCCGCTAGCAGTTGACACCTTCTTGTTGAACCTTGGAGTCTCAGGGGATTCGATCCTTGGTATCTTTGCCAAGGGAAAACTACCGCTACACTGCATCTCAAACCTTCCACTTGGGGTAACCAACGAGGGGCGAGAAGCCATCAAGCAAAGTTTTCTGGCGCTGTTGCCGGGGACTCCACTCTTCAAGATAGGGGAGTTGCACGCTATCTTTTACCTTTGCTTTTTTAGTCTTGTTAGTTTACCTTTCAGTTTTTGCTTTAGTGTCTTTTATCAAAAATCACAAAAATATTTATCTTGCTTGCTTGCTGCTATGGGTTCCACCGAGAACACCAAGTTGTGTGACTTCACTAGTCATAACAACGATGTCTTTATCTGCACGCCTATCACTACACCTGCCACTTCAACACCTTCTTATGAAATTAAACTTGCTTTACTGAACCTAGTTATGAAACATCAATTCTCCAGTGCTGGAGATGATGCTGCTTTACACTTAAACAATTTTGTTGAACTCTGTGATATGCAAAAGTACCGAGAAGTAGATAGTGATATTGTTAAGCTTAAGCTTTTTCCTTTCTCCTTGAGAGGAGGAGCTAAAATTTGGTTTCAATCCTTGCCTAGAAATAGCATAGATTCTTGGGACAAGTGCAAGGATGCCTTTATTGGAAAGTACTATCCACCTGCTAAAATTATCCAACTAAGGAGTAACATAATAAATTTCAAACAATTGGATAATGAACACGTTGCCCAAGCTTGGGAACGCATGAAATCTCTTGTCAAGAACTGCCCTACTCATGGTTTGACTACTTGGATGGTTATCCAAACTTTTTATGCAGGCTTGAACTTTACCTCGCGGAACTTGTTAGATTCGGTCGCGGGAGGAACCTTTATGTCAACTACACTTGGTGCTGCCACGAAGCTTCTCGATGAGATGATGACCAATTAATCCCAATGGCACACCGAACGCGCTCCAACAGGTAGGAAGGTAAACTCTGTCGAGGAGATTTCCTCCCTAAACGAAAAGGTTGACTTGATCATGTCTCTACTTTCCAAGCAATCTTCTATTGATCCTTGTGATGTTCCTTTAAATTCTTTGATTGCTCAAGATCAAGTAGATGTGAACTTTATCTCTAGAAACAATTTCAATAACAATGCTTATAGGAGTAATTTTGGTAGCAACCCTAGACCGTTCCCCTCTAATTCCTATGGGAACAACAATGCTTATCCTAACACCAAGAACTCCACGTCTGAACTAGAGATTATGCTTAAAGATTTCATCACTACCCAAAAAGCCTTCAATAAGAATGTAGAAGAAAAACTAAACAAACTAGATAATCTCTCTTCGAAGGTAGACAATTTAGCCCATGAGGTAGAGTTGCTTAAAATTAGAACTTCTCCTCTTGAGGAGAGGAAGACCACTCCTATGAATGCTATTCAAGTGCAAATTAATGAAAACATTAGGATGTTGGCTAAACTTAAAGAGAGATGGGCTAGAGAAAAGGAGGAAGAAGATAGAATTAAGAGCCTTCCTACCCACCACACTGTTGCTACTATCCAAGTTGTTGAGGATATCCAAAATCTTAGCACCCAATGCACTCCTGGTCCCATTGGACCTATTAATGGTGATGCTATTACCTCAACCATAGAAACTCCTATGACCATAGAAGCTACCAAACAAGTGATCCTAAAGGACACCACTACCACTTTACTTGATAGTAGTGACCTTGATTTTGATAATTGCACCCTTTCTGAAGTTATTGATTTTCTTCACAAGATGTCTAGAGATCCCCACACTAGCACGCTTAATCTTGCCTTCATGGAGCATATCACTAATGCTCTCAACAAAGCTAGGGAGGAGAAACTTAGGGTAGAAGCCTCCATACCTAGAAATCTAGAAGATGGTTGGGATCCCATGATTAAAATTAAGTTGAATAACTTCTCTTGCTATGCTTTATGTGATGTTGGAGCTAGTACCTCCGTTATGCCCAAAAGAATATATGATATGCTTAAATTGAAACCTTTTGATTCTTGTTCTTTTGGTGTTCTTGTTGATTCTTCCATAAAGAAACCCTTGGGGAGGATCGACGATGTTCCTATCATTGTCAATGACAATTATGTTCCCGTTGATTTTACTATTATGGATATTGAATGTGAACCTTCTTGTCCAATTATTTTGGGACGTCCTTTTCTTCGCACCGTTGGTGCCATCATTGACATGAAAGAGGGGAATATAAAATTCCAATTTCCTCTCAAGAAAGGGATGGAACACTTCCCTAGAAAGAAGATTAAGTTACCCTTTGAGTCCGTTATACGGGCTAGCTATTCTTTTACTCTTGATAAAACTTGATCTTTTTGCATTATGCCTAGCTTAAAGGCATAAAAGAAAGCGCTTTTGGGAGGCAGCCCACAATGAATAAAATTTTATTTTTCTTTTGTTGTGTCTTGATGTTGTTACTACAGTAGCATCATCATTATATCTTTACTTTTCAGCTTTGTGCCAAGTGTAGCCTCTGATTGCAAGAAAGTTCAAAAGTTGTGACGTGCTGTCCAGGAAACAGATTCTGTCCTTGGACAGAAAAATTCGTATAAAATCACCAGATCATCTTTTTGGTCTGAATTTTTTCGACAGCGTGCTCTATACAATTGGCTTTCGGGCATCTGTTCTGAGTTTTTTTATTTGAGTTGCAGAAGTGCCCCGAAAAAATTATTTACTACCTGCTAGTCTGTTTTTCACAGATTCTGTCCTGTTTTGCCTTTCCTTCATTTTGCAAACCTTGAGCTTGCTTTTTCTTTGCAAAAACCTTTTGGCAATCTTTAGAAACGGTAGACCTTCAAGAATATCCTTATTTCCAGCAAGGAAAAATTATTTTATTATGGGTACTAACCTCGCTAATCAGATTATGATGAGTTATGTATGAAGGGAGTTTTCAAGTGTGCGAGGGAAGATGATAAAAAGATTCAGGAGTGTCAAACGCTCAAGCTTGGGGATGCCCCCGTGCACCCCCAAGAAATATTCAAGAAGACTCAAGCGTCTAAGCTTGGGGATGCCCCCGTGCATCCCCTTCTCCATCAACAATTATCAGTTCGTCTTTCGTTCCACTATATTTTTATCACTTCATGTGTTATGTGCTATGCTTGGAGCGTCTTGCTTTTAGTTTCCTTTTTAGTTTTCTTTAGCTTTGCTTGCTTTTCATAACGAGTTGGAACTCAGCTTTCTTTGTGTGGGAGAGAAACACGCTCCACTTCAACCTAGAACACAACATATAATTTTCATGTCTATCTTTGTTGTGTGTGTTCTTTGTCTTTCAATAGCTACTGTCATGTTCAGCTCTTAGTTTTCATGCTTTACTTCTTAAAGAGTTTTTGTTTAGTTGGTCGCTGGAACTCTCTTTAGTTATCATGCTTATCTTGTTAAGAGAGTTGGCTTCTGTTGCACTGGTTGATATGTCTATGATAAAAATGCTATGTGCATAATGGTGCTTAGTAATTCATGTTTTCTTATGGTTAGTCTCAAATAGCTGGGGGGTTCTTAATGTGTTATTGAAGTACCAACATGATTTGTTTGCCTATGATGTGGTATGGTTTAGTGGTATCTTCCTCCAAGAATTTATTTTGATTGACTTGGCATATGCTCATGCATATTTAAGACTGTAAAGAAAGTCTATCAAGCCTTGATGATCTTTAATTTCTGAGTAGCGATATAACTTCCATGCCCGATTCAATGTTGCTTTGTCGCTCTGCATGATTATGACCGTCATTGCTCTTTTAGTTGGTCGACCTTCGCCTGTACTAAGCGGACTGACTGCTTGTGCATCCAAAATCCTTTAAACCAGTTATGTCATATGAGTCCAGCATACCTTCCTATACATGGTATTTACCTGCCATTCCTAACGAAGACTTTCATGTACCATCTCGAAATTATTCAAAAAGCATTTCTCTTTTGTGCCTCTGTTTTAGCTCATGAGGAAGTAGTAGTTAATTCATGATCTTTTTAAGTTGGACAAGCTTCACCCCGGGATTGCATGTCTAATGTGCAAACCCCTAATACGAGAAGGAACTGGCAAAGAGTGCGCCCGGCTCATTAAAAAATATACAACAAACAAACCCTCCTTCACGCTTTGTTCATGAGAAATCAGAAAACTTTGGCAGTGATAAACAAAGGAGATTAAGAGGATGTGATCGTCCTCATGAGGGAGCCGTTCCTCAAAACTTGTCCAGCTCGAGAAGTAATTGAGTTATCTACTAGCATTCGTTGACGAAATATGCATATCCTAAAAAATAATTTTTACCTCTGTTTTTAAAAACCAAGAGCTCTGGTACATGTTTAGTTTTTGTTTCCGACCACAGATTTTCAACCTTGCCAACAAAAGCCACAGTTCGAGAGTCTCCACTTTCTTTAAAGCACCAACTATTGAGAGCATGATTGTCATTCTGAGTGTAATGTGCATTGTCCCAAAGTACCATTGTCTTCTGCATGGTTATGATATCGTTTATTCTGAAATCATTGTATCTAGTCGTCACTTAAACTTTGGAGGTGCCCCTGCATTTATGTTTTGCTTCACTAAAGGGGGCAAGCGAGGTATCACTTTGTCATGTTTGCACACCATGCTCACTACAAATCTATTGAGTGTTTCAGTATCATATTGTAAGACTTTCAGTTCTTTGTGATATTCTCATGAGGCAACTTAATTACTACAGATTCATTGTCTTAGTAAGCATTTGTCATGTGACTGTGAAAAGTTCTTATATGGTTAATAGCATGTCACCACAGAAATTATGCTTGTTATCATTTACCTACTCGAGGACGAGCAGGAATTAAGCTTGGGGATGTTGATACGTCCAAAACGTATCTATAATTTCTGCTTGCTCCATGCCTCTTTTGTGTGATATTTCTATGATATTTATGCACTTCCATACACTTTTGATCATATTTGGACTAACCTATTAACTCAGTGCACCCCAGTGCCAGTTTCTGTTTTCTGTTGTTTTTGTATTTCAGGTTTTCCCATTACGTAAACTGCCAGAAAAATTCCGGGAAAAATATATAAAAAATCAGCGTTCCGGAAGCTTCCATGCGGCCAAAGTAGGGCTGGAGGGGGGCCACCAGGGATCCAGGCGGCCAGAGGGCGCGCCCCCCTCCTGGCCGCGCCGCCAGGGTGCCTGGGCCCCCCTGGCCTCCTCTAACGCCCCCCTTTGGCATATATTTACACCGTGTCCCGAAACCCTCGAGGACGGAACCCTTTTTCGCGATCTCATCTCTGTTCCTCCGCCGCCGCGCTTCCAAGATCGGGAGCACCAGGAGAACTCTTCCCGGCACCCTGCCGGAGGGGAGGATCACCACCGGGAGCCTCTCCACCACCATGGACGCCTCCCGGATGAGTTGTGAGTAGTCTCCCTTGGACCATGGGTCCATGACCAGTAGCTATGTGATGTTCTCCTCCCCTCTTTGTCCTTCACCGATTAGACCTCGTGAGCTGCCCTACATGATCGAGGCACATATGTAATCCTTATGCTGTTGCTATGATGAGTTTGCTGGGATCCGATGGATTATGAGATTATGTTCAGATTGTGTTTGAGTAATATATTTGATTCACCTCTTTTATATTTATGTTCTTGAGTAATTCTTGCATGTTCTCCGTTGCTGTTTATTGCTTTGGCCAAGTAGTAGGTAGTAACTCCAAGAGGGAATGTTATGCTTGATTGTGGGTTCATGCCCCTCGATGTCTAGCTTGAGTGACAGAAACATGAGTCTAGGGGATGTGCTGTTGCCACAAGGGGGAAAACAACGGTGCTTGTACTCGCGGGTGCAAGGATTGTTTACTTTACGCAAAGTTCTTTTAATGCAGTTGTCTGTTGCTTTGAGTTTACACTTTGGGTGGGACTTGCAACTTAATACCAGCGATATGTTCTGGATAGATATCTCAAGGTGGATGATTAGTAGTAGATGCAGATGGATTTCGGTCTACTTGCCTTGGCGTACCGCCCATGCTTTTGAGCCTCTACCTTTCTTTGCAGCATAGTTAGCATTGGTTTGCGCACATAATCCAGTCAATTGCCCATCTGTAATTTGTTTACCTCGCTTAGCTGTTTTATCGTCTTTTGGGAGAGAGACATCACTAGTGAACATCATGGGACCCCGGTCCATATTACCATCACTGATCACATCCGCTATTTACTTTCAGTTCTTACTTACTAGTTGCAGTCATACCTATCACTATTATCTCTTGCGTTTGATCCTTTGTAAACGACAAGGCCGGAGGGATTGACAACCTCTCTATTCTCGTTGGGAGCAAAGTTATTTGTATTTGTGTGCAGATCCGGTCAATCGCTAGTTGCGCCGCTAGCAGTTGACACCTTCTTGTTGAACCTTGGAGTCTCAGGGGATTCGATCCTTGGTATCTTTGCCAAGGGAAAACTACCACTACACTGCATCTCAAACCTTCCACTTGGGATAACCAACGAGGGGCGAGAAGCCATCAACTACCTAACAAAACGGCCAACCCACACGGTGGCTCACAACTCGTAGTGTACTGCGAGCCACCCGCCACCCCCAGACGCACACACCCACACACACCGTGAATCCCCACCGCAACTATGATGCACGTTAAATTAATTATCCCGCGGTGAACATATTTTACCAAAGGAGGGACATTTTCATTTCGAAAAAATCACAGAGATCATTAAGACATTTTAGTACATTAATTGATTGATTTTCTAAGGGTATAAGGTGCAAAAATCAAATTTTAGCTACATGCACACGTGACAGTGCACCTAAATGGATTGCAAAAACACATGTGTCTCACTGGGTGCATGTTTACTCCCCGTGCAACAAATTTCAAACATTGAGAATCCTAATTTTTAAATTCTAGTACATCCAAAACTTATTTTAAGTTCTTGAAACTTATCGTGTTGTCATATGGACACCAATACAAAGTGGCATTGTACTTTTTTGTCAAATTTGAGACCAGTTTTGATGTAATCTTTATCTAATTAAAAAATGAGAGATTATTATTAATTGGGAACCAATATCCCAAATGGATTATTTATTCGAACCGTGAGCGTTAGACCAACAATGGGTACGTGCCATGCTTCGGTTAAGCAATGTAACGACCCGACCTCAGACGGTCAAGTCTCTGTGTATCTGTGCTATCCGTGGATCGGTATGCTAGCACACACAGTACATCAATGTATATATCAAAGTGCAATCACATGTATAGGTAATGAAAAACTGATATATACCTTAAGAATCTCAGCAGAAACAGGCAAACGGGTGTGGAGTCCCATCAACGCCATCGGCAAGTTGAGTGCGGACCGTAACCCTATCATATCACTTACTCGTCGGATAATACCTGCAACATAATATGTTGCAGCCGTGTAGGTCAGTACGTTGAATGTACTGGCAAGTCACACCACAAGAGATGAAAATGTCCTATTTGTACATGCAATATGGTTGGTGGATGGTTCTAAATTTAATTTGCATAAAGCTGATTTTTCCCTATCATCAAAAGAATATCACATTGTCACTACATAATTCATCATAATATGATTGAGATGGTTGCTCCATTCAATCTATACCCAAATTCATTAAAACCCATTAAATTAATTAAGAGGGATGAGATCGCTCAATTCCCACTTTCCAGATGCTCAAATTGTCCATAACCGGGGACACGGCTAATCGATTAGTTTTACACTCTGCAGAGGTTTGCACACTTTTCCCCACAAGACTCGATCACCTCCTTTGTAGTCCTCACACTGCCTGGTGTTTGAGAACCGGAAGATCGAGACATAGTCTTTCTGAAGTGTTCCCTCTTAACCCTGGGTAGACCGGTACACCTACATATATAACTACATATGCTAGTCTACCGCGGTAAGAGGTCACACAACGTACTCAACTAAGCCAGAGCCCATAGTAGCTTGTGGCTATGTAGGTAAGCTTCTAGTCATGAAAAAATGATGAATCCCTTTGAGCCTGGGTGGCAGTCCATAGGGTGATCACACGAGTACTCCAGGATCCCCTGGGCAAGTCCACTGGTTTCTCCAGGGTGCCCCTTACCAATCCACCCAGATGTGTGTTAATGTTGCCACCTTAAGGATACCCTTAATTATTATATCACTCGCAACTTTCATGATCTCACATACCAATCCCCGTCTACAATGGCATAGCAAAATCCCTACAGCATTGGCGACAAAGAAGTAAAGGCTCAGACCTACCTCATTGCACTACTGGGTTTATAATATAGCCAACTAACATATTCATGCAAACCCTACATCAAAGGACTAAATGCATATATAAAACATAGGTATAAAAGGGCATGATCAAGATGTAAATTGCCGTGTACTGTTGATGAAGATGAAATATTCTATTGAGTCATCTCTCCTTCTCGTTAGGATATATCTAACGATATAAGAAAGTACTTTAACACACAACAACATCCAAATAAAGATCCAAATAAAATATTCAAATTACAATACAAAAAATAACATTCCTACATAAGTTGTTAGGACTTGGTTACGGGTTGAAGATAAGATCAAGAATGAAAATATGATATAGGTTTTGTTCTAGGGTTGGGTCAAAGTGAAGATCACGGGCTAAAGAGTTGTGAGGCAAGGTTCTACAACAAAGTCTATAATGAGAATGGTAGATGGAGTTTGTGGCATAAAGGTTTATGTTACAAAATATATGTAACATCTCGTGAAGTCTAAATTTGTGTAATGATAGCATATGACCAGAGAGGTTCCTAATGATCTTCTCAAGCAAGCTGAATCAAGAATAAAATTAAACTAATGATGAAATTGAATTACGATAAAAGAAAAACTATATGAAGTGAAGGTTGAAACAGTGGCTAGACATAGATGAACAATTTAGGAAAAAATCCAATAGCAAGATATGGACCGAAGGATCAATTTTGCTGAAGGAAACATTTTCAAAAGAATTACAGATTAATAGATATAGTAAAAATACTCAAATACAAATTTTAAATTTGTGTCCAATTTAATATACCAAAAGTGAAATATTTTTGTCTCATGATAAACTTCGTGTTTCAATGAATCCGTGGATATAAAATTTGTCGAATTCGGACTTACGGTCTAGGAGATATGAATTTCTGAAGTTTGAGTATTTTTCTGAAAAACAATTACGGGATTTATACAATGCTCGCCGGAGTGTCGACGGAGTTGGAGAAGAAAAGGTCCCGACGTCAATGAATGGCCGAACGGCGGAGAGGAGGCCGAGGCGAACTTGAGAGATGCAGAGGTGAGATCGTCCTCGTCCTCGGGCGCGGTGGAGCAGCCGCCGGAGTTGTGAAAACGGGTAAATTCCGGCGAGCAATTTCTTTCGGAGTACAGCGATATAAAGAGGGGTTTTCAGGGAGAGGGATTAGGACTTTGAGGCGCACCTAGGGGTCCTATTTATAGTGGCCGGGGAGTCGGTACGGGGAGATCAAACGAGCTCATTGTGGCCTCTAATGACGGATTGATTCCGGAACAATTAAGACATCAAAGTGGAATTTTAATTCTCTGAATGGGTTCTCCATGCAATACAAAAGATCTTTTGTCTTCATAAGAAGTGGAAAGAGCGAACGTTTCAAGTGCTAGAGGGAGAGGAAGATGTACACGTGCCATGGCTGTTTCTGTTCTCCACATTGAAACGTACAGAGGAGGAAGAAGGGGTTCGTGGACTTGGGCTAAGGAAAAAAATAAAATGGGCCTTAGTGGGGAAACAGGCCCATGGGGAAAACGGAAAGAGAGAAAGAAAGAAAAAATAGAAGTGGGCATGGTCCAAATAGGCTTAGGACATAATTACAAAATTATATATATATATATATATATATATATATATATATATATATATATATATATATATATATATATATAT
>LR738713.1:338121078-338145992 GCA_902687465.1 Secale cereale
TATGGACATAAGGACAATTGTAAATTACCAAAAGGACAATTGTACCGTATTAAATATTTCCAAATATATTTTTGGAGAAGTCACATTATCTCCTCTCATTAAATTTTATTTGATTAATTTGGAAATATTTAATCGACAGTAAAACTCCAAATAATATCATATTTCAATTGGAACTCCAAAATCCAAACAAACTCCATATGAAATATTCATCCACCACATTTGAGAAAGTCATCTTATTCTCACTCCAAAATTGTGATTGTGGTTTCCAATATTTCAAAAAAAAGTCAAACAAAAATTAAAGCCCTTTGATTTTATTGAATAAACTTCCCCAACCATAGTTTTCTTTATTGGACAAAATGTTACCCAACTTTTATAACATGATTAGAAAAAGTTTTAAACAAGAACTCAAAATGTTTTAATTCTCGTGAAAATAAAATAATTTCACACAATCCATCACACAACAATCAAACAAACAATCCTATTCATTTATTTAATATAACATTCCAAAATATAAAATTTTGGGATGTTACAAGCAATAAAGTGGTAGCGTTAATCATCCAAATAGAAAAACAATATACATGCCACCGCGCAACCCGTGTGCCGTGCGAGCAGGCGTGAGTTGACGGGGCGCATGCAAGCAGTCCGCCGCGCAGGCAGACGGGGAGGCGTGCGTGCAGGTGTGTGAATTGACGGAGGCGTGCTCGCTGCGCAGTGTCATCGGGAGGTGCGAGTAGTTGTGTGAAACTTTGGTAGGCATGCCAGCAATCCGGTGTGCAGGCTCACCGGGAGGCGAGCCATTGGTTTGACCGCCGCCCACCTCTCTCCCACAACTCCCACTACTCCATATTAATGGTGCGCCTGAGCGGGCGCACCCCCATCCTCGCCACACACACACAATCCTCTCTCTCCGCTTGCATCCTCGACGCCGCTCTCAGTCCTCAAAGCCTACAGTGTATGAGGATGCCGCCGAAGCGCCCCATCAGAGGGAGTGGCGACACCGGGGCTGCTAAAGCACCGGAGCACAGCGTGGAGATGGAGACACAGGTTGCCGTCACCGCCGGCGAGTTATCGTTGCACCCTGGCGTCGTCGACGGCGTCGAGCTTCCACAGCCGGAGGCAGAGTTCCACACCGTCTCTGGTGATGACCCCGGCGAAGACCACTCCGGCGACGACTCCGACAAGGACGGACAGCTGGTTAGTCATCTATACCTATTTATGTGTCAAATAGATCATATGGTTTCTCTAATTACTCCTGCCTCCCCCTTTTTGGAATAGAAATCCTATGGTTATGTTCTCCCAATCCATGAAATCTGAGTAAGTTTTGTTAGATCCGTGTAGTGTATTGATTGTCTGAATGGTACAAGTGATAAGTGATTAGTTGTTTCATCTGTGCAAATGATTTCTGCTAGTAATCCAACTAGGGTTAGTGTTCGTGCTAATAATTCCTAGACAGGACTTGACAATTGATTTTGAATGACCTACATATGTTTGTGCCATTATTTTCTTCAAGATTGGTCTGTACATAGATAAATGTGCTTAAAAATCGAACCATAATATCTGGATATGTATAAATAAATAGCCATAAATTCCTAATCCTACTTCACGACATGTAATCGTTGATTTGATGCCAATTTTTGGCAACTGCCAAATGTTCGCTAGAGATTAGTTTGTAGCCATTAATTTGACGCCACATTTTTTACTATTTGTATATGTGTTGTCTGACGATGTGGACAACGAGGATGAAGATGTCTAGAGGAGGTACAAGAGGAAAATCCTGAGGGAGCTTTATGCGGGAATGCATAACAGGCGTATTAGGACCTGGAACGGCGGTTATCGATGCCCATTTTGCTACCACAAGCTTCATGACGCGTATCAAAGTGTTCTGGCGCATGCAAGAGGACGGGCTGTTGGCTCCTTCAAGCAGAAGTATTCTCGCAGGGTGGATGTGACGCCCGAAGACCGACGTCCCAGAAGATTCCAGAAGATTCCAGATGTTCCGGGTTGCCCGTGTGTTTCTTTTGTGCTTGCTTTATTTATTTTGCATTGCATCATGTCATCATGCCTCATGTCATATTTATTTGCATCTCAACTTAAATAAATCGTGTGGACCTTCGGTCCATTTAAATCGAGGGAAGAATGTCATCTCTTTAAAACATATCCTCCCAATATTTAGGGAGCTATATTAATAAATATTCCATTCCTTGGAATCACCTATAACACAATTGCACCATTCCTCAATTTTCTTTTATCCAATTCAACTTCATTTCTTCCTTTGAGGCCTTTTAGTAAAATTGTGTTGCAATTTTACTTCTTCCACAAATGTTCCAAATTTGCCCATAAATCACATTTAGTGTGTAGGGTCACCTTCTATATTTTCAACTCTTTTGAGGTTCTTTTGGATGGGTTTAAAAATTCAAACATGTCAAGTTATTTTCAACATGTTTGGATTTTACTTCCTCTAGAAAACCTCATGCCATTTTGTTAAAATTCCTCATATTTTTATGAGTCTAAGAAGATTGGCCCCCTGCCAAAATTCTGTTCCTAACCCCTCTTTCTTTTTCTCCCTCTCTTTCTTCCTTGATATTTTTTCTGTTTTGATGATGGCCAAAACCAGCAGAAGAAGAGCAGCCAGGCCTCAGGCCCAACCGCCTCCCTCCTAGGCCATATGGGCCCAGCCTCCCTTCCCTCCAGCTGGCCCGAGGCCCATCTCTCCCCTAACCCTAGGCCGACCCCAGGCTCCCTCGCTCCTCCTCTCATCCCGCACCCCGCCGCCAGCCACTCGATCCCATCGACGCCCCGACCCTCCGCTCGTTCCCCCTCGTTCTTTTTCCCCTCGCAGCACTCGCCCGAACCCTTTTCCCATCGATCTCGTACCCTCCATCTCCAGCCCCGCCGCGCCATGGCCCTGCGAGTCCTCCAGCGCCAGGAGCCCAGGCCGCAGCGGCCACTTCCTCCGTCCCCAGGACGAGGCCCCGAGCGCCCTCGCCTCCATCCCTCCGTTCCCAGGGCCGCAACCCCTTCGGCCTCCAGTCGTCGTGCCCCTCCAGCGGCCAGCAGCCGGCCGTCCGGCGTGCCAAGGGCGCCTTCCCTCGCGCCTCCCCATCGCCTCCAGTGCGCCGCGCATGCCGCGCCCCATCTCCAGCGCCAGGGCGCCTCGCGCCCGTCCTCGCCCCGCCGGCCAGCACGTCAGCTCGCCTGGCCCGAGCACCTCCAGCGCCTCCTGCGTGTCCTCCTCCTTGAAGCTGCCCCTTCGTCGCGCGAGCCCGGGCAGCAGCCCGCCGCCTCCTCTTCGTTCTAGCAGGCAAGGGTACCTGGCGTCCTCCTGGCAAGCCGTGCCCCTCCATGACCACCGGCGCGCTAAGCCTGCTGGTATAGCTTGTATAGTAGATGCGTTTCGAAGGTCCGAGGTAAACGGTTTCCGAGAACAACTGGTTATGTGTTGAAGGATGGATACAGCTGGATGTAGGATTAGAGTTGATTGCGCGGTGCTTCCCGTGTATCCCCAACACCTGATTGCATAACTGGAAACTTTCGGAAATTAATAGGTGGGTTCATCCAGTAGTTCTAGGCATTCTTCCAACGAGTGCATGATATGAAGTTCGGGGTTCTACATTGAGTGAAGTGGTTTTATGGGCTTGTTCCGATCGGGAGTTGCATCTTAAAGGGTCCTTGGCTATGCTGATCCGGGGATTGCAAAACCCTTTTGTAACACGTTCCATGAGCTTTCAGCACGAAGATGTCAAACGAAGCTTCTATCTTGTATTTGTTCTATCTATTACTTGTTCCTTTTTATTTACCTTTTGTTCTCCAAGTGGCTTCTCGACTAGTTGATGTACCTGCGGAATCCATTCGTTCAATTCTCTGTTCGGATAGATATGTTGCAACATAATCTTCTTCATAAACATATCTATTCTGTGTTCTTGTTTTGATTCTGGTATTCGAGTTGCTTCGATGTCAAGTGTTGATTCCATACCTTTCCTAATCGGTATTCTCATATTTCTATGGGAGTGCTAGTCCTTCTTGACCATCAAGATTTTCATGGTAATCCTTTTCAACCGGTGTGCCTTCTCTTCAAGTTATTCCATACAGACGTCGTTGAGAAATCTGACGATTTGTCTGTTTCATTCATCCCAAGTTGTCTTGTTTTCCCCACCCTCCCACCCTTCTTCTTCTCGGAGCAAGAAATTCTTAGATGAGATATCCATTTTATTCATGCGATGTTCTTCATTCTTTTCCTTCAATGTTCTTATCCGGTGTTTTATCGTGAAGTTGCTCAAGAGCTTCAAGTTCATCATTCTTTTGTTCTCAAATTCTGCCGGTGGATGTAATTCAAGATTTTGGTGTTGATTTTATCCTTTTCCTCATTTCACAATGCTTTCTTATTCCGGTGCTCCAATTAATCATTCTCCTCTTGCTGTTCATATCCGGAGTGTTCAAGATATCTTAGAAGATTCATAATTCCATTCTTAATCTGTTCAAGTTATTTTGAGATTGTTATCTTATTCAAGCCATTTAATTCAACCGGTGCAATATCTCTTTAGCAATCTTTTCAACGGTGATTTCTTTAGTGGGCCCTAACCCACAGGTCTTTTCTAGGATCTTACCTGACTCTTCTTTTCTGGAGTTATACTCAAATTCTTTTCAAAGTGTGACGTAAGAATGATTTCCATCAGTCACATGCCTTCTCCAAGCTTGTTTTCAATTATTTCCATCTTTAGCTCCACCTTTCCTCTTGTCATTCGTCCGGAGTATCTCGAATTTATTCATGGCATTTCTCGTCTTCAGTCTCAACATTTGGAGACCGGAGAAGTGTTTCTCTTAAATTTTGACCCGTTCTCTTGATGAGTTGTGGTTCTAGCTTCATGCCATCCTCATTATTGTTCAGATTGTGAGGAATTCTTTTCATACCCATCCGAAGCTTTTCGGGTATTCTTTTCTTTGTGATCCTCCGAAGGCCATCATTTCAGAATATTTCTTCGTTCTCAGTTTTTCAACTTCATCCTCCAAATATTCTTCATTGATGTCTCTTCGTTCGTCTCCATATTCTTACGGTGGTTCTTTCAAGATTACTCTTCCGTTGTTATCGTATTAATTCACTCGTTCTTTCATAATCCTACCGGTGGTTTGTTGAATATTAACCCAAGCTTGTGCGAGATCTCTCTCTAATTCTATGCAACGAGAATAAGTAGTATGCCAAATCCTTGGTTGTCATCAATTTAAATTGGTGAAGGAGATGCATGACATAATTCTTATTCTTATTCCTTCAAGGTGATTTAATCTCTTTTTCCGGAGCTTGTTCATCGTATCATATTCTCGGTTCTAAGTTGTTCATCTTGTTTTCCGGAGCTCCAAGTCATTTCAATTATATCATTTCAAAGCTCCATCTAATTCATCGCAGGCCTTGAATCTTATTATTTTCATCTTTCACTTCTCATCCTTTTGTTACCGGAGTTCTCATGGTGGTTCATCATGTTTTAATTCATCCTCGAAGTCTTCATCAAGATTCTTGTTGGAGCTCAAGTATTCTCCATCTTGCATTTTGAAGTGCAATTCTTTCTCCCTTATCTTTTCAGATGGTGTTATGTCATTCTTGACAAGTCCTTCATGAATTATGATTCACGAGTTATCAAGAATGAGATATTTAAAACCATCATTTTCCTTGTTCAGGAGATCTTGTCAACCCTTTAATTATTCGTTGGAGTTATCTTGGGTTGTATTTCACCTAAAGCTTTCCCTAAGGATTGTCGCTATTGTGGTGCTTATAAATGACCCAAGTCCTTCATTTATCATTCCGGTGAGATAAGTTTTTCATCTCCTTGTTGATCTCAATCCAAACAATTCGTTTCTGTTAGGGCTGGTTGTCACCTCTTAATTTTGAGATGTTTTCCATAAGCCCACATCAAGCTTATTCGTTTTCGTTGTTGATTTTTTTTAAAAATCAACTCTATTCAACCCTTCTTCGTTAGGATGCTCTTTCAAATTCATTTTGAAAGAAGTTGTCATTTTCTTCTCCGTTCTTTCTTCCCAACGATCTTGCACCTATTCTTTCGTTCCAGAGGCTTTGTGATGTTGCTCTCTCCAAACCATCATCTCGTTTTTTACCAAGATCATATTCTCCCTTGCTTGTCTATTTAACTGGAGTGTTGTATTCTTCATTCAAGTTACGTCATCCTATCAAGTTTTGCCTATCTTTTTAACCGGAGTGCTGTCTGAAATCTTTCTTACCCCTTGTGCCATTCTTTCAATTGTTTCGGAGGCAATATGTTGTTGTTTTCATCAAGTATCTTCCCAACTTGGCTAGTTCTTGTTCATTCCTTCCATTTTCAGACGAAGTGCTGTCCAAATTCTGTCATTCTAATTCCTTGGCTATACCATTGCGGTTTCTTATTCTTTTCGTTCGTAAGCTCTTGTTTCATGCCTTCCAACCTATAAGGTTCTCATAATGTTCCTTGTTACTCTTTCTAACAGAGTGCTCTTAACTTCGTTCATCTCCGTTGTATTCTTCTTTCATTTTGTTCAACCTCTCAAGGTTCTTTGGTTTCACTCGTCTGTCAAAGAAGCAACTTTGTTTTACCTCTTCATCTTCCGTTTCTACCCGGTGCTATCTCTAGGATCTCGGGTCGAGATCCTCTGTTAGTGTGGGAGAGTTGTGACGCCCGAAGACCGACGTCCCAGAAGATTCCAGAAGATTCCAGATGTTCCGGGTTGCCCGTGTGTTTCTTTTGTGCTTGCTTTATTTATTTTGCATTGCATCATGTCATCATGCCTCATGTCATATTTATTTGCATCTCAACTTAAATAAATCGTGTGGACCTTCGGTCCATTTAAATCGAGGGAAGAATGTCTTCTCTTTAAAACATATCCTCCCAATATTTAGGGAGCTATATTAATAAATATTCCATTCCTTGGAATCACCTATAACACAATTGCACCATTCCTCAATTTTCTTTTATCCAATTCAACTTCATTTCTTCCTTTGAGGCCTTTTAGTAAAATTGTGTTGCAATTTTACTTCTTCCACAAATGTTCCAAATCTGCCCATAAATCACATTTAGTGTGTAGGGTCACCTTCTATATTTTCAACTCTTTTGAGGTTCTTCTGGATGGGTTTAAAAATTCAAACATGTCAAGTTATTTTCAACATGTTTGGATTTTACTTCCTCTAGAAAACCTCAGGCCATTTTGTTAAAATTCCTCATATTTTTATGAGTCTAAGAAGATTGGCCCCCTGCCAAAATTCTGTTCCTAACCCCTCTTTCTTTTTCTCCCTCTCTTTCTTCCTTGTTATTTTTTCTGTTTTGGAGATGGCCAAAAGTAGCAGAAGAAGAGCAGCCAGGCCTCAGGCCCAACCGCCTCCCTTCTAGGCCATCTGGGCCCAGCCTCCCTTCCCTCCAGCTGGCCCGAGGCCCATCTCTCCCCTAACCCTAGGCCGACCCCACGCTCCCTCGCTCCTCCTCTCATCCCGCACCCCGCCGCCAGCCACTCGATCCCGTCGACGCCCCGAACCTCCGCTCATTCCCCCTCGTTCTTTTTCCCCTCGCAGCGCTCGCCCGAACCCTTTTCCCATCGATCCCGTACCCTCCATCTCCAGCCCCGCCGCGCCATGGCCCTACGCGTCCTCCAGCGCCAGGAGCCCAGGCCGCAGCGGCCACTTCCTCCGTCGCCAGGACGAGGCCCCGAGCGCCCTCGCCTCCATCTCTCCGTTCCCAGGGCCGCAACCCCTTCGGCCTCCAGTCGTCGCGCCCCTCCAGCGGCCAGCAGCTGGCCGTCCGGCGTGCCAAGGGCGCCTTCCCTCGCGCCTCCCCATCGCCTCCAGTCCGCCGCGCATGCCGCGCCCCATCTCCAGCGCCAGGGCGCCTCGCGCCCGTCCTCGCCCCGCCGGCCAGCATGTCAGCTCGCCTGGCCCGAGCACCTCCAGCGCCTCCTGCGTGTCCTCCTCCTTGAAGCTGCCCCTTCGTCGCGCGATCCCGGGCAGCAGCCCGCCGCCTCCTCTTCGTTCCAGCAGGCAAGGGTACCTGGCGTCCTCCTGGCAAGCCGTGCCCCTCCATGACCACCGGCGCGCTAAGCCTACTGCTGCTGTGCTTCTTCATCGGCCTCGTGTTGTTGTTTTGGTCCAGCAGGTTTTTCATCAAGTTCATCGACGCGTCGAGTACCTCTACACAAGACCCGTGTACGACTACACCCGGTGTTGCCTCAAGTACATCTACGAAAAACCCGAACGTCTAGGAACCGTGTACGAGACCGACGCCAAGTACCACGATCAAGTACCCCGACGACCGCGGTCTTCGGAATCGTCAAGTACCCCGACGACGACTTCATGAACAACTACGAACGAGAACGACTTCATGAACAAGTACCACTACCGTCGCCGCGACCGCAAGTACCTCTACGGACGACTTGAACGACTACGAACGGGAACAACTACACGGCGATACATCAAGTACCACGACACGATATCGGAACGCCTACTTCCCTCTACGGACGTGTACCCCGACCCGTGTACCACTATTTCCTCTACGTCCCTCGACGATCTCGAACCGCCCCGAAATGATGGTTCCGAAGGTATAACCCCGAGACGATGACCGTGGTTGATTGCATGCATGAGTTGTATGAGATGCTCCACGTGTGTGCTCCGTTGCCTCGCCGCCGACTCGTGGGAACCCGGTGATGGGATCACCCCACCTTTCATCTTGTTCCGCTCGCTCACTCCACCTTTGCTTTTGCACCGGTCTCTCAACGAGTTACCGGAACCGAGATGTTGCCGTTGCATCATTTCGGATCGTTGCCGTGGCACCCTTTCTTCCACCACGGTGACAATACTTCATATCTCTTCTTGTCAACTTTAATAAAAATTGCATAAACTTGATCATGTCATCCGCATCATATTAACAACAATTAAAATGTGCGAAGTGTTGTTTGCTTATAATTGCTAAACATGCTCATGGGGATTTTCCGGACTTGTTGTTGTTATTTTCTGGCCTCATTTAAAATGCCTAAATAGTGTAGTTTCTTTATGCTTCACCTCTTGCCATGTTAACAAACATTTAATCTTGTCTTGTAAATAACGAGAGTCAATTAAATAATTATAATGTGGTGTTTCGTCAATATGCAACTCGTTGCATATTGAGCTCCACTTAAATTGTAGTGTTGTTTGTGCACTTTGCCATGCCATGCATATTTAAACCGGACATGCATCATACTTGGATGTGCATCGTATGCCATGTTTATGCTTGTGTGTTTACCGAGTTGTTTGCTTCTTTACGGTTGCTTCTCTTGATAGCTTCGGTTTCGTTCCGGAGTTGTGAGGATTCGCTCGACTATGTTGCTCCGTCTACTTCATGGACTTGTTCTTCTTCCTTGCGGAATCCCAGGCAAGATGATCATACCCTCGGATACCTTTACTACCATTGCCATGCTTAGTTGTCTCGATGCTATCGTTACATGTCGCGCTACCCATCTATTATGTCAGCCTCTCCTTGCTGCCATGAAACCTCTAACTTTGAAACCTTCCTAGCAAAACCACTGTTTGGCTATGTTACCCGCTTGCTTAGCCCCTCTTATAGCGTTGTTAGTTGCAGGTGAAGATGAAGTTCGTTCCAGGAGGGAACTTGTTGTTGATATATCACAATATCTATAATTATTATTAACACACCTATATACTGGGCATGGGTGGAAGGCTTGGCCTTTTGCTCGGTGTTTTGTTCCACTCATGCCACCTTAGGCGCCGATAAACCGGCATTATGTTCCTTGATTTTGCGTTCCTTACACGATGGGTGGATGGGGACCACTTGACAGTTCGACTTTGAATAAAACTCCTCCAGCAAGGCCGAACATTGGTTTTAATTTGCCTCATAATAACTTAATTAATTAATTAAATTGCATAAGGGGACGCTCCTTGGAGATTCTTTTCTACATAGCAGGGGGGGCCAGTGCTGATGGTGTTGGTCCCAAACGGGCAACCTGCGGGGCCACCTTGGGGAAACTCGAGGTTTGGTTTTACTCGTAGCTTTTCCCATCCGGACGTGGCCTGAGACGAGATATGCGCGGCTACTATCAGGGTGTCGGCACGCCGGGAGGTCTTGCTGGACTTGTTTTACCATTGTCGAAATGTCTTGTGCTACCGGGATGCCGAGCCTGATCGGTTTTCCCTAAGATAAGGAGTGATGATATTATAATTATCGCTTCAGCTAATAGTGAGAGCTTGTGATGGGCTAAGTTGGAACACCCCTGCAGGGTTATGATCTTTCAAAAGCCGTGCCCGCGGTTATGTGGCAGATTGGAATTTGTTAATGTCCGGTTGTAGAAAACTTGACAGAGGATCCGAAGTAAAACACACCACTGTGTGAGTAATCGTGACTGTCTCTTTTCACTTTGAGAAGAGAACACGGTGGGGTTATGTTTGACTCGTATGTAGTTAGGATCTTTAGCGATCACTACTTTTGCGATCGTTTGAGTAGATGCTCATCTTATTCTTGTACTCGTAAGTTAGCCACCATATTATGCTTAGCCGCTGCTGCAACCTCACCACTTTACCTCTTCCTACCCACCAAGCTTTGCTAGTCTTGATACCCATGGTTATGGGATTGCTGAGTCCTCGTGGCTCACAGTTACTACAACACCAGATGCAGGTTCAGCCGAGAATGAAGCAGGAGGTGGTTCAGAGCTTCACTGGGAGCTCGATGAAGAGTTTGGCCGTATGCTTGTTACGTTTCGACGATCAGTAGTGGTTTCTACTAGGATTCGATCTAGGCCTGTGGCTTTATGTTTTTTGGTATCTTGTCTTTTGGATCTTACCCTTAGATGGGATGTGATGTTTTGAATGATGTTTTACTTATGTAATGTATTGTGTGAAGTGGCGAGTGTAAGCCAACTATCTCCTTTTGCAATTTAATCCCTCTTTTACATGAGTCGTGCAAAGATACCAAACTTGCGATCATTCCAGAATGGGCTTATATCTTTAAGTCGTGCCTCGACACGTAGGAGATATAGTCCCATCCTGGGCATTACAGTGGAGCACGGCGCGTACGCTGAGTACCTGGAGAAGCTTCAGGATCGTGCCGGCATGTGAGATGAGATGTGGGATCGAACTATGTACGCTTGAGCAATGTTTAATGACGGTTGAACTATGTACTTATGGTTGAACTATATATGCTTGTGCTTATTATCTATGTCTGAGTATGTTTAATCTATGTTTACTTATGTCTAACCGTGGGATATGGATGCAACCAGTTCGGTTGATGGAATCTACCTCCATCTTGGTTATTGGTCCCCTTTGTAATTTATGTTAAATTTTGACCAAAGGTTTAACTGACAAAATGTTAGTGCACGTCAGCAAAAGTTATATCGTTGGATGAGTATTTGAGCATAGTGTTCAATGATATAATTTTTGATGACATGCATAAACATTTTTTAGTTAGAAAGAAGTGTATATAACCCCCTGAACTTTCACGTTTGGGCTACATCACCCCCTCAACTCAAAAATCAGTCACTTAATCCCCCAAACTTTGCAATACCGGACAAAACACCCCCGGGATACTTTCAAGCTGGTTTCGAGGATGGTTTCACCGACATTGTGCGCTGACTCGGTTTAGTTGATTGACTTATACTGCCACCTCATGCAGTGACCCACCTGTCAGTGTAGCAAAGTATTTCTTCCCAGCACCATCTGCCTTGCCAAGCACGCATATGGCAGCCCCTGCTCCGAGTGCATCGAACACCGAGAGTGGCAGCACCAGCGTGGAGCGCTCGTCGTCACCGCTTGGCGCACAGGAGGCCTCCATGAGCCTCACCCACGCGGCACGCACGAGAGGCCCACATGAGCCTCACCCTCGTTGTCGTCGCTTGGCACACGGGATGCTGCCATGAGCCTAGCGCGCCCTCGCCATTATCACTGGGCGCCCGGGAGGCAGCCACGAGCCCCGTCATCGTCGTCGTCGCTCAAACCCCGGGAGGCGGCCACGAGCCTCGTCGTCGCCTCATCGCTTGAAGCACGGGAGAAGGCCACGAGCACGTCCTCGCGCACGCCGCCTTTGCTTGGTGCACGGGAGAACCCCCTCGCCGGTGCCACTCGATGCACGGGAGACTACCATACCTGCGTGCATTGGAGGTCGACATGCGGAGGCGGGACGCATCACCGGTGCTGGCAGCAGCCTGGCCTAGAGCGAGAGGGCTACGGCGACGGGCAGTAACATGGCGCAAGGGGTCGCACTCGCACGTATGTACACCAGCAGGTCGCAAGGCATCAATTTCAGGGTAGGCGAGGTGCCGCCAAGGTCCTTCATCGGCAAAGCACCAGTCCACCATGGCAGTTTGCAGGTGAGGTCAGTTCGCTCGTGTAAGCACTAAGCAGCTAGCTGGCCGAGCATGTAAGCAGTTAGCTAGATAGATGTCGATTGCACTAAACAGCTAGCTAGCTGAGCGCACCGATCAAATTTGTATGCGGATGCTAGCTAGCCTCAACGCACAAGAAGAACAATGAGACTTATCCGCTTCGGTTCGCTGCCACATCGGCAAAACCATTGTCGAAAACCACTAATCAGGGCGCTAGGGCGTGTTTTGTCCGGTATTGCAAAGTCTGGGGGATTAAGTAACTGGTTTTTGAGTTGAGGGGGTGATGCAGCCCAAATGTGAAAGTTCAGGGGGTTATATACACTTCTTTTGTTAAATATTTGGTCAAAATTACAAAGGGGCGCCAATAAAAAAGGACGGAGGTAGTATGTCAATCACACACGGTTCCCAAAATTAGAACCGTGTGCAATAACTTTCATTTTGCCTATTGCGTAAATCACACACGGTTCCCAAAAATGGAACCATGTGCAATGACTTTTATTTTGCCTGTTGCGTGAATCACACACGGTCACAAAAATGGAACCATGTGCAATGACTTTTATTTTGCCTGTTGGGTCAATCCCATATGGTTCGCTCTAGCAAACCGTCGCCTCAAAAATTCTTTGTGGGACAGAAAACCCTCACCACCCAATTCAAAAAAGAAAAAAGAAAACCATCACCATCCCCACTTCACAGAAACCCTCACTCCTGCCCGCCACCCCCTCCGGTCCCCATTCACACCTGTACAAGCTCATTCGCGTCTATGCCATGAGACCGCCTCTCACGGCAGTAAACACTTAGCTCGACACCTTCCACCACCGCCAAGCTGCAGGCAAAGCACAGCGCAATTCGCCAGTTCCGCTTGCCGTCGCCTATCGCCATCGACTTTCTCCATGCTCCTCGCGGCCGACCCAGCTCAGCTCGATTGGGGAATATGCCGTTTTGAGGGTTCTTTCTCATGGACGACAAGGTAACTATTTTAATGAGATATTATCTCATCCCTTATCCCAGTTCATCTGCCTCCTTTAATCACCCGGCGGAAATCGCCGTGAATTCATTTTTATTCGAGCTGATTTGAGGGTTTTCTTTCATTCATATAATGTAAAGTGCGCCGACACATCAGGACTTTGCGACCTCCGCCAGAGATTCCATCTCACCGTACCAGATCGCTTAATGACGCGCGTGGTATGTTCAATCTCACCCTAAATCGGTTGGCATGGCCTACATTCCTGAACATATTCTAAATATTGCTACATTTGGATAAAAGGTGCCACATGCGCCATATACGTCAAAGGGGATTTCCCCCCTCTTCTTTCTATATCAGGCAAATTAATGATGTATTGTTCTTTCGATTCCTCTCATATTTCCATGACATCACGTTTACCCTATCTGTTTAATTATAGATATTTGTCCGTCTATTTCGACTGATGTACAATTCTTTCAATTTGGGGCCATATTTGCATGTTACCATATTTTCTTTAACAATTCTACCATTTCCTGCAGCGCATCCCTTGCTATGCAACAAATTATGTAGTGCATAATCTTTCCCCTTACATAGATCAAGACTGCACGGATGTCATACTGCACACAAACCATGGATTTACAATCGTTGCTACTGTAAGACTTGATGAACGTGGTGACTCCTATTTTCGCACTGTCTTTTGGAAACAAATTTCTAAGTTTTATGTACTGAAATCTGGCACTAAAATTGCACTGCACATAAAAGGGCTTGGTCATGAGATATATGCTAACTTCCCCGACAAAATCATTCGTCTAGACCTTGTTCGAATTAAGTTTTCTTTTCAACAATCTGCAAGTTGACTTACCTAGCAATGTTAAATGAATTGTGTAGTATTTAAGCTGAAGGAAATATGCCCTAGAGGCAATAATAAAGTTATTATTTATATTTTCTTATTCATCATGATAAATGTCTTTATTCATGCTAGAATTGTATTAACCGGAAACTTGATACATGTGTGAATACATAGACGAAAGAAAGTGTCCCTAGTATGCCTCTACTAGACTAGCTCGTTAATCAAAGATGGTTATGTTTCCTAACCATAGACATGAGTTGTCATTTGATCAATGATATCACATCATTAGGAGAATGATGTGATGGACAAGACCCATCCGTTAGCTTGGCAATATGATCGTTTAGTTTTTTGCTATTGCTTTCTTCATGACTTATACATGTTCCTATGACTATGAGATTATGCAACTCCCGAATACCGGAGGAACATCTTGTGTGCTATCAAATGTCACAATGTAACTGGATGATTATAAAGATGCTCTACAAGTGTCTCCGAAGGTATTTGTGGTGTTGGCATAGATCGAGAATAGGATTTGTCACTCCAAGAGTCGGAGAGGTATCTCTTAGCCCTCTCGGTAATACACATCGTAATAAGCCATGCAAGCAAACGACTAATGAGTTAGTCACGAGATGATGTATTAAAAAAATGAGTAAAGAGACTTGCCAGCGACGAGATTGAACTAGGTATGATGATACCGACGATCGAATCTCGGGCAAGTAACATACCGATGACAAAGGGAACAACATATGTTGTTATGTGGTTTGACAGATAAAGATCTTCATAGAATATGTAGGAACCAATATGAGCATCCAGGTTCCGCTATTGGTTATTGACCGGAGATGATTCTTGGTCATGTCGACATAGTTCTCGAACCCGTAGGGTCCGCACGCTTAACGTTCGATGACGATCGATATTATGAGTTTATGTGTTTTGATGCACCGAAGGTAGTTCAGAGTCCCGGATGTGATCACGGACATGACGAGGAGTCTCGAAATGGTCGAGACATAAAGATTGATATATTGGAAGGTTATATTCGGACACCAGAAGGGTTCCAGGGGTCACCGGATAAATACCGGAGTACCGGGAGGTTACCGGAATCCCCCGAGGAGTAAATGGGCCTTATTGGGCTTTATGGGAGAGAGAGGGGTTGCCTAGGGCTGGGCCGCGCGCCCCCCAAGCCTAATCCAAATTGTACTAGGGGGAGGGGTGGCACCCCCTCCTTCCTTCTCTTTCTCTCCTTCCCTTCCCCCTTCTCCTACTCCTACTAGGAAAGGGGAGTCCTACTCCTAGTGGGAGTAGGACTCCCCCTTGGCGCGCCCCCTTCCCTAGGCCAGCCGCCTCCTTCCTCTCCCTCTTTTATATACATCGGGAGGGAACCCCTTGGACACACATCTATTGTTCCTAGCCGTGTGTAGTGCCCCCATCCACAGTTACACACCTCGGTCATATTGTTGCAGTGCTTAGGCGAAGCCCTGCACCGGTAACTTCATCATCACCGTCACCACACCATCGTGTTGAAGAAACTCTCCCGTGACACTCAACTGGATCAAGAGTTCATGGGACATCATCGAGCTGAATGTGTGCTGAACGTGTAGGTGGCGTACATTCGGTGCTTGGATCGGTTGGATCGCGAAGACGTTCGACTACATCTACCGCGTGACTAAACGCTTCCGCTTTCGGTCTACGAGGGTACGTGGACACACTCTCCTGCTCATTGCTATGTTTCTCCTAGATAGATCTTGCGTGATTGTAGGATTTTTTTTTGAAATACTACGTTCCTCAACATAAGCAACCAATTTTTATTCCCTTTTCTTACTATATTCCTACCTAATAACTTCTAGTTACCAATACACTTTTATATTGCCCTGTTTTAACAAAATATTCCCTGTACTCCCATTTCTATCAGAAAGCGCCTGCCGGATCATGGGTTCCGGTAAACCCTTGAGGTTCAAACACTGGGGTGCGCACGAAGATCTCTCCTTTCCTCTCTAGTTCGCTCTCGCACCGATTCCCAGGCCTAGCTCGTCAAACCCAAAGAACAAGAGACACGAGGATTTATACTGGTTCGGGCCACCGTTGTGGTGTAATACCCTACTCCAGTGTGGTGTGGTGGATTGCCTTGTAGGCTGAGGATGAACAAGTACACGGGAAGAACAGCCTCCTGAGGAGAGGTGTTCTTGTGCTCGGTGAGCTAGTGGGTGTAAGGGTGGTTTGAATGATTCTCCCTTTCTATGGTGGTGGCTAGTCCTATTTATAGTGGATCGGGTCCACTTCCCAAATATTTGAGCGGGAAGGGATCCCACAACGGCCAAGTTTGAAGGGGGACAGCTAGTACAAGGCTATCTTGACAAAAGGTGGTCTTCGCCTGCCAAAAGGCTCTGGTGGTGACGTCGTCGTGGGCTCCGTGGTGACCTTCGCCCTGCCGTCCTGCTGGTCTTGGTCTCGTTGCACCGATATGGAAACATTTGCCTGGCGCCTCGTGACTTCCCGCCTGCGCTTGCCCCTTTAGCACCAAAGAGGAAACTGGCTTCATGCACCTGCTGACGCCCGCATTGCCTTGGTCGTCATGGCTCACGTAACCCGAACCTCGTGAGGTGTCCCTTGCCTTGATATATCCGCTCCTTGGGAGCCAGCCTAGTGAGGCCACCCCAGGGGAGGTCTTGCGTCATCCGCCTCGCGAGGCTTGGCCCCTCGCGAGGGTCTTGAGTGCTTTGCTGATGAAGATGGGTCGTACCAGGCCACTGGACGAGCCATGCTCTGGGCCGCTGATACGTCTCCAACGTATCTATAATTTTTGATTGTTCCATGCTATTATATATATGATGTTTTGGATGTTTAATGGGCTTTATTATACACTTTTATAATATTTTTGGGACTAACCTATTAACCCACAGGCCCAATGTAGATTGCTGTTTTTTACCTATTTCAGGGTTTGCATAAAAGTAATATCAAACAAAGTCCAAATGGAATGAAACCTTCGCGAGAGTTATTTTTGGAACGATATCAACACAGAAGACTTGGAGTACACGCGAGGGAACAAAGGAGGCGTCCACGAGGGTCTAGGGTGTGCCCCCTCCTACAAGGCGCGCCTCCCACCCTCGTGGGCCCCCTCTGGCTCCCCCGATTCCCTCCTTCCTCCTATATATACCCATGTACCCTGAAAACATCGAGGAAACAGAGAAAACCCTAATTCCACCGCCGCAACCCTCTGTTCCCGTGAGATCCCATCTTGGGGCCTGTTCCGGAACTCCACCGGAGGGGGGATCTTCCATGGAGTGCTTCTACATCAACACCATTGCCTCACCAGGAGTTGTGAGTAGTTTACCACAGACCTTCGGGTCCATAGTTATTAGCTAGATGGCTTCTTCTCTCTTTTTGGATCTCAATACCAAGTTCTCCTCGGTCTTCGAGGAGATCTATTCGATGTAATCTTATTGCAGTGTGTTTATCGAGGTCCGATGAATTGTGGGTTTATGATCAAGATTATCTACGAGAAATATTTAATTCTTTTCTGAAATCTTTTATGTATGATTATAATATCCTTGCAAGTCTCTTTGAATTATTGGTTTGGTTTGGCCTACTAGATCTATAGTTCTTGCAATGGGAGAAGTGCTTGGCTTTGGGTTCAATCTTGCGGTGTCCTTTCCCAGTGACAGCAGGGGCAGCAAGGCACGTATTGTATTGTTGCCATTGAGGATAAAAAGATGGGGTTTATATCATATTGCTTGAGTTTATCACTCTACATCATGTCATCTTGATTAAAGCATTACTCTATTCTTATGAACTTAATACTCTAGATGCATGCTAGATAGCGGTCGATGTGTGGAGTAATAGTAGTAGATGCAGAATCGTTTCGGTCTACTTGTCACGGACGTGATGCCTATATATAATGATCATGCCTAGATATTCTCATAACTATGCACTTTTCTATCAATTGCTCGACAGTAATTTGTTCACCCACCATAGAATTCTGCTATCATGAGAGAAGCCACTAGTGAAACCTATGGCCCTCAGGTCTATTCTCAACATATTAATCTTCAATCTACTTTACTTTGCGTTATTTACTTTCTGTTCTTATATCCAAAAATACCAAAAATTATCACACTATCCTATCTATCAGGTCTCACTTTCGTAAGTGACCGTAAAGGGATTGACAACCCCTTATTGCGTTGGCTGCGAAGTTCTTATTTGTTTGCGCAGGTACGAGGGACTCACGCGTGGTCTCCTACTGGATTGATATATTGGTTCTCAAAAACAGAGGGAAATACTTACGCTATTGTGCTGCATCACCCTTTCCTCTTCGAGGGAATACAACGCAAGCTCGAGAAGTAGCAAGAAGAATTTCTGGCGCCGTTGCCGGGAGGCTTACGCAAAAGTCATATACCAAGTACCTATCACAAACCCTTATCCTTCACATTACATTTATTTGCCTCTCGTTTTCCTCTCCCCCACTTCACCCTTGCCGTTTTATTTGCCCTTCTTTTTGCCGTGTGTTTACCATTCGCTTGCTTCTTGTTTGCTTGTGTGCTGGATTGCTTGCTTGTCACTATGGCTCAGAACAATACCAAATTGTGTGACTTCTCCAATACCAACAATAATGATTTTATTAGCACTCCAAATGCTCCTATTACCGATGCTGAATCTTGTGAGATCAATGCTGCTCTACTGAATCTTGTCATGAAAGATCAATTTTCCGGCCTTCCTAGTGAAGATGCCGCTATCCATCTAAACAACTTTGTTGATTTGTGTGATATTGTTAAATTGAAGATATTTCCGTTTTCACTTAGAGATCGTGCTAAAACTTGGTTTTCCTCTTTGCCTAGAAATAGTATTGATTCATGGCATAAGTGCAAAGATGCTTTTATCTCTAAATATTTTCCTCCTGCTAAGATTATCTCTCTTAGAAACGATATTATGAATTTTAAGCAACTAGATCATGAGCATGTTGCACGAGCTTGGGAGAGAATGAAATTAATGATACGTAATTGCCCTACACATGGTTTGAACTTATGGATGATTATACAAAACTTTTATGCTTGTGACGCCCCAAGACCGACGCTCCAGAAGACTTCCATATGTCCCGGGCTCCGCCATGTGTTTTATTTGCTTGCTTCATTGTATTTGTGCTTCCATCATATCATCATGCCATCATGTCACAAATCTTTTGCATCTCAACTCAATAAATTGTGTGGATCTTCGATCCATTTAAATCTAGGGAAGGGTGACTTCTCTTTATAACATATCCTTCCGATAGTATGGAGCTATTATAAAAATATTCCATTGCTTTGGAATCATCACAACACACTTGCAAATATTCCCATGCCCCTTTTGCTTCAAGTTTCACCTCCAAACCTTGGCAATAGATCTTATCTCTTTTATCAAGGCTCCTCCTAAGGTCTCAACATTTTTCGACACTTTCTAAGCCATGTCCTAATTCAAACCATTTGAATTAAATTCAAATGAGTTTGAATTTAACTCTTGCGTTCATGCCTCTCCTATTTTTCATGGACCGTGTGCATTTTCGTGAGTCCGGAAAAATTAACCTCATGCCCTAATTCCATCCCTAACCTCTATTATCTTTTCTTTCTCTTCTTTTTTTTGTTTTTTTTTGAGAAAAGAGAGAGGGGCAGAGAGAGTCCAGCCGCAGCCCTCACTCAGGCCGGCCCATCTGGCTCAAGGCCCATTGGCTCCCTCCATAACCCTAGCCCGCACCCCGCTCGTTCCCTCATCTCCCTCGCTCATTCCCAGCGCCGCCACTTCCCACTCCCCTCGGCCTCCCTCCTCTCGATCTCCCGCTCTGCCTCTCGTCCTCCCGCACCAGGCCGCCGCGCCGAGCGCCTGGCTTGCCGGCCTCGCATCCTCCAGGGCCAATCCGCGCCTCACCTCCATGGCGCCGCGGCCACCGCAGCATCTCCCCGCCGCCAGCGACGGCCACTACCTCTTTGTCCCCATCGCCCGAAGCCGCCTCGCTGCCTCCCCTTGCCGGCGAGCGCCGCCGGCGGAGCTGCTCCATCGTGCCGTTTTTCCAAGCCGCGTCGCCTCCCTGCCGTGCCGACCACTTCGCCCCGAGCTCGTCTTCCTTCTGCGCCTCCTCGCGGCTCCCTTTGCCACCTGCATCGGCCACCGGCCATGGTCTCCATCACCAGATCCGTGCCCGGTCCCGTCTGCGCCTCCCGGTGGGTCACATACCGGCGACCACCAGGAGCTCCGCCGTGCTCTGAGTTCCTCGTCGCTGCCACCAAGTCCGCTGCCGTCGTCCTGCTCCGCGAGGATGAGCCGAGCCCCTGCTCCTCCTTGTCGCAGCCTCGTGCCGTCCTTGTATTACATCACCGACCGCATTCTGTGCACCACCTCCCTGCCCGAGCTGCATCCTTGCTGCCTATTTCCGTTGATGCGAACACTACACTTGCAACACCCGTGGGCGTCGAGTTCCTCTTCCGGATCCGACAAGTGTACGTCAACACGTGCTGCGACAAGTACCTCTACCTCTACCACGTCTCTGAAATCGCTAAGACGCCAAGTACCAGGACGACGAGGACTGCCTAGTTCATTTACCACATTTCCGGAATCGCCAAGTACCACGACCACCGTTGTTCGCCAAGTACCCCTTCGACACGTCAAGTTCCCCGACGCCCCGTGTACAACTACCGTCGCCGAAGACCCGGGTTGGAATACGCCAAGTTCCTCTATGAAAACGTGTACATCTTCGAACATGAATGACTACTTCCACGACATCCGAGAACGACTACTTCCTTTTGGCAACGTGAACGACAACTTCGACGACGACCCGCGAGTACCACTACTTCCACTACAATCTCGAACCGGTCCGAAATGCATGCTCCGAAGGTATACCGCGTGACGACGCCGATGAACGCATGCTTGTTGTATGAGTTGCACCCCGTGTTGCACCGTGCCCGTTTGTCATTACACGTTGGCCTTCGTTGCCTTGTCGCCGACTTGTGGGAACCCGGTTAACGGGATCACCCCACCTATTTCTTGCATGACACACTCATGCCACCTTTCTTTTGCACCGGTTTCTCAACAAGTTGCTGGAACCGAGATGTTGCCGTGGCATCATTTTCGGATCGTCGCTGTGGCACCCTTTCTTTCCACCACGGTGACAAATGCTTCATATCTCTTATGTCAACTTTTAACAAAAATTGCATAAAACTTGAAAATGCCATCCGCATCATGATAACAACATTAAAATGTTTAAATTGTTGTTTGCTTAAAATTGCTAAACATGCACATGGGGATTTTTCAGAATTGTTGTTGTTATTTCCGGCCTCATTTAAATTGCTTAAATAGGTAGTTTACTTTTGCTCCACCTCCTGCCATGTTAAACAACACTTAATATTATTGTCTACATAAATGAGATCAAACTAAATAAATGAAATGTGGTGTTTCGTCAATATGCAACTCTTTGCATATTTAGCTCCACTTAACTTGTAGTGTTGTTGTTGCACTTTGCCATGCCATGCTTAATTAACGGACATGCATCATACTTGGTTGTGCATCATATGCCATGTTTATGCTTGTGTGTTTACCGTGTTGTTTGCTTCTTTCTGGTATGCTTCTCTCGTTAGCTTCGATTTCGTTTCGGAGTTGTGAGGAATTTTTCAACTACTTCATGGACTCGTTCTTCTTCCTTTCGGAATCCCAAGAAAGATGACCATTCCCCGATATCACCTCTATCTTTGTGTATGCTAGTTGTCTCGCTCTTTAGATATGCATCGATGCCTATTCTTGTTTGTCAGCCTCCTATTGTTGAAATGAAACACTCTATCCGCCTTCCTAGCAAACAGTTGATTGGCTAAGTATGCTTTGCTCAGCCCCTCTTATAGCGTTGCTAGTTGCAGGTGAAGATTGAAGATTGCTCCATGATGAACTTGTTATTGGGATAACACAATATATATCTATGTTAATCAATGAACATATATATATTGGCAATGGGTGGAAGGCTTGGCCTTCTGCTTGGTGTTTTGTTCCACTCATGCCGCCTTAAGACCCGATAAACCGGTGTTATGTTCCTTGATTTTTGCGTTCCTAACACGGTTGGGGTTTATGGGCTTCCCTTGATAATTCGCACTGCTTAAAGCTTTTCCAGCAAGACCCATCTTTGGTTCTACATTTTCCTAACAACTAAAAACTTGCCGAGGGAGTAATTAACCCGAGGATTTATTAATCAACCCCCGGGGCCAGTGCTCGTCTTGAGTGTTGGTCCAAACTGGGCGTACTGCAGGGACCCCTGGAGGAAACTCGAGGTTTGTCTCACGTAGCTTGTCCCATCCGGTCATGGCCTGAGACGAGATACGCGCGGCTACTATCAGGGTGTCGGCACGCCGGGAGGTCTTGATGGATTAGTTTTACCTTTGTCGAAATATCTTGAGCACGGGATTCCGAGAATACTCGAGTCTTCCCAATTTGGAACTACAATCTATTGAAGTTGTAATTTCATTAGAAGTTTTATCCTATGCATCAGGTTCATCGTGATCATAATTATATATATAATTTTGGGCCTCGCGAAGGAGAAAGTATGGCTCAAGCTTGGGGGAGGCTTAAGTCAATGTTATATTCATGTCCCAATCATGAGCTCTCAAGAGAAATTATTATTCAAAAAATTTATACTCGGCTTTCTCTCAATAATCGCTCCATGCTCGATACTTCTTGTACTGGTTCTTTTATGATGAAGACTATTGAATTCAAATGGGATTTATTGGAAAGAATTAAACGCAAATCTGAAGATTGGGATCTCGATGAAGGTAAGGAGTCGGGTATAACACCTAAGTTTGATTGTGTTAAATCTTTTATGGATACCGATGCTTTCCGTGAATTTAGCACTAAATATGGACTTAACTCTGAGATAGTAGCTTCTTTATGTGAATCATTTGCTACTCATGTTGGTCTCCCTAAGGAGAAGTGGTTTAAATATCATCCTCCCATTGAAGTAAAAGTAGTTGAACCCATTAAAGTTGAAGAAAAGACTATCACTTATAATGTTGGTCCTATTGTTTCTACCGCTTATATTGAGAAACCACCCTTCCCTGTTAGAATAAAGGATCATGTTAAAGCTTCAACTTTGGTTCTTAAGAGTAATACTAGAACACCTACACCCCCTGAGAAAATTAAAGTTGGACCTAGTGTTGCTATGGTTAAGGATCTCTTGGTCGATAATATTGATGGGCATGTTATTTACCTCTGTGATGAAGCTGCTAGAATTGCTAGACCCGATACTAAAAGTAAACATAGACCTGTTGTAGGCATGCCTGTTATTTCTATTAAAATAGGAGATCATTGCTATCATGGTTTATGTGACATGGGTGCTAGTGCGAGTGCAATACCTAATTCCTTATACGAAGAAATTATGCATGACATTACACTTGCTGAGCTAGAAGGTATTGATGTTACAATTAAGCTTGCAAATAGAGATACTATTTCACCAGTTGGGATTGTTAGAGATGTTGAAGTCTTGTGTGGGAAAGTCAAATATCCTGCTGATTTTCTTGTATTTGGTTCCCCGCAAGATGACTTTTCCCCCATCATATTTGGTAGACCCTTCTTGAATATTGTTAATGCTAAGATAGACTGCAAAAAGGATATTGTTACTGTTAGTTTAGGGGATATGTCTCATGATTTCAACTTTGCTAAATTTCGTAGACAACCCCATGATAAAGAATTGCCTAGTAAGGATGAAATTTTTGGTCTTGCTTCTATTGCCGTGCCTCCTAATGATCCTTTAGAGCAATATTTGCTAGACCATGAAAATGATATGTATAAGAATGAGAGAAGGGAAATAGATGAAATATTCTTTAAACAAGGACCTTTATTGAAACACAACTTGCCTATTGAAATCCTAGGGGATCCTCCTCCACCCAAGGGTGATCCCGTGTTTGAGCTCAAACCATTACCAGATACTCTTAAGTATGCTTATCTCGATGAAAAGAAGATATATCCTGTTATTATTAGTGCTAACCTTTCAGAGCAGGAAGAAGAGAAATTATTGAAAACTCTGAAGAAGCACCGTGTTGCTATTGGATATACTCTTGATGATCTTAAGGGCATTAGTCCCACTCTATGCCAACACAAAATAAAATTGGAGAAGGACGCTAAACCGGTTGTTGATCACCAACGAGGGTTAAATCCTAAGATGAAAGAAGTGGTAAGGAAAGAAATACTAAAGCCTCTGGAGGCAGGTATAATTTATCATGTGGCTGATAGTCATTGAGTAAGTCATGTCTCCCTAAGAAGGGAGGTATTACTGTTGTTCCTAATGATAAAGATGAATTGATCCCACAAAGAATTGTTATAGGTTATAGGATGGTAATTGATTTCCCCAAATTAAATAAAGCTACTAAAAAGGATCATTACCATTTACCTTTTATTTATCAAATGCTAGAAATATTATCCAAACATACACATTTTTGCTTCCTAGATGGCTATTCTGGTTTCTCTCAAATACCTGTGTCAAAAGAGGATCAAGAAAAGATCACTTTTACTTGCCATTTCGGTACCTTTGCTTATAGACGCCTTTTGGCTTATGTAATGCACCTGCTACCTTTCAATGATGCATGATGGCTATATTCTCTAATTTTTTGAAAAGATTGTTGAGGTTTTCATGTATGATTTTTCCGTTTATGGAACTTCTTTTGATGATTGCCTGAGCAACCTTGATCGAGTTTTGCAGAGATGTGAAGAAACTAATCTTGTCTTGAATTCGGAGAAGTGCCACTTTATGGTTAATGAAGGTATTTTCTTGGGGCATAAATTTTTTGAAAG